>CAWUFW010008828.1:0-600000 GCA_963921515.1 Calotriton arnoldi | reverse complement strand
TGTCATCCTCTTCCTGCTCCTCTCCTCTTCTTTCTAAGTCCCTCTCTCCTTCGCATGGTGATACATTGTCTGTAGGTGGACTTTGGTTCTCTTGTGTCCTTGATCTTTCCTCTCTGACCCACTGCAGTACCTTATTGCACTTGTACATGCGATCCTGCGACCAGACGTTTCCGTCACTAAGCAATGCTGCTCTGTTATACACTTGTTCCACTTGCAAGGGCAAGCTGTATTTGCTGTCACCTTTCCTCCTTAATTGGGCGAGTTTGACTCTGACCCACTCTCCTCTTTCCAACGATGTCTCCTTCACATTTCTTCTCTTATTGTACTGTTCTGTGTATATTCTCTGTGCTCTCTCCAAGTTGTGGTGAACTACTGCCGGGGACCATTTACTAGTGACAGTCTTTTCCTTCCATGCTAGATTGTCCTTGGTGAAAGGATCTCGTCCCCTTAGGATTTGAAACGGGCTGTATCCAGTGCCAGTGGGTGTAATTCGGTAGGCCCACAACATACTCCTCACTCCCTTCTCCCAGTCCTTCCCTACTCCTATAGCTGATTGTATGGAACCCATTATGACATGGTTAAACCTTTCGGCTAGACCATTGCCTGCCGGGTGGTAGACAGATGTGTGTTTGACTTTGATGCCATTTCGTTCCATGTATTTGTTCCACTTTTCTGATGTGAATTGAGGTCCATTGTCACTCAGAATGGAGCGGGGGATGCCTTCTCTGAGGAAGATAGCCGTTAGAAATCTGAGAACCGTTTCCGTGTCCATCTCCTCCTGTATGTCTAATTCAGGCCACTTTGAATACCGATCCATGAGAACCACTACATATTTCGGGGTTCCCTCTGCGTCCAACACTGGACCTAGAATGTCTATTGACACTTCTTCCCACGGGTTAGCAGGGTTGTCGAACTTCCCCAATGACGGGCGTAGCAATGTTTGTGATTTATCCGCTCTTTGGCACTGATCACATTCCCGAACATGTCTCTCAATCTGATTGTCCATTGCCGGCCACCAGTACATCTGCTTGGTTCTCCTCTTCGTTTTTACAATGCCCAAGTGTCCTTCATGCAATACGGCTAGTAGGTGTGGTACTACCGACGCTGGAGGAACTACTTTATACCCTCTGAACAGGAATATTCCTTTGTCCCCAATGGATAGCTCCTCACGTACTTCAAAGAATTTCCTGTGTTCCTTTTCAGGTGCTTTTTCTCTGGCCATCCTTGCAGTATGAAGTTCTTGACTTCCTTGACTTCTGGGTCATCATCGTAGGCTTGTTTCCATTCCTGACCACTTATCACTTTCTCATGATCTTCCATGAATGCCACCTGGACTTCATCCTCTTCCGCACCCATCGGGGCTTCCTCCATCGCTGAAGCTCGGCTAAGATAATCTGCCACTTTATTCTTAGCTCCCGGGATGTATTCAACATCATATCTGTAGTCTAGTAATTTCAGGGTCATTTTTGCGATGCGGGGGTAGCGCTCTCGTGACCAGAGGACGTGAGTACTTTGACCAGAGGTTTGTGGTCTGTCTTAAGTTGAAATCTCGTGCCCCATATAAATTGGCGGAATCTTCCCATGGCCCACACCGCCGCCAGCATCTCTTTTTCGATCACACTGAATTTCTGTTCTGTTGTTGACAGTGACCTGGACGCAAAGCTGATGGTCGCCATCTCTCCAGTCCTCCTTTCCTGCATTAGGACTGCCCCTAGTCCTTTTTCACTCGCATCAGTGGTCAATATGGATTTACCGTGCGGATCATATCCTTGTAGCGGAACTGCTTTGCTGATGTCCTCCTTGATTCTCCTAAACTCCTCTTGTGCTTCTTCTGTCCACCCGAAGGCTGTTTTGTCTCGTATGAGTAGTCGCAGGTGGTGTGTCTTGGTGGCGAAATGCTGTACAAATTTACTATAGTATTCCGCCATCCCTAAGAATGATCTTACTTCTTCCTTACTCTTCGGTGCGGGTGCTTCACATATTGCTTTGACATTGGCGTGTTTGGGCGTGATGCCTTGATCACTGATCTCATGCCCCAAGTATGTGACTGACGCCATTCCGAATCTGCACTTTTCCCATTCTGCCTTCAGGCCATTTCTTTCCAAGATTTCCAACACTATGGCTAGCTTTTTGTCGTGGTCGGTTTGATCCTTGCCCATCACCAAGATGTCGTCCTGGAAGTATTGTACCCCCTCTATATCCTTGAACAGTTTGTGCATCAACCTTTGGAATACCGCAGCTGCTGACGCCAGACCGAATGGCATCCGGCGGAACTGGTAGCATCCAAAGGGCGTTATGAAGGATGTCAGTTTTCGGCTCTTGTGATGCAGGGCTATCTGGTGGTAGGCCGAGGCGAGATCAATGGTGGAAAACCATTTTACCCCCTTTGTTTTTGCTAGCATTTCCTCTATTCTCGGTAATGGGAATTTTTCCACTATAATGCACTTGTTCAGCTCTCTTAGGTCCACACACAAACGAACCTTGCCATTGGGTTTCCTCGCTACCACCAACGGGGCCAACCATTCCGAACTGTTTATTGGTTCTATGATCCCATTGTCTTCCAATCTCTGCAGCTCTTGTTGCACTGCGTCCCTAATTGCTAGTGGTATGTTCCTCACCTTGTGGGACACTGGTTTGGCGTTTTCTTTAAGGTCGATTCTGTGCGTGAATTTCGTTAGCTTTCCCACTCTTTCTCCAAACACTGTGGGGAATTTGCCTTTCATTTTTGTGAAGTTGGGTTGATTGTCTATGCTGGTCATCAGGACATGCGTGTCCCCTCCTGGGTTCAATTGTATGCCCAAATCGCCTTGGTCCATCCATCCTAGGACCGAGGGACCTTTTTCAGCCACATATAATTTGCACTTTGCACTGCGATCCTTAAATTCGAACTTCAGCATTCGATATCCGACCATTGGGATGGGGTCTCCTGTGAACGTGACCGGGCGTATGTCTGGGGTTTCGAGGTGTGACCCTAGGTTGGGTTTGAAGTGTTCGTTCCACACTGTCCGTTGAATGATAGTATATGGCGATCCGGAGTCTGCCACCATTTTGATTGGAACTCCTCCCACTTTCATGTCACATTGTGGTTTCTTGGAGCGTCTGCAGTCTATGCCCAGTACCTGTTCTTCAATGCACAGTACATTGTCGTCTTCTTCTTCTTCTCCTTCTTCTTCCTCTCCCATGTCTTGTGCTACGTACTTGACCGTTGGCCTCTTTACCTTTCGGCGACACACCTTTTCAAAGTGCCCTACGATTCCACAGTACATGCATTTTGCTCGGAAGGCAGGGCAACGTTTATCGTATGCTGCATGGGATGGACTGCCGCACCTGTAACACATGTTTGTGCCTTCTTTATTCGGTTTCTTTGATTGTGTTGGCCGTGCATTCCATTTGGTTTGCACTTTCCTTTCTGCAGCCGTCGCTTTGCCCCTCTCTGGCGGCTCTGCTTCGATGACTCTGTTGACCATGGTTCTCTCGATAGTTTCTCTCTTCGCTGCCTCAGCGCATCTTTTGGATAGTTCCGCCTTTTTCACCATGGCTATGACTTCCTTCAGGGTAGCCTCTCCGTTTACCCATAGTTTGTCTTGAATCGCTGTGTTTGTCGTGTGCATGACTATTTGGTCCTTGATGAATTCGTCATGTAATGCACCGAATTTGCATGTGATCGCTAATTTCTTTAACGCCGCCACGTAGTCGTCTATGGACTCACCCCCTGCTTGTTTCCTCTGTTGGAAGTTATATATGTCTATGGACGTGCACACTGCCGGTCTGTAATGGTTGTTGAGGTCTTCTATCGCTTGTCGGAATACGTCATCATCAGCAGCCTGTTGCTGGGTGGGGACCAGGTTCTGGAAGACCCTGATTCCTTCCGGGCCTAAGTTGTGGAGTAATATTCTCTTCCTCCTCTTGCTGGGGAATGCTTCTCCACTTTCGTCTTCTAGGGCTTCCAAGTAGTTCATGAAGTACTCTCTCCAATCCTCTCATTTCATCAAGGGATCGCCTGGTTTAGGTAAGAATGGGATTGGTGTCGTAAGTGAAGACGCCTGCGCACACATTTCGGCGCGTCCTTCCGGTATAGCGTCTACCCCTCTGGGACTACCCGGTGCACTTGTGCTTCTATGGTGTGTTTGGCCCTGTTGGGGCTCCGAGGCACCCTCTTCTCCGTGCTGCACTTGTTCCGCCAGGGCCCTAGATGTCCTATTGGTGCTTCTAGCGGGGTGACGTTATGCCTTGCGACACGTTCTTTCCCTCTGCTCCCTTTCTTTACCCAGTTGTGGGTGGTACCTCTCTGTGGGTTGCTTCCCCCTTTCTTGCGCCCTTCATTGGTTCTTGAGCATGCTGATCGTTTGGTGTGTATTCCTTGAGGCTCTGATTATGCTCTCACCATGGGGATTGGTTGTGTCCCTTCCCCCTTTTTTTCTTGTCTGTTTGTGTCCCCAAAGGCTGTGGTTACGTTCCCCGTGGGTACTTGCCTGCTGTGGTGCTGTCCTCTGCCACGCTCTCCTGCTGTGTAACCTCCCCGGCCAATGCTCCTCGTGGCCTCCCTTGCTGTGCTCTCCGGTGGGTCCTTGTGTTATTCTTTATTTTTTTCTTCAGGTCCCAGCCTCGTCGCCACTGTAAAGATGCCCCCTTATCCCTAATGAAGGATCTCCACGCATTAAGGGTGTAAATAGGTAGTGTATTTATTCATACAGGAGAGCGCCGGGAAACACGTCCGTACCGCTCCGATCTCGGCGCTCTGTGCGCCCACAAAATGGCGGCCGCGCTCTACGTCATCACGCTCTCGCGTAACGACTAGAGCGCGACACTACAGTGAGTTTTGCAAAACGTTAACTAAAAAGTCGTATGAATGTGTATCAAAAGTGCTCTGCTCAGAAAAATCTTTGCCTCATGTGTGCTTATTTTGGATTGGTGTAAATCTGACCAGCGGTCTTTGAAATATTCACAACTGACTGTTACAACAATACATCGACAGGTGGGTTTGAGAACTGGTTCATGAACTTAAATTTAAAAAAAAAATTGAACCTGGGTTTCTGGCATTGAGATTACTAGTACATCAAAGCACAAGTGATACTTAAAGGTACAAGAATTACAGGGTAAATAAATATGTTTTCAGCTGCTTTCTCACAGCAACATGAAAAAAAGAAAGACCACAGGAAAATAGGTAGCGAATACCAAGCAGTCAATTTAAGACAGCAAAAGGATCAACCAAAGATCTTAGATTTCCTCTTGGCAGATCGTATACTACAGAAGGGAGTGTATCTTTAAAACCTGCTCTGCAGGCCGAAGGGGTCAAGCCTGGTGGCAGTAGAAAAGGGCCTTAAAAATGCATCTCTTGAGTGGGAGCCATTGGAGGTCACGCACATGAGAATATGTGGGCTTCTGATCCCTAAAAGGAGGCGCACTGCCACGTTTTGAATGATCCCTTGGTTGTTAATGTGTTTTTTGAAGAAAAAAAAATGAATTAAGTAATCTAGTCTTGCCACAATTGTGGTGTTAATAATCTTTTTACGGTTGTCTATAGGTATTGGAGGGAGAATTGTCTTTGAAACTTTTGGAAGAAAAAAGCAGTTGCAAGTTCCAGTTCGCTATAGAGAACTTGCGCTGTTGGATCCTAAAATGGATGGAAGAAGTCACCGTCCAATCTTAATATAAGCTGAGTGTCATCCACATACGGAAAATCAAGGATGCAAGTGGAGTTACATAAAGATTGAAAGAGTGGGGCCCAAAGTCGACCCTTGAGGAACCCCACATTGAGTGTTTTTGAAATCTGACTGGAAAGGAGGAATAGAGACTACTTCGGGGCAACATCAAAGAAATTATGTGAGCTAATCAAGGGTGCTGTCTCCCACACATGCTTTAGCTAAAGGTGTAGCCAGAATGTTAGGGTGTCAACGCATCAGACTGGTTCACATACATTAATGTGAATCAAATTGCTGAGCACATTCTAAAACAAAGAACGTTTTAATTTTTACTTGTAAACGTTAAAATTGAAAAAGAAGGTAGGTGAACCAGTTTGCTTAGTTTGTGAACTAGCTCTCCAAGTTCAAGAACTAAAAAGAATTGCTTTGGTTGGATGATTGCAGAGAGAGTACACTTAGACCACGGAAGAAACCAGACCACAAATTGAAAGAGAGAACTATATTTTTCACCTGCTAAATAAGTGTCACACCCTGCACCCAGAGCTCATTGTGCATGTCACATCCTCTGGTCAGGACATACTCAAGCATTGATAGGGAGGGGAAAATCCTTATATTTTACACAAAAAGATAATGCCGCAAAGAACTCTGTAAAATAACTCTTTCAAATGGTAAGGAAACTTACCTCTATAACATCAGATAACATCTGGACACAGTAGTCAATCGTTTTGCAATGATTTTGCGTGTTTCTTTCAAAATAAAGTGAAGGAATTATACAACAGGTTTTTCTCGATTAAGGTTCTATCTCGGGAGGAACTGGCCTCTCCTTCTCTTGTCAGCACCGAGACTTTATTCAAATTCACCGATCTGACTTTAGAGCAGGTCACTTCTCTTATTAAATCCACAAAATCCGGCTCCCCACTAGACACGTGTCCCCCCATCGGAGGCCCCCCATCGGAGGCCAAACAGGCACCTCAAAAGAAATTGCATCCAGTCTCACTGTTATCTTCCAGCAGATGTTTGCCATCGGATATTTTCCCACTCAATGGAAGGCAGCGTCGGTATTGCCCCTTATAAAGGAACCTTCTCTTAGTCCCACAGATAAGAACCCCTACAGCCTATTTTGCGCCTGCCCCTACCAGGTGAAATAGTTGAAAAAATAATGAATCTCCAGCTGGCCACCTTTATACAGGACAACAATCTTCTGGACCTCACACAATACGGGTTCAGAAGTGGGCACATCACTGAGACAGCCTTGAACAAGGCGACTAAGGAGATCAGAGAGGCGCATGATCAGGGAGGTAAAGCTGCCCTCATCCTACTCGACCTGTTGGCAGCTTTTGACACGGTCAACCATGAACTGCTGACAGGACGATTATATGACATCAGAATAAGAGGAGTTGCGTTTGCCCTCCTAAAATCTTTCCTGTTCGGGCAGAAACAATTTGTTTCATTAAACAAGTTCACTTCTGATCCTTCCTCCCTGCTTTGTAGAGTGCTGCAAGGCTCTTCGTTAAGCCCAACACTGCTCAACATTTATGTGTCAAACCTGTCTGATTTGATCAGACAGTCCGGATTCTCGCTCACGTCTTATGCCGCTGACACACAAATTGTCGTCTCCACAACTAAGAGTGATGTTGATACAGACTCCAGATTCCACAAATGTATGCGGGCAGTCAACGATTGGATGGCCAACAACTGCCTAAAGTTAAATTCAGGTAAAACCAAGGTCATCGTCATCTTGGTCCCATTCTTCGCAACCTTACCACGAAAGAACTGGACGTACTTAAACGTCTAGCCAGCAACCCTACCATCACATGCCAAAACGCTGACAAAGGAGGGGCATTGGTAGTCATGAACACGAGCTTCTACAGAGAACAAGTTCAGAGTCATGTAATGGACACCGAGACCTATTGCGCACTGGATCACAATCCCACTGGTCAATTTTCCAAGATATTAAAAAACTTGCTGAAGAGAGCCGTTGACAATGGCACCATCAATGATAAAGTGAATAGATATCTCATGCAAACTAATCCTTAAACACCGACAATATACATGCTTCCGAAAGTACATAAGGACCGACACCACCCTCCATTCCGACCGATCGTCTCTACAAGTGGGAGCCTACATGAACCAGTGGGCAAATTCCTAGACAAATACTTGCAACCTTTCGTCATAAGAATGGGTACTTACATCAGAGACACTACAGATTTTCTCAACAAAATCAATCAAATATCATTCACGGCTGATGATGAAATGTGGTTGTGTACTGTGGACGTAAAATCCCTTTATACCTCAATTCCTCATAACCTAGGTCTTGAAGCCATTGAAGAAACTTTATTGAATTCCAACCTCGACCAAAGTTTTCAACTGTTCCTCATGGAATTACTACATTTCACTCTTTATCAGAGTTATTTCAAATGGGAAGACCATTGGTTTTTTCAACTCACTGGTGCTTCCATGGGCAACTGCGCAGCTCCAGCCTATGCTAATATCCTTATGAATACATTTGAAGAAAGAATCATTTTGGGATTAGACACTTGGAAAGAACATGCCTCAGTTTTCCAGAGATACATCGACGACATCTTCATTTTATGGAAGGGGTCACACACCACCCTCATTACAGCTTTAGATTCTCTCAATGAAATCAACAACAGAATTCAATTCACCTACAAAGTTCAACAAGATAGTATAGCATTCAAGACGTACAAATCAGCAGAGTCAACAACAGATTGAAGACCAATATCTTCAGAAAGACAACCGATAGGAACAACATGCTACATTATAACAGCTTTCATCAAAACACTCTCAAAAACCACCTACCATACTCTCAACTTCTCAGGGTTAAAAGAATAGTTTCTGACCCCATTAATCTGAAGGAACAAACTGACATCATGTTAAAAAGATTTAGCCAGCGAGGCTATCCACACAATGTCTTAGAACAAGCCAGATCAAGAAGCACAACCAAATCCAGAACAGATCTCATGACCCAAGTCCAGAAGAAAGAACAAACACGCATGGTAGTAGCATCAACATTTTCCACCATGAGCTATCGATTTAAGAAATCTATTAACAATCACTGGTCCATTCTGGCTTTAGAACCAGATTTCAAGGGTATTTTTGCAGAGACACCGATTTTTGCATTTAGCAGAGGCAAGAATATCAAAGAACTGATCACACACCCACCTAAAGCCATACTTTAAACCATGCACAAAGGATCATCATCGAGTTACAACTGCAGTAACTGCAACAACATGATTAAAGGTTCTGTGATAACCCATCCTATGAAAGGCACAAGAATTTATTTACAAGTGACTGCAAATTGTGACACCACCAATGTTATTTACCTGCTGAAGTGCCCATGCGGCCTAGTATACGTGGGCAAGACAGAAAGAAAAATAAAGACTCGAATACACGAACACAAGAGCAGTATTCGGACAAAAAATATGAAATCAGTGGTGGCCGCCCACTTCGTTGAAAATCACCACAACATCAGCCAACTGAAGTTGTTCATCTTGGAAGTTGTGGAAAAACAAGAAGGCAGAGACAACAACAACCGTCTCCTTCAAAGAGAGAATTATTGGATCACATTTTTGGACTCTTTAAAACCTCACGGTCTGAATGACCGAATTGAATTCTTATGTTACCTCTAACATTCTTACAGACTGTGGTTATCCATTGATTTCCCGTTGTATGATTTGCTTCTTTACTCGTCACATGTGTATCATCTTAGTGGGTTACACTCTTTCATTATGTGACACTGTATATTCTGACACCTTTCGAGGCTGTTTCAGTGGTGCACTGTTTTACTAAATAGCTACTTATCTTCTCTTTTATTTTTGCTTCTCTATACTCCTTGACTGTGATTTTGCATTTGTATTTACTCTGATCTCCTACTGACACAGTATTTGTCTTTATTCAGGAAGAACGGTAGATTGGCTTTACACTGTACACCTTTATCCATTTTTCACATGTTTGTTTCGTTCATCTTATATATTATTTTTTGAACCCATTGCTTCGCCTAATTTCATAGGCGCTGATGTAATCTTGCACTTGTATTATTCGGGTGACACGTAGGACCTTCACTTCATCTACATGCTTTAAACAAACGTGTTACTTTATGACTCATGATGTTTCTGCGCTAATCTAATCTCTCTTAAACTACTTGGGTGGTCCCTGAGATTTGCTCTATATGTTTCATACTACAGTGCTACTTTAGTTTCATTGTGTGTTCGCTGTCATACGGTTTGCTTGTCTAATTCCTTTACTACCTTGCTCATTCACGTCAGTGTACACATGCACTCAGCTCTATGGTCACACACATATGTAATGCTATGTTCGCATTTGAACGTTACACTTGTAACACGTCTTAAGATGATGCCCGAGCTTGTGTGCTTACACGCCTGATTTATTGGGTCCGTTTTAACTTTCTGTACCCTATTTCACGAACTTCCTGCTTGTAACACGGGTGCTTTCTGATGTGAATTACCGCAAGTTTATTCAAGTAAGTCGATGGGTGTGCATGCCGTGACCTTTTATTAGCACGTTACGTTCTTTGCATACTTTATTCAGTTACCCTTTTATCACATTTTGTTTTACGTTGTAGATCGCTACACACGCAACTTTGTATCTGCATGTCACGTTCCCCGTAATCGTCACACAGTCTCCGGTAAATTTCGTTGTATGTCAGTTACCCTACACATTGAAAAAATGATCCGTTGACTTCGATCACTATACTGTCACAGACGCTCCCGCTTTTCATCACGCTGGCTCATACCATTCATGTACACACTCGTCATCCTTCTTACGTCTTCAAATGTCTGTTCCTTTTTGAAGTACCCACTCGTTTTGGAGCACATTGTACTTTAGCAGCATGAATGCACTCCATTTCATTGATTGTTGGTTACGACATTGTACCTTTTGTTTTTGAATGTTTACAATGCACAGTTCATTGTGTTTCACATGTGTCGAGCCTTATGCACACACAACGATTCACACCTCATCGTTCACCCAGGTGGAGGTGAAGATATGCGAAACTGTGGTCTGTTTTTCTCAATTTATCATCGCTCACTTCTTCACAAATATCTTCCCCTGACGAAGGGCCATGACTCCCCGAAATGCATTGGGAGAAATGATTGAAATTTGTGACAGATGCATTTAAGCTTGTACCATAGAGTCTCGATATGAAAAGCAGAATATCGTCTCACGAATAAAAGCTTAACAAACTCACATGAGTACTCCAGCTTACATTTTTGTGTAAATTATAACAGACTTTACATATCCCGCCGACGCGGGCTTCCAACAGTGCTCAGGGGGACGTCTCCTAATTAGGATACGCTACCTTTTCATGATATTCGTTACACTCATCGACCAGAGAGTGATACCCCTGAAGCACGCGACAACCTAGCTACTTCATTCACCCAGTAGTGCGTGTTCTACCACCTACTTTCCCATTCTTGCTGGCAACAAGAGTTGGGAACTCTTCTGACCCCGGTCAGGAAGACCCATAATCTCAAAGTGACCATTGATAATAGACTTACTTATAGTGATCAGGTAAACTTGGTCACTTCTTCCACTTTTTACACCCTTAGGACGATATAAAAAATCTTACCTTCCCTCCGGTTCAAACTGCAGAAAGCAGTAGTTGCCTCTATGGTGCTTTCAAAACTAGACCATTGCAATAGTCTATACATCAATATGCAACAACAACATCTGAACAAACTACAGATTTTGCAGAATGCAGCACAGCTTCTCTTAGGCATCCCTAAAATCAAATCTGCCTCCATGGCACTAAAGCAGTTACATTGGCTGCCAATAAGACAGAGAAAGGCCCTCTGCACTGCCTTTAAAGTTCTACATGGCATCGGGCCTGACTACTTAACAAATTCAACTGGTACAGGCCACCAAGAACACTGAGGTCCTCTGCAGCTAAGAATAGTCCCCAAATTTAGACTTGCCTCATGGGGAGGAAGAAGTTTTGTGATCGGCGCATCACAATCTTTGAACGTCCTACTGTTCCATGTAAAAACTAAGAACACTCTGCTTGTCTTCAGGAAAGCCTTAAAAACCTGGTTATTCAGTCCCCTATGAACTTCGGTCAAAGCTTCTCTGCTTAATTTCTGAAAATAGGCAATCTTCTTTGAGCTTTTGGGTTTCAGATTCTGTCGGGCTAATGCCAAGACACCTCAGGGTAATCATGCGCTCTAGAAATACATTTAACATAACATACTCATCACCATGCACAGATGAAACTGAGAGCTGTAGTAATACATATCATTTTAAATTCCAGAAAAACATTGAAACTCGGTCAACAGATAAGCATCTAACCAAAATTACGAAATTATGCAGATTCACTTAAAAACCTATTAATTCATAACACTCCAGATAAACTACTCATTGCACAGGACATCACCAAACTTGCAAAGTTGGAGCACTTCAGTTTTTCACATCTACAGAAATTGATGCTCTAGTTACCAGACATTCTGTCAAAAATAAATTTTTTGCTTCTATCTTATTTATTTGGTCCCAGCCACCTGTCAGAAAAATAAGCATCCTAGAACTGGGATTCAGAAGAGTTCTACAGTCTGCACTTATGCTTTGAAATTCCCTCCCTAAAGTAACCATATCAGAGGTTTCTGGAACATGTATTTTCATTTCCTTCAACACTTTTACTAATCCACTAATGGTAAAATGTCAGTCAAACATACCATCATCATCATCTTTATTTCGGTTCGAAGAACCATAAAAGCAGATAAGAAGGAAAACAATAATTACATAACCACACAATAAAGTTGCAGGCTCAATTTGCTACAATACGGTTGAGTGGACTGGTGTAAGTTCCAAACCAGAGTACATCCATTAGCACAAATGGTTGATGAATCTAACAGAATACCCTCAATAATATATCTACAGAATAAAACAGAGTGCCAGAAAGCTAAAATATCCAAAAAAGCCCCAAGTAGCTCCAGATGGGTCTGCTATGCTATCCGGCAAACAAGAATAAAACCAGTAAGAGGGGACTCATATACGTTAGTTATCAACAAAGAATTAAAATGCATAGTGCAAATTGTCAAGCAACACAATGGGTAAAAGAGATTTAAGAGTTCATAAGTATTCTTATGCTAAAACCAATTTTTAAGATAACTAAAAACAATATAAAACAGTAAGTGAAACACAATTTATAAAAAAATAGCATAATAATCTGTTTTTCAATCCCCTGGGCTGAGCAGGTCTGACATTACACATTTAGAGACCTCTGGCCACCCTTAGTGCTCCTCCTCAGGTGTACTAACAACAGTGGTACGGATGCACTTGGACCGCCACATCCAGGCTGGCTGGAAGTATCTTAAACATACCATTTTAAACTAGCAAAACTACTGAAATTCACCAGTTATGGTTATCTCAAGTAATTATATACTGTGTCCTAAAGTAACAATAACTCACACCTTCGCCATGCACTGCTAAATAACAAAACATTACTTCACTCATGACATGTTCTTTGACATCATTGATAACACTACTGCAACATCTGAAATGACATTATTGAGTCCCATTGACCTGGCTGAGCACATGACTCCACAGCACACGTTTCACTGCCTTGATTTTAATTGGTTTCAATCAATCTGTTTTGTTTCTTTCTTCTCGGTTTTCTTTGCTCCGCTCTTCTGTTTTTAGGTCGAGCATTCGAGACCTCTTGTATATACTGTAGTATATACTTATATGTGTATGTACTTTGTGGGCTCTGGAGATCAGCCCTAGGACTTGTCTGCTTCCGCTTAGGGACTTTTTTTTTCATTTCAACAGCCTCTATTTAACTGTCTTGATAGAAAATGACCAGTAGAGGTCAGTAAAATACCAGAATTGCTTTCTGCTTTAGGGACTTTCTTTTTTTAATTTTTCTGGCAACTGCCTCTATTTAACTTTCTTGATAGAAAACGACCAGCAGAGGTCAGTAAAATACCAGAATCACTTTAGCATTCTCTAGATTCCAGACCATAGAAATTGTCTTCCACGAGCACCCACAGACAATAATATTTTTGGGAAAATCTTGTATTTTCAGTGATATTACCAACAAAGGCCCCGATTTTATATTAAAAACAGAGCTTTGAACTATACCATTCCCCTCTGAAAGGCAATATTTCTCTCCATGTGTTCCCATACCTGGCGTGTCACGCAGTTTGGTGCTTACTTTCCCTCCATGTTAAAGAACAGTAGATGTTTCAGCACCCAGGCTAATGTGCTGCATTGCTAAATTCATATAAGGTCCCAAAGGCGAGACTGATTGCATTGCAAATGCTTGTTTCACTTTCTTTCTCATTTTGCGCTGCACCTTACTTCCAAACAGGGCTATAGTGTCATATGAAGCCCATAAGTGTAACATTGTGTTCTTAAGAACTCAAATTGAAAATAGTCAGTGAAATGTGTGCTGTGGAGTCATGTGCTCAGCCAGGTCAATGGGTCTGGTGGGAAAGATTTGTCCACACTTCAGCCTATTTAGTAATATGGATGAATCAGTATTGAAGTTATTGGAATAGCCCACATGGGCTGAATTGTTTTGCACTTATTTTGATATGTTGAACTGTATGTTCTAAATGCTATATATGCCAGGCAACGTATGAAGCATTATCATGAACCGGTTGATTATAATTTATGAATGTACAATGTACTATACAATGTAATATGTGAGGTCATAAGCAGTGTATTGCGGGGGAGTAAGTTATAGTTAGCTCAGGTAACTATAACTGCTGAATTTCTATAGTTTTGCATAAGTGAAATCCGTGCCTAACTATAATGTCCCTGCAACCTTTGGTTTTTTTCAGTGAATTTCTAAGGTTTTTCAAATTCTATTTCCTAACTATAACGTCCCTATAACCTTTGATTCTTTAAATGAATTTCTATGGTTTTTTAGCTAGTGGTCATGTTTGCAGAGTAGTGGAGAAAGGGCGCGGGCCTCTGATAATCTCTCAGGAATCCCGCTGTGTAACACTTACTGGAGGTAACAGGAGGGTTTCATGGCCCCCAAGGACCCTCAGCATCCAAGAAGACTTCATCCCCCAACCAGGAGTGCACCAGGAGGCGCATTTGCAGAGTGGTGGAGAAAGGGGGCGGGGCTTCTGACCAGCTCACAGCAATTCTGCTATGTGGGACTTACTGGAGGTAACAGGAGGGCTTGTTGGCCTCCAAGGACCCTCAGAAGCCAAGGGTCCATCATCCCCCAACCAGTAGTGCACCAGGAGGTGCATTTGCAGAGTGGTAGAGAAAGGGGGCGTGGCCTCCAATGACCTCCCAGCAATCCTGCTGTGTGGGACATAACCGCGATAACAGGAGGGGTAGTTGGCCCCCAAGGACCCTTAGGAGTCAAGGGTACTTTATCTCCCAACTAGTAGTGCACCAGGAGGTGCATTTGCAGAGTGGTGGTGAAAGGGGGCAGGGCCTCTGGCGACTTGCCGGGGCTGGCTTTTTGAAAAAATATTTTTTGTTTTATTAGGGATTTTGGCCCCGGGGACTCCATCCCCTGGGGCCTGGCCTTTCAATTTTAAAATGCAATATTTGGGAGGGGGCTGTGAGTCCTCCCTCCCCGGGCCAATTCTGGCCCCAGGGACCCCTTCCCCGGGCCGATTTCAGCCCCGGGGTCCCCATCCCCTGGTGTCAGGCCTTTTTGGAATGGGGGAAGGGTGCACGCAGCCCCCCTTCCCAGGTCGATTTCGGCCCCAGGGACACTATCCCCTGGGGCCCCGGCTTTTAATTTTAAAATACAATATTGGGAAGGGGGGCTATGCATACCCCCTCCCCAGGCTGAAGCATGAGGCCCCTCTGCTTGGGCCAATTTTGGCCCCAGGGACCCCAGTCTCCACTGGGACCACGGGGGAGCCTGAATGCCCAATGGTCCCTGCCAGCTCCCCACCTCCTGCGGGAGCCAGCATTGTTTTCATACATGTGTGGCTTAAGTAGGGGGGCCATGCGCCCCCCTCCTTTCTTACATTTTGCCCCGGGTGGTGGTGGTATATTACCTAATAGGAAATATAAATAAATATATATATATATATATATATCGTTCCGGGAAAATCCCCAAGAAAACAGCGGCACACCTGAGGACAGCACAATGGATTTATTGTGCACACAAAGAACAACGCGTTTCGGCGAAGCCTTTGTCAAGTGAGAAACCTGTGTGCCATCCCCTTCAGAAATACAAATCTTGGTTCATAGAAAGAGAGGACATACTAAAGGTACAGTACTGTTGTGCAACTCAAAGCGATAAATAAAGTTATACATACAAAAGTAAATACAAATGTACATATGTATCCCCATGGTAATATAAATAAAGCATTGCGATTATTTAAACTGCTGAACGGAATTAAACCAAATTTGGCAAAAAGGTAGCTCTTGGTTCAGAAAGCACTCTTTGTTAAATGGTGTATATCCGTTCAGTAGTTTGTGAGAAATTTAAAGATTTCTCAGGTATACAACTGTGGCCGCGGAGGATCCGCAAACCCTCCCGATCTCGAGCCTGCAATCTGATTGGCTGCCAACACTTCAAACCAGGAAGTGTTGGCAGCCATCTTGTGACTCAGTTGAACCGAGTCACCAGAAAAAAGGTTAAAAAACCTAAACAGACAAGAAAAGGGGCCAGGGTAGAAACACCCTGACCCCCTAGGCCTGCTCAGGGGGTTCCACAGGGTTCCACAGGGACCCCCAGGGCCAAAGAAAGTATTTAAAAAAAATATTTGGTGGTATTCGCAATGGATCCGCAAATCCGGCCAAAAAAACCCAAAAAACAAAGTGCGGACTCCAGCGCTTCGTTTCCTTTAGGCCCCTGGGTGGGCCAGGTCCGAGGGCAATTATATATAGATATGCGGGGGCCTGCGGGGGCCCCCGCAGCCCCAAGGACGGCCATCTCCCTGGGGCTTATACATTGAAGTGTGGGGGAATCACACGACTCCCCCACAGCCCCGGGGACTGTCACCTCCCCGGGGCTTTTTTGGTATATTTGAGGGGGGATGCACGGAACCCCCTCCCTGGGCTTTTTTGAGCCCCAGGGACCACCACCTCCCCAGGGATTTATTTTTTTATCTGGAGGGAGGCCACATGGCCTCTCCTTCTGGGGCTGTTTAAAGCCCCGGGAACCACCAACTCCCCAGGACTGAAAAGAAAGATTTAAAGTGGGGTCGCGCAGACCCCCTGGGCCCTGGGGCCCACCACCTTCCCGGGTCTATGGAAAATATAAAACATCCGTGAGGTTTGCCCATGCCAGTAAAAGGAGGCAAAACAGAGGGCAGAAAAATGAGCAGAAAAGGCAAAACAGAGCAAAAAAGGGCAAAACAGAGTGTAAATAAATGAGCAGAAAAGGCAAAATGGAGGGCAGAAAAACAAGCAGTGAAAGCAAAACATAGGGCAGAAAAAGCAAAATAGAGAGCAGAAAAATTAGCAGAAAGTAAAAGAAGAAGGCAGAAAAGCGAGCAGAAAGGCAAAACCGAGGGCAGAAAAATGAGCAGAAAAGGCAAAACAGCGCAGAAGAGGGCAAAACAGAGGGTAGAAAAACAAGCAGTGAAGGCAAAATGGAGGGCAGAAAAATGAGCAGAAAAGGCAAATACAGATGGCAGGAAAACGAGCAGAAAAGGCAAAACAGAGAGCAGAAAATGAGCAGAAGAGGGAAAACAGAAGGCAGAAAAAGGAGCAGGAAAGGCAAAACAGAGGGCAGGAAAAACAAGCAGAAAATGGCAAAAGAGAGGGCAGAAAAAGCAAAACAGAGCAAGAAACAAGCAGAGGAGGCACAAACATAGGGAGGCAGGTAAACAGGCATCAGAGGGTAGCGGACTGCATGCAAGCGGAACAGGAGAAGTGTCGTAAGGGGAGCTGCCAAGTAAAGAAGGCAAAACAGAGGGCAGAAAATGAGCAGAAAAGGCAAAACAGAGCAGAAGAGGGCAAAACAGAGTGCAAAAAAATGAGCAGGAAAGGCAAAATAGAGGGCAGAAAAAATAAGCAGGAAAGGCAAAACAAAGGGCAGAAAAACAAGCAGAAAAGGCAAACCAGAGAGCAGAAAAAAGGCAGAAAAGTCAAATAAGAAGGCAGAAAAACGAGCAGAAAAGGCAAAACAGAGGGCAGAAAATGAGCCGAAAAGGCACAACACCGCAGAAGAGGGCAAACCAGAAGGCAGAAAAACGAGAAGTGAAGGCAAAACAGAGGGCAGAAAAATGAGCAGTAAAGGCAAACACAGACGGCAGGAAAATGAGCAGTAAAGGCAAAATAGAGGACAGAAAAATGAGCAGGAAAGGCAAAACAGACGGCAGAAAAATAAGCAGGAAAGGCAAAACAAAGGGCAGAAAAACAAGTAGAAAAGGCAAAACAGAGTGCAGAAAAATTAGCAGAAAAGTCAAAAACGAAGGCAGAAAAATGAGCCGAAAAGGCAAAACACCGCAGAAGAGGGCAAACAGAGGGCAGAAAAAGGAGCAGTGAAGGCAAAACGGAGGGCAGAAAAATGAGCAGTAAAGGCAAATACAGACGGCAGGAAAATGAGCAGAAAAGGCAAAACAGAGGGCAGAAATATGAGCAGAAGAGGGAAAACAGAAGGCAGAAAAAGGAGCAGGAAAGGCAAAACAGAGGGCAGAAAAAACAAGCAGAAAATGGCAAAACAGAGGGCAGAAAAATGGCCAGAAAAAGCAAAACAGAGCAAGAAACAAGCAGAGGAGGCACAAATATAGGGCAGCAGGTAAACAGGCAGTAGAGGGTAGCGGACTGCAGGCAAGAGGGACAGGAGAACTGTCACAGGAGGAGCTGGCATTGATTTTTACAGAAATTAAACCTCAACATGAAACCCTTACATATATAAACATAACAGGTGCCCAAAGTGAAGCTCCACTTCTGTAAAGGACAAATGATCCTGACCTCCAGGGCTTGACAAAGGCAAAGCAAGTGTGTTTTCTCGCAATTCCACATTGAAAGACAATCTGAAATGCTTTGTGAAGGTGAATGCATCAATGATCTATCGGAGCACAATGTGTAGTGACTGTGACGAGTGGGTTCTTTCTTATCCTTACCTGGTGAGAGCAGAGTCCATGGTTGTCCCTTTAAATGACTACGAGTATACAAAAGTGAAAAATCACCTGAAGCGCCACCCATTTGACCCCACCCCGTCCACCTAAGTAGTATGCAATGGTCTTCCCACCTTTTGCCTAAATGATGAGCAACTTACCAAAAGGCCCCCCAATGCTTTTATCGACGATTTTGGAGACACGTTCTTGATGCTGAGGAATATGAGGACATCTCCATCGAACAAAGAAGCACCTACTTCATATAGTTACGCGGAAAAACCCTTGTTTGGTGGAGATTCACCTCTTTGTACTCTTGAAGTCTTCTCAATAGGAATATTCATGTTATCACAAATTTCTGGATGAAGACGCACAAGGAACAATCACAGTGCCAAAATACACGTTAGACCTGGCATCTTTGGCGTGTTTTTTTATTCTGACTTCCTGTTTTTGACTGTGTCCTGCATTTCGTTTATGCTGGTTTTAGGACTCTGGCCACTTTACCACTGCTGACCAGTGCTAAAGTGCAAGTGCTTCCTGTGTAAATATGTCTTGGTGATTGGTTTATCCATGATTGGCATGTTTGATTTACTGGTAAGTCCCTAGTGAAGTGCATGGCATGTGCCTAGGGCCTGTAATTCAAATGCTACTAGTGGGCCTGCAGCACAGATTGTGCCACCCACATGAGTAGCCCTGCAACCATGTCTCAGAGCGGCCACTGCCGTGTCTGCGTGTGCAGTTCTGACCTGCCATATTGACCTGGAAAGTGCAACCACTTGTCAGGCCCAAACATTCCCCTTTACTACATGTAAGACAAGGTAGGCCCACGGTAGCACCTTGTGCACAGTGGGGTATATTTAAAAGGGTAGGACATGCACTGGTATGTCTTACGTGTCCTGATAGTGAAATACTGCTACTGTCATTTTTCACTATTGCAAGGACTATCTCTCCCATAGGTTATCATTGGAGGTGCCTTGTACCCTCTTATGAGTGTAACTTCCAATCGAGAAGAGATAGAGAGCTGGAGTTTGGGGACCCTGAATTCGCAATTTTTTAGTTAAGATAGTTTTTAAATTGCGTATTTGAAAATGCCACTTTTAGAAAGTGGACCTTTTCTTGCTTTACCATTCTGTGCCCCTGTCTGCCTGTGGAATCCATGTCTGAAGGAGAGTGACAGGTGGGCTGTTTGTGCATTCACTCTAGACAGTTACACAAAGGGAGATGAGATGTTCCCTGAATATCCTGATGGCCCATCACCAGGCTGATGGGTCTTTCTGAGCTAGAGTGGTGGGAGGAGTTGTCACTGTCACCTGGAAAGGGCTATGCCTATCCTGACACAAAGCTGTCCACCCCCCTGTAGCATGTCTGGAGCCAGGTCAGGGAAAGGCAGGGTCTTGTGCACTACAAAGACTTTCCTTTGAAGTTTACCTACTTCAAAGGCCGAACCTGGTATAAACACTGGAGCTGTGACATCCTAACTTTGGAACACTTCAGGACTAAGAAGACATTCTGCCAGGAAGAAGAGCTGGATGCTGTAGGATGGACTGACACTCTGTCGGTTGCTTGGTTGTGCTGGCCTGCTGCTTCTGTCCTGGGAGTGAAAGTACTGGACTTTGCATTATACATCCTGCTTTCCAAGGTTCTCCAAGGGCTTGTGCGTGCTTGCCTCCTGTTACAAAGTTGCAGGGCCATCAAATACTTCACCTGCTAGTGTGTGGGCTCTTCTGCTGAGGGTCCTGACTTGCAGAGTGGTACCAAATCCAGTTCCTGGGCACTGGGAAATAGAATCTGGTAACTGAAGAAGAAAATCCATGCATCGCCTCTCAGAGGTTGACGTGCAGCTAAAAGGTCACCGCATCCCAAGTCCCAAGCCCTGTGTCACCGACGTCCATACCAACACTCCGATGCAGCCCCTGCTGTGCAGCTGAAGAATTGGCACACCTCCTGCTTCGTGCCTGTGAAATCGATACAGCGTCTGCTCTGCCGCATTGACACAGCGCGCCTGGATTTTCGACACATCATCTCTGGGTGCCAAGTTAATCATCGACGCAGCCCAGCAGTAAGGAACCGAGGCTGTGTGTCTGCAGATCGACGCCTCACCTCCTCTCACATTAAAGAACTGACGCCTCACCTTACATTACAGTAAGAAACTGACGCATCACCTCCTGTGTGGTGCAGTAAGGAACCAACACATCACCTCCCCTGGCAGTAGGAAACCGGCGCATCACCTCCCCTGGGAGTAAGGAACTGACGCATCGCTTTTCTTTTCTGGCGCCTCACCTCCCTTGTGCCTGTTTTCGTGTTTGATTCCGACGCATGCCAGGTACTTTGTGATAAAGGCGATGCATCCATAGTTACCTATGGACTGAACTATTTTGAGCCTTTTAAAAGTGATATCTTTACTTGTGTATGTTGAATTTTTGTCATTTTGGTCTTGTTTGATTCAGATAAATGTTGGTTATTTTTCTAACCTGTGTGGTGTACATTTGTAGTGCTTTCACAGTGTTACTGTGTGTGTATATACAAATTCTTCACACATTGCATTTGAGATAAGCCTGACAGCTCGTGCCAAGCTATCAAGGGGTGTTAGGTTTCAAATTCCCATCCCTGCAACGCACTCCTTTCACGTTATATTAGGTTAGCAATGTGTGGCTAAATAGATGCCATTTGTATTCACGTTATGCAACCCACTGAGTTATTCCCGTAATGCGCAGGCTTCAGTTAGCGAGTGTGACTCCATTTTGCTTTTCGTAATCCTTATTAAGCTGCTTAGACTGTGCCTGAGTTAGGCCTCATTGCTCTTATTGCTGGTCTCAGCAGAACACTGTATTCCGTTATTATTTTTCTTTCTGTCCAAGGCTGTTTCCCGACTCGCTAATGAGGAGGCCATTGTGCTCTTGCATACCTATCCAAGTGTGTAGTTCTGCTCCCACGTTAGGAGACGCTGAGACCCAGAGCAGTGGCCTTGAGTCTCTGATAACATGTACCCATCCGGCAGGTGGTAGCTCATCTCCCTGTGCCTCCTTTGTTCATGCCCAGCCCAGGCCGGTAGTTTTCCATGGTGGGCGGGGTTGGAGGCCCCTGGGGAAGAATGATTACTCACTGTAGACTGTTGGGGAGTCTGTCCCTTGGCAGACATCTTAGGGTGCAGGTCTGATTGGACTCCTCTGCAGAGTACTACCAATAAACATGTAAGTTTGCATTCTCTACTGTCTGACTGACTCTTCATTCTTGGGAAGGCATAGCAGGTGGTTGTAAGAAAACCCGAGTGGCCCTAGAGGCCACTTCCTTCAGTTGGTGCCCGAACAGGGACCCTGCAAGGTGATCCAACTCGCCTGAAATCAGATTGTAGGGTCGGGGGTGCGTTTGGTTGGTCGGGCGGATCGGGGTACCCCACACAAGACCGAGCTTGGTTCTCGCAGCTGCCCCGCCCGGCTGATCGGGTGCCCCCTCGTCTAGTGGTCACTGGCTGGTGTCCTGAGAAGGCGAAACCTTGGAGTTGATTGTTTGGTCCGAAGCGTCGGCAGTGGAGAATAACTTGACTCGACCTGTGTGCACCAGGTGAGTGATTTGACTCTTGGGAAAATGGCGCCATTCTTGCACGACGCGAGCCTTCGGACTGTGTCTTGATACAGTATCCGGACTGTCTTGTCTGCAGTTTTCTAACTGCCTTGCTTGAACGACACGAGTCGACGGGCTGTGTCTTGGTACGGTCTCCGGACTGTCTTGTCTTGAACTTGGTGGGTTTGCGGACCCTTGAAAAGGCACAGAGTGTTTGCGAGCAGTTCACCGGACCGACTGGAAATTTGGCTCACGCTTGAAAAGGTCCGGGACTGCACGTGAACAATCTGCCAGACCAACTGGTAATTTGGTTAATGCTTGAAAAGGTCTGGGGCTGGAGCCTCTCTTCTTGGATTTGATACAGTCCCCGGACTGTAGGGAGTGGTCCCTGGACCGTTTTGGTTTGGTTCGTGACTAAAATGTGTTACTTTATCTTGTTTTCTGTTTTCTGTTTGCCGATTGTTGGTGTTATACTTGTCCGTTAGGGACAGTGCATGTGTCTTATATTAAGATGCCTTGTTTCAGCAAATTGGGGTGTTTTGGATGTCGATGTTGTTCGACTGATGCTCGATTGGAAGAAAGCTAGCCTGCACCTCCGGAGGGTTCTCCAAATTTCGACGTATACGTTAAACATGGTATTGGCCCTGTTATGTTGAGCACATTGTGGCATAAATATACGAGGGACAATGCGGAGTTACAGTGGCCGCTTACTGGCTCATTTGATGAACAGAAATTGAATTTCTTGCAGGACAAGTGTTCGCTAGGAGGAGCAGACAGTCGATGTTTGATTCTCTAAGAGTATGGTAGAAAGAGGCAAAGCAGCGATGACTGAGAGCAGAGAAAGAGGCCCGGAAGAGGCAGACGCAAACTATAACACAGAAAGCAGTAGCCTATGAAAGAGGAAAGATAGAGAAGGGTATAGAATGCGCAGATAGAAAGTTTCGGTTGCAGACAGATAAATGTTACATCACTAGAGAGGAAGGTGATGATTTTGTCGAAGAGCTATTTGATTCTCTTCCTCCTCCTCCTTATGCCCCTGAACGGATATACCCGACAGTCCCGACATCTCAGTCCTCGGCCTCTAGTGCCGCCCCTTCTAGCATTCCTGTTTCTGGCGCTACCGCTTCAGCCCTGGCCCCTCTTGCTTCTCTTGTACTCACACCAGTCACCGGGTTGGGTGCTGTTAGCTCCCCCGCCCAGTCTATCAGTTCTGTATTGACTACTACTCCCCCTTTCACCCCTACCACCCTGTCTCCCTACATGATGGTACCTGTCTCTGCGTCTGCTCCTTCTCCCGTAAGTGTGACACCCCAGGCACAGTTGAATGTCGAAACTCCTGCGCGTGGAGTGCATGATGTGAACTGGGCAGCAGCGCAAGATCGAATGGATAAAGTGTTGGTGCATTCTGCAGTGGGTGATGAGGAAACGCAAATGGTGGCAAATCAAGCAGCTCAGTGGGCTCGGAACCCGATCTATAGTGTGGAGGATGTGTGGAGTGTGATGAAAGATTACGAGCCGTTTGTACAGCAGCACGCCCTTAAGCACATGTCAGCAACGCTGATAGGGCTGTGGGAACAGTGTTTTCAAGGTGTTGCACCGCAAATAATATATGACATACGGGATAGGGTATATGCGGCAGGTATGGCTCCCAATGAGGTTTTTAGCAATATAACGACACTAGTGGGTTACCAAGGTAGATTGCTCCAGAAAGTCCCGACAATGGGGACACAGCACCCCAGGAGGGAAGTTCATCCCATTTATCACCCTGAAATTCCAGAACTGCGCGATTCCACCGATGCTGTTATTAGACCACGGGTCAACGCTCAGTTTCAGGAACAGTGGATCTATACTCCTTGGAAGAGGAGTGAGGTCCTATTCTTAAAGAGCCAGCTGCCAGACCCCCGAAAAAACCCTACTGCATATTACAAAGAATTGACGGAGGCGGCCTCCTCCACAGTAATGACACTAGCTGACATTGAGTTGTTTTTCGGCCTGTTGGTACCGGTGGATATATGGAGGCAGGTCCATATGCAGGATCATGCACTAGAGTTGGGGAGGCACGTGGGATGAGATCCAGGCTTGGGATAAGGAGCGTAAGCCCGGTGACAAGCCAAAGAGAGTGGATTGGGATAAGTTGACTGCATGTCGCCAGAAGAATGATGAAAGTGTGTCGGATTTCTTTACCAGATTTGAAGGGGTGTTTTTAGATTTTAGTGGACAGGACCTGTCACAGGAGGGTGGTGTTCGTTTATTTGTCAATAGATTCGTCACTAACTTGCTTCCCGAGATTGCAACACGGTTGCAGGCTTCGGAAAGTACTTGGACGACATCATCCCCATCAGTGATATGGAGTATGGCACAATATAACGAACATAGAGAGAATGAGGACAAGGAAAGGGTGGAGAAAAAGTCAAAGGATTTGAAGACAAGGGTATTGATGCAGCAAGTTGCGAGGGGAAATGGTCGAGGTAGAGGGTCGGGTTCGGCCCAACAGCCACCCCGGTCTGGCAGGGGTGGTGCTTCAAGCACGCCCCTCGGGCTTAATCAATGTGCGTACTGCAAGCAGGAGGGACATTGGCGGAACGAATGTCCGGAGTTGCTACAGAAAGGTGAGACCCTGAGAGGTCGGGGTTTTCGGGGACACGGACGAGGAACAGGAGGTAGAGGAGGGATGCAGTCAGAGGATACATCACACCATAGGGAGAGCGGGAATTATTTTGACGACGCCCGAGGACGGCAGTATTATCATGACGACTATGATATGGATGAAGTGACAGGGTTGTCTCACACCTAGGACAGCCGAGGACAGGGCGAGGGACCAGTTCCTGTGCCTATAGATCAGCATGGACCTTACGTCACTGCCGATTTACAGGGTACTACTGAATTTTGTTTAGTTGATACAGGGGCTATGAATAGCTCTGTTTCCGGTTCACTGGTCCCGGGGGCAGCTCTGTCTGGCCAAAACAATGTGTCAATGGGTTTCTCAGGCGTGCTGGTCATTAGCCCCATTTCCAAGCCTCTTGCTTTGACTATTGGCTCCTTTATGGTTGATTCACCATTTTTACTGACGTCAAATTGTGGAGAAAATTTGTTAGGACTTGATTTGTTAAAAAGGTTGCATGCGACAATTTTTTGTTCTCCAAACGGTGTTTACATGACTGTTGGACCGCAGGTAGCCCATGCCAAACAGTGCTTCGCAAAGGATGCCCCCCTTCCAGCTGAGTTCAGAGATGTGCCACGTACATTATGGGCTACAGGTGACACGGATGTGGGGTTACTCCAGATCCCGCCAGTATCTATACAGACCAGAGACAATGCTAAATTGCCACGCATTCCCCAGAACAAGATATCCCAGGCAGGTGAAAAAGCCCTATTGCAAGCCCTGGAGTGCTGAGCTCAGAGTGCTTACTGCTCAGGAAACTGCAAACCACTCTGCCTCCAGAGCTGCTCGTTACGGAAGTCAGGCTGAGGCGGAAGTCAGGCAGTCCGGAGCCCGGAGTCCGGAGCGGATCAGCAGCTGAGAGCAGCGCAGTGCGGCGGAGCGCGGGGACAGGGAGCCACTACCACCGCCACCACTGCCGCAACTGAAATCAGTTGGGAGTCTGAGCACCGGCAGACCCAGACCCCTGGTGGCGAACAGGGAGCGAGCGCGGCCGCCATTAGGAGCGGCCGCGAAGTGCGAGTCCGAGGGGGGGAACTGCGGAGGCGGACCGACTAGGTCAGGTGCGGCTTGCGGCGCCCTTGTGTGCCCTGCTCGCCCCAGTGCACCAGCACCAGCGCTCCAGAGCTTCAGCGTCCTAGCGTCCCAGCTCGCAGCAAGGCCATTGCCAGAAAAGTGTAGAGAAAAGTGTAGAGTGCAAAGAGCGCAAAGAGACGCATCCAAGAAACGTTGCTTCCTTTTTTGCTGGGCTTTTGCTGGGCTTTGACCCTACAGTAGTGTTCTATATTGTTCTATATTGAACTCAATATTCAACTCTATATTGAACTCAGCCTGTTCCATCAACTTGCTCTATCATCAGGGCTGCATTGATCACAAGCCGCATTATAGAAAATAATCAAGCAACTAAGTCAACAAGCAACTAAGCCTACCAGGACCAGTATCTTGACCAGCACCTTGACCTCGATTTGGCATCACCTCTTAGCAGGGCCCTCAATGAGGGCGTCAGTCCAGATAAATCTGCCAGAGCACTTCTTCCCAGCGTAATGCCAACACCAACAGCGTAACACCAACAGTACCGACAGTACTACTAACAGCACTAATAGCGCCAACTATCAACTATCACTATCAACTGCCAACAGTACCAACAGTATCAATAGTACTAACAGTACTAACAGTACCAACGATAATCAA
Organism: Calotriton arnoldi; assembly: GCA_963921515.1. Classification (NCBI taxonomy): domain Eukaryota; kingdom Metazoa; phylum Chordata; class Amphibia; order Caudata; family Salamandridae; genus Calotriton; species Calotriton arnoldi. The sequence goes on along the minus strand of CAWUFW010008828.1, from coordinate 573,424 downwards.
TGGCAACAATAACAATAACAATACCATAACAATACCATATTGCAGCAAACAGACGGACATGAGATCCGGCAAAGAAAGGAGGTCTGTTACAAATGTCATCAACAACAGGAAAAGAAAAAATAAGATTTTAGGAGAACCAACCAAAAACCAGGCTATTACATCTATCAAATCTATAACGCAAGCCACAGCAGACTCAGCGGACACAGCAGCCCATAAGGGTTCAGGTACACTGGTGGACATAGACGGGGTAACGGATAGACCAATGCCGTCGCCAGTGAACCGCATAAAAACTATTTTCAACCTAAAATATACTCCAAATTTTCATTTGTGAAAGATGCTGGGGCAGTGCTGAACCTCAGCATTAACAAGCAATTGGGCCTCCCCTCTCCATTACATCCAGAAATGGAAACTCCAATAGGCAAGGGCACACCGGCCAAATCTGCACTAGGAGGCAGCGCTGAAATACCATCCAGTACAAAAGTCGACGAAGCAAAAAAAGAGATATCAGATCAGGAGGGGGCACAAGCAAAAGAATGGAAAGTTCAGCAAAACGTCAAGCACAGTGATAACCACACTGGAAAAAGGAACAAAGGAAAAAGTCAGCTCACAGGAAATCCGCCTACCTCTACTTCTACTCTTGCGGAGGCTTCAAAAATATCATCAAGAATACCTTTGGAGCCAGATATTAAAATACGGATCCCTCAGTGTGCAACAACTCACGCAACTGCAGTACTTTTGGAGCCAAAAGCTTTCTCACCCACCTCCAACACAACTGCGGCAGGTACTGCAGCCATCACTACTTCAGACAAACTATCAATCAAATTAGCGGAAGTAAAGAACCTACAACTGAGTTCAGACGCCATAACTTCCGACAATTCCAACGAAATAAACAATGCAATATCACAGCATAGGGAGGACCAGGGAACGGCATCAAATAACATCGTCATTAACATCAACACTAAGTCGATAAATCCAACGCTCTCCGGACCGCAGTCAGAATTTGCGTCCTTTACTTCTTGGAGCAGAACAGCGAAAGGTGGGAATGAACAAGAAGAGACCCCGGAAGAAAACCCAAATCGCGCAACCAGCAACACTTCCTTCCTCACGACTGAAGAATGGGAAAACCTGGTCACCACATAGTCCTCCGAAGACAAAGGTGACACAACTCTTCATGTCACAGGAAGTGCGACAAGGGAGCCGATAGAGGAAACGCCAATTGGAGGTAACAAAATATGGGCAGCCCTCCTAAACACCATGCAACTTTCAACAAAGGCCATGGAATATCACTTGGATAAGTTGGACCTTCAACTAACCCTTCTCAACTGTCTAGCCCTGCATGTCACAAGTATCGATAGTATGCTATCAGAACTGAACAACTTCATTAAAAGAGCCCAAACTGAAACGACAATAATCCCTCTGAGCTGCACCTGCCATCTAATTATCGACAAGCTTGCAACACTACCTGCAGTGATGGGTGATCTCCTTACGGACCTAAAAAAAACACAAATGCAAACAACACAACAAATATTGGCAAACTTAAACCTAATAAAAGCAAACAAACAAGCGAAACGGCACTGCCCGACCAGGATTAAAAAGAGCGGACCAATCCAGACAGGTTTGACAACGCCCTGGTCACTCCATCCGTGGCGGGTAGAAAAGATCTGTGGCCAGGAGCAGAAGCGGCACCCAAGTCGGGACAACAAGAGGAACCTGGGACTCGTGGCAGAGCTAACGAGATCAAGGACTCGGGCTTTGGCCCCCCAGATCCCTTAGAAGATCTCCAACAACAACGGGTTGATCAGAACTTTAGCAGCTGCATCAAGCAGACAAGCCAGTCTGATGAAGGGGACGCATCGCAGAACAAGTGGCAATCGGCTAAACAACGCAGGAAACAGAGGCGAAAAGGGAGGAACAAAAACCCATCCATAAGATCTTTCTTTCAAGCAGCAACAAAACCCCCGAGTGGATGTCAGTCAGAACAAAGAGCAAGTGGAGAGCCATCAAACCTTCAGTCTGAGCTGATTACCACCGGCGCATCCCGTCCAATAGGGTTGGAACATATAGGAAAGGCAGGTTTAAGTGAACATAAACATCTAGAAATCACCAACTCAACTGATCAGGTGGAAAACAACCCGACAACGGTTACAGCAAGAGGATCCGCCCCGGTGAAAATCGCAACCGCCAAGGCGCCCACTAAGCCAGTAGAAACAGCGGAAGTCAAACCAAAAGTGGAAATAGCAAACAGAACGGGATCAGATACACAGCAAACCCTAAACGTAGGGCAGAGGAAAAAAGAGCCAAGTATTGAAACAGCAGTAAGAGCGGAACCAGAAGACCAGACATCCCCAAACGACGGGAGAAGAGAAAAGGACCCGTGCTGCACGGGGCGTCCAGGACAATTCTGTTTATCCCAGAGTATAAATCGAAAGGACGGGGTGATATTCTAAACAGAGGGAACATTCCCTGAATACTAACTGCCATCAGTGATCTGGCCAGGCTTGGTTCACAAGACCTGGAATCTGTAGAATTTGAAACGTTTAAACATCTGTCGGAGCAAGAGGTAACAAAAACAGCATGGGCAACAAGGGAAATAGCAGAGAAAATTCTTAAGGAGGAGCACCAGCTAGAAGCCTGGGGGATCCGACTAATGTTTCACTACGCAGTCGGTTATCCAGAACCACTACTTCAACTCCAAAAAGAGCCTAATGACAGCAGGCCAAGTAATAAGAGAAGTTCCGGTCCCACTAACTCGGTGCTAAAGGGAGCACGCAGTACCTCAGTAGAGGCCATGGAGAGTAACATCCCTAACACCCTGAGTTCACAGGATAACAGTGGGAAAGATATTTCAAACGATTGGACCTGGATAGCAAAAGCTATAAACCCCAGACCCGAAAACCCATGACAGAGAGCAGATCAAGGAAAAAATATTCCAAACCTAAAACTATGCTCCTGGAATATAAATGGCCTGGGAACCAAAACCTGGGATAAGGCCCTACTGACGTACCTCCAACAATTTGATCTAATACTCCTTCAAGAAACGTGGTTGGAAGACCCATTTCACCTACAAGGTTACAAAGCATACCATCTCCCAGCAACCAGAAGCTTGAAATTTGGCCATCTGAAAGGAGGCCTCACGACATATGCCTCGATCAAAACCATAACGACTGTTAAGGAACTAACAAGTAAAAACACCCCAACAAACTGAATAAAGACAATCCAGATGGAAATAGCAGGACTCAAAGACAATCAAAGGTTAATACTTGTCAATATCTATCTACACCATCGCAAAAAAAAAAAAAACGGTGCAAAACTCCTGGTTGCCGAATTAACAAAACTAATTACCGAAGAGGCAACTTTAAATTACATCGTCTCGGGAGACTTTAATATGTTCTTTTCAGGGTGCGCCGACTCGGCAGATGACCGACAATCAGCATGGGGGTCCCATTTCAAGACGAGTGCAAGTGGGGCAAGCAAACTAAGATCTCTAAAGACCTGTTGAACGATCTAGAAAGTCTGTCCCTGGTAGCATTAAACGGTCGATTCGCAGGGGACCGCCCTCAAGCCGCAACCTTCCACAACTCCTTCACAAATACTGCAATAGACTATACCTTTTCATCTCTATCACTCTTCAGTTCAATAAAAGATTTCAGGATTGGAACGCAGGATCTCAGTGATCATCAACCACAAGAGCTCATACTCGCCACTCACGGAACGGCACTCACTCATCCAACTGTTGATGCAACTTCAAAGGTCACACAAAATCACAGGAGAATCAAATGTAAAACGAGCGACCCAGGAAAACTTTTGGAAGTATCAAAAACACGGTGGGAGGAAAGCAAACTGGCGTGTAGTAACAGCATAACAGCGTGGGAAAAATTTACCAAAAGCTTTGATCCATCTGACTCCAAAACAGAGGCAACGAAAGAAAAAACAGGGTCAAAAAGCAAACGGGAAGCATTCTGCAGGCCGGAAAACAATCAAAGAATCAATCTTTCGACAACTTTAAATGCCGAACTAAGACAAATAAAGAGTGGAATAAACAGAACATTGCGCAGTCTCCGGCAAAATGGTCCAGCCGATAATGTACAGTTTGAATTAAGGAGGCTAAAGGTATGCAAAAACAAAATCATCTGGCAAGCGAAAAAGGAAAACGCTGACACAATATGGGCAAAATTGCTACACGATGCAAAAACTAACAACAGTGTTAGGTTTTGGCACACAGTCAACAATATAGAGAACCCAATGGCCCCAGGAATAAATTAACGGAGGATGCCTGGGCGAAGTATCTACAGCACCATTTTAACACGGAAGCAGGTGAAGTCAAACAAGATACATCAGTGTGCCAATGCGACCAGCAGCCTTCAGAACATCAAGGTCTGGTACTCGCTCCCCTCTTCTCAAATAAACAGATTGTGAACAGAATCTCGGAAAGGAGGGAGCACCCAGGCCCAACGGTTTACCACCAATTATTTATAAGCAGGATCCAAATTACTGGGCTGAAGCTCTACTACCCCTTTTTAATAATATCATGGAAGCTGAAAGAATTCCAGATTCTTGGAAGGGATCCATTATTTCACCGATCCACAAGAAAGGCAGCAAGACTGATCCGAAGAATTACAGGCTCATCACACAAATGGACATCGAGGCCAAATACTACGCAGGCCTCCTACTGGACGAACTTACGGCGTGGGCACTGGAAAAAGCCCTAATTCCCATCAATCAAACAGGCTTTCAAAAAAGCATGGGGACATCGACAAATATTCTTGCCCTTTCGCTTTTAATAGACGCGACCAAAACCATCAACAAGCCACTATTTGTCTGCTTCATCGATTACAAAGCTGCTTTCGATAGTATTGACAGGGGGAAGCTCTGGGCTAAGCTATCAGGGTGGGAAATAGCACCAAACCTTCTGAATCAGTTAACATGGGTCCAAATTAAGCTGGGCGTCGGGGACTGTTTGTCAAGAAGAATACCAACCACCAAAGGGCTGAAGCAGGGCTGCGTCCTTGCCCCGACCCTGTTCAACCTCTTTGTGTCTGATCTCTCTACAGAGCTGGATAACTGCAACCACCATGCTCCGAATCTGGGTGGCTTAATACTTTCAAACTTACTGTATGCCGACGACCTTATATTGATCAGCCGAACTCCAGTCGGCCTGCAGCACCTGATAAACACAACAGACAATTTCGCAGGCAGGAACGGGTTAAGCATAAACCTTGAAAAATCTAAAGTCATGGTATTAAACCAGCGGAGCAAAAAACATCAACCCCGATGGATGATGGGGGGCCGGCTGTTGGAGACGGTCGACGAATATAAATATCTGGGAATAATCTTCGACAGGAAGGGCACGTACCTCAAACAAAAGGCGGCTATCAAAGGCAGAGGGACCTTATTGGCAGTTTCACTAAAAAACATCAAGCACAAAATAACCGGCCCTAATCTTATCCCTCTACTAGAAGTGCTTCGAGCTAGGCTTCTACCTACAATCACTTATGGTAGTGAATCGATGAGAGAGCGAGATGAGATCACCTTGGATAAGGTGGTCGCCAAGGCCGTGAGAATAATATTCAATATCCCACAATACACTTCGCCAGCACAAATAAGGCTAGAGTTCGGGCTCCAAAAGCAGGAAATAACGCAGAAAGGTGCCTATGCCAAATGCTGGCACAAAATAAAGGGAGCCTAGCCCGAGACCTTGAACTCATATTTATGGAAGGAGATGATAAGGAAAAAAGACAGTCTTGCCATGGCCTACCTTCAGTCAGCAATTCGCCTTCTTGCTTTACAGGACATATGGGAAACCAGTATACCCCACAAAAGCTTCAAGGATCTTGTAAATAAATCAGTAAAGATTGTATCCTTTGAAGAAGACAAAGCAGCACTAAGCAGGAAGGCTCATGGATGGTTTGTAATCCAGAGTTACTCGATGTGCAAACCACAAACATACCTAGGAACAGGCTTCTCGAGACGCATGAAGGAAAGCTTTTTGCTTCTGCGGTTGGGAATCTTACCCGTTAAGAGGCACCTCCCTCCATGGAAACGCACAGACACAACTAATCATTGTAGACTATGTGGCGAGACTGAAGAGGATGTCTTACACCTACTGTGCATCTGCAAGGGCTTAGACGAGGAACGAAGACAGCTATTAAAGCCGTGCCTGCTCGAAAGCCAGATACGAACATGTAGACAGGCGGTGAAAGCCTGCTTCGAGGGAGGCGATGTGCGGTTGGCCTGCAGCTTCGTCCACTTCATGAGTGCAGTAAAAACAAAGCTAACCCCGACAGTACTCTAATAAATTGGTCCTCAACCCAAGCTCATCGATCTCCGAGTTACTCGCTGGAATCTTCCTTAAATGAGATCTACTGTGGTTTCTACTGTTACAACTACTATTCTTGGGATTTTAAATAGCTTTTTATCTGGGGATCATAAACTGTGTCACAAAAACTGCCGATTGCAACTGGCAAACATGCACTTTGGATGTGCATCTCTAGACTTCTATGCTAGTTCAGTCATGACTCTTAAAGCTAATTTTATAAAAATATGGACGGCCCTAGGAACTTTTTAGGAGAATGGTCCCTAAATCTGACACCTTGCACTTTTTCATGTCACCCATCGCACCTTGTTGATTATACTGTATTCCAGTTTTTATATTTTTCTTGTAATTTTATGGATATACTGCAATTTCAAAATGTCTACTATGTAGCTGATTGCAAAGGTTTTTATTAATCGTGCAATAAAGAGTCTTACATCTATTGCAAATAATACAAGATTTGATTAAGTCTGGCGTGGTTGAAGAGACTGTGGCAAATGTGTGTAATAGCTCTATTCTTCCTATTCTTAAAAAGACACCCTTGAATTCTTCTGATGCCCACCCTGACGTTTACCGTTTTGTGATAGACCTCAGAGAGGTTAATAAGATCGAAGTTCCCCAATACCCTGTGGTTCCAGACATTACAACGATTTTAACAATGATTCCCCCATCAGCAAACTTTTTCTCTGTAATTGACTTAAAAAATGCTTTCTTCAGCATACCAATCCATACAGACAGCAGATATCTGTTTGGATTCGCAATAGCCGGTCAGAGCTTTAGATTCTGCCGTGCTCCACAAGGCTATACTGAAAGTCCTAGTATTTATAGCCAAGCCTTGAAAGCTCAATTGGATTCTTTGGAGCTTCCCCCTGGTAATGTGCTGTTGCAGTATGTTGACGACCTCCTTGTGGCCTCGGACAATGAGAATGGTTGCAAAGACGCCACAGTTAAGTTATTGTTGCATCTGGCGCATCATGGACACAAGGTGTCACTTTCCAAATTCCAATATTGTCGACAGGAGGTCACCTATTTAGGTCACCTACTGTCGGAGGGTCACAGACTCACACCTGAGCGCATAGCTGCTATTACTAATATGTCTGTTCCTAAGACCCAACGCGAGGTACGCGCTTTTATTGGGATAACATCGTATTGTCGGCACTGGATCCCTAACTATTCCCTACTAACAAAACCCCTTCTTTACCTGACCACCAAAGATGTGCATGAACCCCTGCCTTGGACACCTGCATGCCAGCAAGCTTTTGAGCAATTAAAGACTGTGCTTTGCTCTGCTCCTGTGCTTGGTACTCCTGATTACCAGAAGCCTTTTGTGCTCTACGTGCACGAGGTGGATGGTTGCGCGCTTTCTGTTCTAACACAGGGTTTCGGTGGTAAACAGAGACCCTGCGCCTACTTCTCTGCCATGCTTGATAATGTCGCTAGAGCGCTCCCGAGCTGTCTGAGAGCAGCCGCGGCGGTGGAAGTTTCTATCAGGCAATCGGCAGGGCTCGTCCTTGATACGGACCTCACAGTCATGGTACCTCATGCTGTGGATACGCTACTGAATAAGACAAAGACGCAACACCTTACTAGTGCGCGTCTGACTGGCTATGAATTGACTCTGTTTGCTCCGCACATTACCATCAAAAGATGTGCTACTCTGAACCCAGCCACGTTACTACCCCTCCCTTCGGAAGAAAAGGACAATGATGTCCATGATTGTTTATTTCGAACTGAGGAAGAAACGAAGGGACGGGTAGACCTGACTGACGTTGCCTTATCTGACCCCCCAAGGGGAACTATATGTCGATGGCTCTTGTTTCAAATTACCAGATGGCACCACCACTGCAGCCTATGCAATCACAACGTTACACACTGTAGTTGAGACATCCTGTATCCCACATCAATCGGCCCAAGCTGCAGAGTTGGTTGCCCTCCTCAGGGCTTGTGAGTTGAGTGAGGGACTAGCTGTTAATATCTACACCGACAGCCAGTACGCCTTTGGGGTGGCCCATAATTTTGGGCGCCTCTGGGTGGAGAGAGGGTTCTTGACTTCGCACGGACCACGGATTCAGAACGGGCCTTTGATACATAGATCGCTGTCCGCACTGACACTTCCCAGTAAATTAGCAATAGTGAAATGTCGCACTCATAAGGCTATTACAGATGATGTTGGGAGGGGAAATGCTTTCGCAGACCAGACAGCTAAGGAGACAGCTCAATCAAAGATGACAAAGATGTTGGTGGCAGGTCCCGCTAGGTGGGTCCCAGACAATGGAATGTTCGAGGACAAATTGGAGAATGTCAGGGAAATCCAGGGTGAGGCGACTCTAGATGAATTAGCAATGTGGGAGGAGAGAACAGGTCGCTTGGATGAGGATGGGTGTTGGACTGACTTGTCAGGGAAGCAGCGATGGTTGCTGCCTAATTCATATGTGCTCCCTGTTGTTACCATGGCCCACAGCCCGGTGCACATTAGTGCCAAAGGAATATGCAAGCTACTGGACCCAGTATGGCAGAATGATAATATCGCTAAGGCAGCCACTCACCTAGTGAAGCATTGCATCATTTGTCTGAAGCATAACCCTGGGAAAGGTACCCCTACACCCGCTGGTAACTTTGCACCGCCTTCCTTCCCTTTCGAGGTTCTCCAGATGGATTTCATCAAAATGGAACGAGTTAATAACTTAAAGTATGTGCTAGTAGTGATCTGCGCATTCAGTAAATGGATTGAGGCTTACCCCACTAAAGAGAATACAGCTATGGCGACGGCGAAGGCACTCCTAAAAGAGTACTTCCCGCGCTATGGGTTGCCACGTGTGATCTGGAGTGACAACGGAAGCCACTTCAATGCAAAAGTCATTGAATTGGTGTGCACAGGTTTGCATATTAAGCAGAAGTTTCATGCAGCGAACCACCCCCAGTCAGCAGGTCTGGTTGAGAAGTACAATGGTACTCTTAAATTGAAGCTAGCAAAGATTCAAGAAAGCACAGGACTGCGATGGCCAGATGCGTTACCCTTGGCTTTACTATCTACCAGAGTGACAGCGCATTCTAGAACAGGGTTGTCACCATATGAAGTGGTCTTTGGGTGCCCTGCTAATGTCTGGGGCGTCCCAAGACCCAATCGCTTTTCCGAGATAGAGTACCCCCTGCTTGTAGACTATTTGTACGAGTTGTCTAAAGATCTTCGTTCTCTCCATCAACAGATACACGCTACATTGCGGCCAGTACCAGAGGGGCTCGGGCACTGCATACAGCCCGGCGACTATGTGATGATTAAGAGCTTCCAACGAAAAAGCAGCTTGGAGCCGAGGTGGAAAGGGCCTGTCATCGTTCTTCTCGCCACTAGAACGGCTGTAAAGGTAGACGGCAGAAAGCACTGAATCCATACATCTCATGTGAAGCGGGTGCCTCTCCCGCTCCCGTATGACTGCTGGGTCAACGAAGGCATCGCTGATGAGGAGTGTGAGAGGGTGCCACGCTTTGTTCTCTTCTCTGATGCCCGATTGAGGTGGGCGCAGACGGACAAGGAGAGTGACGCTGTCCTGTCTGAGGCGATTCCCCCGGAGATAAGGGCTGCCTCGGATCACTCTGTTTCCAACACACCCGACTGAGTCGCGATGCCCACCTAATTCTGAGTTTCTGCCCCTTTTTGTTGATGAGACAGTGCCTGGTGTGACGAAATATAACTTGAGGCCCCGGAAGAAGGACGGTGCACCAGCCGAACAGTCTAGGAGCTATGGAAGGGCTTGAGCTTAGGGCGCGGGTGCTGTGCCTAAGGTGCCTGTATTAGATTAGGGTGAACTACACTGGTGCACTGCCTTGGACACTGGACAGGATAGTTGAGGGCATTTGCCCAGAAGGGAGGGTGCCCTATCCTGAAAGAAGAAGGATTTGTTTTTTCTGCAAGGGCTGCGATTGTGCAGCTCCTCCGTGGGAGTGCTTCATAGCACCGTCGTTGATGAACAATAGGAGCCTGCCAGCGAGGCTCTAAACGGACGCTGGGTGATTTGTGCCCTCTGGTACTGTTGTCACAATAGTGACTCTAGTCCGTGAATTTTTTCTTTCCTTTGTGACACCTATAAGTTGCCCTTGAAGTTTTCCAAATGTATCCCTTTGGTCGTCCTATCCCTGATGAGGAGCAGCCTTTTGCGGCTCCGCGTCCCACTCCAGATGGTCCTGTTTGGTCCTCTTGGTCCACTAAGAGTAAAACAGTGTTTGTTATAATAATTTTGCTTTCTTTGCTAGTTGTATTTGGGGTGGTCTGGTACTTCGAGGAACAACATCCCGTGCACGCCTTGATAGGGACTACCCCGGTTCCAGCTGAGCATTCGTTTGTTACATTGGCCCCGCATAAAGAAAGACATAGACAGACTTATGCCCAAAATGCTTTTGTTCAGATGCTTCATCAGGTACACAGTACTACTAACGCCATGAATTGCTGGGTGTGTGGGCTACTTCCCTCAGTTATGCACAAAAATGATTTGCTAGTGTCATTGCCCCTGTCATATTTGGGTAGATGTGAAGCCTGGTTCTAACTGCTCTCTATGGTATACATGCACTATTATGCTGACGCTATGAAAATGGTGCAGGCTGACTACGAAGCGGTATTGGAGTATTTAGTGGTACACCAGGGATATACACCCGGATTCGAAGTTCACGAAAACGTCACTTGGTTACGAAATGAAATGCTAGATTTCCAAGGATTCAATGTCACTGAATACTTTAAATGTTTCCAGGAACGCAATATCACTGAGGACAAAGCTATGCCTGTCCCTGTGATCAACTCAACAGCTAGTTTCTGTGTTGAAGGAACAGGGAACATTTCAGTAGGACGGAGCCATTGTAACTACACATATCGGTTGAACACTACTAGCAGCCCACCTTTGCTTACACCTCCGAATGTATACTTCATCTGTGGGGAACAGGCTTATACATGGCTTCCAAGGGGGTGGTCTGGCCGGTGTTATTTTTCCTTTCTCTTGCCTCCCGTTTACATTGCACCGTCCAATTACCACAAGGATCATAGGCTACAGCGTAGGGATCTCCAGATGCACCGAGTTAAGAGAGTTGTCAATCCAGACGATATTGATCAGACAGATACACCCTTGCAGCAATTTACTGACATAATGAAGGGCATTCTGCCGTTGTGGGGTCCCATGTTCAATAGTCGTAATATTCGACGCCTTGCTAGAGTAGTTGAGGGAGTCATTAATAGCACTGCAGGTATCTTGACCAATATCACAGTCGAGCTTCAGGCTACGAGGCTCGTTTCTCTTCAAAATCGGATGGTTTTAGATGTCATTTTGGCTGATAGGGGTGGAGCCTGTCGCATCATCGGCAGTAGGTGCTGTGTGTACATCCCTGATTGTCCCCCTAATGTGTACTCCGCAATACAGAAATTACACAGGCTTGCTTCAGATATCCATCAGGATAATGGTTCATGGTCCCTCACAGGGTGACTCTGGGGTCTGATGACATCATGGGGTTGGAAGATATTACTTGTCCTAATCGCCATCGCAGGAGTCATCTTTACCTGTTGCTTATGCATTAATTGCCTTCCAGCCTGTTGCACCTATTGTATGAGTAAACTTACCCCTACCCCTACATTACCAGGAAGTGATAACAAGATTTCTGTTATGATGATGCAGGAAATTCAGGATATGATGCTCATAGATGAGGGCATCTTTGAGTATTAAGCGATTCAATGCTCATGTGTTGCTTGTTTTTCCCTTGTAACCTGAGTGACTATGCAGTTTCTTCCTTCCCCTTAGAATTGTAAAGACCCTACCGGATAGCGAATTAATCATTTAGCCACCCATGCTAAAAGGAGGGTCTGTTAGGTTTCAAATTCCCATTCCTGCAACGCACTCCTTTCACGTTATATTAGGTTAGCAATGTGTGGCTAAATAGATGTCATTTGTATTCACGTTATGCAACCCACTGAGTTATCCCCGTAATGCGCAGGCTTCAGGTAGCGAGTGTGACTCCATTTTGCTTTTCGTAATCCTTATTAAGCTACTTAGACTGTGCCTGAGTTAGGCCTCATTGCTCTTATTGCTGGTCTCAGCAGAACACTGTATTTCGTTATTATTTTTCTTTCTGTCCAAGGCTGTTTCCCAACTCGCTGAGGAGGCCATTGTGCTCTTGCATACCTATCCAAGTGTGTAGTTCTGCTCCCACGTTAGGAGACGCTGAGACCCAGCGCAGTGGCCTTGAGTCTCTGATAACATGTACCCATCCGGCAGGTGGTAGCTCATCTCCCTGTGCCTCCTTTGTTCATGCCCGGCCCAGGCCGGTAGTTTTCCATGGTGGGCGGGGTTGGAGGTCCCTGGGGAAGAATGATTACTCACTGTAGACTGTTGGGGAGTCTGTCCCTTGGCAGACATCTTAGGGTGCAGGTCTGATTGGACTCCTCTGCAGAGTACTACCAATAAACATGTAAGTTTGCATTCTCTACTGTCTGACCGACTCTTCATTCTTGGGAAGGCATAGCAGGTGGTTGTAAGAAAACCCGAATGGCCCTAGAGGGCCACTTCCTTCAGGGGTGACCAGGGGTTATCTTAGCTGTGTAATCGCCTTACCCTGACTAGAATAAGGGTCCCTGCTTGGACAGGGTGCAAACCACTGCCAACTAGAGACCCCCGTTTCTATCAGCTCACAAGGTCACTGGTGACATTTCCTCATGCTCCATTATGCAGCTGTAATGTAGAATATGTACTGGACATTTGCCCAAGGAGGTAGCACTTACAGGAATGGTATAGTTAGGCTTAGATTTCACTCGTACAATACCATTGTAATTCAGCAGTTATAGTTACCAGAGCTAGCTATAACTTACACCCCCGCAATGCAGTGCTGGTGATATTTCAAATGACATCACTGGTGACTAGATAGATAGATAGGTAGGTAGTAGGTAGCTAGATAGATAGATAGATGTACGTTTTCCTATTTATTTACTACAAGGCAAAGGCCAAATTCCTAATTACCACCGCTGTGCAGTGAAACTGACATGAGAAATACAAAACCTATTACAATGACTTTACACTGGAAAAAAGTCCTGCTAATATGTATGAATCCTCTTAAACGGGATTTTTCCTCACTCCACAGCTTTAACCCCTTTCTTCCTGGTTATAGTGAAGTTCCTCTTTTAAAAAAAAAAATACACATGAATTAACACTACAGCATACATCCTACCTGAAGATGTGCAGAGCGTAATATGCTATTTATTACCATTGAGGAAGTGAAGGGGCAGCATGATCCATCCAGGGTGTTCCGTCTTGTCAGACATAATCCCATTCTCCATTTACAATGTTTAGTATAAAATAGAAAGGTACTAATGCATATTTTGCAGGAACCCATGAAATAGTTTCTATATTTTGCGGAAGTTACGTCACAATGACAGCCTCTTCAGAGCTTCACCATTACTCATTGGGGCATATTCTCAAGGAGCCATCGCCGATTTATCGGCACTTTAGCTCCTCAATAGTAGCGATAGACTTATCGCCCCATTCACAAGCTGGTGCAAACTGTCGACATCGCCAGTTTTCCTGCGATAGCTGCCGCAAAACACATCGCCAAGGATGAGAGCGACAGACAACGCTAATGACATGCAGAGTAGGCGTTCCGGTGCAAAAACACACGAAAACACCACTTCGCGATATTCTCAACGACCAGCCAGATCTGCGATGCCGGACAAAAACTGGCGATAAGGCACGTTAGCAGCAGGGACTTAACACCTGCTCATTACTGGTCTTAAGTAGGACGAAAACCTGCAGTACAGAGGGAGCCCAGGCCAGAGCCACATCTGAAGACCAACACATGTCATGGATCAAATGACCATGCCGCTCGGAGACCCAAGAGGACCACAACACCCACCACCACCCCCAGGCCCCCCTCCCTCCCTCCCCCCCCGGACTACCACCGAGGCAGCGCAGAGCAAGACAGCTGACCTCCCGAAAACGGCATGGTCCCTCAGCCACACAATTTCAGAATGTGGGGAGAGGTGGGAACCAAGTATGTGTGAAGGAGGCAAGTCACCCATGAATAAGAATGTACACAATGCCAAGTGTGGCGGTGATGTGCTGGACAGACTCCAGTATGCAGAGCACAGACATGTCCCTGTGGACACATACTGCTGGTGTGTGCAGTGTTGTGGACAGTGGACGCAACCATCTTACCTCAGGCAGTGGGGAAGACCTCGCTCATGTAGCTGCGTCGTCGTCCCCGTACGCGGAAGCGCAGTGGGCTGGTCCGGCGTACGCCACACCAGCGTAGGAGTGTGAATAAATAGACCGGGGTACTGCCGTGGTTCACTTCCGGGATGGCCAACGCGTCTACCAGGGCGGCGCCCCTCACCCTGCCACGAGTCTGCCGCCGTGACCGCCAGCCTCCTCAGCTGAACGCTGGCTTCTGCGACACAGGCCCCCAGCGCACCCAGCGACACAGCACCGCGGAGTAATGTGTGCGCTGACTACTGCCTTCTGCCTACACTGCGGTCAGCAGGGCTCACAATTCAAATTGAGTCTTGATTTATTTATGGCAGAGTCCAGAAGGCAACAGACATTGCTTCCAGGGCGGCACCCCCGGATGACGCATCATCGCAGGCCGCGCACCCACCGAGCGCTCCAGGTGCCACTAACTCTGTGCAGCTCAAGTCATCGCCACATGGCTGTGGGCCCTTGCTGACCGCTGCCTCCAACCTACACTGCGGTCAGCAGGGCACTCAAATCAAATCCAATCCTGACCTGCGAGGACATGCCATCATCGCTGGCAGCACACCCACTGGGCGCTCCAGGTGCCACTAACTCAGTGCACCACAAGTCATCGTCACGTGGCTGTGGACCCTTTCTGACCGCTGCCTCCAGCCTACACTGCGGTCAGCAGGTCCCCCAAGTCAAACGACGCATCATCGCAGGCTGCGCACCCGCTGAGCGCTCCAGGTGCCACTAACTCAGTGCACCACAAGTCATCGTCACGTGGCTGTGGGCCCTTTCTGACCGCTGCCTCCGCCTACACTGCGGTCAGCAGGTCCCCCAAGTCAAACGACGCATCATTGCAGGCCGCGCACCCGCTGAGCGCTCCAGGTGCCACTAACTCTGTGCAGCTCAAGTCATCGCCACGTGGCTGTGGGCCCTTTCTGACCGCTGCCTCCGGCCTACACTGCGGTCAGCAGGGCTCACAATTCAAATTGAGTCTATATTTATTTATGGCGCAGTCCAGTAGGCAACAGACATTGCTTCCAGGGCGGCCCGCTTGGACGACGCATTATCGCAGGCCGCGCACCCGCCGAGCGCTTCCGGTGCCACGAACTTAGTGCAGCTCAAGTTATGAACCCTTCATGATGTAATCTTCTGAGTGTGAGACCAGTTCTGGTGCCCCTACCTCAGTGCACTGCAAGTCATGGACCTTCATGATTGAATCTTCTGTGTATGATGTCAGAGTTGGTGCCCCTGCCTCAGTGCACCACAAGTCATGGACCCTTTATGATTGAGTCTCGTGTGTGTGATGTCAGAGCTGGTGCCCCTACCTCAGTGCACTGCAAGTCATGGACCCTTTAGGATTGAATCTCTGTGTGTGATCCGATGATCACTGTTCTAGTTGTTGCCAGCACCAACCACTCCCTGAGGGCTGGCTTACACTCACCCCACACCCATCCAGCACAGGCGTCACTGGACATGTGACCCTGGTAATAAAAAGGGGCCGGGCACACGTGCCCGTAGCCAGTTCCACCATACATCTAAGTGTGTCCGTGTGGTCATTATGTATGCGTGATGGCCCCTGGCCCTACCACATCACATCGTGCTGTGGACAGCGGACACAAGCATGTCACCTCAGGCAGTGGGTAAGACCTTGGACATGTAGCTTTCTCCTCCCCCCCTGTAAGCGTAAGCGGAGTGGGCTGGGCCGGCGTACGTCAGTCCAGCGCAGGGGTGTGTAGAATTAGCCCGGGGCTCAGGGCGTGGTTCAGTTCTGGCCTGGACAAGGAAGTAACTAATGCATGTGTCTCTGTTGTAGTGTAGGCGCCACCAAGCTCGCAATTGACAATGTTGCAATGTAGCATGCACCCGGAGGGCGGTCTCGCACGAACGGAGAAATGAAGGAGCGCAAGCCTGCTCGGGGTCTTGGCTCATGCATGCCAAGTGTTGTGTGTATCTGTATTGCCGCAGCATGAGCCAAATGCCTAGCCTTAATCGCAGCGCGAGTTCAGCCAGGCATGAACTCTACATCTGTGTCCGCACTATCCTTACCATAGGCCTACACTCACATGGCCGCCCACCTTCAACGGCCAACATCACAGTGTCGTTTGTCAGGCTTGTGGACATGCGCAGACAGGCATGACAATGGTTTGCCTTTGGAGTGCAAGTGATGCAACCGTGCAGCGTACACAAGTGAATAGGCTCGGGGGGAGGGAGGAGCAGCTGTGAGGCAACGTAACACACAGTGATGCCGCTCATTTGCCACATGTAAGTCATGTCAAACATGAATCCCAAAGTCGCACACATCCCACCCCACACCCAACAAGCCACATCACAATTCCTGAATGCAAGCAGATGACAAACTGACATTAGGGATGAAAGCTCCTTTGTCTGAACTATCAGGCGGAAGCACATCTGCACATCCGACCTCGGAATTGCATGTGCCCGGCACCCCTGACAGATACGATAGCAGTTGAGGACGACTCCCACACTACGCACAGCCCGACGAAAGACCAGCGCATACACACCCCACACACAGAAGTCCTTTCTCTGAGTTATCTTGCATGGAATGGCCTTCACACTTACTCCCACTCCATCCCAGGCGTACAACCGTCGCACACTTAAACAACTCATTGATCCGAGCTGTGGCATTTCATCCACAGAACTGGCGCAGGTCAGAACAGTGCTGCTTCAACCAGGGCCACTAACGCAATGGCAGAACATCCCGGACACATGCACAACCCCCGTCACGTGGAACTGTACCGTGCACGTATGCTGCATTTACTGGAGGCACTGCCATTGGTAGTGCTGCAGGTCAGTTACCGGCTGAGCTTCCGCCTTGCCAACGTCACCTGCATTCAGCCTGTGTTGCATTGTCGATCGTGCATATTCGAGTGGTCCATGGATGTCTGCCTATCCAACAGGACGGTAGCCGAACTGGATTTCGACATGTGTGTGCGCCCCCTGTTGGCCCACGACCAGGAGTGTCACCGTGATTCCTGTCTATGGGGTGCCTGGATACTTGGCATACATGCTGGCAGCTGGACCTGGGAAATTGCAGAACTCCTCGTGTGCAGTGACCACATTGAACCCCTCCCCTATTGGGCTGTAGTGCTAATTGGTGACAGGGGGTGGACGCAGCACATCTGTCCGGACCTGCTAATGGCTAGCCTCGCCATCCTGTTCGATGGAGTCGACAACGACCTCATGTTGGAAATGATTGCCTACGAAGCTGCACTCGCTTTCATGGACGTGTAACTACGTACCTGCAGCCACAACAGTTTGGAACCCATTGCACATGTCCAGACACCTTGTTGCATCTTGGGGTTCTGGTCACATATCCCACGACAACAGTGGACATGGCTGCATTCGCCTGGACCCCGAATACGTGGGCAGACAACCACGTGGGGTAACACACCTATGAAAGGTGAGGCACTCCCCCGGAGTGGACAGTGGCGCTTCGCAACGTTCCTCATTCTGACATACTGCTGCATTGGTCCGCATGTTGTGGCAATTCTCTTGCCCGTACTGGCACGCATATGCCAATAAAGTCTACGCACATTCACTTATTTTCAACTGTGATGTGAGTTGTTTTGAATGACGATGTGTGTCTCACTGCCTATCTGGGTCACGGCCATACATGCGCATTGATAGCATTACCCAGGGAGTACCATTTATGTGGAATCACTGTCCCTACAGTCATCAATACTTTCATGCTTAATTGATCAGGGCCATGACACATCAGTGTGAATTAGAATGTTTTATTCGCATTCAGTGGGGTGTTTCAGCTGGACCAGTACAGGGCAATGCAAACCCCACTTTCCATTGTCGCCCCGTAGAGGGCCAGCCAGAGTCCTTTAGGGATGGACAGGTTCAACGGGAGAGGTAGACTTCAGTCCGCAGTGTGATTGCTGTGTCATTGGTAACCAATCCAAATATGGCAGTCCATGTCGAGGTCCAAGGTGAGTATCGCTGAGTGTAACGGGGGACAGTGGAAGATGTTATTCCAGGGCATGATGCAGAGGGCAGTAACAAGCTGAAGCAGGCCATATGGCGGTGATGTATGCTACCACTTCAATCTTGCCACCAAGCCAGATTCATCGTCATCTTCGTCCTCTGATGTGTCAGGTGCCTCACATGTGGGTGGTGGTGTTTGGTCTGCCGCACTGTGTGGCACGGACACTTCAGGGGGTGGAGATGTGGATGGAGTAGTAGCACCAGCAGTCATCCGCACCAGGCAGTGTGGCGGTAATGCCATGACGAGGATCTGCAGGGCATGGAACTTCCCAGCTACATCTCGCTGGTGTGCAGCCGTGGCAGCCAATCGTTCCGCATGCATCTGCTCCATGTTCTCCATGATCCTCCGCATGTGCCCCAACTCCCGGCTGACATCGCTAGAGCCACTCTGACTAGACAGTTGTTCTTGTCTCCGAGTCATGACTCCAGCGATTTTAGCCATGTATTGTTGGAGAGCATGGAGCGGACAGTGGGTGTCCGTTAGGGACTGTAAGTGGACCCTGATGGGACTTAGACACCCACGTATGGCATCTAGTTTGGCTGCCATGAGGTCGAACCCCACCCGCAGCTGGTCAGCCATCTTCTCCTGGCACCCTAACACACAGCGTTGGAATGCCATGTGTTGGTCGTTGGGGTCCTGGGAGCCAGCCGTGGTGGTGGGTGCTTCCTGCTGTGTGGTCTGTGCAGGGGGTGGGGTCTCCTCGATGCAGCTGGGCTGCCCTTCTCCTGGAGGTGGGGTGCCGAAGCAGTCCATGTGCTGCTGGAGGGCGTCGGTGTCGATGTTGGGGAGGTCGTCTTCGTCGTCAGTGCTGAGTTGTTGTGTCTGCTCTGCAGGAGGTGTTGATTCTCCCTCTGCAATGTGAAGGGGAGATGCAGATTGACACTGTGTACACATGTATGTCCGCGCATTGTACAAGTTTACTAACGGACTGCATGTCAATGTACATTGTGAATGTTTGTGATGAGATGCCTATTTGATGGGGGACAGTTGACATTTCTACACCATCAGGGATGTGTGGTTGTACTTGTCCATTGTCATCTCACAGTTTCCTGCTATGCCAAATGCGAATGGCCATTTACTACACACAAGCGGCAGCAGTTGTGTCCTCTGTTCTGTTGTGAGAGTGTTGCAGTTTGTGCCACATTGTTGTCAATGTTGTGGTGCTCTGATTCTTATGTGTGTGTGCTGCATTGTGGGTGTGTTGCCCCTTCAGCTCTGATTTGGCTGGCCCTTCTCCCTTTCAGGCGGTGTGCCTTTCACTTCTGTGCTTATACAGTGCTGAGATGTTGCAGACTTGGGTAAATTGGGCTCTTGGTCGGTGTTGTGACTCTTGGGCATGGTTTGTCCGCAGATGACCTCTGCTTACTTGTGGATGTGTGCCATTGTGCCCATCTCCCCCCGTCCCCCCAGTCCCTGGTCGTTACTCACCCTGTTGCCTCAGGTCATGTTGTGCAGTGTCCGGTCCACCAACTCCTGCCACCGTCTCCCCAATGATGACTCGGGTCACCATTTCCTCCATCTCATCCAGCTCCTGGTGTGTCGCTGGACTCCCACCTCCAGTCTGCATTGCTACTCTCAGGTTGGCAGCGGTTTTCAGCTTGGTTTTGCGCTTCACATCAGTCCAGCATTTCTTGCAGTCATCCACTTCCCTTCTCTTCACTCCGACTGCATTCACCTTGGCCAAGATGGACTGCCATATTGTATTTTTAGTTGCCAATGTCACAGTGGAGGTGATGAACAGTTGGTGGTGGTGTTCTGTTACCTCCGTAATGAGGATCCTGGTTCTCTGCGGACTGAGACGCGTCTTCCTCTTCTTCTTCTCCTTGCCCTTCCCTGTCCCCGAGGTCCCAGGCTGGTCCTCCGTGTGGCTTGTGGGGTTCTGGTTGTCCTCTGTACTTGCTCCGGCTCCCTCCATGGTGCTTCGCAGTTGTTTGTGTTTTGTAGGTGTTTTTTTTTGCAGCTTTTGTAGTGTTTGTTCCCGCCTTGCTTGTGGGGCTCGCGGGCCTGGCGCTGCTTTTCGCTGTATTTTTATCGCAGTTGGGCCCATCGCAGCTTTTTTCACGTTCGGGTTTCCTTTTTTATCGCCGTCGCGGTAGTTGTATCGCGGACATTTGTGGCGTTCTCGGGAAACTATCGCATGTTACCGCCGTGTTGAGAATGAGACGTTGACACAGAGTTAGTTTCCCGTGATAGACGGCGATATGAAAAATTGCGTTAACCTATTTTGGCGATGATTATCGCACGTTCTTGAGAATATCCCCCATTGTTTTATAATGTCCTCTTCATCAAAGCTAAAGCAATTGAACATTCAAACTACAATCATAGCCCATTGTTAGCTAAACATCGCAGGAGATACTTCAAACATCTCAGAGCTTACCCACTGATCATTGCTTATTCCCAATTTATTTGTGAAGACTAACCACAACCGATGTATTTTAACTGTAACCAGGGCCCATTGTTAGCTGAATACCAAAATAGTAGCTTAAAAAATCTTTGAGCATAGCCACTGTATGCTGATTATTCAACAGTATATTCATAAAAGCTAAACTTTCGAATTGCAATCAGGGCCCGTCCTTACCAATTCCTTGCAGGCATTAGCTTCCACAATTGCGGACTGACAGAATGTATTTTTTAGAAAATTTAAACTAAAGTCTCGACTCAAAACTACATACCTAAATATATTTCTCTTCTTTTTACTACAGGCGATCAAACAATACATACACACATACACACACACACACACACACTTCATGAAAACGTTGCCAAGATGACCATCAATGACAACAACATCATGCTTACTCATCACATCTACAAGTGGCAGATGGACTATCTGGAACTCCCCATTAACATTAAATCCAAGAAACTCCACACTAAATTAAACAGGAAGGAAACTGCCTTGAATGCGTTACTACTTGGAGACAGTAATGATCCAAAACACATCATCAATAACATTCTGAAAGGGAAAATATGTTATAATACAACTCCTCCTGCACAAACGTTTTTTTATGGAGCAAAGTCTTTAAAATATATTCCCCTTCCACGCTCAGCTGGGATTTTTCTACATTCTTTTCCCTACCAACATTGCGGTTGTAACATCCATGATGTTCACTTTGTGACCTCACTTCTTTTCGGATGTCTGTTTGACTCCTGCCACTAAAACTTTTCCAGAGAAGATAAACTTTGATTATAATTGATGGAAAAACTGGTAACACAAGATTCCATGGACCAATTAGGATCCCACTTTGCTACCTGACAAGGACCAGATGTCCAGCTATACTCCTCACTCAAAAAGGTAAGCCTGTTGCATGCCCCACGTCCTCCTTGTGCAACGTTTCATACTTTTGCCAATGTATACACTAACTGCTTTAAGTCTATTCGACGTTTGTGCTCCCTCCCAAGCTGACCACACTACGTAATATAATAATGAGGTACTTTATGACTCAGCATTTTTTGGGACTTTATAAGTTATAGAGAAGCTTTTAGCCTTTCTGCTACAGCATGTACTCCATTCTTTGACTACAATACCCTTACGAGTTACTTTTCACTTCCTTTCACTAAAGCATGCACCCATACATTCTTTTGTGTGCTGTGCCATCACAATTTTGTGCTACATGAGCACGAATATAATTATTTTCCTCATGTAAATTTGCAGTCTTGAGAAAGCCCCAGGTGAACTGTGCTAGAGGGTATTTGGACAAGACATCAAGTTGTAAATATCAGTATACAGAAATATTGGGAAAAAAATTGTGAAACACAAATATTGTGATATAGAAATATATTTGTCAAGAATATCGATTTTTTTCAGGTAAGCAATATCGTTGTTAAGAATATTATTGTTTTTAATATAATTCTTAATAATATAGTGGTAAAAAAGGTAATTTTATAATTATCTTACTGTGTTTTACTTCATATATTAATTTATGTGGCAATATTGTTTGTATATTTGTTAATAATATTTTTTATTATAGTTTGGAATTTTAAATGATTTATAATTTTTTATTTAATTCCTAACAGTAATTTATAGAGTTCTAGCTAGGTTTGGAGGGGTATAGGGTGGGGATTTAATTTAGGGGAATAGTAAATCTTACCCTTCTGAAGTCCAACAGTTTCCCTACTGTTGCACGGAATGGAAAGGGTATAGTAAAATGTAACCCTCCGAAGACCAACACTTCCCCTACTGTTGCACAGACTGAAGTGGAAACAATACATTTAATCCCTCCAAAGTCCAATGCCTTCCTTACTGCTGCACAAACTGGAAAGGGAATAGTATATCTTACCCATCAAATGTCCAACGCTTTCCCTACTGTTGCACAGACTGTAGTGGGAATAGTAACTGGTACCCTTCCGAAGTCCAAAGCTTTCACTGCTGTTGCACAGACTGGATTAGAAATAGTCCATTTAAACCCTCTGATGATGATTTCCCTACTGTTGCACAGACTGGAGTGGGGATATTAAATCTTACCCCTCTGAAGTCCAACGCTTTCCCTACTGTTTCACAGACTAGAGTGGGAACAGTAAATCTTACCACTCTGAAAGCCAACGATTTCCCTACTGTTGCACAGACTGGAGTGGGAATAGTAAATAGCCCCTCTGAAGATCAATGCTTTTCCTGCTGTTGCACAGACTGGAGTGGGAATAGTAAATCTAACCTCTCCGTAGTCCAGCACTTTCCCTAATGTTGCACAGACTGGAGTGGGAATAGTAAATCTTATCCTTCTGAAGTCCAGCTCTTTCCATACTATTGCACAGAAGGGATTGGGAATAGTAAATTGAACCCCTCTGAAGACCAAAGCTTTTCCTACTGTTGCACAGACTGGAGTGGGAGTAGTAAATGTAATCCCTTCGAAGTCCAATGCTTTCTTTACTGTTGCACAGACTGGAGTGGGGATAATAAATCTTACCCCTCTGAAGTCCAACGCTTTCCCTACTGTTTCACAGACTAGAGTGGGAACAGTAAATCTGACCCCTTCGAAATCCAACACTTTCCCTACTGTTGTACAGATTGGAGCGGGAATAGTAAATAGTACCGCTCCAAAGTCCAACAATTTCCCTACCGTTGTACAGACTGGAGTGGAAATAGTAATTAACCCCTCAGAAGTCCAACGCTTTTCCTATTGTTGCACAGACTGGAGTTGGAATAGTAAATCGCACTCCTCAGAAGTCCAATGCTTTCCCTACTGTTGCACAGGATGGAGTGGGAGTAGTAAATCTTACCCTTCTGAAGTCCAACACTTTCCCTACTGTTGCACAGATTGGAGTGGGGATAGTAAATTGAACCCCTCTGAAGACCAACGCTTTCCCTACTGTTGCACGGACTGGAGTGGAAATAATAAATGTAATCCCTCCAAAGTCCAATGCCTTCCCTACTGTTTCACAGATTTTAAAGGGAATAGTATATCATACCCCTCAAAAGTCCAATGCTTTTCCTACTGTTGCACAGACTCTAGTGGGAATAGTAAATTTGTACCCTTCCGAAGTCCAAAGCTTTCCTTACTGTTGCACATACTGGATTAAAAATAGTCAATTTAACCCCTCTGAAGTTCAGCGATTTCCCTACTGTTGCACAGACTGGAGTTGGAATAGTAAATCGCACTCCTCAGAAGTCCAATGCTTTCCCTACTGTTGCACAGAATGGAGTGGGAGTAGTAAATCTTACCCTTCTGAAGTCCAACACTTTCCCTACTGTTGCACAGAATGGAGTGGGGATAGTAAATTGAACCCCTCTGAAGACCAACGCTTTCCCTACTGTTTCACGGACTGGAGTGGAAATAATAAATGTAATCCCTCCAAAGTCCAACGCCTTCCCTACTGTTGCACAGATTTGAAAGGGAATAGTATATCATACCCCTCAAAAATCCAATGCTTTTCCTACTGTTGCACAGACTCGAGTGGGAATAGTAAATTTGTACCCTTCCGAAGTCCAAAGCTTTCCTTACTGTTGCACATACTGGATTAAAAATAGTCAATTTAACCCCTCTGAAGTTCAGCGATTTCCCTACTGTTGCACAGACTGGAGTTGGAATAGTAAATCGCACTCCTCAGAAGTCCAATGCTTTCCCTACTGTTGCACAGAATGGAGTGGGAGTAGTAAATCTTACCCTTCTGAAGTCCAACACTTTCCTTTCTGTTGCACAGAATGGAGTGGGGATAGTAAATTGAACCCCTCTGAAGACCAACGCTTTCCCTACTGTTGCACAGACTCGAGTGGGAATAGTAAATTTGTACCCTTCCGAAGTCCAAAGCTTTCCTTACTGTTGCACATACTGGATTAGAAATAGTCAATTTAACCCCTCTGAAGTTCAGCGATGTCCCTACTGTTGCACAGACTGGAGTGGGAATAGTACATTTTACCCCTCCTAAATTCAATACTTTCCGTACTGTTCACCTGTTTAGAGCGGGAATAGTAAATGTAACCCCTCTGAATATCTACACTTTCATAACAGTTGCATAAACTGGAGAAGAAATAGTATATATATTATTCCCAGTCTTCAATAATTCTCTTAATATTGTTTAAATATGTATTATTAATTTTAATTTTATATTATTTATTGTTTAAATGTATATTTTTAAAATTTTATAATATTTTTAGTATGTAATTAATTTGGAAATGTATTTAATGTTTAGCAGTTGATATCTTAATGTTTCATTTATGCATATCTATCTATCTAGATAGATAGATAGAGACATATAGATAGACAGATAGATAGATATAGTCACCACAATCTTGCTCCAGCCCAGACCAACGACCCATGAAAGGTGGTACGTATGCCGGCAGAGAACCCGGCTTCACACATCCACGAATTCTCCGACGAATGGAATCACGTACTCAGGACACAACGTGAGCAAGGCTGTTCCTCAGCCGAAACGCGTAGCAAAGAAGCATAATAAAATCCTGATCCTTCAACCCCTGTTGTGCCCTGAGAGTACGTGATTCCGTTCGTCTGAGAATTAGTGTGTATATATATATATATATCAAGATCGCTGTGGCGATCGAAACGCGTCTGGGGCGGACACTTGTCTGTTTCACTTGGGTGAATATCAAATAAATTATGGAACTTTGAACCCGTGCCTTTGGATTTTTGGGAATAAGTTGGTGGTCCCAACATTATCTGAACACTAAATCTTTAACGAGTTACAGTCATAATGTTATGTTACTTGATTTGATCAGATGGTGTTTATTTAATAATTTTTTCATGTTTGACAAAAATGTGTATCGTCAAAAACGCGGTGTGGCCATGGGAGCTTGCTTCTCCCCCAGTTATGCTTGCCTGCATGTTGGCTGGTGGGAGGAGCGGGTTCTCAAGGTCACACATGCCTCACAATACAATACCCATGTAATAGACTGGCTGAGATTTATTGACAACATTTTTATTATTTGGAGAGGAAATGAGCTTAGTGCCATAAAATTCATAAAAGATATCAATGAAAATAATGTCAATCTCAAATTTACATCGACTATTAGTAGCCAGTCAGTAGAATTTTTAGATGTGCTGGTATATATTTCTTTTTAAGTTTAGAAAGCTTTATTGAAGTGTTAAACAAAGTATAACATTAATACAGCTGATCTGATGAGGAGCGACAATAGAGAATAAACATTTGCAGTAGAATAGAAAATAGAACACACCTCAATTGTAAGAACTGTACAAAGTCAAATGCATTTTTAAACTTATTAAAAGAGAAGTAAAGGAAGAGAAGAGACGAGAAGAGAAGAAAGAGGGAGAGAGAAAAAGAAGAGAGAGGAAAGGATAAGAAAATGATATCAGAAGAAACACAGAATATGTAATAATTTAAACTACAATGGAAAATGAATCATGTGCATACTAATTTTCCGACTTGGAAAGAAAGGAGGTCAAGGGTAACCATAACAAATCTTTTTTGATCAACAGAGCAGTGGAATTAGCAAATGCACGATCAAGTCTGTGATGGTGACAAAGTAAATTCCACCAAGCTTGTAGTGAAATTTTTGAAGTGTCCTTCCAGTTGGTAGTTATAATTTGGAGAGTAATAGCAAAAAACAGGTCAATAAATTTACCCACAGGACCAAGAGTATCCCAAACAGGAGAACAACTTCCTAGAAAAACATGTGAAATCTCAAAAGGGACATTAAACATTAAAATATCATTCAATTTTAACCAAACCTGAGCCCAAAAAACTTTAACCCGAGGGCAGTGAAAAAACATGTGCATAAAATCACTATTGTTATTAGGGCAAGACCAACACTTCGAGGGAATCTAATTACTTAAATTTGAACATATCGCAAGGGGTAAAGAAGATTCTGTTGTAGAAATAGTATGAAGTCTGTGTAGTGCTAGCAGAACGTGAAGCAGTATGAATCTTTTTCCATAAGGAGTTCCATGTGCGTAAAGGGATTTCTAGGGAAAGATCCTTTTCCCATGTGAGGTGCTGGTATATATTTCTGATATGAAAATTGAGACAACTCTACACCGAAAAAGCACTGCAGGTAATACCATTTTGCATGCACGGAGTGCCCATCCAAAACATTTGATAGCTAGCATCCCCTTTGGGAATTCTTAAGACTCAAACGAATATGCAGCACAGAAATAGAACTAGCTAAAAATATGGATGAGGCCATCAGGAGATTTAAAGCAAGGGGCTATAACAACAGAGTCTTAAGGGAGGCAGCCGAAAAATCTAGAACAAGAACGAGGGAATCACTGTTACTACAGTACAGTGAAGAAAATAAGAACACAACAGAGAAATTGATAACAAAAAAGGAAGAGGACAATAATTCATCAAGGCTTATCACTAGATTCAGTAGCCAACAAAGAAAAATTAAAGCCATTGTAAAGAAAAACTGGCCTATTGTATTGACAGATCAGGTATTGGCTCCAAGATTACCGGCTATTCCAACTATTACTTTTAAAAGGGCTCCGTCTATGAGAACTCAACTAGTGAAAGCCAGTCCTGAACTAAGTCCCACTACCTCATGGCTTAAACCACGTAATGGTTTTTCAAGTGCTCATCCTGTAGAGCCTGCAAATTTGGGGTTAATACTACACATTATGAAACAGCTTTTGATACTGAAAAAATAGCCATTCAAGGAAACTATAATTGCAGAACAGATTTTGCTGTGTATGTGCTCACGTGCACCTGTGGTTTGAATTATGTTGGAAGCACTAAGCTCCAGGTGCACGTGAGAATTCTGCAACATTTAAGGGCTATTGTAAATAATGATGTTACGTACCCAGTGGCCAGACACTTCAAGGCTATACACAACAATAAACTTGAGTGTCTAAAATATTTTGTTATCAATGCAGTCCCGAGTTCAAGACGTGGAGGCAATAGAGAGAAACTCTTACGCCAGCTTGAAACACACATGATACTCGAGCTGGACAGTAAGACTCCTAATGGCCTCAACAATAATGAAGACATGCACAACTATCTATAACAAATGTTTCCATGAGAGCTAATTTGCTATTATTGGGCAAAATATTTTATGTTATCACTCCTCCGCCCTGTTTTTTAGCCTAAAATATTTTTAAAAACTTTTATAAACATTTTAAAAATATGTAGGAAACTTCGGTTTTTTAGAAAATTATATAAAAAATAGTAAATAATTTTAAACCAAAATGCCACCCGAATGTGACATACTACTGATTTGCACTATTTTTTGCACTATTTTGCACTTTTTGCACAGTTATTTCATAACAGACACCCTTAGAATGCACATGAGCACTTTAAATAACCTTTTCGACAGCTGATAGTCAATATGTTTTACTAGAATTTCTTATCCAATCCAAAAATAGCACAAGTGTTAAAAAGGCATCAATGTACCTATAGGAACATTTTACCAATATGTTATGACTACATCAAAACACATTGGCTTATGCATTTATGCAGACATTATAAACTTGACATTTTAGGGTTTTTAAATCTTGATATGATTTAAAATAGGTGAATGACAATGCCTATATCCTAATGTAATTTATTATATTGAAATTTTAAAATTTTAATATATGAAATTTTAATACATGATTTGAAAATATATATTTAT
This sequence comes from Calotriton arnoldi, assembly GCA_963921515.1. NCBI lineage: Eukaryota > Metazoa > Chordata > Amphibia > Caudata > Salamandridae > Calotriton > Calotriton arnoldi. Next base: position 544,886 of record CAWUFW010008828.1, on the reverse strand, counting down.
TTATTTATATATTTTTTAAGGTGCTTTGACATTTCTCTTTTATGCACTTTATATAGAATGGATTGGTTTTAGATGAAATAATGTTGGGATGTGAGATTAATGTTTATATAAACCATGAATCAGCAAAGGTCGGATAGGCTGTTTACTATGTCTATGATATGATGTCACAGCAGGGAGGTGGTATTTAAGTTAGGCAGTATTGCATTTGAGTCATGTGATCAAGGTAACGGCTGTTACCGAAACGCGTTATGGCAGCATGATCGTGTAAAAATAAAGAAACTTTGCGACCTCAAAACTGGAGTTCGTGCCCTTCTGTTCCAACTGGGATGAGAAGAAGTTGAAGGAGGGCAAATCTTGGTGTTGTGGATATATATATATATATATATATATATATATATATATATATATATATATATATATCAAGATCGCTGTGGCGATCGAAACGCGTCTGGGGAGGACACTTGTCTGTTTCACTTGGGTGAATATCAAATAAATTATGGAACTTTGAACCCGTGCCTTTGGATTTTTTGGAATAAGTTGGTGGTCCGTACCTGTGGTGTTTCCCTCTCGCTGGATTAAGAGGGACGGGACTTTGGTTTGGATAGATAGATATATATATATATAAAACACACACCTCCTTTACTTGCAAAGAGAGTCCTTGCACTCTAGGGAGGGTCGAGCAATGAACATTTATTTAAATGCTGTTAAACAAGGCTACTACTTCCGTGTCTTCGACCGGAAGCAAAAAGAATCCGGAAGGAATCATAGCAGTCAGCCCCCCCACAGCCAAGGATTGTGCCGCCAGGATCGTCTACGGCGCTCGCAGTGTCGGAGGACTCTCGGGACGCTGAAGAGACGTGACAGGTAGGACCAAACGGCATTGTGGGGTTATTGGTGTGCTAACAGCGTACGGGAAAAGAGAGTTATTTAACACGTCTGTTAACCCGGTAAACGCTTGCTTCACTACCACTAACATTTATCAATGTCGGCAGACACGCTGAAAGACCGGGAGGCGGCAGCTTCCGTGCTGTTTGAAAATGTGCCCTCAACCAGTAATCTGTACAATTTACAAGGGGCCAATGTTACAAGGACAGATGATGATTTAAAAAGCAAAATGAAAATGTTGGAAAAGTTAAAACGCGGAGAACAGGGAAAGTGGTGGGAACACAAGTCGCTACAACGATATTTGGATGTGGGGAGAATCCCCAGAGGATTGCGCATTCTAACTGCACCTAGTTACGACCAACAGAACCCTGAAATGATGAAGGATTGGGCCCAATGTAATTTGGACTCTTCCAGGTGATTGGTAGAGATATTAGTAAAATATGCGGAGATAGACAGAGTGGCGCTACAACTTCGTATTGAAAAATTGACTGATGAAATCACAAACATGGGTCTTATTGAGGAAACAGCTAAATTAACACAAGAGATGACCAATCGATTACGAAAAGAAGAAGACAAGATAAAAGAACGAAAAGCTTTTAAATTCCACCGGGATCGAGTGGATTATGAAGCTGGACGTATCTTCACTTTTTCACGCAAATACGATGCAATGAAATCAACCAAATATGCTGCCACCAATGCACAACAAACTGGTACCTTGTCTAATAAACAAACAACTGCTGACACTTCCAACTCTGATCTTAGTTCCGCAATGGAAAGTGAAGTCGAAGGGGACACTATTAGACCTATGACAGGTGGAATTCGTGTGGCACCTTCCCCGCAGAAGAATTGAATTTTTAGCGGAGGAACGGAGATTGACTCTCCGACCAAGACCCCAGAAAAATCCAGCAGACAGAGGAGAAACTACCGGCGGAGGCAGAGGCGGAAAGCCAGGAAACGAGCCAACTCCGCGCATCAACAACAGCAAAAAACGCGGGAGGGGCTGGTGGAACCGCCGATAAATGCACTAGAGGAAAGTAAAAGAACAGTTATCAATTTGTCAGAAACAGTTCTTAACCAAGCAGAAATTCAAATATTGGCCCTTGGCTTATCCTACTGTGCTGAATCAAATTTTGATTATCCTAATACTAGAATGGACATTTATAAATTTGTGCGTAAGTTAAAGCTTCGAAAATGTCATGCTTTGAACAAATCAAAAGCAGGGACTAACACCAACCTCCAGAGTAACACAGAGACAGAGGAACCATCTCAAACCATGCCTTTAGTGGACCAATCTCTGTTGCGAGTGCTAACTGAATTACAACAGGAAAATTATAATGGGCATGGTGAAGAACAGTTTCCTTTCTTAGCCATGAATACTTTAGCCTCACAGGAAGCCTCTAGGAAGATTACACCATTCAAAAAGAAATCTAAATTTACTCCTGTACTAGTGAGAGATGGTATTGACATTTTTAGTGAAAATGTGATCAGTGAAATTAAACAATTGAACCACCAAACATTAAACTCCAAGAAGAAAATAAACAACAAAAATAAACAATATTACTCTTTGATTAACAAACTACATAAAGACAAGAACGTTATAGTCAGAAATTCTGACAAAGGAGGAAATGTAGTTTTGTGGGCGAGAAAAGATTACATGGAAGAAGCATTGTCACAGTTGAATGACAGATCTTGTTATAGACTCAGCAATTCGTTGGCCCTAAGGGAGACATCCAAGGATTTTTATGCTAAATTGGTGGCTTGGAAAAGTGCAGGACTGTTGACAATGGACGAGTACCAGTTCATTAGAAATGATCATCCAACAGTCCCAAATATCTATTTTATCCCCAAAATCCATAAAAACGCTTCCAAACCCCCAGGCAGGCCCATCATTTCTGCCAGATCTAGCTTATTGGAAAATGCTTCTAAATATATAGATTTGTTTCTTCAAGAATGGGTCCAAGGATTGCCCTCCTATATAAGGGACACAAGTGATTTTATTTCCAAGTTAAAGGATTTTAAATGGGACAGTAATTTTTATCTTTTAACTTTGGACGTTGCTTCCTTATATACGTGCATTAACCATAAAGATGGCCTACGTGCTGTTGAATTTGATTTAAACAAAAATGAAGTAACTCTGCCCCAACACAATGCTAAGCTGCTGGGCATGATCAGCTTCTGTTTAAATAACAATATATTTTTGTTTGACAAAACCTACTATCAGCAAATGCGAGGAGTCGCAATGGGAGCCAGCTTCTCCCCCAGTTATGCCTGTTTATTCATGGGCTGGTGGGAGGAGCTGGTTCTCTGGAACACACACAAGAGGTATATGGATGATCATGTCAAACTGTACTATAGGTATATTGATGACCTTTTTATCGTATGGGAGGGAACCAAAGAGCAAGCTATGAACTTTGTTTCTGAGATTAATGAGAACGGTGTTAACCTGAGTTTCACATCCAATATAAGCAATATCAGCATTAACTTTTTAGATGTTGAAATATACTCTAACAGAAACAAACTAGAAACCAGGGTATACAGAAAGGAAACTGCCGGCAATGCGTGTTACATTTTTCAAGTTTCCACCCACGGCACTTAGTACATAGCATTCCCTATGGGGAGATGCTTCGTCTTAAAAGAATTTGTAGTAGCCCAGAAGATCTAGCAAAAGCCCAACTGCAAAGTAAGAGGAGATTTTTATCTAGAGGGTATCCCACTAAAGTTGTACAAGACGCAATCAAAAAATCACAGAATTTGGTCAGAAATGAACTGCTAATTCCCAAAAAAGATAGATCTGTGACACATATAACAAATCAAAATCATGATGAGCTGAGACTTATCATCGCATACAGTGCGCAAGAAAAAACCATAAAGAAAATTATACATAGAAACTGGGCCATTGTTAAAAATGACCCTGTAATAGGTCATGAGCTTTCTATAAAACCTAACATTACCTACAAAAGAGCTCCCTCAATGCACAATTGCTTAGTTTCTAGTAGTCCCGAATCACCTAATATTTCTAATTGGTTGAATGTTCCCAATGGATTCACTAAATGCAAAACATGTAAGGCATGCCAGTATGGCGTGACCAGAAAAAGCTATTCCACCGCTTTTTGTGACAAAGAGGTAAAAATTAATAAACCCCTCCATTGTAAAACGGAATACGCAATCTACGTGCTGGAATGCACATGTCAACTCAGATATGTTGGTAGCACTAAGCTACCGGTGAGTAAAAGAATTTTGCAACATATAAGGGCCATTAATAACTGTGATCCTACTTACCCTGTCGCCAGACACTTTCGAGAAGTCCACAATAACAACTTAAAAGACTTCTCGTATTTTGTAATTGATTCTATACCTAAAACTAAAAGAGGCGGCGACAGGGACTATCAGCTCAGAAAATTAGAGACGCGATACATTCTCAATATGGACAGTAAGTCCCCAGGAGGATTAAACAATACAGAGGATTTATATACTTGTTTATAGAACATGCCCTGCCCATCCCTAATCACTGTGCGTCCTTTTCCAGAGGTAAAAGTAAAAAAAGAGAGAAAAAAAGAAACAAAGAGATAAAAAGAGAAACTAAAACTATAGCACATTTTTTATAGATCTGTATAGTTTTTCTAACTTCCCTACGCTTTTCTATATTTATTCTATTTAAAAATGTTTTTATAAATAGAATAGTACCATTAGGGAAATCACATTAGTAACCTAAATAGGAAGCTGCCAACTTACCTGAACCAGTAAACATAATGGTTTTTTAACTAGCTACACTTAGATGCACTATATTGTTCAGCACTGAAATCTAATTTTTGGTTATTTATTTGAACGTTTCTACAGGCTATTTATACAATATTATCAATTGTGACTATTCCTTTTGATTTTTAACGTATTTAAGACATGTTATTAACAAAGACAGGTGGTAAAGGTTTCCCTGCTTTGGATTATTGAAAGTGATGAATCGACCCATGTATTGAATGTAAGAAATGTTTCTTCTAGTTCTATTGCACATCTTCAACACGTGTCATAAGGTAGCACTTTAAATGGTCTTTGACTTTTAACAGCGTTGTCATGTGATCAAGGTCCGTTCTGGACTGAAACGCGTAATGGCCGACATTAAACTACTATTTTAAAGCACGCAATCGTGGGTCCGTGTCTGCTTTGCTGAAGAGATACCTGAGGGAGGCGAAAAGCAGCTTTCTGGATATATATATATATATATATATATATATATATATATATATATATATATATATATATATATATATATATAAATAAAACACACACCTCCTTTACTTGCAAAAAGAGTCCTTGCACTCTAGGGAGGGTCGAGCAATGAACATTTATTTAAATGCCGTTACCCCCAGAGACGCGTTTCAGCATGGAAAATGCCTTTCTCAATCTGGAATCACATTGTTTGCTTATTGATTTAAAAATTGCGAGTTATATCTCCTTACTTGGAGGCATGAAGTGAATGCTCATCATATATTTCAAAAGCAGGCTGGTGTCAAGGTAGACAGAAATTGTCCAGAGTGCCTGGTGAGTATTCAGGTGTCCACTTAGTGCACATTACAAGCAAACAAGTTTAGAAGTTCTTTGTTTTAAAAACCGCATTCACTTTTCGTTCACCTTTTTTTCAAAGTTTGCTGATTTCCCTCCTCTCCACTGCCTGAAGGCAGTGCCCTGCTCCGGAATCCTGAAAGAATTAGGCAGGCTGTGACGGGCTGTAAATCAAAGGAGTCCACTTTTCGAGCTTGCGAGTTTGTAATCCTTTCACAGCAATATATATATATATATATATATATAGTACTTAATTTAGAAAATAACCCCAAAAATATAATACAATGCAAATTATATATATTTAATAATGGTGTTACATTATATGTATGTATATATAAACATACACACATATATATGAGTGTGTGCTTATATAAGTATATATTATATAGTATTCAATATTATTTGAATTGATTTAGTTTACATTATATTCTTATATAATAAAATATTTAAGATTTACTATTTCAAACTATATATAAATATTAAAAAACAATATTTTTGTATGTTTTTATTGATATTTCTGTAAAACGATATATGTTTTTCAATTTTTATTGTACTTACCGTCATATGTATCGGGACACTATAGTTTTGCAATTGATATTTTTGACACAATATTTTTGTATCATGATGTTATTGTTGTCGAGATTGTGTCAGTGATCTGTGGTAGAGGGTTGAAAAACGCATTGACTGATAGTTTCATCGGAATCGGAAGAATAAATGAAGATCAGTAAAATCTTTACCTTTTTAAAAAAAACATTTGTTTCATGCTAATTGAACCAAAATACATTTGTAATATAAAAATACACAATGGGAAACTCCTACACATATGGGCGACGTGGTGGATGTACACATAGATCTGTACAAATTTTTGAGGTCCTTGAAATTAAAGGAATATTTTTCACAGTATGCAAATGAACCTTTGGTTGATGTTTGTGAACGTTTGCCAGTTAAACAGACAATAGGTGATGTACGTGATTTACAAAGTTTGTTGTCAATTGAAAATGATAGCATTTATATGCAGACCCTGTTAAGTGATCTAAATGCAACAGAGAGACTTGATGGTAATAGTGGGTTGAGACCTAAATCAAGGTTCACACCATCCACTGGGTATCATCTTTAATATTGATGAGTTTGTTGAGAAAGTAACACATGAACTACAGCTACTGAATGTCCCAAATAAATTTGGCCCCTAACCCAAATGTAACTTTTCACACAGTGAAAGTGAGGTGCTCTTGAGGCTGCAGAAGGACAGAAACATTGTAATAAGGGAGGCAGACAAGGGTGGGAATGTAGTTGTCATGGACAGGGTCCACTATATGAATGAAATCACTCGCCAACTCAATGACCAACAATGTTATGAATTGATTAAGATCAACCCCATTCCTGAACTATCAACCCTCATCAATTTCCGATTGTGTGTGTGGAAGGATGAATGCTTATTATCGGATGATGAGCATCGCTACTAACGTGTTGATAATGAAAGATTTCCCTGCATTTATATTTTACCTGAAGTTCAAAAGGTGGGTGACTTCCCACCTGGAAGACCTATCATTTCTAGGGTGGGGTCACCTACGGAGAGGATATCTGAATTTGTTGATATCACCCTACAAAAATATGTAACCAACTTGCGCTCATACATAAGGGATAGTAAAGATATTCTTGTAAAGTTTAATGATTTCCCCTGGTCTGATGACCTGCAATTTGTTACGTTTGATGTAGTCAGCTTATACACCTGCATACAGAAATAATATGGACTTTTGGCGATCCAATACTACCTTGACAAACATGGAGCTGACCATTTTGCATACAATTCAATGATATTGGAGATGATAGATCTTATCCTTTCCCAAAACTATTTTATGCATGATGACAAGTGGTATCACCAATTGCAGGGAACTGCGATGGGTTCCCGGTTTGCTCCCTCCTATGCCGGCCTATTCATCGGCTGGTATGAGAGAAAAGCATGCGTGGGGCAAGGGTGCCTCCCCCTGGAGTAAACATATAATATTCTGGGGGAGTTACATCGATTATATCATATGCCTTTGGGCAGGTCCAAATGAAACATTACTGGATTATTTGACATTTCTTAATGACAATCCCTACAATGTAAGACTCACGATGCACCATCATAGGGACAGGACTGAATCTTGGACCTCCACTTCTATGTTAATGACGGTATGATTCACAGTACCATGTTTGGTAAAGAAACGGCATGTAATAGTGTATTACATGCATCTAGAGCACAAGCAAAATCGGTCATTAAGAACATTCCTTATGGCAAAATAATCCGCACAAGGCGCAATTGTAGTGAGGACACACAATTTAAGGATAACATATCAGACATTAAAAAACGCTTCCTTTGCCGTGGCTATGACCGTAGGACACTAACAGAGGCAGAAGGGAAGGCGTGCTGCCTTTCCAGGGAAAGCACAAGACAGACTAGTTCTCGCAACAAAAAGAAAAAGGATTGCCCGGAGTTTACTAATAGAAAATTGGCTTTTATTACCAAATACGCACTGCATAGTTAGAAGATATTTAAAATCTTTAGAAAGCATTGGCATTTACTCTTGGATATTCCATGATTATGTTCATCAATCAATGAGTATCCTACAGTAGTGTATAAAAGAGGACGCACACTCAGGGACTCACTGTGTCCCAGTAACATTACATCCACAGTACTGAAAAATACTTGGTTGCCATCGAAAACGTTTGGATTTTACAATTGCAATAGTTGTAATGTTTGCCAGTTTGGTTTAAACAAGAAAAAGATTTTAGATTTAACACATCACAAGTCCACATAATAAGACATTTCATCAACTGCAACACACGCTTTGTGGTATACATAGTTGGTTGCAGTTGCAACATGTTCTATGTGGGTAGCACATCACGTAGCCTTAAGACACGAATCCAGGAACATCGTAGGGCACTCATCAATATGGATTCCAGATACCCTATAACAAATCATTATGGAGTGGCACATGAAAGTGATCCCATCTTCTGGTTCTTTGGAATTGACCATGTTACTGTGAATGTACGTGGGGGGGACAGGAAACTGATGCTTAGACAGACTGAGGCAAAATGGACTTGTTGGTTACAGGTAATTGCATATGGCCATAATACAGGTAATGAGTTTCATTACTTTCTAAGATAATCTCACATCCCTCACTAGACTGTGGTCCTATGTGGCTTTCTAACTTGTTGTTTTTGGAACACACAAACTGAATTCATTATCGTTTTTAACAACTACTGCTTTCCATTTCATCAAATCGGTTTGCAATTCATCTTATCCTAACTGAATTATTTCTAAGTCGGCAGTAGGATCCAATTGATAACAACCGCTGGATGTTACACTTCTGATTTGCCACATATATGCAGGCAAAATGACTTATTACGTGTTGTTGCGGGTTATCATTTACAATTATTTATACCACTCTAGTTCCTTTCTGTGCGTGTCATTTAGAATACACCATATGACACTAATTGGTTTGCAATTCATCTTATCACTACTGAATTACCTTAAAGTCAGCAGTAGGATCCATGTGATAATAACCGCTGAATGTGACACCATAAACCGTATAAGACTATGGATGTCTGGTGTGTGGACATTTTCACATAAATATGGCTAATGACTTTTGAAGGTATTACATAACATTAGCCGTTCCTATTTACCCTCCCTCTTGATTGTGCTAATGGGTTTAATATAAATTGTTATATATGTTCATAATAAGCACTGGCAGAGTGATGGCCGCTATAGTGATCAAGCTTAAATTGACTGCGGAACATCCGTACAGTTAGGCTACATTCATTCAGGAATATTTTCCATACTTCCATGAGTCTTTTACTCATGTATTTTCTGAACATATGAAATGGCCCATGTGTTTTTAATGACATACTTCCACCTTTGCACTGCTATATACAAGGTATGGGTCTACTTTTGCGGTTTTGGTGAGGACTTTGGAATTTATGGTCCTTACCATTATAAGATGGCCGCCATTTTTACTAGCTTTTGGGCCGCATATTTTTAACATCTCCACCCGGTTGGTTTATCTATAGCGTAGGATTTTTTCAAAGGTGCTTATCCATTTATTTCTATTTTTCGGGTTTTTATGTTTTTGATTTATTTTCTGTAACAATATGCTTTTTTCAGATGGATTATTAGACTCTTTATTTATTTATTTGTCCCTTCACGATCATCTTCAAAATGATGTACATAGCCAGTTTGGTGGATTTGGTTATTTATCAATTTGAGAAGGCCGCTATAACATTGGGCCACACACATTGACCCCTACATTTTGATTTATAAAGTTTCATTTATATCACCCACCCTTGTTCTTCTTTGCCATTACAAGATGGCTGCCAATGTGGATGGCATGGGATGACGTCGCAGCAGCCTATTGGGTATAGCTTTATCTAATTGGTGAATGCTGTGTTGTTATATTAGAAGGTGCTGAACCTCACACATGTTTGCTGTTGAAAGCCGGAGGAGGGATACGAGACGATTCAAGGTAAATAGCATTTGGGGGTGGGGGGCGGGGGGTTATAGATGTGGCTGGCCCCACACGTGGTGTGGCATGGTTACTCACGCAGATTCCAAGAAAAGTATTAGTTCTGCGGTACTATATGATAAGCGCGTTGTGTACTTTGTTTTTGTTTTGTTCACTCTGTAATGCTTGAGATTTACAAACTTGTCAGAGCCTCTCGTTGGCAGGCTATAGTTTTATTCATACGGCTCCTTTTCATTAGAGGATTTCAATTGTTTTGGCTAAAACTGTATACGGGATGGCTACACCATCGGGCAGGCACGTATTTACACTACAATGCCGATTTTCATTGTTACCCGTGGTGTCAGATGTTAACGCGTAGCGTCCATTGCCTCAACCATTTGGGTTCCTATAACCTATATAATATGCGAATCTCCTCTTACTGGTCCTATTTTTCATTTCTATTGAATTGGCAGCATTTTACTGATCATAATTTTTCACGGTTGATTATGAGCTTTTAATTGTGAGGTCAGATTATGCGTTGCCTCTTGACCTTCACGTTTTATTTGGTTAGATCAACGCTATCACTTAATATTCAGTAACAAAACGCATGGCACCCAGGTGATGGGTAATATAAATTTTTTTGCCTTGAATATGTTTGTGCAATTCTATATACCCTATGACATATACCTTTTATACATTATAATATTTACATGACAATAATAATTTTTAATAGGTATCAATGACGGACAAATAACCCCCGTCCCCATGCTGATGGACTAAGTCACTGTGAAATATTGCTGGAACCTCCATGACCTATTTCTAGAACAAAGCATATCCCTGTCTCTACTTATATATTGATTAATTGGAACAAACTCTGAGTCCTTTGTAAAGAGAAATATGAATATTCTATAAATACGATATATACGAGGTATGTTTGGATCCCCCCTTTTTTTAAATTTCTTTTTTTCGAAATGGTGTTAAACTGTGAATGGGGGGGTATTTAAAGAAATTTGGATGAATCTTGAGATATACATTATTTAAATTAAGTTTGTGACAAATACATTATATTTCTCCTAATATACCCTTTCATTAAAATGTATGTTATAAATTCTATAAAATGACCTTTTGGTTCAGTAACACTGCACCATAGAATCAGAGCCATGTTTGGGAACCAAGTTTGAGCTATATGGTGAGATGTTCACTTAGTGTGTTATTGTTGTGTTATAAATGTTATGCGCTTTATATGTATAAGGATGCAGGTTCTTTATATTTGCCGTGCTTTTATCAGAATGTGAAAAGGTGTCAACATTTGCATCTTGCAGATGTTCCGGTGTCATCATTCACATTGTTCTTTATATGTTTTTTTTATATGTTGTTTACAGCCCTGATGAAGTTCAAAACTGACATTTTGAACAAAGCACTTTGGCTGGGTGACTTTTGTACACTCATGGATTTCTTGTGAAGAAGTATATATAAAAAAGGAAGAAGGAAAAAAGAAACAAAAAGGAATATTTATAAATACTGTCTGAAAAGTTATTTGGAGGAGAACACTTTTCCCAGTGCACCTTTCCATTTTAAATATTATTATTCTTCTGCTGGACAGTAGTACCAAATAACGGTGTCTACAGGAACTGCAGTGCACAGGATCTTGATTATTTGAAACGAGGAGTGAGGTGCAGTAATTACAGTCCGCCGTTGTGAATTTGAAGTTTATGATTTTTTAATACAATGGGAAACTTCTGTAATATCTTTGAATACATATTCTAATCTCAGAGTTACAGTGGCTTCCAGAAACCACTCAGAAGTTAGGTGATGGTTAAGTTTCCATTAAAAAATGTTTTGATTCTCCTATAGCTTTGGTGCCATTTAACCAATATATATGAAATCAGGGCCTTGATGGGTGTATCTGGTAAAATATCAAATCTGTCTTAGGGGAGCTGGGGAGGGAACAAAAGTTGCATTTCCATTTTAACTCCCTTAGGAGCTAATCAAATATGCTGAAGAGAATGAGGCCATGAAATTAGAACTTTAACCAGAATCATGCCTTTGATTGGTTTGGTGTAAATCCATTCAGTAGTTAGTGAGATATCTGCATTGAATAGGCTTCGACATCTTTCTCAGCCAGATAAATTTGAATGCCATGTCCATTAATTTGCAGATTATTCATGGATCCTCTGATGATAATAAATTTGAAAAAATAATCAAATCCTATTGAAATTAGGAGAATTTCTTTACCTTCATCCAATTTGGGATCTGCGGATCCTTGGGGGATTCAAGGAACAAGGAAATCTGATTGGCTGGTAGCAACTTAACATGTTTGTAGGGGAGGCCATTACAGAATGCAAGGCAATGAGCCTATATCCTGCACAAAGTGACAGAGACAGTATAAGAGGGTCAACGGAGTTTCCACCAAACCCAGTCTGGATGTGGGGAGGTCCAAAAGTGGCAGATGCTGCCCCCCAAATAACCAATTTTTCATATGAGATTCATAGATCTGAATTTGATTCCATGGATCTGAGAATTCTAAAGTAGACAAACTATTTTTTATTTTTAAATATTCAAGGCCATATTTTGCAAATACAAAAAAAAGAAATTAAAACAGAAAAGATTAACAACACATCTATACATGACAAGGACTGTGCACAGTGATCCATGGGGACCAGGGTGTTGGTGTACTTTGCACAGAGGCAGCTATGCATGGGTTGGTCCAGCACCCAGAGTGTGCTGATTACTGCTAAAGATTGTTCACCACTGTACAGCGGGACAGGAACTAGCACTGCACCAGATTCCCACTACATGTAGCCAAACAGAGACAGGTTTGCATACGCCAGCCCGCAAGTCATGTGTGGGGAGGGCTGAACATATAGAAGGTTTGGCACCAGGCCAGGCCAATAGAGGGGCTTCCTTAGGACACCTGTAAAAGTGAAACACTAAATTAAACATATGTCTTTTGGTGCCTGAACCCAAGAGGGGGTGTTTTTAAAGTGGGAGCATTCTTGATCCCACTTTAAAAGCACCCCCTCTTGGTGTTCAGGCACCAAAAGAGATATGTTTAATTTAGTGTTGCACTTATAGTGTCCGAGGTTATTTGTTCTGTTGTTGCTCAATCTATTCTGTCAAATCCAAATGGGCACCACTCAGACAAAGCCAAGAAGCACTTTAAGGCTATATATATTCTAAACCTAAACCCCTGTTTTATCACGTATTGTAATGGCTCATATCCCTTAAGTCAACACAACTCTATCATCAATTACTCATAGTAGCAAGCCCTGACAAACCCAGCAGCAGTGGCCTTGTCAAAATGGTTGCATTATTTTTGTTGCAAGCATATGCCACAAAAAATGCTACCATCTAAACATGGTGGCCATATGCTTGTGATCAAAATTTTAAATTAAAAAAGCCAAATTATTGCAAGCAATTTTAATAGTATGGAGTGGGTGCTTTCTAACAGACAGGAGTACTTAGAACAGGTATTGAAATACTTTTTTTTTGTTTTAATGCACATCACAGGAACATATGATTTTTACTGGTGCAAATAAAAGTACTATTGGCTTCGAATTACAGTAACCAAAAGACATAGTTTAAACACACAAAGAAGACTAAAAAATTATAAAGCAAGTAATTGAAGGAATAAAAGCATTGGCAAAATAAAGTATTGGACCACAGGGCGTGGGACAGAAGTGCACTTCATTTTAGGTGGATATGCACGTGTGATCAGGAAAAATGCTGTTATTCACAGTGCAGTAGAACCAGTGGTGGAGGAGGGCTGACCAATTGCCCCATGCTGTATGCAGTAGTGGGCAGAAGCAAAATGTGAATACCAGCTGAACAGACGAATGAAGAGGCTGATCTAAAGCCCCTTGATCTATGGAACTATGTATCTTTTATTTATGAATTGTTTTGATTACACCGAAACTGGTGAGACAGCTAAAGCTGTATCTAAGCTAGACATAAAAATATTGCTATTCCTACATCCACAACTGTTTTGTACAATATGACTCCTTATATCATACAAATCCAGTCTTGTCACTCTCCAACAACACTCAGGCCATTTTGAGCACAATTGCCTCCCTTAATCATACATTGTGTCTTTCAGAGAGTTTGTAATGGAATAAAACCCATATCATCCCAGAGAAAGCAAAGCTCCAGATAATGTCATGAACATCCCTTTGATCAATATCCAATACTCAACATTTAACAAAGCATTGGGATGGTATTTGAAGCATTATATTATTTCTTTTTAGGTTTCTTGAAGATTGTTTAGACACTCTTTTTAAAGGATGTAAAGCTCTCCTCTAAAGTATTAGATATTAAATGTTGGTATATTTTTGACATTAGTAAGACATCACTGTTTTGTAGTTAGTACAGATTCAAACGTTTTGTAGAGATATGTATTAAACCTAGCCTTTCTCATAGCTTTATCCTGGTGTGAGTGAGATGGGACTTTTGAGTGCTTTAGCTCTGAAACAAAGACTAATTTTCTAGACTCCTGAATTAATATTTTCAAATAACCAGATTATTAGCAAAATCTCTTCTTTTTTTAAGTATTGAGGGTCCCTTCATATAATTTGGGGTAGAACCTATAAAGCTCACATTATCCTTCTGAAATATCCGTATATTCTGCTCACTTTCAGGATTTCAAATTCCAAAGTTGTTTTTTACACCACTTGTTCTCTATTCTGCCTAGCTAGTATCTTCTTAAACTTATTATTATTCTACTCATTAGCACATTGTTAGAATATCTTGAAGCTTACGTTTCATGACTGGTATAGCAGTTGTTCAGCAAAGACTGCAATATTTCTATCCCCTCAATATTCTTCTATCTTAGCTTCTGTATATTTCCTTTTTGCACTTTAAGGCCATTGACGCCTTTGCTTTTTTTAATCAGTATTTCTCATGGACTAAATATATTGATTATCATTGTAAAGGTACTTTAAAAGCACACTGTGGACCAGAGTTGGAACACTCTCATTCTCCATCTCTGAACGGAACCAATCTACCTCTGGTCAAGGATAGTGCTCAAACAGAAACTGGCATTTGGATGAAATGTTCCACCCGGGACCATGAATGTAGAGTGTCAGAATGGAGTGCTCAACTCATCCCTCTTGATTTCAAAGCCCTGAGATTCAATCAGACCCTGTTTTGTTTTGCCATTGCCACTTCTGTATATCTCTGTTCATGGACGTTATATGATGATTTGAATCAGTGCTTACAAAACAGTTTTTAAATATATAAAGGCCTTTGGTTAGTAAGGAAACAGAAAGAAAGAAAGAAAGAAAGAAAGAAAGAAAGAAAGAAAGAAAGAAAGAAAGAAAGAAAGAAAGAAAGAAAGAAAAGATAGGAAGGAAAGAAGACAAGAAAAAAGAAAGAAGGAAAACAGGATAGACGGAAAGAAGAATAGAAAGACAGAAAGAAAAAAGTAAGGAAAGAAGAAGGAAAGAAAAAAATTTAAGGAAAGGAAGATGGAAAAAAGCAGGAAAGGAAGAAAGCAAGAAAGAAAGATGGAAAAAAGGGAAAAAAACAAAAAGAAAGAAGGAAGGAAAGTAAGAAAGAAAATGAATGAAAGAAAGAAAGAAAGAAAGAAAGTGTTACAAGTGCTGCAAATTAAAATATTAAAAGCTAATATTCTTCCTGGACAAAGTTCATTAAAGTACCATTGGCAAAACTGAGTCCAGATTAAACGTATTTTAAAGATTTTTCTGCATATGAATTCACCTGCGTAATCTTGAAGCTTTTGCTTCTGTACTGCATACATAGTAAATAACTTAATACATAACAGATTCAAATGGATGCAGTCTGTTATGCTGTGAAATATCAGCAGTCAGATAAACAAAGGACACACTAAAAGGAATTGCCAACGGCATTCACAGAAGACAGTAACTGACAAAGTGTGGAATGTGGCCTGTACTCACATCTGGAAGAAAAGTCCTGCTTCCACCTCAGGCTCTAAACACAAAGGCTTCTTAGATTTGAATATATGCTTTACTTTTAAATATCTTTTTTAGTCAATTGACAGACTGTCATACAACAAGCATAAACGATGTGAACAATTAATTAGTGACTGATGTGGCATGTGGTGAGCAAGGTGAACCAGTTGTCAGCCAAAACACAAACACATAAATGACAAAACATGATAAAACATATTTTTACATATATCTCTGTCCAGGTATTTAGTTCAAACAGTAACCCGAAATATCAACTTTGTTTTGGTTACAATGACTATGGACATGAGTCAGTGATACGTCGACGTTTCGACCCAAGTGTCTGTACTATAAGGTCATCACGTAGGGTCTTCTTCAGGAAAAAAACAAAGTGACAGCCTGAATGGAAGAAGGGGAGGGGGGATAATTATTATAAAGTGTGAGTGTGAAAAATGACTCATGATACGAAACGGGGTCATGTGGAGACTCACCGGGTAGAAGCAAGAAACACTCATCCAGTCCTGGATGGAGTGAGTTAGGGATCTTTTCAAGTCATCTAAAAATGAATGGTATAACTTAAGTAAACGGTAAAGATCAGTGTAAAGGTTCCAATAAATGAGAAAGAAAACATGGAAGTGGCGCACTCACCATGAGACACTTGGCAAGCCCCATGTGAAAACGCCTGCGCCACCCCTTTTGACGCAGTGAGGCCATAGAAGTGTTGCAGTGAAATGGCATAGATTTCACTGCAACACTTCTACGAGCCTTTTCTGCACCAGAACGCCCACTGCGAGACTTCTACGGCCTCACTGTGTCAAATCCTTATGCCTGCTTGAAGCAGATGTAAGGGGTGATGCAGGTCTTTTCACATGGGGCTTGCCCCATGTGAAATGACTCATTGCTGGAGTTGCGTATGTTTCCAGACACACTCCAGCAATGCGCCATTTTTGTGCCCACAGATTCATCAGGATTCCTGACGTATCTGTCAATCCTTGCGACATGGAGCACTGTACAGTAAATAAGGCACATCCATGGTGTCGCAAGGAGGATGCACCGAAGAGTGTTGCATCGCTGTTTAACTGCAGCGATGCAACACTTTTCATAAATGAGGCCCACTATACCTGTCGCAGGTTAATGTAGTGCAGAGGTTTACAAAGTGTTGCATCTGCCTAGATGTGTCACTTTGTAAATATGGTGCAGTGTGGCACATTTTTTACACTGACGCAGCATCACAAAAAGTGACACAACATTGGCGCAAGGGCCTCATAAATAAGGCCCCTCGTGTTTTTAGGGCTAGCATGTTGTTCCCCATTTCAGTGCGGAAAATTGCTGATTGCAAGAAACAAGGAAGGAGATATCAGCAAAAAATGTTAAATCTAGCTCTGGCATCACCCCACTTATTCCCCGGCATGTTGGAATGAGGACCTTAATATTATAAACACAATATACGATACTCTGAGGAAGTAGTAGAACTACACTTATAACATCAAGCATCGTAAAGCAGGAGGAAGAGCTGATTGGGTCTCAAAAGGAATGAGTACGGCTGCATGAAGGCCACTTACCATGTGTAGCCAGTGGCATAACAAGGGCTCTATGGAACCTAACTTAGGCAAGTAAATGGCCCCCTCCCTAGTTTGGTAGTAAGAAACAGACACTAACTTAGGTGAAGTTGGTCCCAGTGCCACCACACCACGGTACTATTGGTAGTTGCGCCCCTGTTTGGAGATCAATACGGAACAAGCAGACACTATGGGATTTACAAGTGGTAGTAAGGATGAGAAGAGTTCAATACAGATGATAAGGACATACTCCAATTCACAAATGAAAACGGTGTATGCAAATGTAGCAAGTAAGCGCATTTAGCATTTTGATTGAAATAAACGAAAGAAACAGAAAGTCCAAGGGCACAGGTCTGGTGAAGAACTCAATTTTTAAAAATCGCACACAGACTAAATGATGAAGTGGCGGTCTGGTAACTGTTATTACACAACTAGCAGGGGTGTAGCTACCTTTAGTGCAGTAGGTCAAGCGGCACAAAGACCCAGGGCTAATTAGGCCATTGCACTCCAATTAATGATGTATTTTACTACCAAACCAGGGTTAAGGAGGCTTATTTCCCTTGCTTGCATTACAGCCTTGGCATGTTGGCATACGGCAGCACAGCAAGGCACCTTGATGTGCTGCCCAATGCCAAAGTAAAAGGGCAGGAATGCACTATATTGAGCAATATGGAGCATTCCTGTCCTTTCTGCCTGCGCTGGCACCATTTCGGCAGACTAGCGCCAACCCAGGCACACTTGCCCCATGGTGCAAGGATGCCTGCGTTGTAGACAGGATTGCTTTTGTGCAGGAAGGGGCACCTTCCTCCACAAAAACAATCCAAAAAGGCGTTTTCCTCATTCTATGAAGAATGCACCACACATGGAAAGAGGAAAAAATGAGGAGAAATAAACATATTTCTCCTCGTTACGCCTCACCTTGGGAGGGGGACTGATTTTTCACTTCCCCGGGTTTACATCACTTTGTAAATCTTGGGCAGGGTCAAATTCCATGGGTGTTGCGTGGGGAAAACCCACTGCAATGCCCATGGAATGCCTCTCGGGCACAGAGTAAGGCAACACAGCATTTTGAGCTGAATCGCTTTACTCATGATTTTTGAGGCCACTCAAAGCCACGCAGGGTGGCTTTGCCTGGCTTCATAAATCTTTATGAGAGCCCTGTGTCATGCATGTACCACTCCACGTGGTGCAAAAGTGAGGCAGGGCTCTCGTGAATAAGCCCCCTGGTGCGCCACTGACGCATTGGGAGGTGAACATTTCGTAATATTTGGAGGTCTCATTTGCAAACTTCTCCTAACATGATCTTGGAGCTACCGCCTATCCAGAGGAATGTGGTACATGACCCACATGGTGGCTGATGGTCACTCAACTCTGAGTGTTACTAGCTGATGTGGGGCACAGTGATCTACTCCTCCTTTTCAAACAGACATATGCATATAGTACTCAGCCTGAGGAGTGGGCATAGCCATCTGCAGTACAGAGCAGTATTTCTGAAGTGATTCTGTTCCACCCAATTCCACCTTTTACCAGGTGCAAGAATGCGCCCGGTAAAACCTAATGCGCACCTGCCCACTCTTTTCTTCTGCTAAAAGCAGGTGAAATCTATAAACATAATGGGCCTGGATTTGTGAAAAACACGAAGAACTGGCCCTGGTAAATCCAAGTACAGTATATTATTCCCCATTCCAGGACCAGTAACTCAGACCAGCTGGTAATTAGTGTGGAGATACCAGCTGGAAACATTATCTCTGACCTCGTTACCAAATCTATTTACCAGCCCACTTGGAACATGGCCCTTAGTCGTTAAAGCTCTGTCCCTGCATTCCTGTGTTGTTGGCAAAGTAAATCACCGGTAGCATGGAGATTAACAACTAGTCAGAAAAACCGTGTTTCTTTCTTGCGTTTACGCATACCAACCACATCCCACTGCAAAGAAGGGCACCCTCTCAGCCACGACTCACAGCTGAACACAGAACTTGGCAACATCCAGTATCTTGCAGATGCTTGACGCAAAGGACATGAAAACAGCCAGTAAGATGACCAGAAAATGCCAATGAGCTCAGTATGTCTGAGTTGCCTCAGGCACATCAACCCACTCTGCAAACACTTTCAAGTAACATTCCTTGCCAGTTCGAGGAAATGGCAACTGTAGAAACACAATGCACTCAAGGGAAGGAAGTAGAGTTACATCAGCTTGCTCCATCAAACATTCTTCTCCAATTGCAACTGATTGAGACATTGTTATGGTAGATCCACTCCATTCAGAGTAAGTCTGGAGTTGTGCAAGGGTACGTCACGCCTACTCACAGGAACATTTCTGTGAACTGGGCCAAAGTTATGAGTATTTCGAGCAGAGAGATGTCTCCATTGATGAAAATGGACAGCACTGTAAACCCAAACCCTGGTGAGAAGAAGTGGAACAGCTCAACTGCTGTCTGGGCTCTCAAGAGCAGCAGATTGATATCAGCTCATATTCAAATGAAGCTGAAGTGCCTTAGAATTAGCGTCCGATGTTAGCAGCAATGTTCACAACGACATTTGAAAAACTAGTTAAAGGAACAGCACTCCTAGAACAATGATCATTGCTTTCTGGTACCATGTCCAGCCTTACTATTTATACAGCAGATGGCTGTCACAAGTGCAGCTTTGAAGTGCTGCTGCCTTGCCCATAGAGTCTTCCTGGTACATGCATGCTTGCATGAGAAGGATGTTGTTTGTTGTGGTCCACAAATAGAGTGGAGGTTGCTACTAGAGAAGTGCTTGAGTTGTATTGCTGTGGTATGCAGCCGCGCTGCACAGCAGATGCTTATGATGGACGTTGAATCTTGGCACAGAAAATGGGGAGATAAGGAGACTGGTGAAGCAAGAGTGCAGGGGGATAATACCAGAATATTGTTGTCAGAATAACATCTGTTATAAATATTGTGTCCTAAATTTCGTTTGCAAAAATATCGCACCATGGGAGTAAATAATAGATACTCAACACTCATTGGGACAGTATTTTTGTGACTTACATGTAATACACAATATTTATGTCAGAAGATATTTTCGACAATGACAGACTGATATACAACTGAGTGCCAGACTGAGAAGTCTTTACCACGCATATGCCTTTACCATGCAAGCCTTTACAACAAAATGGTAAGTATATATCAGGTAAATGAAACGTATCATATATATATATATATATATATATATATATTATCTACTGGCGGTCGCCAGTAGATAGTTATAGTTACAACCTATTATCCATAGGAAATCCACGACATTCTATTTGAAATAACTCTCTTGCCGGTTGACGTATCTTCGCAAAATTTTCAAACTTTGTGGGGCGCTCCGGTCCGCTCCTACCCTGAAAGTCTCGGGGGATTCGTCAAGCGGGGCCGAGAAAAAAGGGGGTCCCAAACGCTTTTTCCCCATGCAATTTCCCATAGGAAACTTTAGACACGGCTACAGCCCGAACTGCTGAACGGAATTACACCAAATTTGGCAAAGAGGTAGTTCTTGGTTCAGAAAGAACTCTTTTTGTTAAATGGTGTAAATCCGTTCAGTAGTTGCTGAGAAAATCAAAAGTAAAAAGATAGATATATCTAGGGCCGCGGATCCTCCCGAGCACAAGCTTTATGTTAATTGGCTGTCAACACTCCAAATCAGGAAGTGTTGGCAGCCATTTTATCCCTCGGTAGAACCGAGGGACAGAAACAAGTGCGCAAAGCGCACAAAGGGGGCAGGGTAGAAACACCCTGACCCCCTAGGTCTGCTCAGGGGGTCCCACAAGGACCCCCTGGGCAAAAAAAATATATATATTTTTTTTAATAAATCGGCAGGATGTGCTCAGGGAGCGCCAATCCTGCCGAGAAAAAAAAAAATTCGAACCGCGGTCTCCCACGCTTCGATGTTAATTGGCCCCCGGGTGGGCCAAGTCCCGGGGGCATGCTGGGGGAGAGTTAATTTTATGTGTGGGGGGCCTCTAGGGCCCCCAAGCCCGAGGACCACCACCCCCGGGGCTTTATGTATAATGGTGCGGGAGGGCTCTGAGCCCTCCTGCAGCCCCGAGGACCGCCACCTCCCGGGGCTTCTTTTTTATTTTAAAAAAACCTGTGTGGGGGGCTCCAGCCCCCCACACGCCCGAGGACCACCACCTCTCCGGGGCACTAAGAAAAATTAAAATGGGGGTCCGTTTTGGACCCCAGAGCCCGGGGACCACTACCTCCCCGGGGCTTTCAAAATGTAGGGAGGGGGCCGCGCGGCCCCCTCCTGGAGCCTGTGGTGGCCCTGGGGACCGCCACCCCCAGGGCCGGCTCCTGCAGAGTCCCGGGGTGCCTACCGCCAGGACACTGCTGTTTGCAATGACAGGACGGGAGCCTCGCGGCTCCCGTCCTGTCATTGCAAACTTGCTTTGGATATTGGAAGAGAGGCAGGAAACCTGCTCTCTCTTCCAATATCCAAAGCCGATTGCTTTACACATGGGGAGCAGCATGTTAGCTGCTCCCCATGTGTAAAGCAATGCCCGGCTCCCGTAGGACACGGGGAGCCGGCGGGACTGTGGGGGTTTGGGGACCCCCACAGTCCCCAACGAGAGGCCAGGCCCCAGGGGATGGGGTCCCCGGGGCCATAAGAGGCCACGGAGGGGGCCACGCAGCCCCCCTCCCCAAAGTAACAAAAATTTAAAAAAAAAAAAAAGTGCAAGGCCGGCCCCGGAGGATGGGGTCCCCGGGGCCTTAAATGGCCTGAGGAGGGGGCCACGTAGCCCCCCTCCAAATAAAAAAAGAGGCCATGCCCCGGGGATGGGGTCCCGGGGCCAATACAGGCCCAGGGAAGGGGGCCACACGGCCCCCTTCCCGTTTTTTATTTTATTTTAATTTAAAAAAAGGGGTAAGGCCCTGGGGGATGGGGTCCCCAGGGCCTAAAAATAGGAAAAAGGAAGGGGGCCACACAGCCCCCCTTCAGGGGAAAAAAAAAAAACAAAAAAACGATCGGGCCCGTAGGCCCCGCCCCTTCCTTCACCACTCTGCAAACGCGCCCCTGGCGCGTTTGCAGAGAGGAACAATCCCCTTGAATACTGGGGGTCCCTGGGGCCAACTAGCCCACCAGGAACCTCCAGTATGCGCCAGGGAGCTGCCTTGCAGAGAGGTGTACAGAGGCCACGCCCCTTTACACCTCTCTGCAACGCAGCTCTATGGCGCTTTTGGAGGTATATGGTGGGCTAGTTGCACCCCAGGGACCCTCAGGATTCAAGGGGAGTTAATCCCCCGACTTAAAACGCGCCATGGGGCGCGTTTGCACAGTGGTGAGGGGCGGGGCTTCAGGTGACATGTGTGCAAACAGGCCCCGTGGCGCGTTTTAAGATGGGGAATTAAATCCTCTTCAATCCTGAGGGTCCCTGGGGCCAACTAGCCCAACAGGTACGTCCAGAAAGCGCCACAGAGCTGCGTTGCAGAGAGGTGTAAAAAGGGTGTGGCCTCTGTACATGTCTCTGCAACGCAGCCCCTGGCGCATACTGGAGGTTCCTGGTGGGCTAGTTGGCCCGTAGGGACCCTCATGATTCAAGGGGACTTAATCCCCCAACTTAAAACGCGCCACGGGCGCGTTTGCACAGATGTCACCTCAGGCCCCGCCCCTCCCTTCACCATTGTGCAAATATTCCTCTAAAATCAGCCGAAATACGAATTCTGATTTACTCACCTGTTATCAGGAGAGACCTCAGTGCTGCATCTTTCAGCCCAGTACTAATCCTGAAAAGTAATTTTAACCGTACTTACCAGTAACTTGAATTTCCTTCCATAGGCTAACATTGACTGGTTTCACTTGGAAATTCTTCTAAGTGTGGAGTTTTGGAACTTTAAAATATTCCTCTAAAATCAGCCGAAATCCGAATTCCGATTTACTCACCTGTTATCAGGAGAGACCTCAGTGCTGCATCTTTCAGCCCAGTACTGATCCTCAAAAGTAATTTTAACCGTACTTACCGGTAACTTGAATT
Organism: Calotriton arnoldi; assembly: GCA_963921515.1. Taxonomy (NCBI): domain Eukaryota; kingdom Metazoa; phylum Chordata; class Amphibia; order Caudata; family Salamandridae; genus Calotriton; species Calotriton arnoldi. The sequence goes on along the minus strand of CAWUFW010008828.1, from coordinate 521,500 downwards.
TCCTTCATAGGCTAACATTGACTGGTTTCACTTGGAAATTCTTCTAAGTGTGGAGTTTGGGAACTTTAAAATATTCCTCTAAAATCAGCCGAAATACGAATTCCGATTTACTCACCTGTTATCAGGAGAGACCTCAGTGCTGCATCTTTCAGCCCAGTACTGGTCCTGAAAAGTAATTTTAACCGTACTTACCGGTAACTTGAATTTCCTTCATAGGCTAACATTGACTGGTTTCACTTGGAAATTCTTCTAAGTGTGGAGTTTTGGAACTTTAAAATATTCCTCTAAAATCAGCCGAAATACGAATTCCGATTTACTCACCTGTTATCAGGAGAGACCTCAGTGCTGCATCTTTCAGCCCAGTACTGATCCTCAAAAGTAATTTTAACCGTACTTACCGGTAACTTGAATTTCCTTCATAGGCTAACATTGACTGGTTTCACTTGGAAATTCTTCTAAGTGTGGAGTTTTGGAACTTTAAAATATTCCTCTAAAATCAGCCGAAATACGAATTCCGATTTACTCACCTGTTATCAGGAGAGACCTCAGTGCTGCATCTTTCAGCCCAGTACTGATCCTCAAAAGTAATTTTAACCGTACTTACCGGTAACTTGAATTTCCTTCATAGGCTAACATTGACTGGTTTCACTTGGAAATTCTTCTAAGTGTGGAGTTTTGGAACTTTAAAATATTCCTCTAAAATAAGCCGAAATACGAATTCCGATTTACTAACCTGTTATCAGGAGAGACCTCAGTGCTGCATCTTTCAGCCCAGTACTGATCCTGAAAAGTAATTTTAACCGTACTTACCAGTAACTTGAATTTCCTTCCATAGGATATCATTGTCTGGTTTTCAGCAGAAAAGTTTCAAAGTGTCGATTTTCACAAACTACAAATATTCCTAAAAAATCGCTTGTATGACTTAAACGCATTCTTTCAACTGTTTACAGGAGATGCACCAGTGCTGGATCCAGGATCCAACACTCAGTAAGAAAAAGTAACGATAACAGTTTTTAACTTCTAAGTGAATTTCCTTCCATAGGATAACATTGGTGATTCTATGAGAAAAAGTTTCTAAGTGTGAACTTTTAAAGTACAATAATATTCCTTAAAAATCACGACTGTAACCAAAACGCTTTTACTCAACTGTTTACAGGAGATGTCCCAGGACTGAATCTAGGATCCAGTAATGTGGTTAGAAAAGTAATCCATAAAGTAACTAATTGCATTTAACTAGAAATTCACATTGAGCTGAATGTTGCATTGTGTTTGAAAATGTGTTGCCCATTGCAACAACTGTAACTACTGTACTTAAAAGTCTATTGCCTATGTGCAAAGTATTTAAACTAAAGTAATTCATTCTGAGAAAGTATTTTTTGTAATGTAATGTATAATGTAATTACAATGTAATTTAAAAAATAAAATATGTAAAAAAAATTGTTTCTAAAAAATTTGGAAATCAGTATGAAAAAAATTTATATAACAATTAATACATTTAAAAATTGTCATTTACAAATCCTTTGAAATTCACTGAAAAAACTGTAGGTTTCAGACATGTTATAGTTACAAATTAGCATTTAAAAAACCTTTGAAATTCACTGAAAAAACCATAGGTTTCAGGGACGTTATAGTTACAAATTAGCATTTAAAAAACCTTTGAAATTCACTGAAAAAACCATAGGTTTTAGGGACAGTTATAGTTAGTTGGACATTGCACTCGTACAAAACCCGTGAAATTCCCCCGTTATAGTTAGTCCAGCTAACTATAACTCGCGCCCCGCAATGCACTGCTGATGACGTCACATATTACATCACTCATGACATGGTCAGTGACATCACTGATGACATCACTGATGACATCTCAAATGACATCACTGATGACATCATCCACATGATAATCTCATGCACCTCCTCACACCCTAATATAACCTTTGATACACCCACTCTAAATTACAGACTGCCATTCGCAAAACCATAGACAGTCCAACACCAATAACTACATACCCACTCACTGATTCTTAGGTCTACGCACACATCCACTCACTCACCCGTACAGTCACTCATACTTACGGTCACTCAGTACAGGACTATCATATGCACTCATACTCCTATATAGACACTCAAACACCGCCACTCATCCATAGAGGTACTCACACACCTAGTCAGTCATGCAAATAATTAAACACACTACCATTTACTCACCTATACAGTTATACACACACCAGCTCACTTACTCATACAAATAGTAGCACATTCTTACGCTCTTATACAATCACTGATACAAGCACACACTCATCCATACAGCCACTATCACAATCACTCACTCTCGCTTATAGCTATTTATATACTCCAACACACATATATACTGCCTTTCACATATGTAGTTACTCACACATGTACCACTGGGACATACATTCACTCACTAACACACTCTTACACACACTTACCCACCCATACAGTCTATCACAGTTGCACTCTTGAAACCATCCACCCAGTGAATCACCCACTCACACTTCTATGCACAGAGTTGCACACACCCCTCCCACACAAACACTCAGGCACCCATACAGATACTCAGACAAGCATTCAATAACTCATATAGACACTCATGTAGCTATTCACAAACACATGCAGCCACTTACACAGCAACAGACAGACGGATACAGACATTCACCCAGTTTAGTCACTAACCCATGCATTCAGTAAGATACGTTAAATCACTCACTTATAGAGTCAGTCACGCACCTACTAAATCATCCATACAGACACTTACACACCCACTCATTCTTCAATACGTCTTTTCCTATATATATTAAAAATATTTAAACTTTACAGAAACACACAGTCACTGGATGATGTCATCAGTGATGTCATCAGTGATGTCATTTGAGATGTCATCAGTGATGTCATCAGTGATGTCACTGACCATGTCATGAGTGATGTAATATGTGACGTCATCAGCAGTGCATTGCGGGGGCGCGAGTTATAGTTAGCTGGACTAACTATAACGGGGGAATTTCACGGGTTTTGTACGAGTGCAATGTCCAACTAACTATAACTGTCCCTAAAACCTATGGTTTTTTCAGTGAATATATATATAGATAGATATGATATATATATGACGAGAAGGAGTTCAGTGGATATATATATATATATATATATATATATATATATATATATATATCCACTGAACTCCGTCTCGTCACCAGTCATACAAAGGAACGGATACGGACCACGGTATGTGCTAAACAATTTATTAGTGCAAAGTCGCCATTACGCGTTTCAGCTTACTCGAAGCCTTGATCACATGACATAGAATCGCGTTGTTTCAGTACTTTTAAAGTGACAAGTGCTAAGTGGTGTTTACCACGTGAACACAGTTATCCATAGACATAAAGAAAAGCTTTCAATACAGGCAATGTAATGAGGACATAAATAATTTAAACATTTATATGTCACAGCATTATTCAGGTTAAATCCATGAATTCGTAACACGTATATCTTTAATGATTTTACCCTTTAAGGCTTGCAATACAATGCGTAATATATGCATAAATGTTGACGTTATTGCATTCGCTAAACCTACTCATTGTATTGCCATATAGTGCCGAATAGTTGTAAAATACAGATTTGTCACCTATGAAATGTTGGGTTAAATCCCTCAATCCAGATAACATTAGCTGCTACTGTTGTCCACATGTTCGTATTGTCAGAAAATAAAGTGCTGTGGTGCAGATAAATAATATGTGAGTGGATGGGTGTGTGAGTGGCTCTAGGGGTGGGTAAGAGGGTGTGCAGTGACTGTATGAGTGAGTGAGTGAGTGGGTGTCTGAATGACTGTGTGAGTGAGTGACTGGGTGTGTAAGTGGCTGTATGGATGACTGGGTGGCTGTTTGAGCGTGTGTTTGGTTAAGTGAGTTGGTGTGTGAGTGTTTGTATTGGAGAGTGGGTGTCTATGTATATGGCTGTATGGGTGAGTAAGCAAATGTGTGATTGCTTGTATGGATGTGTGAATGGGTATTTAAGTGGATCTGTGGGTGTGTGAGTGACTGTGTGAGAGCTTGTATGGGTGAGAGAGTGGCTGTGTTGAGAGGCTGTATGGGTGAATGAGTGGGTGTGTGAGTGACTGTGTAGGTAAATAAGTGGGTGTGTGAGTAACTGTATGGGTGAGTGTGTGGCTATGTGACTAGCTGTATGGGTGAGTGGATGGGTATGTGAGTGGCTGTGTTGGTGTGTGAGTGGTTTTGTGGATGATATCATCAGTGATGTCATTTGAGATGTCATCAGTGATGTCATTGACCATGTCATGAGTGATTTAATATGTGAGGTCATAAGCAGTGCATTGCGGGGCGTAAGTTATAGTTAGCTCAGGTAACTATAACTGATGAATATCACTGGTTTTGTACGAGTGAAATCTAAGCCTAACTATAACATCCCAGGAACCTTTGTTTTTTCAGTGAATTTCTATGGCTTTTTAACTAGTAGTCTCGTTTGCAGACTGGTGGAGAAAAGAGGCGGGCCTACGACCAGCTCTCAGGAATCCCACTGTGTCAGACTTACTGGAGGTAACAGGAGGGCTTCTTTTCCCCCAAGGACATTCAGCATCCAAGAGGAATTCATCCCCCAACCAGTAGTGTGCCAGAAGGTGTATTTGCGGAGTAGTGGAGAAAGGGAGCAGGGCCTCTGACCAGCTCTCAGCAATCGTGCTGTGTGGGACTCACTGAAGGTGACAGGAGGGGTTCTGGGCCCACAATGACCCTCAGCATCCAAGGGGACTTCATCCCCCAAACAGTAGTGCGCCAGGAGGTGTGTTTGCAGAGTGGTGGAGAAAGGGGGCGTGGCCCCTGAACAGCTTTAAGCAATCCCGCTGTATGGGACTTACTGGAGGTAACAGTAGGGCTTGTTAGCCCCCAAGGACTCTCAGCACCCAAGAGGACTTCATCCCACCAACCAGTAATGTGCCAGGAGGTGCGTTTGCAGAGTGGTGGAGAAGGGGGGTGTGGACTCCAACGACTTCTCAGTAATCCCACTGGGTAAAGGGGGAGGGGCATCCAGCAACTCGCCATTTTTAAAAACATTTTTTACATTTATTTTTAGGGATGTGGCAGTGTGGCCCCCTTACCCAGGTCAATTTTGGCCCTGGGGATCCCATCCCCCGGGTCCAGGAATATCTGCAATGGAGGAGGGTGGCCTGTGCAAGGCCAATTTTGCCCTGGGGACCCCAAACCCTGGGTCTCAGCCTTTTTATTTATTTTTTAATTTAGAGGAGAGGGGCCACACTGCCCCCCTCCCCGGGCTGATTTTGGCCCCAGCGACCCCATCCCTGGGATCCCGTTTTTAATATGAAGCCCCCCATGGGCTGATTTAGGCCCAAGGGACCCCATCCCCTAGGGCCCAGCCTCTATTATGTGTGCCCTGGTCACACCCTGGGCACCCACTCTGTTAGGGACTGCGGGGGAGCCTCAAGGCCCCTGTGGCTCATGCCAGACCCCGCTTCCTGTGGGAGCTGGCATTGCTTATACAGAGAGGGAGCTGCTGAACATGCAGCTCCCTCCCAGTGGAAGCAATTCTGCCACGATTTCAGCAAGCGAGAGCATTTTCAATGCTTTTGCTTGCTGAAAGCAGAGCACAGTTTGCTATGGCTTGGCGGGAAGGGTAAAGCTCCCACCAATCCATAGCAAACAGCTATGTCCCAGTGGTGGGCACCACGGGATATACCAGGAGCCGGCCCTGACGGGTGGCATTCCCCAGGGCCATGTATGGCTCCAGGAGGGGTCCTGCTTGGCCCCCCTCCTTTCTTCTTCTAGTGCCTGCCCCTGGGAGGTGGTGGTCCCTGGGGCCAAGGACGGCCCGGGAGGGGGGCAGCATGGCCCCCTTCCCATTTACAAAAAAGAAACATTTGGAGGTGGTGATCCCCGGCAGGGTCCCTTAGAGCCCCCATCCCAAAATAAACAGCCCCAGGGAGGTGGTGGTCCTCGGGGCATGGGGGGGGTCTGTGAGGCCTCCCCGATTTCTTTTATATTAGCCCCAGGGAGGTGGTGGTCCCCGGGGCATGGGTGGTCCGCGAGGCCTCCCCGATTTCTTTTATATTAGACCTGGGGAGATGGCGGTCCATAGGGCTGCGGGGGGATTTGCTCCCCCCGCATTACTTATAAGTATTACCCCAGGGAAGGTGGTGGTCCCAAGTGTTTTAATATACCCTCGGAGGGGGCACCATGCACCCCCTCCTTTATTTTTTACATGCTCCAGGGATGCAGGATTTCTTGTTCCAATTTTGCCATAGATTGACCATGAATTTGTGGCAAAATTGAATCTTAAAACATGCTTTAAAACCCCCGGTGGGGTCCCTGTGGGACCCCCCCATCATATCTGGGGGGGTCAGGGTATTCCTACCCTGTCCCCTTGATTGGAGTGTTGGCAGCCAATCAAATTTCAGCACAAGGACTGTGGATCCATGAGGCCACTGCAAGTATCTGTGTCCCCAGATATCTATGTTTTTTTAACCTTTAAAATCTCAAAAACTACTAAACGGATTTACACCAAATCACAAAAAGCACACTTTCTGAACCAGCATCTAGCTTTCTGCCAAATTTGGTGTAATTCCGCTCAGCGGTTCGGGCTGTAGTGGTGTTCAAAATCCCTATGGGAAAAGGCATGGGGAAAACACATTTTGGGACCCCCCCGTTTTTCTCAGCCCCGCTTGACGGATCACCCCACAACTTTCAACACACTAGCTGTACCAACAAAAGTAAACGTTTTGAAAATTTCGTTAAGATTCGTAAAGCGGCACCAAATGTATTGGCTAAACAAAAAACACTGTTTATAGGGAAACTCGGTCCAAACTATAACTACATGTCACCAGTAGGTAAAATATATATACATACATATGTATGTATATATATATTCACTGAAAAAACCATAGGTTTCAGGGACGTTATAGTTACAAATTAGCATTTAAAAAACCTTTGAAATTCACTGAAAAAACCATAGGTTTTAGGGACAGTTATAGTTAGTTGGACATTGCACTCGTACAAAACCCGTGAAATTCCCCGTTATAGTTAGTCCAGCTAACTATAACTCGCGCCCGCAATGCACTGCTGATGACGTCACATATTACATCACTCATGACATGGTCAGTGACATCACTGATGACATCACTGATGACATCTCAAATGACATCACTGATGACATCACTGATGACATCATCCAGTGACTGTGTTTCTGTAAAGTTTAAATATTTTTAATATATATAGGAAAAGACGTATTGAAGAATGAGTGGGTGTGTAAGTGTCTGTATGGATGATTTAGTAGGTGCGTGACTGACTCTATAAGTGAGTGATTTAACGTATCTTACTGAATGCATGGGTTAGTGACTAAACTGGGTGAATGTCTGTATCCGTCTGTCTGTTGCTGTGTAAGTGGCTGCATGTGTTTGTGAATAGCTACATGAGTGTCTATATGAGTTATTGAATGCTTGTCTGAGTATCTGTATGGGTGCCTGAGTGTTTGTGTGGGAGGGGTGTGTGCAACTCTGTGCATAGATGTGTGAGTGGGTGATTCACTGGGTGGATGGTTTCAAGAGTGCAACTGTGATAGACTGTATGGGTGGGTAAGTGTGTGTAAGAGTGTGTTAGTGAGTGAATGTATGTCCCAGTGGTACATGTGTGAGTAACTACATATGTGAAAGGCAGTATATATGTGTGTTGGAGTATATAAATAGCTATAAGCGAGAGTGAGTGATTGTGATAGTGGCTGTATGGATGAGTGTGTGCTTGTATCAGTGATTGTATAAGAGCGTAAGATTGTGCTACTATTTGTATGAGTAAGTGAGCTGGTGTGTGTATAACTGTATAGGTGAGTAAATGGTAGTGTGTTTAATTATTTGCATGACTGACTAGGTGTGTGAGTACCTCTATGGATGAGTGGCGGTGTTTGAGTGTCTATATAGGAGTATGAGTGCATATGATAGTCCTGTACTGAGTGACCGTAAGTATGAGTGACTGTACGGGTGAGTGAGTGGATGTGTGCGTAGACCTAAGAATCAGTGAGTGGGTATGTAGTTATTGGTGTTGGAGTGTCTATGGTTTTGCGAATGGCAGTCTGTAATTTAGAGTGGGTGTATCAAAGGTTATATTAGGGTGTGAGGAGGTGCATCAGATTATCACGTGGATGATGTCATCAGTGATGTCATTTGAGATGTCATCAGTGATGTCATCAGTGATGTCACTGACCATGTCATGAGTGATGTAATATGTGACGTCATCAGCAGTGCATTGCGGGGCGCGAGTTATAGTTAGCTGGACTAACTATAACGGGGGAATTTCACGGGTTTTGTATGAGTGCAATGTCCAACTAACTATAACTGTCCCTAAAACCTATGGTTTTTTCAGTGAATTTCAAAGGTTTTTTAAATGCTAATTTGTAACTATAACGTCCCTGAAACCTATGGTTTTTTCAGTGAATTTCAAAGGTTTTTTAAATGCTAATTTGTAACTATAACATGTCTGAAACCTACAGTTTTTTCAGTGAATTTCAAAGGTTTTGTAAATGACAATTTTTAAATGTATTAATTGTTATATACATTTTTTTCATACTGATTTCCAAATTTTTTAGAAACAATTTTTTTTTACATATTTTATTTTTTAAATTACATTGTAATTACATTATACATTACATTACAAAAAATACTTTCTCAGAATGAATTACTTTAGTTTAATTACTTTGCACATAGGCAATAGACTTTTAAGTACAGTAGTTACAGTTGTTGCAATGGGCAACACATTTTCAAACACAATGCAACATTCAGCTCAATGTGAATTTCTAGTTAAATGCAATTAGTTACTTTATGGATTACTTTTCTAACCACATTACTGGATCCTAGATTCAGTCCTGGGACATCTCCTGTAAACAGTTGAGTAAAAGCGTTTTGGTTACAGTCGTGATTTTTAAGGAATATTATTGTACTTTAAAAGTTCACACTTAGAAACTTTTTCTCATAGAATCACCAATGTTATCCTATGGAAGGAAATTCACTTAGAAGTTAAAAACTGTTATTGTTACTTTTTCTTACTCAGTGTTGGATCCTGGATCCAGCACTGGTGCATCTCCTGTAAACAGTTGAAAGAATGTGTTTAAGTCATACAGGCGATTTTTTAGGAATATTTGTAGTTTGTGAAAATCAACACTTTGAAACTTTTCTGCTGAAAACCAGACAATGATATCCTATGGAAGGAAATTCAAGTTACTGGTAAGTACGGTTAAAATTACTTTTCAGGACCAGTACTGGGCTGAAAGATGCAGCACTGAGGTCTCTCCTGATAACAGGTGAGTAAATCGGAATTCGGATTTCGGCTGATTTTAGAGGAATATTTTAAAGTTCCAAAACTCCACACTTAGAAGAATTTCCAAGTGAAACCAGTCAATGTTAGCCTATGGAAGGAAATTCAAGTTACTGGTAAGTACGGTTAAAATTACTTTTCAGGACCAGTACTGGGCTGAAAGATGCATCACTGAGGTCTCTCCTGATAACAGGTGAGTAAATCAGAATTCGGATTTCGGCTGATTTTAGAGGAATATTTGTATGTTTCAAAAATCAACACTTAGAAACTTTTTCAGCAAAAAGCAGGCAATGATATCCTATGGAAGGAAATTCAAGTTACTGGTAAGTACGGTTAAAATTACTTTTCAGGACCATTTTAGAGGAATATTTGCACAATGGTGAAGGGAGGGGGCGGGGCCTGAGGTGACATCTGTGCAAACGCGCCCCGTGGCGCGTTTTAAGTTGGGGGATTAAGTCCCCTTGAATCATGAGGGTCCCTACGGGCCAACTAGCCCACCAGGAACCTCCAGTATGCGCCAGGGGGCTGCGTTGCAGAGACATGTACAGAGGCCACACCCCTTTTACACCTCTCTGCAACGCAGCTCTGCAGCGCTTTCTGGACGTACCTGTTGGGCTAGTTGGCCCCCAGGACCCTCAGGATTGAAGAGGATTTAATTCCCCATCTTAAAACGCGCCACGGGGCCTGTTTGCACACATGTCACCTGAAGCCCCGCCCCTCCCTTCACCACTGTGCAAACGCGCCCCGTGGCGCGTTTTAAGTCCGGGGATTAACTCCCTTGAATCCTGAGGGTCCCTGGGGTGCATCTAGCCCACCATATACCTCCAAAAAGCGCCAAAGAGCTGCGTTGCAGAGAGGTGTAAAAGGGGCGTGGCCTCTGTACACCTCTCTGCAAGGCAGCCCCTGGCGCATACTGGAGGTTCCTGGTGGGCTAGTTGGCCCCCAGGGACCCCAGTATTCAAGGGGTCGGTCTCCTCTGCAAGCGCGCCAGGGCGCGTTTGCAGAGTGGTGAAGGAAGGGGGCGGGGCCTACGGGCCCGATCGTTTTTTCCCCTGAAGGGGGGCTGTGTGGCCCCCTTCCTTTTTCCTATTTTTAGGCCCTGGGGACCCCACCCCCAGGGCCTTACCCCTTTTTTTAATTAAAATAAAAATAAAAAAACGGGAAGGGGGCCGCGTGGCCCCCTTCCCTGGGCCTGTATTGGCCCCGGGGACCCCATCCCCCGGGGCATGGCCTCTTTTTTTTTATTTGGAGGGGGGCATCGTGGCCCCCTCCTCAGGCCATTTAAGGCCCCGGGGACCCCATCCCCCGGGGCCGGCCTTGCACTTTTTTTAAAATTTTTAAAAATTTTTTTACTTTGGGAGAGGGCTGCGTGGCCCCCTCCCGAGCCACTTATGGCCCCGGGGACCCCATCCCCCGGGGCCTGGACTCTCGTTAGGGACTGTGGGGGTCCCCAAACCCCCCACAGTCCCGCCGGCTCCCCGTGTCCTACGGGAGCCGGCATTGCTTACACATGGGGAGCAGCTAACATGCTGCTCCCCATGTGGAAAAGCAGTCGGCTTTGGATATTGGAAGAGAGGCAGGTTTCCTGCTCTCTCTTCCAATATCCAAAGCAGTTTGCAATGACAGGACGGGAGCCGCGAGGCTCCCGTCCTGTCATTGCAAACAGCAGTGTCCCGGGTAGGCACCCCGGGACACTGCAGGATCCGGCCCTGAGGGGTGGCGGTCCCCAGGGCCATCAAGGGCTCCAGGAGGGGCCGCGCGGCCCCCCTCCTACATTTTGAAAGCCCCGGGGAGGTGGTGGTCCCCGGGGCTTGGGAGTCCAAAACGGACCCCCATTTTAATTTTTCTTAGTGCCCCGGGAGGTGGTGGTCCCCGGGCGTGTGGGGCTGGAGCCCCCCACACAGGTTTTTAATTTAAAAAAAGAAGCCCCAGTGAGGTGGTGGTCCCCGGGGCTGCGGGAGGGCTCAGAGCCCTCCCGCACCATTATACATAAGGCCCCAGGGGGTGGTGGTCCCCGGGGCTTAGGGGCCCTTAGAGGCCCCCACACATAAAATTAACCCCCCAGCATGCCCCCGGGACTTGGCCCACCCGGGGGCCAGTGTATCGAAGCGCGGGAGACCGCGCTTCGATTTTTTCCGGCAGGGTTCGCGCTCCCTGAGCACATCCTGCCGATTTATTTATTTATTTTTTAAATTTTTTTTTTGCCCAGGGGGTCCTTGTGGGACCCCCTGAGCAGACCTAGGGGGTCAGGGTGTTTCTACCCTGCCCCCTTTGTGCGCTTTGCGCACTTGTTTCTGTCCCTCGGTTCTACCGAGGGACAAAATGGCTGCCAACACTTCCTGGTTTGGAGTGTTGACAGCCAATTAACATAAAGCTCGTGCTCGGGAGGATCCGCGGCCCTAGATATCACTATCTTTTTACTTTTCATTTTCTCAGCAACTACTGAACGGATTTACACCATTTAACAAAAAGGGTTCTTTCTGAACCAAGAACTACCTCTTTGCCAAATTTGGTGTAATTCCGTTCAGCAGTTCGGGCTGTAGCCGTGTCTAAAGTTTCCTATGGAAAAATGCATGGGAAAACGCGTTTTGGGACCCCCCTTTTTCTCGGCCCCCGCTTGACGAATCCCCCGAGACTTTCAGGGTAGGAGCGGACCGGAGCGGGCCACAAAGTTTGAAAATTTTGCGAAGATACGTCAACCGGCAAGAGAGTTATTTCAAATAGAATGTCGCGGATTTCCTATGGATAATAGGTTGTAACTATAACTATCTACTGGCGACCGCCAGTAGATTATATATATATATATATATATATATATATATATATATATATATATCTATCCAATGGTAAGCGCTCCTTAACCTCCTTGCGGCGAAAAGGAATGCACAAACTCCTCTTAATAGTGCAATATTTTCTTTATTTCTCTCGAGCCAAAGCCATGACGCGTTTCTATATATATGTGTGTATCTATATATGTTTGTTTATACCCTAACTCCAAAACTCACCAACCCCTAAACCCTGAAAATATCCTTACCATCCAATAGCTCACCCACCCCAAAACATAAAAACGCCATTACCGCTCTATATCCTTACCCACCCCTAAACCCTAAAATTACCCTTACCACCCTATACCTGTATTCAACCCGTAAACCCAAATAACATCCTTACCAACCTATTCCCTTACCCACCCCTAAACCCTAAAAACACCCTTACAACCTAAAACCCTTACCCCTAAATCCTAAAAACACCTTTACCACCCAATACCCTTACCCATCTCTAAACCCTAAAAATACCATTACCACCAATATCCTTACCAACCCCTAAAACCTCCCTTACCGCCCTATTCCTTTACCCACCCCTAAACCCTAAAATCACCCTTACCACCCTATACCCTTACCTACCCCTAAACCCTAAAATCACCCTTACAAACCTATTCCCTTGCCCACTCCTAAACCCTAAAAGCACCCTTAACACCCTATTCCTTTACCCATGTATACCCTAAAAACACCCTTACCAACCTATTCCTTTATCCACCCCTAAACCCTAAAAACACCCTTACCCACCCCTAAACCCTAAAAACACTGTTATCACGGTGTACACTTACCCACCTCTAAACCCTAAAAATGCCCTTACCACCTAATACCCTTACCCACCCCTAAACTCTAAAAATATATTTTATACATATATATAAATAAATATATATAAATATATATATATATATATATATATATATTTATATATTTTATATATTTACTGCAAAAACTAAAGGTTACAGGGACATTGTAGTTAGGCTCAGATTTTACTCGTACAAAACCATAGAAATTCAGCAGCTATAGTTACCTGAGCTAACTATCTCTTACGCCTCGCAATGCCCTGCTTATAACCTCACATGTTACATCACTCATAACACAGTCAGTGACATCATTGATGACATCCCAAATGACATCACTGATGACATCATCCAGTGAGTGGAAGTGTTTATGATTGTTAAACATATATACTAAACTAATACAAAAGTTAAATTAGTATACTAGGTGTACTAGTAACGAGTGATACTACTTCTAATATATATTATGTGAATGGTTGTGTGACTGTTTCTGTGTGGGTGTCTGAATGGCTGTATGGGTGTGTTTGTGATTGGCTGTATGGGTGAATAAGCAGGTGAGTGAGTAGCTGTATGGTTGTGTGAGTGGCTGTATGGGTGAGTGAGTGAGTGACTGTATGGATGAGTGAGAGAGTGTGTGATTGAATGTACAGGTGAGTGAGTGGGTATCTGAATGGCTGTATGAGTGAGTGGATGGATGGATGTGTAAGTGGCTGTATGGGTGAGTGAGCAGCTGTTTGAGTGGGTGTTTGGTTAAGTGAGTTGGTGTGTGAGTATCAGTGCCAAGAGACCTGTTGGTGTAATGCACTTTATAAATCTCCCTTAACATAACATAACATATTGGAGAGTGAGTGGCTGTGTAAGTGAGTGAGTGGGTGTGTGAGGGCCTGTATGAGTGCATGAGTGAGTGTATGAGTGCTTCTAGGGTGAGTGAGTGGCTATGTTGAGAGGCTGTATGGGTGAGTGACTGGGTGTGTGAGTGGCTGTATAGGTGAATAAGTGGGTTTGTGAGAAGCTGTATGGGTGAGTATGTGGCTGTGTGAGTGGGTGTATGGGCGAGTGACTGGCTGTATGAGTAACTGTATTGGTGAGTGAATGGTTTTGTGAGAGGCTGTATAAGTGAATTAGTGGGTGTGGGATTGGCTCTATGGATGAGTGAGTGGCTGTGTGAGCACTTGTATAGGTCTGTGAAGGGGTGGTAAAGGCATATGTCTGGTAAAGACCTCCGTGGTAAAATGCACTGCTTGGTAAAGGCACTGCAAGGTAAAGGATGCGTGGCAAAGGCAGTGAGTTAAATGCCTCTTTGTGGAGGTTGTTTTCCATCAAATGTAAGCTGCAAATCAGACAAGTAGTAGAACATCATATATGTTTATACATGATGTACACATGTGAAGAGTTCAGCAATCCAGTCTAGTAAGGACGAGCGGTATGCAAGTTGAGCCCAGGGTAAGCACCTTATCAAAAATGGGTAGTTTGGAAACATGAGAACCAATTTACGAACAGCATACTTAATCCAGATGGGGAGAAGACAAGTCAGTAGATTTCCAAATACAATGCAACTTGTTTGTGGATATAGCTGATTAGGATACGATAGGGAATGGGGCTGTTACTTAAAGTGATTAAGTAGAATCTGTATGGAACACGAATTCTTGAAAAAGGGTCTTCCCTATTTCAAATCTCCCAAATAGGTTAGTAGTCAAAGGAAATTGCCCTTTGATGCTCACACTATTAGTTTTTATGCATCAGTGGGATGCTGTGGTGAAAGCATAGGAACAACGGGTAGGAGGAGGGTCACCCAATCAACGTTTTAAATTGCAGCCTGAAAATAGGCCGCATTATGGCTGCACACAGAACCCACCTCTCAACGTACACAATTACACATGACCTAGGGCCCGATTTAAGAGCTGGGAGACAGAGTAATTTCAGTTGGCCTAGCGGAGAACTGAATGTCTGCCAGGCAGACTACTCCCTCCACCAAATTTAGAAATGACCGCCAAGTTGGTGGTCATTTCTAAAGCATTGACAGGAACCGCCATCACAGTAGTTCCTGTCAATGCAGTTTACAGTTTGGTGCAGGGCCCTGTCAACATGAGGGAGCCCTGCAGCAAACTGTTTTCTTTTTTATTTTCAAAAAGAAAATCCCGAAACTTTCTTCTTTTTTTTTAAAAGAAAAAAGAAAATGATCCTGCCCTCATTGTGAGGGAAGATTTAGCAGTTTTCACTGCCCCTTACAACCAGGGTTTTCCTGGCTGTGATGGGCAGTGAAAACTGACCTCTAATTGCACTCATCTAGATTAGTTGGGTGGAATAAGAGGTCTGCCTCCGACGGCCCTTACTCCACATGGGGGTGTCGCAGGGGTTAATCACGGCAGAGACGGAGTAGTCTCCGCTGTGATTAAACCTAAGTCCCTCCCACTTTTAAATTTGGCATGTGGACCTTTATCTTGGTGGTATGTATCTCCTCACCGTTGTGATGGAGTATTTATACCACCAAGATATAAATGGGGCATTGTCTTTCCTTACAGGAATTCAATAGAGAAATCCTCTTTAAAACAATCACGCACCACCTCAACACTTCTGAAAGGTTTCCAAAATTAAAGAATTCATACCACCTAAACCTAGGTTAAAAGATCACAGATTCGATGTTTTCACATTTTTCAATACCCCCAAACTACACCAAATTGCTCCCCAGAGGCTGGTGGTTTGTACACATTGGAGCACACACCTTCCACAATTCTCTGACAAAGGCGAAGAGCTTGTGTATGATTTGCCTTTGCTTCCCATAGTAATCAGAATGTAAAAAATTGAATTCAACCTGGCTCATTTCTCAGTTAATGGAGAGGGAAATTAAATTTGTATATCCAGATCACGTTAGACATTGTAAGCACTGGCTAAAGCAGCTGAAATGCACGCGGCTGTGAGCCTGGCAGAACCTTGCACTCTGTGGTTCAGACAGGAAACAGTGTGATCGCGTATGCAGAAAAGGGAACCTGCACACAGACTGAGAAAGCTATTACTGTGGAGCCAATTATCTGCAGACACTGAGTCTGCCTTTAACGTTCCAGGTAGAATTCACTTGGCTGTCACATGCGGTGCTCGGCCCCATACCTCTGCAGCCTTGGGAGTTTTTTTCTCTAAAGGTTCAGCATGAACACAGTCTTTGCTATCTGGTGCTGGCAATAGCAGGTGGGAAGGGGACAGAGTGAGCGCTGAAATTCTTCCATTAGGGTGCCAGATAGCTCTGATGGGGCACAACCAGAATTAGAAGCTCCTTCTGATGGGGCACAACCAGAATTAGAAGCTCCTTCTGATGGGGCACAATCAGAATTAGAAGCTCCTTCTGATGGGGCACAACTAGAATTAGAAGCTCCTTCTGATGGGGCACAACTAGAATTAGAAGCTCCTTCTGATGGGGCACAACTAGAATTAGAAGCTCCTTCTGATGGGGCACAATCAGAATTAGAAGCTCCGTCTGATGGGGCACAATCAGAATTAGAAGCTCCTTCTGATGGGGCACAACTAGAATTAGAAGCTCCTTCTGATGGGGCACAACTAGAATTAGAAGCTCCTTCTGATGGGGCACAATCAGAATTAGAAGCTCCTTCTGATGGGGCACAACTAGATTTAGAAGCTCCTTCTGATGGGGCACAACTAGAATTAGAAGCTCCTTCTGATGGGGCACAATCAGAATTAGAAGCTCCTTCTGATGGGGCACAACTAGAATTAGAAGCTCCTTCTGATGGGGCACAACTAGAATTAGAAGCTCCTTCTGATGGGGCACAACTAGAATTAGAAGCTCCTTCTGATGGGGCACAACTAGAATTAGAAGCTCCTTCTGATGGGGCACAATCAGAATTAGAAGCTCCTTCTGATGGGGCACAATCAGAATTAGAAGCTCCTTCTGATGGGGCACAACTAGAATTAGAAGCTCCTTCTGATGGGGCACAACTAGAATTAGAAGCTCCTTCTGATGGGGCACAATCAGAATTAGAAGCTCCTTCTGATGGGGCACAACTAGAATTAGAAGCTCCTTCTGATGGGGCACAACTAGAATTAGAAGCTCCTTCTGATGGGGCACAACTAGAATTAGAAGCTCCTTCTGATGGGGCAGCAACTAGAATTAGAAGCTCCTTCTGATGGGGCACAATCAGAATTAGAAGCTCCTTCTGATGGGGCACAATCAGAATTAGAAGCTCCTTCTGATGGGGCACAACTAGAATTAGAAGCTCCTTCTGATGGGGCACAATCAGAATTAGAAGCTCCTTCTGATGGGGCACAATCAGAATTAGAAGCTCCTTCTGCTGGGGCACAACCAGAATTAGAAGCTCTGTGCTAAACCCCCAGATTCTTTGTACATCAACCTATGAATTCCTGCTGCTGAAAGCAGTTAAAATTTCAGGGAGAAATACTGGGTGCAAATAAGAATAATCAGATGGAATCGGGACCAGAATTATTGATTACCCCGGGTAATTCCTCAAGATTAAGGAAACGCTCAGAGCATTCCTTTTGGGTCTGCAGCAGGTTGCCGCATTGCAATGTTGAAAACTGTACTGCTGTAATTTGCACACCTATAGGGAGAGCAAAGGTGTCCTGTATGGATATGGATTTTAGTACAAGTATAGGAGTTTGATGGACAGCACTACCCCCTCAGGCCACGACAATCAACAGTAAACACACCTAAAGGATCCACTGCCCGGAGTCATATTAAAAAGGGAGAGTATCAAAATCAGTGGTGTTTGACGTACATCCAGGAAGTCAGAAATCCTTGCCATATTTTCAGGATAACCGTTGCCAATGTAATTAATTCTATTTAGATACATTGTAAGTAAATGTATCAAATAAGCTTTATTCGGTTTGCCAAGAGCAATCAAAGCTACAAATACAAAAACATGCCTATAATTAAAGGTCTAACATACAATTCATGAAATATAAAAGGTAGTAGAGGAAGCCATTCAAATGTTCTCACAGGTTTAAAAGATGCAATAAATAAATAAGAAAATGCGTCTTGCCTGGGTATCCTGAAAATCAGGCATGGGTCTTGCCGTCCTATATCTACACAGGTTGCAAGCAGTGAAAGAGGGGTTCCGGTTCAACTAAGGCGCCTTGATCAGTTGCAGTACTTGAGAAATGTGCACAACATTACAGATAGTGGTGTGCTAATAATAGTGTCAACCCAATCTATTTTTTAACTGTCCACCCAAATATCTCCTGTCAAGGTGAACTTATCTTTCTTACATGTGGTACACTGGCTGCTTTGTTTCGTTACATCTTTTATCTTTTTTAATGAAAGATTGTCCCCCTGATTTCTACTGCTTCAGATTCGGAGTATTGCGATTGACATGTAGGGGGCTGGATATTCTTACTGAAGACACACATTCAAGGATTATCAGGGTCGGGGTAGTTCCGCCTTGGCCAAAATGGTCACCAAAGATTGAACCAAGTGGCTGGTAGTCCTGTCGTAGGAAGACCTCAGGTCTTGGTTCAACCTTTGGTGACCATTTTGGCCAAGAAGGAACTACCCCGACCCTGATAATCGGACTGTTCCTTGGGAGAAGCTTGGCTGTAGGACCTCGTTAAAATATTTTGCTCTTCCTTCCCTCTTTTGATTTTGAGACACACATTCAAGGTCATAACGTCTAATCTGGTGGTGAAAACTGTAACAAATGGGGTGCCTGGGTGGACTAAGGATAATGTTTACCATCTATGATCTCAAATTAGTTCACCATGGCCTCCTTAGAGGATACCTTACTGGATTGATTTGTCATCGCCTGGCATCACTGAAGTCCTCATCAGCTGAAAGAAGATAGTGCTTTGTCTCTTCTGTGTAAACTGCACTTCCTCCAACTTTGGGCCAGGCTAATATTCCATATGATAATCAAAACCTTGAAATATATCTTTTGTATCAACTCCCGTAGCTGTGTAGGAATATCACACCATCTATGATTCAAGTCTCATAGGTTTGTGTAATTTGACTGCCTGTCATCCCCAACTCCAATTTCAGTGGGCAGAATCATAGCTGTCTCATTGCCTCAGGATGGAACTGCGTTTGCTACGGCTTAACTTGTCTCCTTCAGGAGCATTTGAAAAAAAACCTACCCTTCCTCTTACAGACTGGGGCCATACCTCTCTGACAACTTTTGCATGTTCTCCACCTGATTATGAGTAAGTAGCGTCAGTGCTATTGGTACCGCAACATAAGATAACATAACATAACAAAGAATGAAATATCACAACATAATGGAACATAATATAACCTGTGAGCTTCTCCATCTTAGGCTCAACATTCAGAATGCTTTTGATCTTGGATCTTTGTAACTTGACAGCTTGGGGAGCCCTAATAAGTCGTTTTTTGTAGGGTTACAATCGGTGAGTAGAATTAGGAGTAGCAAATTTGGCTGCATTATCTTTAGCACCACTAGTGGCATTGCAAGGGTGCCATGGACCAGCAAGGAAGGGAAATGAATGCCTACAGGCTGTGGTTTAATGGTAAAAAGCTCCCTAAATGCGGCAATGGGCCTCTAACCACTGGGCCCCAGTGTCATTGCAACTGCTGCACTGTTGAGAACTACTCCCCTGAACACAAATACATTAAGTTGGACCAGTGCTTAATTTGTGAAAGAATACGTGCCAGGGCTGTCTTCAGGAGGCCTTTGCAGCTTACACCACCCATTCCCCCGGCCAGTGCTGCCGGTGACAGTACAAACACATCTACAAAAATTAAACACCTTCAAGTGTGGCACTTTAGACTACTCCAGACCCCCAAAGCTATAAGAATGGCTTGGGTGGCCGGTATCAGTCACTTTAATGTATATTGAATTAATAAACAACTGTTGTTGTGCTTACCTCTAAAAAACACAAACAGTGTCACCATGTGGCAGACTGTCATAAGACCTGGTGTTGGCAATTAAGTGCTGGCACGGAGCACCGGAAACCACCGGCTCAAATTAAGTACTGCGTTGGACATAGTGCCATCTGCCCTTTCGCAGTAGCCTGCTGCTCTGTGCCCAAGCTACATTTCAGCATAACATTTGTTAGCTTAATTGCTGTGCACTTCTAGTTGTAACCCCTTAAAATGGCTTGTTGATCTGTTGGTTCAGCCCTGTAACACCCCCTTCAAGGACTATCCTTCAGTACTTGCCAATATCAGGCAAAAATGCTCTCAGATTTATTTTGACCTAGTTCTCTTTTTTAATCACACCGTACTCCCCTCTCCTTAACAAACGGACGACTAACAGCTTGGAGCTTCCAGATGGAATATCGGTGCTAAACAAAGAGGGACTGCATCAGTTACACCAGGTGATGTTCAATGTTTTTTTCGGAGTACAAATTTGTGTTGTAATATATCCGGGCCTCACCCTAAAGCTGACAGAAGAGAATAACCTTGGGCCATATTATCAAGAACGGGCGATAACATTATCGCCGCTTTAGCAGCAGGAAACTGCCGCTAAAGCGGCGATAAGGGGCTTGATAATATGCCCTATAGAATTCCAATAGAAGCCCAGGTTCTGGTGTGAAGGACATCAAACCTGGGCTTCTATTGGAATTCTATAAGGCATATTATCAAGCCCCTTATCGCTGCTTCAGCGGCAGTTTCCTGCCGCTAAAGTGGCGATAATGTTATCGCCCGTTCTAGATAATATGGCCCCTTGTCTCTTCAGGAAAGACTCCACTTCTTCCCACTTTGGGCCAGGCTAAGATTCATTGTGGCATATTAGTTTGGGATTGCCCACTTTTGTACAGTGCCCAATTTGCGCTCATAATTAGAAGTGCCGTTCAAATCAATTTAAAGTGCTTAGTTAGCCAAGTAGAATTCTTTACTGTGTAGTTAGGAGAGTTCGGTATTCAGTTTGCAATTTGCAGCCACGGTCGGATGGGAACAGAAAATAGGCCCTGGCACCAGTGCTTCATTTGAGCTTGTGGTTGAAGGTGGGGGCCACCTGCACTCATTTGTGGGGACTGGCACTTATTTTTCCACCTCCGACATCAACCAAAAGCAAGAGAGGGAAAAAAGACAAAGCATAAAGAGAAAGACGGAAAAACCGTCACAAAGCGGGAAAATAGGGACCAGTGAAAATGAGATAAATGGGCAGGGACTGTGTGGTGGTGGACTAAAGAGGCATCAGGTGTTTTAAGACTACGCAGCCTTGGTATTCCACAAGCCAACTTTGCATTGCACCGGCCTCGAGCTTTTAAAAAGTCCTTCGGGCACCGGCACTTATTATTTTACAAATTAAGCACTGCCGGGCACCAAAATAAAGGTCGCTCTTATTTAGTGAATCAAAAAGCTAAAAAAGTGGCCCACATTTGCAAATCAGGGCAGTTTTTAATTTGTAAGGACAAGCTGTACAGGTGTTTTGCAAGGTAGCTTAGACTGCATCCATTTGTAAAAACCGGCCCACGAGACCATAAAACAAGCCTGCAAACAGCCAAAAAAACCGGCCCACACACTGATCTGTCAGGCCAGCCCATCAGGCAGTGCCTGATTGTCCAATAGGCCAGTCTGACACTGTTTGCATCCTCAATTTCGATTCTTTTAACACCAAAAATTTCTAGTCCTTTACTACAGTCTCTTCCAGTGTATAAATCATAAAAAGAATTGTAGTTCATAATACAAAAAAATGATAAATTGTATGTAAAGCATTAGTCCTTTTATGAAAGAAACAGTGCCTGGAAGAATAGTCACTTTGAAATATTACTGGTGCAGCAGTGATTAGGAGTGCATATTGAACCCCAAACATACCAGAGAGCAAATAGCACAAGTGTACAAAAAAAAGCAATTAGTGGCACACTGCATAATTTGTGTTTTTGGAACATTCAGTGTGGAACTCCACAGGATGGTGAAATATCCTACGTGTCCTATTGCATGCACGTTGTTCACTTCCACCTAATCTACCGTTTGCTCTTTTTTTCAGCAAGGTTTAGGCTGCTCCAAAATAAAATCCTACTGTAGTACAACTTGAAAACATTTTTGTAGATACATGCTGTGGGCCTTATTCACAAAAAAGTAAAGAAAGACCATACTTTCCCATTTGTTCTATTCGCACACATTCCCAGAAGTACCAACCGGAAGTATCACAAGAAATCTGCACAAAGCCCATTTCTACAGGGACACTACTGAAAATGACATATGACACCTCAAAAGGGCGCAGGAGTTACTCTCTGCACAGACCTGCACGAGGAGCATTGCCCACCTGTGAATGCAGGTGGGATGCCGCCTGCATTGTGAGAGACAGAGCCTGCACTGTGAAAGACAGAGCGGCTCCTTCAAACAGCCACTCCCCCTTTCACTAATACCCTGCCCTCATGTCAGCTGCGAGTTTCAGGCAGCCTTTGAGCAGTGCATTACATGTAATTGGGCACTCGGGGGCAGATTTACAAGCCCCTTGCGCCACTTTTGCGTCACTTTTAACATGGGAAAAGTGACGCAGAAGTGGCGCAAGAGGCTTGTAAATCTGCCCCTAGGTTCCTGGTTGCGCCAAAAGCACCTCGTTAAAGGTGCGCCGCTGCGCAAATAGGGCCAGGGCACCATAAGTGTAATGTGGCCTGTGGAAAGGGAATTACTCTAATCTTTGGCTCGCGCGACTTTATGATCAGTTTCAGTAAGTGAAAGGGTCACCTGATTGCAGTTTGGAAATGCCCATGAATGTACACGTTTGAAGGCGTTCAGGGATTTAAAAGCGAAACCATGCCTTGCAAAGCCCCCCTTCTCATCCCTAGAGTGGGATTCATGACTGAGATATTCCCTGCTCTTGTAGTGGAGAAATCCACAGTAGTAGATCCATTTAAGTCTGCCAGAAATCATTTTATAAATTCCTGAAAAGCATAAATGGAGATATTATCTTCTGTAAGCATATGTTTATGGTCAAAAATATCTTTGTGAATAGGGCTTTGTGTGCATTCTATGGCTGAATTATATTTGGGTTTTGTGCAAAAGCATGACATGGATGTGACTCACTGAGAAACCAGGGGCAAACTGGACTGAAAATCAAAGGTTGCCAAGGATAGCTTTACACTGTAAGTAGTGGGTAATAATACCAAGGCCCACTGCGTGAGAAGGAGAGGGCAGGGGAGCGCCATATTTACAGAAATATGGCACTCTTCCCTAGCGTGGGCGCAGAAAAGTTCTGCCGTGTGCCACGAACACACCTTTGCAGCACAGTGCAAGGGTGTCTCCGTGAGTCTAGCATAGGTTTTGTACTGGAAGGATACCCTTTCAGTAAAAAATACTATGCTTAGACTAACTTTAAACCTTTTCCCACTTGGTATATGTGCTGGACAGTGCAGCACATATGCAAAGTCGGAAAAAAAGGAGAAATTAGAGCATTTCTCCTTCATAGCGCTTATTTGAAATGGGCAGTTTTTTGTCGCAAAACCCAGTACACTTTTTTAAGTAGGGTTTTGCATCAAAAACCTTGGCTGGTTGCTTGGGAATGCCCATGCACCACCCATGGAACGCCCCCTTGGCACTAAGTAATGCACAGCAGCGCTAT
Organism: Calotriton arnoldi; assembly: GCA_963921515.1. NCBI lineage: Eukaryota > Metazoa > Chordata > Amphibia > Caudata > Salamandridae > Calotriton > Calotriton arnoldi. The sequence continues at coordinate 498,068 of CAWUFW010008828.1, read as the reverse complement.
GCGCTGCTTTGCGTTGCTTTGACGTGATTTTCCAGTACAAAACAAGTTTTGCGCTGGAACGTAAATAGGTACAAAAGATTTTGCGTCAGTCTGCATCACTTTTGTGATGCAAACACAGCATAAAATCTTAGTGTATGTGCGCCCGGCCGCTTAAGTGAGAGCGTAAAAAGTCTGCCTCCAGAAAATTGTAAAGAAAACGTGACCAAATGGCGAATTTATCCTTATATACTGGACAAATTCCAAAGGTTTTGCAGCATTGCTTAACTGAAACTTGTGAGCTAATCAATCATTTCATAGCCTACCAAAGCAGACAAAGCAATATACCTCAAAAGCAGTAAATCAATGTATGATCGACCTGATAATTGGGTTCCCTTGAGAAAGATTGGCTCTGCTGTATCTACTCAACATATTGTACCCCTTGTGCACACTCTGAAAACACACAATGAGGAGGGCCTATTTGATATTGGATACCCTTCCCATGAAAGGTCCCTCATTACTACTATGACTGCTGCAGTACCAATAGTTTGAGGCGGTGTGCTGTGTGGCCTAATTTGCAGGATGGGGAAAAAAGAACGTATGACCAAAAATGGCCTATTTCCGTTTAGTGGTGTCACCATCCTATTTAGACCAACCTTGGTGGAGGTTGTGCTGCCATCGGAGCCTTCTCAGTCTCCACCGTCTACTCTGCAACATCCAGCGTTGATTAAACAAGACATGGTGGCACAAAAGGTGCCCAATCACCGGTAAAAGTTCTGCCAACATGCCCTCCTTTCTCATTTTAGCAAGAACAGAAATGGCTGAAAACTTACAACATATTGACAATATTCACTATTTTTCTTAATTAATTGTTTACAAGAACATGGTCACAAGCGCCACAAAATTAAACGATACCTTCCGAATTCCCAGCCCATCTAATATCAAAAGAATGGGTTCAGGCATGTCGAGGGACCCAAATCCAGAGCAGTATGAAGCGCCACAGATAAAAATGAATATTCTCATAATTTAATGGAAAATATTAATAGATTTGTGATTTCTAATTCTTACATTTTTTTGTAGCACTGTGGCCCATAAATAACCGGCTGAAAACTTCCAAAGAAGAAACTCTACAGACGGGACTACATCTAACTCTACCTCCCTCCCCACAGCTTTTTTTCTGTAGTCAGAAAGAGAGATGCCTATGTTTATTAACATTCACCAATCTCACATTTTTTTCCAGGCTATTCTCAGAGAGGTAATGATTTTGCTGACTGCAAGGTACATGCCCAGCTAAAGACTATACATGTATTAAATCCCCCACCACTCATGTAATGATTGATGCTATCAATGGTTTCCTTCAATTTGATCCAGTAAATTTTGCACTATAACCAATCATTTTCTCCCTACTACTTGGGTAGCCTGTGCTCGACACCACCTTTCTGAACAGTGCAATCGCCAATCCCATTTTCTTGGCCAAATTACTGGAGAAAATGGTAAGCCCCTGAGGTGGAAACTCCTTCTCTGATCAGGTAACAAAACTCTGGAACTCCGTTCTGGCAAAAAGAAGAAATATCTGAGATCTCTTGGAATTCAAGAAGGAATAAATACCTGATTATTCTTATCAGAGAAAACCCCTGACACAATGCAGTATCAAATCCTATCTGTCCCACAAAGTAGAATCAGGGCCCACACAATGATAGCATGTAGGAGCAAATGAAAATGTATCACACACTTTCCTTCACTCTACTCCAGTGTTAAGCACAGCTACAAGATCATTATGACACAATAGAGGCACTACTTCAGTTATCACTCACAGCAACAAAACACTTATGGCGTTGGCCTCACTGTAAAGCCACACTTGTCCAACCGAACACAACCATTTTGAGTACAGGGATTTACAACTCTATTACCTGCTTGTCTTCACTCCACTCCACTCCATGCTTATGTGTGGCTACTTGCGGCACAATAATACCACCCTTTAATGCATTATGCATGGCATAACAACATTTCCCATGTGGCCAAACTATGAACCCACGTTCTTCCAGCGTTGCACAACCAATGGACTAGCATGCTATCAAACCACCCAAATACACTTCTGGCTTTGTCAGGGGTATGAGGTGCAGTACAAAGGAAAATACAGTAACCTACAGTGTAACTGTACTGTCCCACAATGAAACCAACCAAATCTTAGACAGCATTTATCTTTTAACACATCAATGGTTTCAGTTCCCTTATTATGATAAACCCCGTGCCAGCCATTGACTCATATGCAAAAACAATAAGGTGATGGATGGAATGCTTGAATTAACCTTAGCCACTGGCATACGTTCTGGCACATCCCAATACATCATTGTTTTACCCACCATGCCACCTCAGTTTGGACTCAGACATATGCAAATCAGTCTTGATCACTGGGTATGCCCAGATATGGGTCCCAGGCTCACTGTGCCATTGGAATCAAGCTGGACCCGGCTGAGGAGCCCATAATAAGGGCAAAACTGGTCCTGGATTGCTTGTGGTCAGGTTAAGGGACAACTTTGCCTGGCAGTTTGGGCTGGACTGTTCCCATGAGCAACAGGGTCAAGACTGATTTGCATATGGCTGGATCCAAACTGAGGAAGCATGGTGGGCACAAATTGATGGATTTGGATTGGGCTCTGAGCGATTGCCAGTGGCTGAGATTAATTCAAGTATTCCATCCATCACCTTGTTTTTGCATCTGACGTCCTAAGTGCGCCGAGTATGCTCAGACATAGGTCTCAATCTCACTGTGCTACTGGAACCAACGTGTAACCGGCTGAAGAGCCTATAACAAGGATAAAACCAGTCCTGGGTTGCTTGTGTTCTGGTTCCGGAAGGTCTTGGCCTGGCAGTTTGAGCTGGACTGTTCCCATGAGGAATAGGGTCAAGACTGATTTGCATATATCTGCGTCCAAATCGAGGTGAATGGTGGGTGAAAAATGATGGATTGGGATGAGGCCCAAGCAATTGGCAGTAGCTGAGATTAATTAAAGCTATCCATTCATCACCATGTTGACTTTGCATTTGAAGCCATTGACTCAAAGTCACTGAAAGCCATTGGCAGATTACTATTCTCCTTGAAGTTATATGGCAAGCCATTTATTTTGTTTTCCCATCACATTACCAGCTTTATCCGTCACATCTTGCTGGGTGGCTTATTTTTCAACTGCCAATGTGTAGTCCCTGAATCCTAAAGTGTTTTTGTCAGTAAGCAATGAGTAAGGGAATTTCATGAGACCGACTACAAGTCCCTAACCTTTGGCTTTTTCTGTAATGTGATTATGGATTATACTGTGTTTTAAGGGTCATTACTGCTTCAGTACTTGTGCAATTACAAAGCTTTCTTTCAGGTGTTCAGCATGCTTGTAACTTGAGTGCTGAATGCTCAAGGTAAGGCCTGTGTCTTTGGATAGGAGGAATGTGTTTAGGGATCAGGTTTACAGCTGCCAAATGTTTAGTACATTTAAGATGGCTCGTTCTTTGCAACATTGTGCACTGGAGAGAAACCCAATTCTCTCCGAGTGTAGAGTGTCTGCTACTCTGTTGGCCCTTGATCGTTTGGACACATTTTTCTAAATTGGTGACGATCGTAGCACTTTGTCATGCCAATTACTGCAAGCGATATTAGGCTACGTTTCAGTAGAGAGCACAATGAGATCACTACACTGATTTTAAAATAGCTTTTTTTTTAATTCGTTTGATTGGACATCATACATTAAAACATGAAAGTATAAGAGGAAAGCATATCAAGTCTACAGCCCTCATTATAAGCTAGGCAGAGTAGAGCGAGGTATTTCCCAGACGTAGTAAATGCCATTACCCTGGGTGAGGTATTCAACATCTGTAGTAAATACCTTCTATTTCGAGTTCCTAACTTCCAAACGAGGCATAGTATGTGGAATCTCAATTACACGTGTTTTGCCATTTTTACGGACCCCCCATACATTTTTGGCAGATTTGACCTGCCAGTATCTTCCAGGAGAAATCTGCGAGCTTGTGATAATTATCACAAAACTTGCAATGTAGATCGCTATTCAAGCAAGCATTTGCACAGGGATCGGAATTTGTCCTGCACTTGTATTGAATACCTATATCTTCAGGTTTGGGTGTAACAATGATATGCGGAAAAGCTCAGGTCTGACAGCTGAGTGCAAAAAGTCATCCCTACAAATAGTGTGCATCCAATCACAGACTTGGGTCCTTAACAGACACGGTGGGAGGGAGACCACAGTCACCATTGGTTTCTTTTGTAAAGCTTTTTAATGGGTCACTGCCCTCCAACCAGTGAGGCCTTCCACTACTTTACATTGGAGCAGCATAATTTTGGCTCCACCCTTTCATGTCTTGACTATGCCATAGGTATGTGCATGTAGTATCATATATTTGTGTGCTGTAATATCATTAACGTAAAGTGGTGAACTTGACCAGATTCGGAAGGTGCATTTACTATATAATTGCGACATTTACATGAGTGTGTGTACTAATGTTTCCCTTACAGTTTCATTGAATTGCTGTTCTCATATATATCTGCATTTGCGTGGTTTGAATAATATTGTTCAGCCTTATATGACAATGTACTCATTTGAAAAGTATTCTGCATTTATTTCATAACTGTATATGTATCCCTAACCATGCATTTAAATGGTACTGGAAAGTTTGCCATGTTAACTTGACCAAAGCCCTTAAGTATTTGGATTTTAATGTTTATCCTTTAACGTGAAAGTTGCTAGGGTTGCAATGTTTTCTTCTTCTTGCAGTTGCATTCATATGATCTCATAGTTAGTGAAATGCACATTGAGTATAAGAGATAGTGAGGCCTGGGAAGAGAACTTTTGGCAAGAATGAGAAGCACTAACGAACATAGAGAGCACTGGCGTAACGAAACTTGAGGGGGCCTCCCTGCAAGGCACGTGGAGGGGCCCCCTCCGGGCTCAATCAGGAGCTCTGCAGCAAGAGTGCTGTGCTGAGGGGGGCCCCTTAGACCTTGGGGGCCCCCCGCACTGCAGGGGCTGCGGGGGCCTGTGTTACACCCCTGATAGAGAGGACCACTGTTCATGTTGTATCTGGAGAGCAGAGAAGTCAAAGGATGTTTTGATGTGTGGACCAGAAGATGGGAGTATCAAATGTAGCTACCAAGGTTTACAGTGAGAAGGTGGAAAAGTACTGGGACACATAATCTGGGATTCTCGAATGTTCTGTGGAGTTTTAATTGGTGGGCACGCTTTAGCTTTAGTCAGGTTCCTTTTAGACTTCGAGAGGTACAGACCTCTTGGCTATATTTCCGTTGTGTGGCTTTATGCTACACAATACCTCTGATATTGGAGAACTTGTACAGAAATCTCTAAAATGCAGACACCTTCCATCTTTAAAGGATCTAATTAGACTTCCCATTTACAGCTATTTAGCTCAGGTTTAGCTGAGGTAATTTAGATTTACTCATGTATAGGCAAGCGGACTGAAAATCATATACTGACCACCAGATTTTGTTACTTATTTTCTGCATTGACATTACTGAATTCCTTCTATGCTTCACGCTTTTGAGATTACATTTTATTAGAGGTGATTCTGTATTTTTACAACATATTTCTGAGACTTGCATACATCAGTCTGGTTTTGAATTTGCAATAAAATGATACTTAATTCCATCTATCAACATTTGAGTCCTCACTTTGTAGCCAATCGGGCTGCACCATAAATCAAGTTTGAATGGCGTTAACTCCTCTTTATTCCTCAGGCATCTAAAAATGGTCTATCGCAGGGAGAATTTGGATATGAGGTTCGGTGCTCTGGCAACAGTCTGTTCTAATCATGGGCATGTGGATTTCCTCAGTGAGCAGCTGCTCGCTGGTTCTTTACACCATAAGTCATAGCTGGGGCACCGTTCTCATAGCCACTGAATTGTGATTCACCCTTTGGCAAGAATGAGACCCAAACTCCATACAAAATATCTCATCTGTTACTTTTTGTAGGCTCTCCATAGATTAAAGGGGCCGTCTAATCTCTCTCTCTCTCTTGTTCCTTTTCTCTTGCAAGAAGACCTACGAGTTTGCAAATGGTCCAAAAGACACTGGACACTGCAGTCAGCTACATGATATTACTGAGCTTGTGTACTTGTGGTTGGTTCTCTCAACTCACCTACGGAGGAAGTGCCACCCTTAGCGAATATATGACGTTACAACGCATGCAATTACAACGCATGCTTTTACAACGCAGTCTTTACATCGCAACTACCATTACATTCCATGATTTTACAACGCATGCCATTACAACGCATTTTTTAAAACTGCCATTACAACGCATTCCATTACAACGCATACCATTACAACGCATACCATTACAACGCATAATACTTTTAGGGCAAACAGTAGGGTAAGTGTTGGATAGTGTAGGGGTAAAAATTACTATTCCTACTCCAGTGAGTGCAACAGTAGGGAAAGTGTTGGATAGTGTAGGGGTAAAAATTACTATTCCCATGGAATATATGATGTTACTTAGCATACCGTTACTCCGCAGGTATTTACTGCAAAGTTTTTACTTCGCAAATACCATTACTACGAATGATTTTAGTGCGCATGCTTTTACTTCGCAAATATATAAAAATACATTAAAAATGCTTTTACTTCGCAGTTAATTATTACGCATACCGTTACAACGCGTTATTGGTACATTAAAACATAAAATTAATCGTAATAGTAACCTATCCCCTGGCACGGGATGCCAGGGAAATAGGGGTTTTAAGTGGGGAAGTATTTTAAAAATACTTGTTTAAAATTAATACTCGGGTATTATTTTAAATACCTGAGTACTTTTTTTAATACTCATTTTTACAATTGTTATCATTTTTTTACATATGTCCGACATCCAATAATCAGACGATATTACTCTCGTCTTGTTTTTCACTTGAGCAGCGCGCGCCCCCATTGTCTTGGTCACCTCCCCCCTCCAATAACCCTCATTATTTTCTCGATCCTAATGAGTGCCAGGCCTCTTGGTTAATGTATGCAGATTAGCGCCGCCCGAGGCAGGTGGGCGCTGTATATCTGTGATTAAAACCGCACGTGATGACAGCAATATTAATCACTTTCGTGGAGAGGGGGACAATACCCATATGGACCATACCATTCTAATGGGGGCGTCAAATACACACGACGCTCCTTTGGAAACAGAGATCTCCGACTCCCACCCACCCCACACCCCCACACCCCACCTACTTATCAGTACTAGGAGGGCACCGGAGCGTACCCACAAAGAACAGACGGTACCAGACTTTATCACTTCGCCCCCTTCTCTTACTGGGGACGCGGATGGTAGATCCCTATTTTTGAAGCGGGGAGACATATTTAGAAGGGCGAGAGTGGGGGTGCGGGCGATGGCTGTCAGCTCTCCGCAGAAATTGGAGGGCACCGGAGCGTACCCACAAAGAACATACAGTACCAGACTTTATCACTTCGCCCCCTTCTCTTACTGGGGACACGGATGGTAGATCCCTATTTTTAAAGCGGTGAGACATATTTAGAAGGGTGAGGGTGGGGGTGCAGGCGATGGCTGTCAGCTATCTGCAGAAATTGAATATATGTATATTTTCACTGTTGACGACGTTTGTGTGTCACAGCCCGTAATACAAGCAAGGGCCTCCCCCCTATATAAATATTTTGGCTAGGACAAGGGAGAAGGAGAGAAACTGGCAGAGGGAAACACTGATACTGGCGATGTAGCTGATATGCAAGGGCCTTTTGTCAAAGTGACAAGGGTTTATCGAAAGACATAACACCCCATACAAACAAACAACAGACACAACGGGATAGCCAACACCCACCAGACGATATCCTGCTTAAGAGAATATATGATGTATTTTTTTTAAGTACCCTGTGTTGTTCATCAGAGTGGTATTTTTTGGGAGTACCGTTTTTGTTAAATATTTTTTGTTGTTCTTCCGTGCGGCACAGTAGTTTCAAAATTAATTCTCGGGTATTTTTTTAGAACATCCCATTTTGCACTAAGTTTATTTTGCTTAAATTGGCACAGTAACTCCATTATGCGTAGTAAGTGCATGCTAAGTAATGGAACATGCGTAGTAAATGCATGCTAAGTAAATGCATGCTAAGTAATGGCATCTGCGAACTAAAATATGCTTAGTAATGGTAATACGAAGTAATGACCGCATAGTAAAGGTAGAATACCGATCCCATGTACCCCAACACCCATACCCACCCTAATACTAAAAAAATCTCCATTACTTACCTTAAAATGCATTGTAATGGCATGCGTTGTTATGGTATGCGTTGTAATGGCATGCGCTGTAGTGACATGCGTTGTAATGGCATGCATTGTAATGGCATGTGATGTAAAGGCATTTGCGTTGTAAAAGTTGCGTTGTAAAGGTAGGTCTTTGTAATGACTGCGTTGTAATGGATGTTTCCCCCCTTAGCAGCACTACAAGCTACAACTCTGTGGTTATAGACATGCTAAAGGAGGCAGCATAGGCAGAAAATGTATGGGCCTGCACTGTGAAGCTGAACATTTTCACTGTCCTTGTTTGTCCTCTTACAGGCCAAAACTGAATGAAAATAAAGACATTCTTATGTTACACCCTAAACATTTTCTCGGAATGATGGAGAACGCTACAGAAAGTAAGACACAGGGATTGTTCTAGTCCCCGCTAAGGGCGAAAGAACCAGTGCTCGAAAACACGGTTGCAATCCTCTACCTCTGCCCTTGAGAGACAAACTTCACAATTCCTAAAACGTGAGGAAAACTGACTGGCTCTGAAAAAAAGTCCCCTGACGAAATGAGTATGGACAGCGCAAGAGCATGCCCCTTAGGGGCAAAATGAAACAAGGCGCAGTGCTTTTTCCTGCCTTTAATGAGACACACTATATTGCTCCACAAGCTGCATTCAGAATATTCCCCATTATTCCAAAGAATTTCCTTCCAGAAGAGCAAACACAATCAACTTAAAACCTAAGACTCTAAACAAATTGCCATTTAGCACAATTTCATTTATGTCGGACATGAGGGTGCCCATGCTGCAGCATTTCTGCTGAGTATCTTTGCACAATCAACAGAATCAATCCTTCAGAACCACATATGGAAACATTTTCAACTTTGCCAAATACCATCCCTCCTTATCGTTATTAATATATTGGTGGCTACGATTATTATTTAATGACATAACCCACCAGCATTTTTCACCAACGTTAGGCCTGACCATATTACATTGTTACGCAACAGATCTAAATAAATGGAGTAAACAAGTGTTGTACTACATTTGCTATGGGTAATTAATGAATGAAATTCACATATTCAAGTTTCCCTCATGTCAAAATGCCAATGCGATGGGACAAAATGAGTTCGCTTTTCCAACATGATAGAAACGCATTTAGGATAAGGAAGTTAATTCATGGACCAGGGTTTCTAAGTCGAGAGCTCTATGGCAAAGCTAAAAGAATTTATTAGCGATTAATGCACTTTTTTTGCACTGGTTCCCTGTGACCACAATTTTGTGGCTGTAAACATTTTCTGTAATGTAGACCACTCCTTCTTCGACTACAAGCAAAAATAGTGCTGCAGGCTTTGACTTCCATTTTTCATCCAGTGTCAATAATTACTTTATTTTTAAACATGTAAAATCCCCAAGCCAACATCAATTTCCTCCTATCCCCGGGGTCTTGAACTCAGTAGATTAATGATTCCATTCCTGAAATCTGTGTTTGGCCTCGTAGTTATGATCCAGTGGGTCGATTCAGCCTTTCATCCCTCTGAGGTGAATACAATGAGCACCATTGAGTTGGTTAACATGAAACTTCTGTTATTCAGCGCCAAGATGCCCCAAAGCGGTAAACATGTACTTTATAGATACATATTATGTTCCACCCTAGTAACCCTATCATTGAAAAGCCTACATCTCAAAAATGGCGGCTCTCAGCTTAGGAATTCAAATGACCAAAGCACCCAATATAAGTGGACTCATGGTCTGCCGCTCATGACAATAGCATCCTGTGGTGCAGTGCCTACTGCAAATAAGTAGCTTGAGAGATGTCACAGGTTATGTTATGCCTGTTATCACAGTTAGTGAAATATTATACATTTCTGCTGTCTGTGCACGATAATCATTTGCTTTGACATTATGGCCACACAGGGTCACTTTTTGACAGCCCCAGTCCTATTTACAGGGAATATGTTCTTGTTATTTTGTAAAATTAAACTAGGCAGCAACACCCGATCATTGGAGACCACAGAAAAGAAATGTCCCTTTTTTGTTCGCCGAGCTAATTCAATTGACTACCCAGCACTGTCACAGATAAAATGCAATTCAAAAGGGCATTTGCCTAGAGCACATATCTGATTTCAAGGCCACGCAGCATAATCATATTTTCATGCAGTTAGGCATCCTAACAGCATTTCTAATGGCACCGTGTATTTCAGAGGCCCAACCTGCATAAAAGGTTATTAAGGGTAAAAAGCACTCCTTCACGTGCATTCTCATCCCTATGTCAATCCCTTCATGCAAGTATTAAACAAACAGTCGCACAATCAGGTTTGAAGGCATGCGTTGACCTCATTTCTAAAAGCCAGCGTAGAACAGAGGCATGAATGCAGCTTAAATTCACGTACATAGTTCATCCTCTGGAGCACCCCTCGGTTCACGCGCCTCGTGGTCCGCCTCTTCTTCCAAATTTCAGTAGACGGGTCTCTCTTGAAAACTTTCCCTCGAACGCTCATCGTGTCGAATTGCTTGTCAGGGTCGCCAATGTGTCATAAAAATCGAACCCTGTTAGACACGCTTGCCCTGGCTGGGTTTCAGCTAGCTAAATGAAACTGGGTGCGGAGCTTGAAAGGGAAGTACATCACACGAGCAAAAAAAACCCATAGATGTATCGGAAAGGAAGAGAAAACCAGGGTGTCTGGTCATAGCTTCCTGTGAGCTCGCCCCTAGTTTAAAAACACACGCCATTGTTCAAGTATGAAAAAGGAACTATATTCTGAATATGTCTTTCTATTGTGTCATTCCTTGTGAAGACTTAGGATATCTTGAAAAGGAGAATCAAACTATGAAATGATAGTGGAAATCAGAGCAATAAAATAAATTATAGTCAAATACACATAAGACTTATCTGAATAAAAATGTGATTTTGAGAAATAACTTGTTATAATTTAGGTCAGACTTCAAATATCTAGCAAAAGAGCAAATCGTACTGACATTCAAGGAGACGCCCTCATGTGGATCGCCTCCTTCCTCACCGGAAGAACCCAGAAAATCTGTCTTCCTCCCTGTTCCTCGGAACCCAGGAGCACCATCTGCAGCATCCCTCAAGGCTCGTCCCTCAGCCCTACCCTGTTCAACACCTACATGACTCCCTTGGCCAATGTTGTCAGATCGGATGGACTGAACAACATATCCTACGCCAACGATACCCAGCTCATCCTCTCTCTACTAGAAGACCCCTCCGCCACGCTGACCAACTTCCGCAGGTGCATGACGTACGATGGATAAGAGACAACCGCCTAAAACTCAACACAGACAAGACAGAAGTGCTGATCTTCGGTAACAACACCTCCCCATGGATTGACGCCTGGTGGCCTTCCGAATTAGGACCCTCACCCACCCCAACCGATCACGCCTGCAACCTTTGCAGTAGAGGCCCCCATTAGGGCAGAGGAGCATTGCCCCCTGCTGCCAGTGCAGCAAAAGTGAAAAATAAAATGGTAATAAAATAAATTACTGTTTTATTTTTCACTGCTCCCAGCCCGAGCAGTGTTTGAGGGCAGGCCATTGCTGGTGACTGGCAGCTGGGGAGTGATGTTCATTCCAGTTTAAAGTGAGCATGTCACTTTGGCCGGCTGTCTTACGATGGCCAGCCTGACATGCACACTTTAAACCTCTCCACCTAGCTGTCTTTGACAGCTAGGTGGAGAGAAGGCACAAGCCCCCAGTGCCTGCTGGAGCGTTGAGGCAGCCCGCTTCAACAATCCTGGCGCTGCTCTCATGCTGCTCAACAGAAGCATTAAAGCAGCGTCAGGATTTGGAGAGGGAAGCTGGCTGAGGCTCCAGGAGGATTTGCGCTGACTACAATAAAGACGAGTAAGCGTAGGTAAGGTAAGTACATTTTTCATTTTATTTGAACTTTTTTGGCCCTCTGACAGGCACAGTGAGAAACTCGCATTGCCTCCAGCCTTAATTCCAGAGCTCTCAGCCATGCTCTGCTATAAAATCTGTTAACAAGCCATGATTGAGAGCTTTGGAATTTGAGCCTAAAGGCATTGCAATTTATTACATTGCCTGCCACTCGGCTTGACAGCCCTCCACTGTTGAGGGTCACCGCCCACCACTGAACATTGGCATCATCCTGGACAGCAAGCTCACCATGAAAAGACAGACCAATGCAGTTTTCTCTGCCTGCTTCCTCACCCTTCGCATGCTCCACAATATCTTCAAGTGGCTCCCCAACTACACCAGATGGACCGTCATGGAAACCCTTGTCACCAGCCGACTTGAATACCGCAACCCACTCTACATAGGAATCACTTCACACCTCCTCAAGAGACTGCAAACAATGTAGAACTCAGCAGCCAGATTCATCCTAGACCCCCTAAATTGAGCCACATCACCGCCCCAGCTCAAGAAGCTCCACTGGCACCCCATTCAGAAAAGATGCCAGTTCAAGATGTTGATCCACACCTTCAAAGCCCTCCACAAACAGGGACCTGCTTACATCAACCACAAACTGAACTTCCACCTTCCCTCCAGACACCTGCGCTTCACCTCTCTATGCCTCACCCACACCCTGGTATCCTGCTGCTGGAACAGTGGAGGACGCTCCTTCTCCTACCTCGCTGCAAATTCCTGGAACAACCTCCCACATCACCTCTGGACCTGATCCTCTCTGCTGGATTTCAGGAAAGGACTCAAGACCTCAGGACTTGGCTGTTCAACTGAGCCTCCCTGCAGCAGTGCTCTCAATGCATGGAAACCCTCACAGGTGATTAGCTGTGCTTTACAAATCCAGATTGATTGATTGACATGAGTTTCCACCAAGATGTATCGGAAAGTGTTAGAAATGGGGTTTCTGGTCAGGGTAAGGGAGTTACACACCCAAGATAACCCCTGCTCACCCCTTGGTAGCTTGGCAGAACAGTAAGGCTTATCCCAGAGGCAATGTGTAAAGCGTTTGTGCAACACACACACATCAGTGACACACAAGGATCACCACAAAAGGAGACTCCACACCAGGTTATATAAAAATACCCTTTCTATTATACATAAAACACATAGACCACAATCACATAAATCACTTTGCCAATAGGCAGATGTCATAATGAGGCATAAATCATAAACCACTTTGTCAACTAGGAAATTGTCATACACATAACATAAATCACTTTGCCAACCAGGCAATTGTCATAAGATCACAGTTAGTGCACTCAAGTAAATACTTCTAAGTTGCACAAGCCATATACCATCTCAATATACATCATTACATCAGAAGCCCCAACATATGGAGCAGTTAGATAATGCCCCCAACATATGAATCACTTATTAGCCTTTAGGGCCTAACAGGACATAAATCCTGGTATCAGATTTGGAAAAGAATGCAGTAATTATAGGCAAAATGCATTCATAAAATAAACTTTCCTCAACCTTAGGCCATGAGAAATGACGATACTTGCGGTGGAGACGAATCCCTACTTGGCTAAGTGTAAATGCAGCCATTTTCAAGTGTCCAGTTCCAGATCGGGGGCCCATCCTGGGCTTGCCCTGCAATTGCCACAAGAGTCAGAAATGCCCCACAGAGGTATGTGTTGAATGAAGCAGCTGCCCGCAATCGTGCGGTGCAGCTACAAGGGCTCTCTGGGGCTTAAATCCCCCACTAAAGGTAGGCAATTGGGGAGGCCTTGCTGGGCCCTCCCCTCCTGACACAGCCACCACGTGGCTGCCCGCAAGACTGCGGGGCAGCAGGAGCGAGGACTGGCTGCCCGACCCTGGGTGCTTGGCATTTGCTGGTCCTGAGCCCTCGCAACAGCAGGCCAGCCCACCCTTCACACAGAAAAGGCAGCGTTCCTCACACAGTCCTTCTGCTCTTCTTCTTGGCAGGGTCCTCTTGTTCCTTGAACTAATCTAAAGTCCTGGGGTTTTAGGTCTAATACTTGTACCCCATTTTGTCATTGTTCTTGTGGCAAGGGTCTCTGAATCCAGTCCAAACAAAGTCCTGTGCTCCTGGGTGCAGCATACCCACAGGGGGTGAAGACAGCATTGTGCAAAGGAGACACCGCCTATTCAGGTGCAAGCAAAACTCCTCCCACCACTCTAAATGCAGACCAGGTCAATTCAGTCCCGCAATGAGTCACCCAGGCAAGGCTGGGCATACCTCAACCCCCCTTGTGACTGTCTAGAGTAAATGCACATCCCCAGCACCTGTCACTCCAACACCAAGTGCTGAGTACACAAACAGTCAGAGGTACACAGAATGGTAAAGCAAAAAAAATGCCCACTTTCTAAAAGGGGCATTTTCAAACACACATTTAAAAAACACTTTTACCAAAAGGTGCGTTAATAAATTCTGAGTTCAGAGAGCATAAACTCCATTTTTCTACCTTGTCCCTTTTGAAAGTTACACATGTAAAATGTTTACAGTGCAGCCCCAATTATAAGCCTATGGGACAGACAGCCTTTCAATAGTGAAAAACGTAATACACAGTATTTCACTATCAGGACATGTCACACACACCAGTATATGCCCTACCTTTCACATTCACTGCACCCTACCCATGGGGGTACCTTGGGCCTACCTTAGGGGTGCCTTACATGTAAGGAAAGGGAAGGTTTGGGCCTGGCAAGTGGGTTCACTTGCCAGGTCAAAATGGCAGTTACAAACTGCACGCGCAGACACTACAGAGGCAGGTCTGAGATACATTTACAGGGCTACTCATGTGGGTGGCACAATCAGTGCTGCAAGCCCACTAGTAGCATCTGATTTATAGGCCCTGGCACACAACGTGCACTTTACCAGGGACTTACCAGTAAATCAAATATGCCAATTATGGAAAAACAATCATAACACAATTTAGACAGAGAGCATGTGCACTTTAGCACTGATCAGCCCAAAAGGTAGAAGGTAAAGATCCAGCAAGAGAAGGTGGTAGAAGGGTCTTCAGAGAGCCTTTCTGTTAGACCTGGCCCTTTTTGCAGGTTTATCCCCAAACGTTTTCCCTTTTGCCTCCTATTTTTTGACCCTGTTTTCGTTGGCTATAGGATTCTGGGCACTTTACCACTGCTGATCAGTGCTAAAGTGCACATGCTGTCTGTATAAATTGTGAAATGATTGGTTATCCACGATTGACATATTTGATTTACTGGTAAGTCCCTAGTAAAGTGCACAGTGTGTACCAGGGCCTGTAAATCAAATGTTATTAGTGGGCTTGCAGCACTGGTTGTGCCACCCACATGAGTAGCCCTGTAAATGTGTCTCAGACCTACCACTGCAGTGTCTGCACGCTCAGTTGTAAACTACCATGTTGATCTGGCAAGTGAACCCACTTGCCAGGCCCAAACCCTCCCTTTCCTTACATGTAAGGCACCCCTAAGGTAGGCCCAAAGACCTCCTTGGGCATGGTGCCACGTATGTGAAAGGTAGGGTATGTACTGGTGTGTGTGTGTGACATGTCCCGATAGTGAAATACTGTGTATTTTGTTTTTCACTATTGAAAGGCTGTCTGTCCCATAGGCTTATCATTGGGGCTCCACTGTAACATTTTACGTGTAGCTTTCCAAATGTACAAGATAGAAAAATGGAGTTTAGGCTCTCTGAACACAGAATTTACTAACACACCTTTTGGTAAAGGTGGTTTTTAAATTCTGTGTTTGAAAATGCCACTTTTAGAAAGGGGGCATTTTCTTACTTTACAATTCTGTGTGCCTCTGGCTGTTTGTGTATTCAGTGTCTGGTGTTTGAGTGACAGGAACTGGGATGTGCGTTCACTCTAGACCGTCACTAGGGGGGTTGAGGTGTGCCTTGCCTTGCCTGGGTGACTCATTGCGGGGCTGAATAGACCTGGTCTGCATTTAGAGTGGTGGGAGGAGTTTTGCTTGCACCTGAATAGGCTGTGTCTCCTTTTTCACAATGCTGTCTCCGCCCCCCTGTGGTCATGCTGCACCAGGGAGGAGAGGATTGGTTTGGACTGGGTACAGAGACCCTTGCCACAAAGATAACAATGACCATTTGGGGTATAAGTATTGGACCTAAAACCCCAGAACTTTAGATTGCTTCAATGAACAAGAGGACCCTGCCAAGAAGGAGAGTGAAAGGGAGGAGGAGCGCTGCCTTTTCTGTGTGATGGGTGGGTTGGCCTGCAGTTGCTGCTCCTGTCTGTGGTGGAGGAAAAGAACTGACTCTTTTTACCCTGCTATGGTATCCTGCTTGTGAAGAATCTCCAATGGCTTGTGTTTGCTGGTCTCCTGTTGGAAGTCTCAGGGATACAAAAGACTTCAGGAAAAAGATCTGTGCTAGATCTAAAAAGGTCCTGCCTGGAGCAGGAGAAAGACTGGACTGTTCTTCAAGCTTTTAGCAAGAAGAAAGCCTGGAAGAGCGCCTTATTGTGTCCCTTTCTAAGCATGTGGCTGATTTCTCCTTATTCCAAGGAGCCAGGAGTTGCCAAGCACAGGCTGAGCACCTTGCTAAGAAAAACTGGCACCTGCAGTTTACTTTTGCCTCTCAGCGCGTGTGGAGCACTTCATGTTTAGCCACTCTGCATTGGAGGCCCTTTCGGGACTCATACTGCCCACCATGTGGTGAGCGCTGCTCCTGAGGAGAGGACCAGTGTTTAACTGATTACCCGCATGATTGCAGGGTCCGAGCAAGTGGGGAGCCTCTCTGGTGGTCTCGCCACTCCCCTCAGTGCGCCGGGCTCTCATTGCAGGAGAAGCGCCGGCCACACTGTGAATAACCCGCCTTCAGTGGGGCCCCGTCTCCAGGAAAGCATCAGCGACACCTAAGCTGGCTGCCGTAGCAACTGGACACCATCCTGGGGCGGACACGGTCGGCCCTCTCCATAGAGCCGGACCATCACAGAGCCCAGGAGGTCACCTGAGGTGAAGCCATGCTGCCTGCCGGACCCGAGGGACGAGGCGGTGAGCACTGCACTACGGGTGGCAGGGAATGTGTCCTGCTTTTCTGTTCCATCTTGGGGAAGCCACCCTTGTCTTCAGCAGCTGCATCACATGGTCGCGGGCAGCTGCATCCAGGATTGCCAGGCGGTCTGACCCTCCTGGGGTCAGAGGCAGTTCAGGGGGGACTACCGCCATGCCGAGGGTAGGGCGAGGCCCTCTTCTGCGGGCCATGGTTCCATTGCCGACCTTTGGGGGCATTTTGTTCTGGTGGCCTTACAGAAAAGACCTCGACGGAAGCCCCCCCAATCCCGGCGAAAGTTTACCACATCCCCTGGGCTGGCAGCAGCTGCGCCACGCGATCGTGGGCAGTTGCCCTTCACTAAGTCTGGATATGCGGGAGGGGACCAAGGGAGGTACCCCCTTTTCTTTGCCTATGAGGTGGTGCACCTACGTGTGGGGGACCAGTTATCTCCCAAATATCAGTAGAAGCGCAACGGCGCTGCCCCCATGGGCTTTCTGCAATTGTAGGGGAGTTACCCTGCGTGGGTACGGTGATATGGAATTGGCAATTCATATACAAATGAAAGTTGGGAATTTATGTCATGTTTATGCCTTGCAGTAACAAAATAACTGGTATTTTTTTTTCAAAACTGCATAGTGTGCACAGTGATGATGTAAGGTGGGGTTGTGCACAATTGCTGGTTTTTAACGTGTGTAACCAATGAGCGGTTACCTTAGTACACTACCTATGATGTTATGGCCATTGCCTTGGTGCAAAGTGATTTATGATCTATGTTATGTTTAGGACATTGCCTTATGGCAAAGTGATTTATGATCTATGTGATGTCAAAGTGATTTATGTGATTGTGGTCTAATGTGTTTTATGTATAATACAAAATATATTTTTATATAGCCTTGTGTGGAGTCTCTTTTTGTGGTGTGCCTAGTGTATCATTGGTGTGTATGTTTGTATTGTGCAAACACCTTACACATTGCCTCTGGGTTAAGCCTGACTGCTCTGCCAAGCTACCAAGGGGGTGAGCAGGGGTTATCTTAAGAGTGCCTGGCTTAGTTGTATACCCTAGCCAACCAGAAACCCCATTTCTAACAGGCGCAGTGGTGGATTACAAGCCAGTAGAGGTCTTTGATGTGTTTAGATATGTGGGAGCAATGTGTGAGTTTGAGACTGAGTCTAGCAGATGCATTCTGTATTACTTGGAGCTTATTGATAAGTTTGATTGTGACGGCAACTAAGAAGGGGTTTGCAGTAGTCTAACCCGCTGTTGACAAGGGCTTGCATTACAGATCTGGAGGAATCGAGAGGAGCCATTAAATGACTTTCCTGAGCATTTTGAGGGGTTAGAAACAGGTAGAAGCTATCTAGTTGACTTGATTGGTCATGGAGATTTGTCTGCTAATAACTACATCCAGGGTCCTGGCAGCATTGGATAGGCAAGGAGTCAGTCCTAGCCCAGGGGGCCAACAACCCAGAGAGAGGTGTCTTTGCAGAAGACAACCAGTTCTATTTTGTTGCTGTTGAGAATGAGGAAGTTACTTTTCATTGAGTCTGCTATCAAAGACATGCAGGTGACAAAGTTTGTTTGGGTGGCGGCAGTAACTCCTGATAGGGAGCGGATGAGCTGAGTGCCATCTACGTATGAGATGATGTTGAATAAATAGGACCAAATGAGGTTGGCGAAGAGGGTCATATACTCGTTAAAGAGAGTGGGGCTCAGATAGGAGCCTCGTGGGACACCGCAGTTCAGGTTGGAGGCTTCGGGTGAGTAGGGGAGTATGCTGAACATGTGGGTACATCCTGAGAGGAAAGAGTAATCCACCAAAGCGTAGGCGCACAAATTCTGGACTCGTGCAGGCAATGAGTGAGAATGAAGTGGGAGACAGTGCTGAATGCTGCTAAGAGATCTAGTAGAGAGCTGCTGCCTCCCCTTCATACATCATGAGGCGAATGTCATTAGTCGCAGCAATGAGGGCTGTCTCCATGCTGTGGATGGGTCTGAATCCGCATTGACAGGGGTCCAGGTGTTTGTTTGTGTGAAGGATATTGGCCAATCTGGGGTTGATAAGCTTCTGCAGGACCTTGGCTGGGTAGGGGAGGAGAAGGATGGGCCTGTAGTAGGCCAAGATCAGGGAGTTCGCAGAACGCTTTACGAGGAGTAGAAGAATGGTGGCTTGTTTCCAAGAGTCCGGAAAAGTAGGACAGTGAGGGGTTAAGGATGGGTGTTAGGGCTGTGCAGAAGGGGTTTAGTCCATGGACAAAGAGGTATTGCATGCAGACCAGTGTCCGATGGGGCTCCCAAGTGGATGGAAAGCATAGTGTTAGCCGTGTTTGTTTAGGTGATGGCCGACCAGCAGGTCTATGCACTTTCCGAGGTGTTCCTGTCAGCAGAGTAAAGGAATTAATGCAAACAGCTGCCCAGGCATTAACTTTAGGCAGCTACTGCCTGCACGTCCGGTGGCATTATAGGTTTTATGGCTGATTAACGGCCACTTTTGTGCATGTGATCACATTCCTCCTCATAAGCATAACTTACATGTGCATTGTACAGTACTGTACTGAAACGTTCTTATGGGAGCGTGGATTGATAACTGAAAACAGAGAGAAACACCCAATAACATTTACTGATTTACAGGTATAATAAATAAGTGACTTGTGTTTATACAGCACGGAATAGCATATTTTTGCAATTGTTAAGCACTGTAAATAACAGATGTTACAATTACAGGATGTGTGGCACTCCATTCAATAACCTCAGAAGAGGATAGAAAGATGAGTTGGCCTTTCCAGGATTCAACCTCACAACCACCAAAACACTGAATTTGTCAGCAGCGATCATTCATCTCACTGAGCCATCCTACCAGCATATAGGTAAAGTTTCATAGGTAAAGGAATCCCAATAGAAGCTGGGTACTACCAGCTCGGTCCTGAGGTTGTATCTGACTCTGGATACTTTAACATAAAGAATGTAAGCACCTGGAATCAGATGAAATCACAGAGCTAGGAATCACAGAGACAACACTCTCATAGACAGGGCCGGACTGCGAACCCAAAGCAGAACTGGCAATTTTGTAGTGCAGGGGGGGGGGGGAAGCGGGGTGCAAGTGTGATGCACTGCTGCTTTTGTTGTTACTGGGGGCCGATATTGAGCAACGCTGCAAAACCGCCCCCCAGTAGCAAAAATATTGACCCTCACTGCAGCAAAACCGGCTCCCACCCTTCCAGCCTCCCGGGAAAACACCCGATGCCCGTTACGGCCAGTCCGGCCCTGCTTATAGACACATGTAAACCCTGACCAAAGCAGAGCGCAACAATATCACCTACTCTGTTGCGGCCTCCCTAACACTCTCCCATGTAAATGAATGCTGACGGCCCACAGGAACTTCTACCCAGCTCATGTTCATAGTGGAAGCTGCGTGTGGGGCCTCCTGCCCACATGGCTTGAGTATTCCATTGGATCTGCTGAAGGGACACCCCATCCACTTGCGAAGGCTTATGAGGCCTTTAAATCTGGTTAACCACCAATAGCACAGGGGCTACATGGATAGGGGTTTTAGTAGAGATGTGGGCACCATTTACATTAAATTAGGCTTGGGCAAATCTAAGCAGCACTTTGTGATGCAAAATAGCACAAAAGGCAGCAGAGATCAACTTGTGCTGTGAGTGCAGCGCAGCGCTAAAATGAGTGCAGCGCTAAAATGAATGTCTGTCACGCAGCACCTCACCCCTACCCTCAACGTGAGGGGGTTTAGTATGGCAGGAACAGCACTAACACACAGAGGTTTTTTCATGCAACACCAGCACCACCTGGCTGTGCAGGAAATCCTAACGCCAAACGAAATCAGACACAAAAAAGGGGAAAACAGAATGTGGCATGATACTCTTAGGTGAATGTTGGGTAGTTTCTACAACTTCTTATGGAGTTTTCATTTAGACAGTTGTCCTCATGGTGAGTACAAATCTCACACAAGGCCTATCTCTTTGCACTGTCGCACAATGCTTAGTGTTTCTATAAAAAACAGCATTTGAAGCATGAGTGCAGCTGATGACATCATCAACAGGCAACTTTTACTCCGTGGCAGCTCCTCTGCTAAGGCAGAGGAGAGTCGCCCCACTGCTCGTTGAGCAGTGCAAAAGAAAAAGAAAATGATAATAACAAGAAGTTATCATTTTATTTTCCTTTGCACGACTCCGACTCCAGCCAGGTCGGGCGGGGCTTGGAACCGTCAGAGGGAGCAGGAGTGGTATGCACTGCCTCCCTAAGTGCACATGACGGCTTGGCTGGCCCTCTGGGGACGTCCAAACAGTCATGGGCACTTGGCATGTTTTCCACCACAGCCCAGTGGAGAGGAGAACATGCCCAGCCTTCCAGTTACCGCCTGAGCAGCCGAAACGGCCGCTCAGACCAATCACAACGCTGCTCCTGCAGAGTCGGGATTGGCTGGGAGAGTCCGGGAGACTGGGTGCTTCCGGTGCTCTGCGAGGACTGAGGAGAGACGTGCAGCGGCGAAGAAGGTAAGTTCGTTTTTTATTTTTATATAATGCTTTTCCCCCTTCTGCCTCCCACGCTCCACCACCCCGTACAGAGGCAGCCGCCACTGCTGTTACTAAATCTGGCGCTGTGCTGTTTTCCCCGTTCTCCCAGGGCAGTGCTGCACTGCATGAATGCTAATAAATCTGAACCTTGGTGCCTGTGTGTTCTTAATCAGGGTCATTTAGTGTAGGTATTCCAACATGCTCTGTACTGAATTTGCTTACAAATGGCTGTAGTTAGTTAGATAAGGCTATCACTGAACCTTTAGACATCACCAGCGGCTGCTGAGCCGAAATTCCTTTCCAGCTCTCCCCCATTTGCCTTCACATTGATTTGAATTTCTAGGCCCAGATTCAATTGCTTTGCTTATTACTTCCGAATAAAACCTGGAAGACTTTCCCTTGCTCTCAATCCATTTAATGTCCACAAATACTCATTCGGAGGGATTTGCTGTTGTCACATACTCAGCTCTAAATCTAAACATCATTGACTAGATGAGCTCCCGTGCCAGGGCTAAGATCTGTGTTTGGATGAGTGTGACAGCCAGCAATGTTATTTTGCACTACAATACTTATGATCCTTTAAGTCACATTCTATTTAGTCAGATGCATTTTCATGTTACCACATTAATGCATCACACTGACCACCCCCCAGCATTGAAGCTTATCGGCTTTTGGAATTTACTCTGCGGTTTGGACTGTTTCTTTGCAAGACGAAAATCATTTTTAGGTGTGGCGTTAGCCGAGGCCTTTTAAATTTACTGAAATTATTTACTTAATATAGTTACTTTTTTTGTAAATATTTTTATTTGCATTTCAGTCAAAGATAACGAATCACAGTGGGGTATTGCAAGCGAGCAGAATGTAAGCAGTAACAGTTCACATTACAGTACGGGGAACAGTGATATAGTGTCCAACAGACCAAATATACGACAGGGAAGCTGCAATGGAGCATCAGTAGCCAGGTCCCAGTTGAGGTGGCAGTGCATGAAATCATCACTATCTCAGAAGTCCAGAATCTCACACGCCCATCCTCACCTCCATACCCATACGAGAGCCAGAGGCCAGTCATATCCTCACATTCAAAACAATTCCAGGAGGCTCCCCCGGGGTTGTGGCCGTTCCGCGTTTTGCGGTGCCCTTGGAGGGTTCTTCCAAGAGGAATTCATCCTCTCTAATTCACCAGCCAGGATCTAACCTGGGGCAAGCCATACGTACAGCATCCCAAGGGGGACAATCAGTACTCTACGTACTTCCATAGTCTCTTCTCTCTGGATCGACTCCCTCTCACACTCCGCCCATTTCACCAACTCTAATCCCCATCTATACACATCAGGCCCACGGCCCTATTTCCAGCTCATTGTCAGTTGTCTGCGGGCAAGAATAACTGCCTAGTCCGTAAACCCATCTGTCACCTTTTGAGCTGCACCACGATCGTGCAGGCCCAGCAAACACAGTTGGGGCGTACGCTTGAAGTCCCAATCAGTAGCCCTGCAAACGACCTGGAGGACAGAGGTCCAGTATAGGAGCAACATCGGGCAGGACCACACCATGTGGGAAACGCCCTCATGATCTGCACGGCATCTAGGACAGGCCGGTGACGTGCCAGGGAATATGACATTTATTCACCAGGTTGAGGTAAGTCCTGTGTAGATAGTAGAACTGAATAAGCTAAAAGCGAGCATTCCTAAACACTATGGGGGTGAGCTCCAGCACCCTCCTCCAAGTTGTATCGGACAGAGGCGTTCCCAAGTCCTCCTCCCAGTGCTGACGCCGTCGCATCAGGTCTAGCTGCGCACCCGTCAACAGTGCCCTGTATAGTAATGTGACCAACCTCTTCTGGCCTGTGATGAGAAAGATGTGATGCAAGCAGTCATGCTCTGGCGGGTCCAAAACATCTTGGGCCCACCACTCCCACACCCCATGTAAAAGTGTTCAGTGGAGTAAGAAGTGCCCCATTGGGAGGGCATATGTCTCCTGTATGTCCAAGAAAGGACAAACCTCGCCCCCCACAAATAAGTCACCTAATATAGTGATTCCTGCCGCCATCCACTGGCAGAGCTCCGACCATCCCCCCGACTGCTCCCAGTACCGGGCAGCCAGCAACTGCAGTTTTCAAGTGTATGGCAATTTAGTGATCAGTGTCCTAGTCCTAGCCCAAATGAAGTGCACCGTTCTTATCAATACATTCATATTTTGCATTGTGGGAGCAGGCACAAGTTTCATCAAAAAGCAAGTCAATAGGTCTCTGGAGGGCAAGCCACACTCTTGATAGCCCACACTATCCCACAATGAAGACTTCCAGCAAGCCATCCACTGCAGCTGAGCCGCCAGATAATAAAGTTCGAATTCATGCACAGTCAGGCCACCATCTGCCACTGGCAAGCACAGTTTCTGCAGCGCCACATGGCACCGTGAATTGACCCATGTCAGTAGGACACCACCCAGCTCTCAAGAAATCTTCCACAGGAGCTCCACCAGGAGGGCAGCAAACAAATAGAGGGGTCAGGCAGCACTACCATTTTAGAGACTGCCACTCGGCCACCCACCAACAGCGGTAGAGTGGTCCAGAAGGCCACTGAACTTCTTAGGTCGGCAATTGTGTGGCAGAAATTTCCCTCATAAAGCGAGTCCGTTGTGCAGTAAAATGGCTACCCCCAAATACTGAATAGTGCTTGACTCCCACCACAGTGTAGTAGCAGTCACGATGTATCTGGACCCCTTGTAATCGTCTCGGAGAGGGTAGACACAAGACTTGCACAAGTTCACCTTCAGACCGGAGTGACTCCTGAAATGTATCAATGCAGCCACAGCTCCCCCAAGATCAGAGTCTTTTCCTCTTATATACAGAAGCATGTCATCCAAGTATAAGGAGAGACAAAGTGACTCCTGAAATTCGTCAATGCAGCTACAGCTCCCCCAAGATCGGAGTAATTTCCTCTCCTATACAGGAGCATGTCATCTGCGTATAAGGAGAGATCAAGACAATCAGAAGAAAGTTGTAAACCACAGTAGTGGACCCCCCCTGCGAGACCATCAGGGCAAACAATTCCATAGCCAGGGCAAATAACAGAAGTGACAAAGGGCTCCCTTGTCTGGTGCCCCTCTCCACTGAACATGCTTCCAATAGCACTGAGCCAGTGTGGACCCTAGCCAACGGGCTAGTGTATAAAAGTTTCGCCCATTTGACAAAGGGAAACCCAAAGTCCATGTCAAACAAAGTGGCATATAAAAACTCCCAGCAGAGCCAAATGCCTTCCGAATATCCACGGAAATGACCAAAGCATTTGGCGGAAGCTGCTCCCACTGATCTAAAACAAAAAGCAGATGACCAATGTGCTATGAGTAGGAATAAAACCAGTTTGGTCAGGGTAGACTAGGAAGCACATGTGAGGGAGTAATCGGGTCGCCAGGACCTTACTCAGGATCATATAGTCATTGTTACGCATCAAGAGGAGGGGATACAAATCAAGAAGAAGTGAGTCCTTAGCCTTCTCAGGTAGGGACATAATAGTGGCCTCACACAAGGAGTGAGGGAGTACTCCCCGCACCTGGAAGTCATTAAAGAGGACCACAAGCTTAGGAGCAAGGTACGCGGCATACATAGCATAAAATTATATGGTCAGGCCATCCAACCTAGGGACTTTCCCCCTCGCCATCTCCTTAATTGCATCTCGCCCTTCCTGCTTAGTAATATCCACACCCAACTGAGCCATCACTGCATCAAGGGTTACCAGAGAGAAATCTGCAATGTAGTGCAACATATTCACCTCGCTACCCCCAGACCTTGCACAATACAGATCTCTAAAGTAATGCAGGAACGCTGTATTGATCCCCTCCAGAGGAAAGACATTTTGTCTCGAAGTGTGTTGCACCTGGTGCACAGTATGCCCCTGATCCTCATTCTTATGAGCCATGCAAGCATTCTGCCTGACTTCTCTCTCAGCATGGGCCCTGGTCACATAGGCTCTATAATCAAATTGCTGCAAATTTTCCATCAGATTGATCAATTTCTCTCTCTCGCCCAGAGTACGTTACCCACCCTATGGGGTCCTCCCCAACTCACAAGGAAGACCATCAAGCACCGCTTCCTGCCGCTGAATATCAGAGTGCAACTGAGCATGCACCCCTACTTTGCTAGAGATGCTATATCCCTGAATTACCTCTTTCATGGCCTCCCATTTCACCCCCACCTACAAGGCAGAGCCTGGGTTATCAAGCCAATAGTGAGCAACTTGTTTACCCAACGAAACAACGAAAGCCTGGTCCTCAAGCATCGTGGGGTCCAAGCTCCAAGTAGAGACACTCGGCCTATACGCAGACCACTGGAAGAAGCACGGGAAGGGGGAGTGATCGGAATAGTTCTCACCAAATACTCAGCATCGAGCACCTTACTATACGTTGCCTTACAGCCACAGATTCTTTCAAGCCGGACCTCCAAGTCCTGTAATTCATAGTGGTAGGAATACACCTTGGCCTCCAGGTTCCTCGTCCTCCAGCAGTCAATAAGATTCTACTGTGCATCCCATGCACGGGCAGCTCCCACTAATCTGCACGCATGTGCAGTGCGTAAGGGTGGGTGCAATCTATCTAAGCCCAGGTCCACTACACAGTTAAAGTCACCCCCCACTATCCCTAAATAGGGAATCATCAACAGAAGGAGAAGGGTTGGGCTAGTCAGAAAGGCAGACTGGTCTACAGAAGGGGCACAACAATTAAGCAGAGCAACATCTCAACCATCTAGTCGACCCAGCACCAACTCATAACAACCATCTGGGTCAATAACTTCCCTATGCCCTATGTAACGAAAGGGCACCCTGAGCCTGATCCAAATGAGGGTGCCCCATGCAAAAACGGAGTTAGTCGTGGCATACAACTGTCTCCTCCATCGCCTATGGAGGGCTCGGACCTCAGGGTCTGTAAGGTGTGTTTTCTTCAAGAACTCAATCTGCACCCTCCTACGCTTTAACTAATTCAACACATAACGTTTAGAGGAGGTGGAGAGGCCCACACATTCCATGTGACCAATTTAATCTGTGCTGCCATACAAGTCATTCCAGGTGAAGACCCACGAGGCTCCACCCTCAGCTCCCACCAGTCGATCCGTTCCACCCTCACCACTCACACCATAGACCTTCTGCAGCCATACACCACCCACTGAGAGAAAACAATACAAAAGAATATAAAACAAAACTAAGCAACAAATACCCAAAGCCCCGACGACTGTGAGATAGAAGCATCCTGTCCAAACAACAAACACAGGGCCCAACTAATGCCCAAAAAGGGACCAACTAGTTCTTTACCGGAGAGGTATGATCGAGGAAGTAGTGATGCTAGCTAAATAGGAAGAAAGGGCAAAAAGAAAGGCAATCCAATACAATGGGAGATTTTGTGGGATCCTCCCCTAGCACAGCTCCCCCTGTGCACAAAAATTGAAAAAAAGGGAAACAGGAGAAATCTAAAATATTGTAAGAGATGCAGCCACCACACCAGCACAGCACAGTCCAGGCTACAATCTTAACCATAGCTATTTCCATCCAGTCAAGCATCAAACAAGATCATCAGCCATGTCCAGGGTAACCCCGGAAGTATGTCCTCCAGTCCCAGTACAACGCAGTCCTCCAAGTCAGAACCGAACTTCGATGGACTGGAGACTTCACCAGTCCTGAGAGAGCCAGAAGTCTGCACTGCCCTCGTCTGTTCCAGAGCCACCTGCGACTTAGAGGGCTGCTATGCCCCCCTATGCTATGACCATCGCGGGAGCGGAGGTCTCCACTGCTTCATCATATCTGGTCATACGGTACCTTTGTCATATAGCTCCAGCCAGTTTGCACAACTTTTTCTTAACCGCAAGGAACAATATTCTCTGGGTCTGGCCCTGGAGGGTGAAGTCAGGATATAAAGACACATTGGCATTGTCCACCACAAAGGGGCCATGAGCCTGGTCCTGCTGAAGCAGATGGTCTTCATCACGAAAGTGCAGGAGGTGGGCCACTACCGGGGGCGGTGAGGCCCCAGGGCGAGGCACCTGTGCCTGTACCTGATGAGCCTGCTCCAGGGCATAGAATTTGGATAAGCCCTCCAGGGCCACCACCTTCTGGAGCCAATCGTCTAGAAAAGCCAGCATAGAGTTACCCTCAAGTTGCTCTGGGAGGCCCACAATTCGACCATTGTTCCAGCGAGCTCTCCCCTCCTGATTACCAAGTCAAGCAGCCAAACGTCGCATTTGGGCCTCCAATTCTGTAAGAAAGTGGTCCGTGTACGGAACAGCCAGTGGCAACGACTGCACTGCATCCTCCAGAGCATTGACCCTCTCAGATAGTTTCCTGGAGCCCTTTCAGATGAGGCCAAGTTCCACTGCAATGGAGTCAATCTTACCCTCCAGCCGTTCCCCAGAAGTATGGATCACAGCCCAGAGTTTATTGAATTTACTGTCACTATGCGATGTATCACCACCACTTGCACCCAGCTTGATCCCCTTCAGGGAGGCACTCGTGGACACATCCTCCGCAGTCTGTGTTTTGCGATCCATGGTAACCCCAAAAATAGAGGAAGGAGTGCCGCTGCAGGGGCCAGGGAAATAGACCCAACTGACACCACCGCCCAACAGTGGTCTTATTGTAGTAAAAGCTACCTGTGGAGCCCCAACAACAGTTAGGGAGGCCCCAGGTGATCGCAGCACCAGCCACCAGCCAGGATCCCAAGGTTTTGGGGGACGAGAGTAGTCCTATCACCACCATCATCAGGCAATCAATGTGAAAAGTGGGGGGCAAGGGGCTGTGGAAGAAAGAACCACCAAGTGCAAGGCGGCTACTTCAAACAATCTGCTCACCAAGACCACAGTTACCAACAGGACGGAGGAAAGCAAAGTCAAAGTTAATCCAGGCCTTCTAGAGCAAGCACATGAGAGGCCAACCCCGGTTAGTTCAGGGTTGAGGCCGAAGACATCAGTAGAGACACCTGTGATGAACAAAGGAGCACAGCCCAGTCAATGTGATTGGAGGGATGCTGCAACCCCACTCTCCAGGCGTCACTCCAGGCGCCCCACACACTCAAAGTCAAAATACTGCTGCTGGTTCCCTGGACAATCTCCAGCAGTCAGTGGGAGATTCCGGGGCTGTTATAGCGTCCCCTTCCAGCGTGCTGGGGCCAGAGAGGCTGCAAAATAGTCCCCAGGGGTCCGCACAAAATCAGCAATGGTAGCCCCCCCAAAGGGGTACTCATGGTTATGGCCTCATTGAGGCTGCTCTCCGGAGCAGCGCCCCACTTGGGGGCCATATCCAACTTCTGCACGGCCTCTGCTGGGCCGCCATCTTGTCTGCAGCAGACTGTTTGCCTGAGTGGTTCCCGTCACCCCACAACGTGGTGAGCAAGCTCCCAGTCAATCAAGGGCCCCTACCTGGGTCCAGGGTTAGACAGTATTCTTCCAGACCAAGAGAGGGCACGATGCAGCTGCAGCAAGGCCACGTCAGATGGTTTTGCGGTCCCCCCTAACAATGCGGGCCGCCATCTTGCGCTGCCCTTGATCTCATACTGCTGTCTCCTGCACGTACAGGCCATCTGGAGGACACCTGAGGGCTC
Organism: Calotriton arnoldi; assembly: GCA_963921515.1. NCBI lineage: Eukaryota > Metazoa > Chordata > Amphibia > Caudata > Salamandridae > Calotriton > Calotriton arnoldi. Next base: position 468,837 of record CAWUFW010008828.1, on the reverse strand, counting down.
CACCGGTACCACGAGAACCTGGAGGTGGCTCTTCAGGTTGAGTGGGAGGTGCACGGTGGCTGCTAGTGGCCGGGTGTTTGTGGTCGGCGAGAAGTTTGCGCCGTTCGAGGACTCAAGGCATTGCAGCTAGCTCTGACCCCTATATAATATAGCTACTATTAGTGCCTTTCAACCATCCTTGTTCATCCTTTAGTCTATTGTGCCATTTACATTTTACTTCCATCCGCTAGTAGCACATCCATGCACAAAGTAGTTCCCTTTGGTGCCAGTGACTGTTATGGCAATTAATGCTTTTTGAGACCAAAAATGATTTGGCCTTTTAGCCAGTTTATTATTTTTGTGTATTGGGGAGGGCCAGCAGCTCCCCAAACAAAAACGTTTTACAAAAAATAAAATACAAAGCCAAAGCGCTGGCAGCCAATGATAAACCTGGTTATTGTGAAATCCTGCTTCTGGTTGTTTCCACTACTATACTCTGGGATGCGGATAAAACATGCATTAATATTGAGGACAGGAACCCTCGTAGCTACATTTCGGACTTAAAATGAAAACGTGTAAGCAGAATGAATGTTTAATAGCAGCCTTGCTGCTAAAATGATCTAAAGAAAAGATGAAAATCATAACAAGAAGAACGGTGACCTGCCCTAATGTATTTATGAACACACAGCAGCAGCTACCGTGAACTGCAAGTCACAGTTCGGAAGAAAAATCGTTATGCTTTCCCAGCCATAAAGTTTCATCACAGTCACAATTCCATGCAAGCAGGTGGATACCAAGGTGCAAAAACAAGTTTATTTCACTCAGGTACACCAAGCCTTCATTGTAATTAGGTATTAATTTAAGCGTTAATAGTCCTGACTAAGAACACATAGGGGCTTATTACAAGCGACTTTCATCCCACTGGGAAGACGGAAATTATTGGGAACAAGTGGTACAAGTCGACATTAAAAATGGCAGGTGATAAAAAAGAGTGCAAGTAACCTTCACCCTTTCTGAAGAAAAGGGTCCTCATTTAAAATACACACTGAGGGTCAGATTTATCAAAAGAACGGTCGTTACAGGTGGACGCAAACTGCGCACTAAGCTTTTGAACCAATTTTTATTTTTGTTATGTGACCTGTGAACTAATAGGTTGAATGCAAAAAGTCCATTTGCAGGCAGTCATAGAAAAATCTGTCATACATAATTAGCGAGGCTTCTATTTGCGATCCACTGTGATTAACTACAAACAAGTTTTTTAAACTGCCTGTATTCCATAAAGGAACCAGTGCTGCTTTTCCCCCAAAAAAGTTTACACTACTGAAATATCGGCAGAGCGGGCAGTGGTCCCCTAGACCACTGCCTAATCCTCCAGAGGATGTCGACTCAGTTCTAGAGAGGACTCCTTCCACTTTGCAAATCAGTTACCACCTCCTTGGAGGTGTCAGGAACAGATAAATGTTTTGCAACCACAATTCTGGTCACAAACCATTTATACATACCGTTGCAACTCACAATTTGACGGGGAAGCGAGTTTCATTCTCCCACCCTTTTGTGATTCGGAATTGATCATAAAACCTGTTTTGCCAGTTGGAAATGGTCATCTGACTAGTAAAACAGGTTTAGCACATAATAAAGCACTTCTGTGGTTGCGAACCCTTTGATTTTGCGTATCACAGGGTTGCAACTGCAAAGGGCCTTTGTACATCTGTCCCTGAGAACTACCAGTAAAGAAGGATAAAAACCAACTCCTAGAGAGGACGTCAGCAATTCCCACCATGGCTAGACAGTGAGGGAGGATGTAATGATGCACGGTGAATAATACACAGAGGTCTGGCATAACTACAAGAGCCTTTTATGCCTCATCCACAAAGTTCAAGGTGCCATCTACGAATATCAGCAAAGCAGTCTCTGTGTGGTGCCAAAGCAGTAGATCTGTTTGCAGAGGGAAGAGACAATGATACTGGCATACAAAACCCTCCCGCAACTTACCTAGAATAAGTAGGATGGGGTTTGGGCTAAAGTTAGCCAAATGTTAGATCATTATTGTCTTTTAAGGTCTGGCTTTTGGGAAGCAGATCTGTCAACAAAACATTTTGTCTCTAATATACTTAAATTGAGTTTGACTCCTTCAATCAGTTGCTTTCTTCCACCAGCTTCTTTCAGCTATTGGGCTGAGACTTTATCAATCAAAGCTTGGTTTAACCAAGTGGAGTATTTCTTACCTCATGCTATTATTGACTGTTCTTCCAAAGGAAGGTAGCATTGAACTGCATTAGGCCCCTTTATCAGCTCCTTGATGCTCAATTTGCCCCATCACTCACCTGTTTGTCTTCTCTCCTGCTAGCTCCTTTCCATTCCTCTCTTTTTTCAGTATGTCTCGATCTTCTTTTCTACTGGCCACATACTTCTCTTTCCTCCCTCCCACCCCTTCCTAATTCCTTGGGTGTTCTTCATTCCACCCACCCACACCTCCCACTTGTATGACTTTCCCAATGACTGGCAACCTATGGTTTCTGTCTTTCCAAAGCAGAAAGATCACTGTTGCTACAGAGTTGAGCCCAGATCAGCTGGCCAAGACCAACAAGATACCTGACAGGAATCTTTCATTCACTCATCTGCTAAACTGAGGGTGAGTGAGTTTAAGACATATTAGTTGATCTATGTCAGTAGTAGCACCTCGCTAGGAGCTGGGCTAAACAGTCTCCCAACAGAGCTTTAAAAAATTGTGCCTTCTAGCAGGTTTATTTACTAAGCCTTTACTCAAATTTTCTAACATCTCTCCTTAGGGGTTCCTGTATGCAACAAAGTCCTACCATCCCCCGGCATGCCTTAACTCTTCTCACTCCTAGTACAGAGGGGGTCGGTCCAAACCATCACATGGCCCTGGGGCCCTGAGCCTGACGTTCCCTCCCCCAGGTTCCAGAACTGCGTATGTGGGAGAGGCCCTTGTGGCTGCAGCTATCCCTGAGTTACCATCATGGGCTTAAGCCATATCCACCTGCACCCAGCCATTGCTCTACAGCACCTGAAACTCCAGACAATACAACATGATTGTTGGACTTGGCCCTTTTTGCAGGGTTATCCCCAAACTTTTTGCTTCTTCCTCCTAATTTTTCCTGACCTGTTGTTGTTGGTTTTAGGACTCTGGGCACTTTACCACTGCTAATCAGTGCTAAAGTGCATATGCTCTCTGTGTAAATTGTGAACATGATTGGTTATCCATGATAGGCATATTTTACTTACTGGTCAGTCCCTAGTAAAGTTTACTAAGTGTGCCAGGGCTGGTAAATCAAATACTACTAGTGGGCCTGCAGCACTGATTATGCCACCCACATGAGTAGCCCTGAAAAGATGTCTCAGGCCTGCCACTGCAGTGCCTGTGCGCAGTTTGCTAACTGCCATGTCGACTTGGCAAGTGCACCCACATGCCAGCCCCTAACCTTCCCTTTTCTTACATATAGGACGCCCCTACGGTAGGCCCAAGGTACCCCCCTGGACAGGGTGCAGTGTATGTGAAAGGTAGGACATGTACTGATGTGTGTAACATGTCCTGATAGTGAAATACTGCCAATTTCGTTTTTCACCACTGAAAGGCTATCTTGCCCCATAGGACAGAATGGGGAATGCTTTGTAACATTTTACAAGCATATCTTCCCAAAGGGATAAGATAGAAAAATAAAGTTTAGGCTCTCTGAACTCAGAATTCAATGACACATCTTTTACTAAAGATGGTTTTTAAATTGTGTGTTTGAAAATGCCACTTTTAGAAAGTAGGCATTTTCTTGTTTAACCATTCTGTGTGCCTCTGCCTGTTTGTGTATTGACTGTCTGGTTTTGTAGTGACAGGGGCTGGGGAGGTGCATTCTCTCAGACAGCCACCGGGGTGGTTGATGTGTGTCCTGCCTTTCCTGAATGAGTCAGGGCTGGGCTGAATAGACCTGGGCTGTATTCAGAGTAGGGGGAGGAGTTCTCACTAGGAGTTCTCACTAGCACCTGAATAGGCCCGGTCTGCATTTAGAGTGGTGGGAGGAGATTTCCCTTGCACCTGATCAGGGCCTGTCTGCCTTACACAATGCTGTCTCCACCTCCTGCCGGGCAGCTGCACCAGAGAGGACAAAACTAGTTTGGACTAGGGTTCAGAGACCCTTGCACAAAGAGAACAAAGACATTTTGGGGTATAAGTATTAGACATAAAACCCCTGAACTTTAGACTACTTCTGGAATCAAGAGGAACCTTTGCCAAGAAGAGCTGGAGAAACTGACGAGAAGTACTGACCTTGCTGTGTGTCTGGGGTTGGCCTGCAGTTGCTGTTTCTGCCAAGGAAAGGAGAAGGACTTTGCTGTGTGCTGTGTCCCCTGCTTGAGGAAAGTGTCCAAGGGCTTGAGTAGAGCTTGCCCCCTGTTTTGAAGTCTCAGGAACACAGAGACTTCAGCTCCCCTGAACTTCCTTACTGGGAGTTCTGACCTGCCAGGAGTGCCTGTGGCTGTGTGTGGCCTCTGGAGGTTGTTTCTGCTACTGGGAGCTGGAAAGCAACGCAACTACAAGAAAATCGATGCATCACTCTTCTTGCGACAGTTTCTCCGACGCAACGCCGTGGTGCGAGAAGAATCTCCCCCCACCGCCACGCCGCTGCTGAAACCGACGCAGCGCCTGTCGGCGCTGCAAAAATCGACGCATCGAGGGATCGCAGCTAAAGAAATCGCCGCAGCGCCGCTCGACGCCGCCGCATCGTTCGCCGCTGCATCCTGGGTTTCCACGCATCGTCCCTGTGCGGCAAGTTTTCCCTGACACATCACCAGCAGATCGGAGTCATCTCAGAATCGACGCATCGCTTCCCCCTACAGACCGGACCCAACGCACCGCTCCCCTGTGTCCAGCGGAACTGTCGCATCGTATCCACGAAGGTCTCAGGAATCGACGCATCTCTTTGTTTTTCGACGCTTCCCATCACTGCGGCTGTTTGGCTTGGTGAATTTTGTCGCAACAACAGGTACTTTGCAAGAAATCACGCATCCATAGTTTTCTATGGACTCAGTTGCTAAAACCTTTTGAAAGTCATTTTTCTTAATACTTGTATGTTGGATTGTTGTTGTTTTGGTCTTGTTAAGTTTAGATAAAGATACTTTATTTTCTAAACCGGTGTGGTGTCCATTGTGTTATCACTGTGTTACTGTGAGTGTTGGTACAAATACTTTACACATTGCCTTTGGGATAAGCCTGTCTGCTCGTGCCAAGCTACCAAGGGGGTGAGCAGGGGTTATCTCGAGTGTGTATCCCCCTTACCCTGACTAGAAGCAAGGGTCTCTATTTGGACAAAGGTACCTACCTCTGCCAACTAGAGACCCCCATTTCTAACATTGGTGGTCAGCGGTGAGGATTTGAACCTGTATTTGTACTTGACCCACAGTGATTTGTGTACATCACTAGTTTAGCGCAGACCACTACGCAACCACATACTGTTTTATTTTTGTTCTATTTTTGATCTGACCCATGAGTATCCACTCACCATGTCTCTGAGTAGTAAACCAGCAAGTGAGGCTGCAGAATTGGAGTATGACATTGAAATGTTAAGTAGTTACAAAGTGAAGCAACTCTAGCAGTTCTGCAGGAGCTTTGGATGTCCCATGAGGAGCAATTCTAGGAAAGAGGAGCTACAGAAGGCCTTAGGGGCCTGGTGGGAGGGCAAAGAAGCTGGGGAGACAGATGATGCAGATGTGGATGGGGGTGTGCCAGAAGGTCGTTTCTGATCCCAGGATTTGCCTGTTGGGAGAGCAGCCTCTAGGGCTGGCAGCAATTAGTCTTCAAGGAATTTTTCTCCAGAGTATTTGGAGGAAAGGCAAAGGGCCAGGGATCATGAATTGGAGGTCATGAGACTAAAGGCAGAGAAGAGCAAGAACGCTCGTGCCTTGGAAGAAAGGAAGTTGCTTTTGGCACATGAATTGAGAATGAGAGAGCTTGATATGGAGCTCGAGAGGCTTGAGGCCATGAGTGTCTTATCCAAGCAAAGGGAAAAGTGTTTAGCTCATGAAGTGAGCTTGGCTGGGTTGGAGGTGGAGTCCAGCTCAGATGGTGGCAGAAAAAATATAGTGTCTAGTGCCGAGAGAGTAGTACACACACCCAGAGATGTGGCGCCTGACTTGAAGGAGAGGGTTGACATACACCAAGGGGTTCAGGGTTATGAGGTAGCTCCAGTGGTGCAGAGCGTCCCTAAAGTGGATTGGGGAACTGGCACAGGCGTTCATATTCCTAGTGGTGGGAGGGACACTCAACTGACTCTAGATGAGAGGTGCAGGGAGAGGGGTTCCCCCATGGTAGAAGCCTTGGTGTGTGAATGTGGAGACCGCCCAGAAGAGTATAGGTTGAGTGACAAAGACAGTCAGACACCGTCTTGCCAATCTCAGGAGAGTGGTGTGGGGTACTTGTGTGAGGCACTGGATGGTGAGGCAAAGGGTAGCTTGGTTAACACATGTGTGGAGCTATGTGATTCAATTGTTGGAGAGCATATTTTAAGTCCCTGTTTTCCAGAGCGATGCCAACAGCCGGTGGAGTGTGAGTTCTCTGACCCCAGGGAGCTTGCACTGAAGGCAGACCTTTTGGTGGATTCCAGAGGGTCTGAAGAAGCTTTTGGGAGTGATCCTGAGGGGGTGGCTCATGTTTTCCCCAACCAAGTGAGGTAGGGGAGGGTGGTGGTAGCCCAGATAGGTCCCAGTGTAGTGGGAGGGGTGTAGGGTCTCACGCCCTGTCTCAGAGGAGAAGGAATGGGAGTGGGCTGTGTCCCAAGGTGCCTGAAACCCAGTCCCAGGGCCTGGTTGGTTCATGGAGTGAACACCAGGAGGGGGGACTAGTCTGTGCCGAGAGGCCATCCGCTGAGGGAGATCCCAAAGTATCAGGTGAACTGGGGGGGACTGCTGTAACAAGCATCCCATCAGTTCTGGTGTCTGGCAGCACGGCTCCAGTGGGGAGGGTGCATGAGTCCAGAGAAAAGGGTGAGGGGGGAGTCGAAGTCCCCAGTAGAAGGACCAGTGGGTCAGGGGTTGCCAGCTCTGAGGTCAGAGCACACCAGGACTGACCCTGATGAGGCTACTTCTGGCCTGGGGGGGTCTTCATGCTCTGTCAGATGGACATGAGGCTGGAGACCTGCACCAGGCAGACTCTCGCACAACTCATGAGGAGTGTGTTTCCCTTGGGGGGGACGGTGTACTCTCCCGGAAGTCCTGGGTTGCCAGGCACAGGTCCAGCCTAAGGGTACGGACCCTAGGTTGGAGGACCAGGTTCAGGGTGTCCCCCCTGACCTGGAGGAAGGGGCAACTGCTAACAGTGCCCCTACCAGTTTGTCTTCTGGGGGTACCACTCCAGGTGGGAGGGTGCAGAGCCCCAGGGAGGAGGACCGGTGTGGGAGAGCCCACCCCAGTCCTGTGTCCAGCCGCAGGGTACAGGCCCTGGGCTGGTGTACCAGTTGCAGGATAGCACCCCTGAACTGGTGGGAGAATTGTGCAGAACACCTGCCACAGGTGCCCTGACAATTCTGGAATCGGGGGGACTGCTCCCAGTAGGGGGATGCAGAACCCCGGGGAGGGGAACAGGGTGTGGGAGAGCCCACCCCCGTCTCCTGTCCAGCTGCAGGGTACAGATCTTGGGATGGTGGGCCAGTGTCAGGATGCCATACCTGACTTGGCAGGAGGGAGAGTGGACAAAAGGTGCCAGGCACCTGGGGCTACCGCCCCCCACTTTCTGACACCACAGAGGTTAGAGAGGCCTGAAAGGCATGAGGCCTGGCTCTCATCCCTGCAGTTGTCAGTGGCCACTGTGGCTTGCTGTCCTGGTGGACAGAGTTGCCCCTGGGAGGGGGACAGGAGTCACACCCCAGGGGTGGACTGGGTCACACCACTGTGTTGGCCATGTGGGTGCTGTCTGTCTGTTGGGACACATCTGTGAGCAAAGTAAGTTTAGGCGCTGTACAGATGGGGTCCACAGGTGAGGAGAAGGGTTCCCCATGGGTTAGCTTAGTGGGCCCTGAGAGTATAGATAGAGGGATCCCACTAGGTTCAGGAAGGCGTAGAACGGGGATAGACACTTGCTGTTGTGGGCCAGGTTCCATGTTCTATCGCCCCAAGTAGGGAAGCCCATCGAGGTATGGATTGGTCTACCCTGGCTTTAGGCTGGAAGGGGGTTGTGTTGGACTTGGCCCTTTTTGCAGGGTTATCCCCAAACCTTTTGCTTCCTCCTCCTATTTTTTCCTGACCTGTTGTTGTTGGTTTTAGGATTCTGGCACTTTACCACTGTAAATCAGTGCTAAAGTGCATATGCTCTCTATGTAAATTGTGAACATGATTGGTTATCCATGATTGGCTTATTTTACTTACTGGTCAGTCCCTAGTAAAGTGCACTAAGTGTGCCAGGGCTGGTAAATCAAATACTACTAGTGGGCCTGCAGCACTGATTATGCCACCCAGATGAGTAGCCCTGAAAAGATGGCTCAGGCCTGCCACTGCAGTGCCTGTGTACAGTTTGCTAACTGCCATGTCGACTTGGCAAGTGCACCCACTTGCCAGGCCCTAACCTTCCCTTTTCTTACATATAGGATGCCCCTATGGTAGGCCCAAGGTACCCCCCTGGACAGGGTGCAGTGTATGTGAAAGGTAGGACATGTACTGATGTGTGTAACATGTCCTGATAGTGAAATACTGCCAATTTCGTTTTTCACTATTGAAAGGCTATCTTGCCCCATAGGACAGAATGAGAATGCTTTGTAACATTTTACAAGCATATCTTCCCATAGGGATAAGATTGAAAAATAAAGTTTAGCCTCTCTGAACTCAGAATTTAATAACACATCTTTTACTAAAGATGGTTTTTGAATTGTGTGTTTGAAAATGCCACTTTTAGAAAGTTCTAAAAAGTCAAAACGTCTAGCTGACCATTTGTAGGCTGCTAACTTTTAGGCAGACTCAGACCAAATTCACAAATCAGTTCGTCTATTACATTTAATTAATCATTTTAAATAATTTCATTTTATGGATCCTCAAGACAGAAATCAGATACACATAACGTTCACATTGCATTAAACCAAAACAAAATTGAGACATAGTGACAAATAACAAATAACAATAACTTAAAATAGTTTCCAGTCCAAAAACAGAAAAAACAGGTAACCCACGGATCACATTTTTAAGAAACACTGAGGTTACCACTCAACGGGGTAAAAAACATTTCGGGTTACAAAGGGTTACAGTATTCAATACATATATTTCCCTAAGTTGCTACATATTCTTATTTAAATTCTTCCCCTGATGGTAAAAAATGTGCCAACGCGTTTTAAGTCCCACTCTATTTACGGGGGCTCTCTTCAGGGCTGTGACTGGATTCTGTAAAAACCAATAAAGACATATATTGTTTTAATCAACTCTCCTCATTCTCTTTCATCTCTTAACACTCGTAGACATTTCAGGATTATACCTACCTCAAATAGATCTTGGGCATCCCTTCAAGGAAATGGGAGACTGTTGCTGGGTTGTGATCCTAAAAGGACAAGGTCATTTAATTACTCATTGCCCATTTTGACGTTCTGAAAATTAGTTGTTAGTGGAGTTATCGCAGATTCCACTTACTTGAAGAAAAAGAAGAAAAAGTTTCCTTTTACTTCCAACTGTCACCACTTCTTCAGTTTACCATTATGTTTAACGTGACTTGTGGTGCCGGTTTGTTTATCACCTGAATACACAGAAGTGTTATCAATTGTGGAACGGAGGCTTTAGGCTTTTTTTTAAAAAGGATAAGCGCATAAGTGTACATTACTTCGTTTTGGCACTTACTTGCTGTTTGGAATTACTAATAGCAGTAGGTGCTCGCCGTGGCAGGTTTTAAAGGGATCTTAATCAGTCCTGTTCGTAATCCTAGCTTCTGAATTGCTGTCCTAAAAAGGTTGGAATATGAGCAGGATCGTTAGCCTGTTTAGCATCTCCTTTACACACTTGAAGTAAAGAATTCAGAGCAACTGGTAGTCATCACTCACGTTTTACAAACATGTCTTAGTCATTCCTTCCGCATTCCGCCGGCTCTCTAGAACGCTGCTTCCATGTTAGAGCTCGTTTTATTGAAAGGGACTTCCTGTTCCAATTCCATTTTTGATGAAGTTGGATGACAAGGCATGCTGGTTCATGTAGTTTTTTCTGTGTGTGAGCACTTTAGATGTTGTTGCCTCCACCAATTTATGTTGTGCATTTGCTTATTTCATTTCAAATCAAAAGCCTGTGCGCACCTTTTTGATTATTATCATTGCACCAGTGATTTCATTGATGCATTGTGCTGAATGAGTGTCCATGTTCGATTTAAAACGTCTGGGCTCATTACATTTTCCTTGTCAATAAAGTCTTTGGTTGCTCCTATTAATTTATTTAAAGCATGTGCGCATGATGGTTCATGAAGCATTTTTTGTTGCGTGTGAGCATTTTACAGAGCATTGGCTCATGTCATTTCCACTCAAAAAGTTGTGCGCACCCTTTTTTTATTAATATTATCGTTGCGCCAGTTGGTTTCTTTATTGCTTCATGCTAAGTGAGCATTCAGGAAAAATGTCTAACTGTCTGGGCTCATTGAATACTCCTTAACAGTAAAAGTCTTTTTCCAACGAAGGTTGCTCCTGATAATTTTTAAGCTATTTTTGTGCGCTTTTAATTCTTCTCCGTTTCTTACATCACCATAACCTTCCGGTGATTCGTCCATTACTAGTGAAGCTGTAAAACATCTTATTAGGGGCACTAGCACGTTCTGTATTATGTTATCTTTGAAAGCGAGCGGTAACTGTGATGATCATTCTAAAGAGGCCCTTTTTAAGTTCTTGAAATTTCTGACATTTCGTTCAGGCCTGATATAGCGCTGTTGAATTTCAGGATGAGGTAAGCTTCTTTCTGTAGCAAGATTCTATCAATATCTCCGCCTCTTGGTGTTTGTTTGACTACCCAGAGGACTGTCCATTTTTATATCCTTTTCACTATGGTTCGCTTGTATGAAGTGGCTCACCATAGGGGCATTTGCAACTTTAGTGCGAATTCTTGATCAATGTTGGACTATTCTCAACCGGATCTCTTGGTTAGTCTTTCCAATATACAGCTTCCCACAAGGGCATGTAATCCCATAGACAACATTTTTTGTTTTACAATTTGAAAACATCTTGTGAGTCCATTTGATGGTATTATGCTCAGATAAAGATCCTTCACATGTTGTTTCACATGATACACAGTTCCCACATTTATGGTGTCCCTCAATGGGTTTCAAATTCCAATGGGAACGTAAGTCCTGTTTCTTAGGTGTTGTGATACAGTCGGCCCTCACCAGTTTTTGACCAATGCTCAATTCTCTTTTCATGGCAAAAAGTGGTCTTTCAAACGGGCATTCCAAATTTTGGAGCAAATGCCAGTTTTTCAGGATGATTTGGCGGAATTGGTTCGTATATTGTCCAAAGGTAGAGACACACACCAATTTGGTCATGGGTTCCTTGGTTTTCTTCGATAAGAGGCATTCGCTTGGAGTAAACCGGGCCCTCCGTTTGGCATTTTACAGGAGTTTTTTGGGGTAACCTCTTTCCCATAATTGCTCACACAGAGATGTTGCATGGACTTCGAAGTCTTCAATCCTTGAGCAGTTCCGTGTAAAGGAGACGCTAAACAGGCTAACGATCCTGCTCATATTCCAACCTTTTTAGGACAGCAATTCAGAAGCTAGGATTATGAACAGGACTGATTAAGATCCCTTTAAAACCTGCCACGGCAAGCACCTACTGCTATTAGTAATTCCAAACAGAAAGTAAGTGCCAAAACGAAGTAATGTAAACTCATGCGCTTATCCTTTTTTTTAAAAAGCCTAAAGCCTCAGTTCCACAATTGATAACACTTCTGTGTTTTCAGGTGATAAACAAACCGGCACCACAAGTCACGTTAAACATAATGGTAAACTGAAGAAGTGGTGACAGTTGGAAGTAAAAGGAAACTTTTTCTTCTTTTTCTTCAAGTAAGTGGAATCTGCGATAACTCCACTAACAACTAATTTACAGAATGTCAAAATGGGCAATGAGTAATTAAATGACCGTGTCCTTTTAGGATCACAACCCTGCAACAGTCTCCCATTTCCTTGAAGGGATGCCCAAGATCTATTTGAGGTAGATATAATCCAGAAATGTCTACGAGTGTTAAGAGATGAAAGAGAATGAGGAGAGTTGATTAAAACAATATATATCTTTATTGGTTTTTACAGAATCCAGTCACAGCCCTGAAGAGAGCCCCCGTAAATAGAGTGGGACTTGAAACGCGTTGGCACTTTTTTTACCATCAGGGGAAGAATTTAAATAAGAATATGTAGCAACTTAGGGAAATATATGTATTGAATGCTGTAACCCTTTTTTACCCGAAATGTTTTTTATCCCGGTTGAGTGGTAACCTCAGTGTTTCTTAAAAATGTGATCCGTGGGTTACCTGTTTTTTCTGTTTTTGGACTGGAAACTATTTTAAGTTATTGTTATTTGTTATTTGTCACTATGTCTCAATTTTGTTTTGGTTTGATGCAATGTGAACGTTATGTGTATCTGATTTCTGTCTTGAGGATCCATAAAATGAAATGATTTAAAATGATTAATTAAATGTATAGACCAACTGATTTGTGAATTTGGTCTGAGTCTGCCTAAAAGTCAGCAGCCTACAAATGGTCAGCTAGATGTTTTGACTTTTTAGTATTTACTGGCCCAATCTAGCTGTGTGTTATAGGGCCCACCCCTTGCACTACTAACTTTTAGAAAGTAGGCATTTTCTTGTTTAACCATTCTGTGTGCCTCTGCCTGTTTGTGTATTGACTGTCTGGCTTTGGAGTGACAGGGGCTGGGGAGGTGCATTTTCTCAGACAGCCACAGGGGTGGTTGATGTGTGTCCTGCCTTTCCTGAATGAGTCAGGGCTGGCTGAATAGACCTGAGCTGCATTCAGAGTAGGGGGAGGAGTTCTCACTAGCACCTGAATAGGCCTGGTCTGCATTTAGAGTGGTGGGAGGAGATTTCCCTTACACCTGAATAGGGCCTGTCTGCCTTACACAATGCTGTCTCCACCTCCTGCCGGGCAGCTGCACCAGAGAGGACAGAACTGGTTTGGACTAGGGCTCAGAGACCCTTGCACAAAGAGAACAAAGACATTTTGGGGTATAAGTATTAGACCTAAAACCCCTGAACTTTAGGCTACTTCTGGAATCAAGAGGAACCTTTGCCAAGGAGAAGAGCTGGAGAAACTGACGAGAAGTACTGCCCTTGCTGTGTGTCTGGGGTTGGCCTGCAGTTGCTGTTTCTGCCAAGGAAAGGAGAAGGACTTTGCTGTGTGCTGTGTCCCCTGCTTGAGGAAAGTCTCCAAGGGCTTGAGTAGAGCTTGCCCCCTGTTTTGAAGTCTCAGGAACACAGAGACTTCACCCCAGCTCCCCTGAACTTCCTTGCTGGGAGTTCTGACCTGCCAGGAGTGCCTGTGGCTGTGTGTGGCCTCTGGAGGTTGTTTCTGCTACTGGGAGCTGGAAATCAACGCAACAACAAGAAAATCGATGCATCACTCTTCTTGCGACAGTCTTTCCGATGCAACGCCGTGGTGCGAGAAGAATCTCCCGCACTGCTGCGCCGCTGCTGTAACCGACGCAGAGCCTGTCGATGCTGCAAGAATCGACGCATCAAGGGACCGCAGCTGAAGAAATCGACGCAGCGCCGCTCGACGCCGCCGCATCGTTCGCCGCCGCATCCTGGATTTCCACGCATCGTCCCTGTGTGGCAAGTTTTCCCCGACGCATCACCTGCGGATCGGAGTCGTCTCATAATCAACGCATCGCTTCCCCTACAGACCGGACCCGAGGCACCGCTCCCCTGTGTCCAGCGGAACTGTCACATCGCATCCACGAACGTCTCAGGAATTGACGCATCTCTTTGTTTTTCAACGCTTCCCATCGCTGCGGCTGTTTGGCTTGGTGAATTTTGTCGCAACAACAGGTACTTTGCAAGAAATCACGCATCCATAGTTTTCTATTGACTCAGTTGCTAAAACCTTTTGAAAGTCATTTTTCTTAATTCTTGTATGTTGGATTGTTGTTGTTTTGGTCTTGTTAAGTTTAGATAAAGATACTTTATTTTCTAAACCGGTGTGTGTCCATTTGTGTTGTTATCACTGTGTTACTGTGAGTGTTGGTACAAATACTTTACACATTGCCTTTGGGATAAGCCTGTCTGCTCGTGCCAAGCTACCAAGGGGGTGGGCAGGGGTTATGTAGAGTGTGTATCCCCCTTACCCTGACTAGAAGCAAGGGTCCCTATTTGGACAAAGGTACCTACCTCTGCCAACTAGAGACCCCCATTTCTAACAATGATCTAGTAGCCACAGATCGGCCTAGCCTCTGCCACTCCCCTGATCTTGTCTTATCCTGGTGGAGGTCTACAGGATTCTCCCGCACTGCGTCCTGTGGAGCTTGCTGGACCCCTAGCGCCTTGTACCACGCTCATTCCCTTAGCATAGAGAACGTGTTCTACTCCCCGGGGATTGGCTGCTTGTGCTGATACAGCATTGTGGCAAGTGTGCCGGGATCCCCAATGGCAGGAGTACTGTGCAACGACGTCCTTTCCACCACCATGGGCAAAGATAAGCTCGCCCGCCTGGCAACCACCAAGACCCGAATGGACCAATTCACCAATGGACCTGGGACTGGTGAGACTGGGGTTGCCGATGCGGAAAAGACACTCTCATTGGAGGGAGACCTTGCCAAGATCCTTCAAGTCATCCAGTTTTTCTAGATCGCAGTGGAAGCCAAGAAGGGAGAGGTGCGAGAGGATTCAATAACGTGCACGTGATTGGCATCCCTGAGGGCTGCGAGCCACAACAAGTCATCGAATAACTCAAAACTTGGATCAAATCCTGGATGTACACAGGCCAACTGTCTACCTGGTTCACCATAGAAAGGGCGCACAGGGCGCTGACTCCTGAACCGCCCCCAGGTGCATCCCTCAGGCGATGATCGCCCGAATCCTTAATTTCAGGGATAGAGATGTCATCCTACGAAAGGCCTGCTCCTGCCCCGAACTTTGCTGCGGAGATGCCAAAGTTCTTCTATTTCTTGATTACAATCAGGAGGTTCAGCAACAGCGCTGTATGCTCTTATACTCTTGAAGATTTATTGTGATACAGGCTCTAAAATGTAAATAGCTTAATAAACATAATGACCACTGTAATCGTCCCCACCTTTACACAGTAAGCAATTGCGACTATTTAGTAATCAATAGCTATATTGAACGAACAAAAATACTTTTTTCAGCTCAAAGCCATAAAAATAGAATACAGATAAATTAAATAAAAACATACACATATTCAATACAGAAAAATAAAAACAGACATAAAATTCCTGCATTACAGAGAACCCATACGGCTTCCTCATATAAGTGCAGTCTTATTAAAATTTCAAAAAGCAAAGCATGTCGCGTGAATACAGTTTCTGTAGGTAATCATGTCTAATATTGGCAGCGCAATTGAGGAACCAAAAAACGACTGCACGAGACACTAAAATTGTACAAAATAACATAAAATGATTCGTGCTTTGAGGTTGGGGTCAATCACATAGACATATGGACATATGAGGAGAGAATCAAACCACCTGCCCTAGATCTGAAAAACACTTAAAATGCACAGTACTAAGTCTAAAATGAGTAAGAAAAAAGTCTGTATTAAAAATCTTGAATAAAATTCATGTACAGTTCTGGCACTGCAGAAACACATAGGGCCAAATGTTCAGCTACAGTGCTCAAAGATTCTGCCTTTAGGTTAGGTATCCTAGTATCTTTAGGAACTATACCTAGGACCCTGAGGTCATCCGAAAACTGGAGAACACCCATGTCAGAGAAAATATGTTTTAGATATGCAAACCATGGAATTCAAAGAGCAGTATCAAGGCCCCGGCAATCAATCAAAATGGCCTTTGACAGGCCTGACTCCGGTTGATTCCAGATTTTGTGCCACAATAAAATAGGGGACAACCCAATTGAATCCTACAGGTAGTTCAACCTGACTTCGACATGACAGATTATGTTCGCTGTGGACCTTGGCACTGCCAGCAGCTTACATAGAAAGCTGTCTTCATTTCACTTCAATAATAGAGAGTTAGTATGACCCCAGACATCAGCTCCATATAATGTCACGATACAAAAGGGGATGATGGACGGAACGTTTGAGCCAATCAAACACTCACCCCCAGTCAACTGATCTGGGTTTAATCCATCATCATTCTTTAGCTCACTCCACCACCCCAGTTCAGACATGGCCATATGCAAATCAGTCTGACCCTGTGCCTCATGGGAACAGTCCAGCCCGAACTGCCAAGCCATGTCTTCCCTGGACCGGAAACAAGCATCCTAGGACCGGTTTCTGGCATTCCAGCCGTCATCAGCCAGGTTTGCTTGAATCCAGTGGCAAAGTGAGCAAGGGACCCACGTCTGGGCATACCCCCGCCAACTTAGGGCGAACAAAGCGATACAAAAGGGGATGATGGACGGAACGTTTGAGCCAATCAAACACTCACCCCCAGTCAACTGATCTGGGTTTAATCCATCATCATTCTTTAGCTCACTCCACCACCCCAGTTCAGACATGGCCATATGCAAATCAGTCTGACCCTGTGCCTCATGGGAACAGTCCAGCCCGAACTGCCAAGCCATGTCTTCCCTGGACCGGAAACAAGCATCCTAGGACCGGTTTCTGGCATTCCAGCCGTCATCAGCCAGGCTTGCTTGAATCCAGTGGCAAAGTGAGCAAGGGACCCACGTCTGGGCATACCCCCGCCAACTTAGGGCGAACAAAGCGATACAAAAGGGATGATGGACGGAACGCTTGAGCCAATCAAACACTCACCCCCAGTCAACTGATCTGGGTTTAATCCATCATCATTCTTTAGCTCACTCCACCACCCCAGTTCAGACATGGCCATATGCAAATCAGTCTGACCCTGTGCCTCATGGGAACAGTCCAGCCTGAACTGCCAAGCCATGTCTTCCCTGGACCGGAAACAAGCATCCTAGGACCGGTTTCTGGCATTCCAGCCGTCATCAGCCAGGCTTGCTTGAATCCAGTGGCAAAGTGAACAAGGGACCCACGTCTGGGCATACCCCCGCCAACTTAGGGCGAACAAAGCGATACAAAAGGGGATGATGGACGGAACGTTTGAGCCAATCAAACACTCACCCCCAGTCAACTGATCTGGGTTTAATCCATCATCATTCTTTAGCTCACTCCACATATAATGTCACAGCAGAACATTTTGCCTTGTAAATATGAACAAGTTCCTTCACAGGTCTGCGTCCGAGTCTTGATGCAAATCTAAAGACTGCATCAGCGGCTCTCTGGAACTAAATAGACCTAGTATTAAGTAGGTAGGACCACTTTATCTCGTCATCGAAGAGGATACCCAGTTAGTTAAAATTTGTAAACCTCTTAATCAATACGGACCCTATCACATGTGTTTTAACCTTAGTTTTTCTAAGACCTGAGACCAAGGTGTAAAATTTTGACATTTTTACCTTTAGGTCAAGCAAGTTCATAAAGGAGGAAACAAATCCAACAAAATCTGTAACCCATTTTCTGTTTTTGCAATGAGAACAGAATCATTGCATAGAGTAGGACTGAGATGGCTCGCTCTCCAATCTGGGGCATATTCCTGCCACATATTGGTAAAATAGTCATCCAGGCCATTTATGTAGAGTAAAAAAAGAAAAGGGGCAAAAATACATCCGTGCCGGACACCCCGCCCCGGGAAAGTTTTTATGCATGAGGTACCTTCTCCTTATTGGGAATAACACACCTTCAAATGGGTGTCCCAGTGCAAGCGACAAAGGAGATCAACCAATGCTTGTTCAACCCCCATAAATCTTAGCAGATCCCATAATTTGGCATGGTTTACGTCAAAGGCACAGAAGAGGTCCATAAAAGCCATATGAACTGCACCTCCCCTAGCCTTCACATACTTACCTAAAAACAAGGATAGATTAAGGCACTGCTCAATTGTCCCCATACCCCAACGAAAACCATATTGAACATCTGAAATGATGTTATTGTTCTCCGCCCATTTCTCCAACTTAGACAGTAAATCACAGCCCAATATTTTAGAGGAAGTATTGAGTAAAGATATGGGATGGTAACAAGAGGGATGATTTCTGTCCCTCTTTTTAAATATGGGGGAAATGATTGCCTCATTCCAGGTATATGGGAGAAGGCCAACAATTACTGCACGGAACACATTGATCAATAGAGGCCCCCATAAATCCACATTGGCCTTGAAAATATAGACCGGTACCCCATCAGGTGCAGGGGCTTTTACGGGGACGGTCTTGTTAATGGCATCTAATACCGCACTAAGGCTGAGCAACTGGTTAAAAATGCAAGCAGATACCATGTCCACAACGGGGGAAGCACCCTCTTCTGATTGCATGTTTCCCTCAGCAATGTAAAACACTAAATGTGACATTCAAGTTTGGGTTCCTCATAATTCGACAAAAAGGCCTGTTCACAACTGCCCAAAAACGTCTACTGTCCTTTGTATTCCATGTCTCTATCAAATCAACCCAAGCCTTCCTCCTTCCTAGCTTCTAAGGCTATTTTATATGCCTGGAAGGCTCTCCACACATCAATGGCAAACCTAGGAGAGGTTTTCAAAGCTTTAATTAGGGAGTTATGGGCTGTTGAGCATGCCTTTTCAAACCACCTTTAAGAGTGAGAAGCCTTTACTCCCATTTTTGGTGCAAGCATGCCTGAGATGCTCTTACACAGTAGGTAGAAGCCTTCAAAGATAGTACTCATGTCCCCTACCTGCAACAAGCAGACTCCAAAGGCCAGGACATTGCCTCTGATCAGTTTACTCAAAAAACTGTTAGGATCTACATGGTGGACATGACTATATTACTTGAAAAAATGATGGATCTATTTGGGGGGGGGGGAGTGTAGGTTGTAATAAGATCAAAATCCATAACTATGCACAATGAGGTATGGTCACTCGAACAATGTGCAATTACCTTGAATTCTGTGAACATGGGTATAAGGCCTCTAGATATTAAAATAAAATCAATTGTGCTGGGAGAACCATGTCCTTTATATGTGGGTATTGTTTGGTTTGTGCCATGATCAAATTGTATTTTAAAAGTATTTTGTTGAGTACATCCCCGTAAGGAGCGTGATTAAAATGCAATAACTCCTCCTGGCTGAGGTTTGCCAGCCCGCATACCCTTGTATCAGAGAATTTTCATGACAAGATATTAAAATCCTCCACCCACATAATATACATTTGAGAGCCTAGTGCTTCCACAAAGTTAGTTAAAGAAGCATTAAGTTGCACTGGCAATATCAAGAATGTGTTCCCCCAAAATGCATTATAATTGAGATTTTCAATCAGTACTATATCTAGCCAAAGTTATAGGGTATAGTGCATAGATTTTGATACACGCTTCATAAATGTGTGTAATTAACTTCAGCATAGTTCTGTAAATTTTGTCAAAAATTACATGAAATTATGCAAAATGCGAACTCAGCTTTTAGCGCTATACTAAAATGCATCATCTCATCCATTTTGGGTAAGAGGATGCATTTTGTGCAAAAAAACAGCACAGAAAACACAAGTGCCATGACCAGCAGCCACTCATGTTTTGGTCTATTACATTGTTCCAGTGCTCCCAAGCCAAGTGGTATAATGGCATTACGCTAAGTTTGCGAAATTACAGTAGATTATGCCAGTTTAACAAAAGTTTTGCCTGGGCCTTGTTATTAGAGTAAACACATATATATCACACACTTTCATTTATTTTACATAATTCAGAATCATGCCTCTATTAAATATGTCTGTCACACTTTTTTCCAAATGTTAGTTATCTGACCTACAACTAGAAAGCCCCTTTGGGGCTGATTCATAAAAGCATTACCAGTACAGGAAGTAGTACTACAGCAATACGCTCTGATGTATTCTTCAATACCTCTGTAAATTCGCCCTGAAATGTACAAGCTTCTATTAGCAGAAGTGCAAAAATTGCCTAGTCCTTTCTATTTGTACTAATTGTATATGAATACTCTTTGAATATTCCCATTTTAGATGCTTTGGTGCCTGATCCCAAAGGCATGTAAGTTTATGTAAACGAGTACTGCAGAATTACTTTTCCATGTAATCAAAAATGCCTTTTATGAACAGTCTCACTCATTTTCTACTGATGAGCGTTGGATTCCCTCTGTTTACTTCATGTTTTGCAGTTTCAACTACTATAATGGTCACTCTGTGAATGGAAAGATGATTGGACCTATTCCAGCAACCTGGAAGGAGGCCATTGTGGTGCCTATCTTTAAAAAGGGCAATAGGAATGACCCGGCTTGTTATAGGCCTATCTCCCTTATCGATGCCACAGCAAAGGTACTGGGAAGGGTCATCCTTGCCCGACTGGAAGCCTGGGCGACCACCAGAGGGGTCATGTCCAAAAACCAATATGGTTTTAGGAGGGGGCTGTGTACTACAGAGCAGTGCCTCAATTTGTCCCTGATTATTAGCAAGTGCATGAGGGCCAGGAAGGGTTCTATCCACCTGGCCTTCATGGACCTGTTTAGTGCTTTCGATATCGTTAATCGGGAGAAATTGTGGACACTAATGGGAAAAATGGGTGTTGAGGAGGCACTCATCTCCCTCTTGTGTAGGTTACATACTAACACCGCTGTTGCCATAAGATATTGCCCCCAAGGGGAAAAGACTAAGCTGATTGTTTCCACTGAAGGTGTCCGGCAGGGGTGCATTTTAGCTCCTTTTCTCTATTTAATCCATACTAATGGCCTAGAGGTATTTTTATTAGATAAGGAAATTGATTTTCCCCGAATTGGTGGCAACTATGTCCCGCTACTATCGTTCGCAGATGACACAGTGCAAATGGCTTTGACAGCAAATAGTCTCCAAACATCGCTCAGCGCTTTTACGGATTTTATTTTGGCGCTTGATTTGAAAGTTAATTTTATTAAATCCTATATTATGGTGTTTGGCCCCAAACTGATCAAAACTAGAAATTTTGGGCAGTAGTGTGGCACACATCTGATCTAATAGAAAATGAAAATGAGCCTGACGTTATAGAGCCTTCCTTAAGTGCTATCGATAAGATTGCCTCTTTTACAGTGTATGTGAGAAAATTTATCAAGATTTTCCTCGGCTTCTGTTTCGCAGGATTTCTTTTGTATGGGTCCCGATGGACCAGCTGAATCTCCGTAGATAGGTCTATGCTTGGAGAATTTTTGAGAACTGTGTCTCTTAATAGCGAGATCACGAAAGCCCTGATGTCGGAGCCTTCGAGGGCTTCAGGAACATTAATCAGTCTCAAATTATTCTTCCTAGAATGGTTCTCAAGGCTCTCTAGATTGTCTCTCATTTCTTTGTTTTGCCTCGTTAATCTATTCATTTCTGCCGAGGTTGTATCGAGTGCCTCTTTTATTTTCGGAATCTCCTGCTCCAGAGTATCAGTTCTTAGAGATACTTCTTCTAGTTTCTGAGCCAGCACAGCGCAGGAGGCCTGAATTGCCACTTGATTATTCTCGAGACTGTGAATCTATTCCCCATCTCTTCCTTAAGAGCTAAGAGAATATCCGCCAGGGACTCAGGACTTGTCTTGGGAGTATGATGCAGGGACGGTACATGTTGAGTTATTTCCGGCTGGTCGTCTTGGTACCGCTCTTCCTGTAGCTCCAGCACACTGAAACGATTTGAGGTAGGAATTACGGCATGTGAAAGTATTTTAGAACTACTGGAATCCTCAGGGGACGTCACTGGTGGGGGTATAGTAACTATGGAGGGAGGGAGAGATTGTGAAATTACTCCCGATGAGGCCCGTGGCTGACTCAGCTGACTCGTCTCCATCCTGCTTGTGATGGGGCAGAGAGCACCTTCCTTAGTGGGGGCTGAGGCTGAAGCTGGAGTAGTGAGCACTTTAAAATAAGATTTTAAGGAGGGAGTAATCTTCACTCTTGGTGGCGGTACTTTTTTTCCTCTGCCTCTCCCTCTACCCCTAGGGCTCTTAGCTACTGCAGAAGGCTCTGTACTTTCCCCCTTCTCCTTCTCCTTTTCTCCTCCTCCCCTCTTCTTTTTTTGGCCCTCGGGCGACCTGGGTCTACTGCAGCTAATTATAGCAGGAGGGTCTTGAGTAGTAGCATCAGAGGGAGGTAGAAATTGCGTGGCCCTTGTGCGAAGAGTGTACCTACACACTTTTCCTTTTGGGGGGTCAACTCCTATCTGCTGGTTCTTACTCCTCTCCATAGAATGTTGGCCTCTCCCCCCTCCTAACACCCCCCTACTCGGGGCTCTTCTTAAATCCTCCACATCAAGCGCGGGGGGTACATACTGCCAAGTAAGGCTAGGTGAAGTCAGGGGGGGAACCACCAAACATGCAGTGCTGACTGCCCTTCCCACCTCCTGAACCGCCTTACCGTCCTTCCATTCTGGCGAGCAGTTTTTAGCCTCCGTGCCCACTGTCCTATCTCCTACCTTGAGGGCTTTCCCCTCCGTTTTGATGCTCCAGGCATTTCCCGGCACCTCAGTAGCACACTGCCCAGTGCTGACTCTGTCTCTGAGGGCCCGGAAGTGCACTGCATGACACCGACGCCCCTCCTGAGCTGCGCCCTCCCACCGCGGGGCTCAGAGTGAACTGGAAGCTTCCTGGAGCTCTGGGGCCATCCGCCGGCTGACTGCCCTCCACAAGCGAATGAAGACTGGAAACGACAATAAGGTATCACAGGGGGAACGGGGGGAGCGAGATCATGAGCGGGGGAATGAAACGAAGGACGCAGGGCTCCAGAGAGTCCAGGGGGTTACATTGCCCGGGACCATCGACCCGCAGCCGCTTAGCTGACGGCCGCCATGTTCCCCGCTGTGCCACACTACTGCCCAGAAACAATGGGAGATGGGCAAGCGGATGGAGGAGTTAAATAAGTTGGGGGCCAGGGCGCAATTGAAGTTTCCAGCGTCACTTCGCGTAATGTGGAAGAACCACATGTATGTCTACCGCTCAGTCGAGGAGGTAGACGACCTGATAACAGAAATTAAGATGAGCGTGGGAGTGTAGGAGAGGGGAAGGGGAGCGAGGGACGTTTGGGGAGATTAGAGAGTCCAGGGAGAGGAAAATGCGAAAGAAACAA
This sequence comes from Calotriton arnoldi, assembly GCA_963921515.1. Classification (NCBI taxonomy): domain Eukaryota; kingdom Metazoa; phylum Chordata; class Amphibia; order Caudata; family Salamandridae; genus Calotriton; species Calotriton arnoldi. Next base: position 445,670 of record CAWUFW010008828.1, on the reverse strand, counting down.
GTTAATTTTGCCCAAGGGGATCGAGGCCCATTAGGCTGTAAGCCTAGTAATAGTAGGGAGGGTTCCCCAGAGGGATGGTGGGTTGATAGGGGCACGGGGGTGTAGAGGGGGGAGGGACGAGGGAGGGGAGCACGGGGTGGGGAGCAGTGGGAGAAAATCCCCAAAAAATAATCCTCTATCACGTCAGGAAGCTAGCCCTATGTTCTGTATGTTAGCTATTGCCATAGTTAGAATGACTCTTAGATGGGTGACTTTTCTTAATGGGAGCTAGAGATTTAAACTTCCTCTCGTGGAACGTCAATCGGTTAAGATGTGTGCGTAGACAGAGACTAGTTATGAAATATCTAGAACAAAGCTCAGCCCAAATATGTCTTATCCAAGAGACGCACCTGGATATCTCAGAGAGCCGTACCACCTTTGCAAGGTATCCCTGGATAAAATACTTTTGTACATCAGAGCAGACTGCTCACTGTAAGGGGGTTGCCATTTTGATTAAACAAGGGGTGGGCTGTGTAATAAAATCCTTTAAAACAGATCATACTGGGAGGTGGATTATAGCCAAACTAGACTTCGGTGGAACAGAGCTAGCATGTATATCCTTCTATGGCCCAAACATAGATGACCCTACATATCTATGCAAATTACAGTGGAATCTGATGGAAGTAACTGTCCCTATAATGATAGGAGGAGATTTCAATGTATTACTCGACCCGCTGATGGATAGATCGAATCAGAGTCGATTTGTAGGGACGCCTCGGGTCCGTCAGGCCCTAAATAACATGATACACGATCTGGAACTTTTAGATGTATGGAGGGCTAAGAAAGGCAATGTCCATGGATTCACCTTCCATTGTAGGAAATATGGACATTTTTCAAGAATAGACTATGTGTTGGCAGATAGATCTATTATAGACGATATGACATCAATCAGCATTCTGCCAAGTCATATTTCAGACCACTCTGCAGTTGCCTTTTCCCTAGCAGGAAGTAGGTATATTTCGAGACCTAGATGGACACTTAAAAGATCTATGTTGATGGACCCAGGGATAGCTGTAGAGCTTAAACGTGCATGCCATGATTACTTCGCAGCAAATATGGGCTCTGCGCCTCTGGATATTGTATGGGATGCCTTTAAGGCATTTTTGAGGGGCTCTTTGCATAGTCTCATATGTACTAAGAACAGAGAGAAATCCCAAGTTTTAAAAAAGATGGAAGATAAAATTGCCCAATTAGTGGGAGATCTACTCCGGTTGAATCAAGGGACGGCTGAGGCAAAATTACAGGCGCAGAGGCGGCTTGATGGGGCCCATCAGGACTACAGGATCAAGTTAGATCAGAAATGCAAAGCACAATGGCTTGCGAAATCAACTCAGAATTTTGAGTATGGAGAAAAATCAGGAGCACTCTTGGCTTGGAAAGCCAGAGTGGATCAGGCAAGGAATCACATAAACGAATTAATCATAAATGAAAACGGTGATTCATCAAATAAATCGGAAGATATGCAAATCTGCCTACTTACTTTATTCTCTGAGTTGTATAAGGAAGAGGTTTTCCCAAATCCCGAGGCCCTTCAAATATGGCTAAGGGAAAAATCCTTACCTACTTTGACATCACACAGCCGCGAAGTGCTTGATGCCCCAATAACTGGGGATGAGATTCGTATGTGTCTCGGGAAAAGTAAAAGCAATAAAGCAGCAGGCACAGACGCGCTTCCAAATGAGGTGTATATACTCTTAATAGAGGATCTGGTCCCGATAATGGAAACTCTGTTTAATTCAATTTATCGATTAGGGGGTCGAGTTCCTAGGTCCTGGAAAGAGGCAACGATTGTGCTCATTCTGAAGCCCACTAAGGATCCTTCGAGAGCCGACTCTTATAGACCGATCTCCCTGCTGAATGCAGACTACAAGATCTTTATGAGCATATTGGAAGGGAGATTGGCCAAGATCGCACCACAACTGATCCACTTGGACCAGAAAGGTTTTATCCCCAAGAGATATATCCAAGAACAGACTCAGCAACTCATTGGCAGCATTGACCTTGCATCTGCACGATCCGAACCCCTGGCCGTGGTGGCGCTCGACGCGGCCAAGGCGTTCGATAGAGTGTGTTGGATGTACCTGTGGGAAGTGTTAAGAACAATGGGCTTTGGTTCTATCTTTATCCAAACCATAGAAAAATGCTACAAGGTCGCCTCAGCTAGGATATTGTTGAATGGGGTCTTAACATCTAGTTTTAACATACTGAGAGGAACGAGACAGGGCTGTCCTCTTTCACCCCTGTTGTTTGATCTATATATAGAGCCACTAGCCCAGGCAATAAGATCAGATGCTTTAATAACCCCTTTTAAATCCAACAATTATAGCAGTAAGATTGCCTTATATGCAGATGACTTGCTGTTATATACTGCCAATTCAGCCGTGGCAATACCAAGGGTTGAACATCTGTTAGAAGAGTTTGGATCTCTATCGGGATATTTAGCTTATACATCTAAAACAGAGGTGATGTGTTGGAACATTCAGGACTGGGAGGGGAGAGTTAGTCAAGATTTTAAATATTTGGGCATTACAATTGTTAAAAACAAAGAGAAGATCCCACAGATCAATCTATATAGGGTTGTAAAAGAAATAGATTGGTTATTTGCAAGGTGGAAAAACCTCCCTCTAACAATTTATGGAAGGGTCAACTTAATTAAAATGGTTATACTCCCCAAACTAACCTACTTATTTAATGCTATCCCCCTCGGTTTCCTTAAGTTAGGCATCAGTAAAATCCAGGGAAAGATCGTAAGTTTTATCTGGGGTTATAAGGGTGCAAAGCTGGCCTGGAAGAAACTCAGACGAAGGCTTGTCAAAGGTGGCTTGGCCCTCCCAGATATTAATTGGTACTGTGTAGCCTTCCATTTTAAGAATATCCGGATGCTGCTTGGGAAAACCGATGATTCAACCTGGGGAAGGCTCTTGGGAGAAATGGTAAGGCAGGAAGGTGGAGATGGCTTTTTGTATAAATTCGGTGCACCCAGGTACTTCAAAAAAGTATGCTTAAAAACTTTGAAGTCTGCCCTCCAATTATGGTACAAGGTCAGGAGTAGGTGGGGTTTAGGTTATTTTTCCGACTTTGCCCCAATCTGGGAATCCCCAGGGACCCTGTTATGCCTTAAAGATAGTCTGAGTATACCAATCAGAAGGGCAGGCATTATTAAATGGTCGGACTTGAAATCATCTGGAGGGGTTTACCCTTGGGAAGTCCTAAGAGCAAAGATTGGAAACGACTTTTCCAGGTTTAAGTATATCCAATTAGTTTCATGGTTCACGTCCGAAAAGAAAGAAACTTGTGGCGATTGGGAGCTGGAGTTATCTCTCCAAGATGTTAACCTCAAGAATAAAGAAATATCTAAATGGTACGAGAAGCTCTTGGAGGCAGATGAGAAGGAGTGTATACGACAACATTCAGTTTGGAACGGGGTCCCCTTCAAGTGCGATATTGAGGCAGTGTGGGAATACTCCTTGAAGCTCCTATACAAATTTGTAAAACCGGCCAACCTGAAAAAGAACCACTTCTTTACCATTAATCGTTTATACTGGACACCGGCTAAGATTGCAAAGTTTGCCCCAACCCCTCCCCCCAAGTGCCCAAGGTGTAATTAATAAAAGCCAACGACCTGCACATCTTCTTTGAATGCCCAAAGTTGAGCGATTATTGGGGCGGAATTGAGAATGCTTTTTGTGGGATTTTTGGCAGGAAAGTTATCTTGAACGAGGCTGAAGAATTCGCATAGAGGTCTGTTGCTTTATCTTATCTTGATAGCCCGGAGGGAAATATGTATAAAATGGAGAGACCCCCTGCCCCAAAGATGGAAGACTGGGTTAAGGGAGCTATCAAAATGGCCCGGTTGGACCAGGGAGTAGAGAAGGAGAATAGCTTAAATATCTGGCTAGATTTTACATCTTGGTGTAGAGCCTTGGGGCTCGATCCTCTCTTGGTCCGATGATTACACCATGGCACCAACAAAGGTGTGGGTCTGGCTTGGTTTACAGACTGAAGCGAATGCAGTGGCCGCAGGGCGCACAGGTCAGAAGGGCGGCTATACAAAGTATTGCAGACGCTTTTTGGTGATATGAGGATAAAAAAAAAAAACTCGAAATTTTGCTGTAAGGGGCAAAAGTATTGACAAATTGAATAATTTTACATATTTAGGAAACTTATTTAATAATACGATGAATTGGGAACCACTCATAACAGCAATGGAACAACATACAAGTAGGGTTGTGGAGTGGTTATTCCGTTTTGCTTGCAAGCTAGGACACAAGCCGGTGACAGAGGTAGTCACCCTCTACAAAGCTAAGTGCTTGTCCGTGGCAACTTAAGGTGCAGGGGTGTGGGGCCATCATAAAAGCCACCAACTACAGGTTTTGGAAAATAAGTTCATAAAAAGGCTATTGATGACCCTGAATAGCACCCCCACACTTCTTTGTCACCGAGAGCTGGGGTTGGAATTTTTAGAAGACCGCATAGGCATTGCCCCTTTGCTCCTATGGGCAAAAATGTAGCTGTCAGATGAATTAACATTCTCAATGGATGTGATTAAAGACTGGGGCACTTTTATGAGAATCCTGATAGTATCCTCACAAATTCGAAGGCCATTATCAAAGAGGCGCATTATTCTTGGGCAAATATGCGCCATACACAACCAGAGGCGTCTGGTCTTTTATGTCTGCTCCCTGCCCAACAGCCATTTTACTTAACTTTTACCACCAATGTACAGACACGATTTCTTCTAACCAGATTTCGTTTAGGCACTCTGCACTTTCTAGTGGCATTCCCGAGACAATCAGGGTGGGCCGACAAACTTATGCCCTGCCCGTGTAAAAATCTGGCAGCTCAGAGCACCTTGCATTTTATTCTATTTTATCCTCTTTATAAAGAGCCTAGGGAAAAATTTCTAGCCCTGCTTCTAAGGGAAATCTGGCCTAGTACATACATTGATGGTTTTAATTTGCTGTATTCATTGGCCACTTCTGCTATTTGCATTGCGGTCTCTAACTATTTAAAAGTTGCAATGGCAATTAGAAAGCGTTATGAGCTTTAGAAGTTGACTAGGAACGTTGTAATTTTTAATGCACAATTTTTATAACTTTGAAGTTTATGATCAATGATATATCTTGCTGTGCCAGGTCATTTGTATTATGGACTATATGTTTTTAACTGCCAGATTTCTATGAATTTTATCTTTTATTAATATTAACTACCCTGTTTTACAAAAATGCTATGAAATCTTAAAACTGTGATGTTTCTTTGTCAAACTTTTATGGTCTTTGGAACTGAATAAAGTTATTCTTGACTTGACTCGAATGGAAAGGGAAATCTGTTGCTTTGTGAATTTGTGTAAATATATTTGGAAATTCAGTTATCACAAGTTAAAGTTTTACGTATTAATCAGGTACTGTGGAATTCATTAAAAATTACAGAAGAGGCTAACAGAGACCAATTAAGGTATGAATATGCCCTCCTCTGCAAGTCGTTTGTTGTCTTCTCCTCAATAGAATTCCATACTCACTTGATTAATTAGAGGAGGAGACATTTCCAGGTCTCCAAGTACCTATGTATGAGGTGTAAATCACTATGTCACATCTTATTCTTTTTTGCCTGGGTCGTTACTGTATTCTGTGGCTCCTGCAGATGTTTGTGCAAGAGGTAGAGGGAGTATGAATGTTATGACAGATACAGGATGTCAGTACAGTTTATGTGGTGGAATTACTGGCCCATGGTGAGGATATGTTCTCCAAGAGCCTCTGCTGTCTTTATTAGTAAGAGGAAAATCAAATGGGATTTTCCAGGGCTTAAGTAAACTCTTGTTTTTTTGGCTCACATCAAACAGTGGTAAAGGGAGTATGAGACATATCAGGAGTTGTCTTAGGCAGGCCATTCATAATGCATGCTTGAGGCATTCAACTTTTTATACACCTAGGGAAGAAAAGATATTATGTTTACTCTTTCCTCAGATGAAGCTAGAGAGCGGCCCTGGCTTCAGCCTACATTTGTGCTAGATTAAGTAGTTGCTACTAGGACAAGGAAAGTTAGTATACTGATTGATATCCTTATCTAGTGGAGGAGCTGGTCTTCTGTGTTGCTGGAGCTAAACCTAAAGTTTGTAGGCTTCTTGTAAAGTCTGAAAGAACCCTATAAATGGATAGTAGTACAGAGGATGAGAATGGATCCTACAGAGGAGAATTCCAATGGCCCTTACTCTATGAATGACTTCAAGCACGATTCCCAACTAGTTTGGAGGAGCACAAAAATGTTCAGTGTGAACTTCCGAAACTTCATTTCAAGACTCCTTTCTGCATACAATGGGGACACATCAACCAGTGAACCTGGAAGAACTCCATGAAATCTACAAAAGCAAAATGAACTGAGGAAAGTCCTCAGGAACAGCTGCCGACTTTGCATTGTTTCATCTGTTAAAACACCGCATTTCCCAGCTGAAGCTTTTGACTTTTTATTTTCTTTCTTCCTCAAAGTTCTCCCACTCAGCACATCCTGAACCATAGGAATCTGTTTACTACATACTGCAGCATCACCTTTAGGGCTAGAGTTTCCCTCCTTCTCAAAGATTTGACCTGCAACAACCACCTAGCTCTGTATGGCTGCATGCACTTGCAGATAGGCCTCATCATGCCAAAGTCTCAGGTGGAATCTTGATTTTTCTATTGATTTTACCTTCTCCTCTGGATTCTACTTAATTTCTATTACCCATCAGTGCCTAGGTGAATACCTCACTTTCTTTTATAACTTTAGTCCTCAATGTAAGATTGACTTTATTTATGAGGCTTTTAGTTAATCCTTTTACTTTTGTGTTAAACATAAATTGGATATTTAGGTTGGTTATCTATTGGTGTTCTGTTATACCACTCACACTTCACACATCACTCAAGAGTAGGTTCTCAAAAGTCAAAAGATGTCATAAGGTAAATAGTGGATTATCCTTCTGCAGCTCTGTTGGACTTGGCCCTTTTTGCAGGGTCATCCCTGAACTTTTTGCCTTCCTCCTGTATTTTCTCTGACCTGTTTTTGTTGGTTTTATGACTCTGGGCACTTTACCACTGCTGATCAGTGCTAAAGTGCATATGCTCTCCCTATTGTAAATTGATGTATGGATTAGTGACTCCATGATTGGATTATTTGATTTACTTGTCACCCCTAGTATAGTGCACCATGGGTGCCCGGGGCCTGTAAATCAAATGCTGCTGGTGGGCTTGCAGCACTGGTTGTGCCACCCACAGAAGCAGCTTGTAAAGTGTAGCTCAGGCCTGCCATTGCAGAGCCTGTGTGCAGTCTGAGACGGCCATGTCGACATGGCAGGTGCACCCACTTGCCAGTCCCTAAACCTTCCCTTTTCTACATATCAGTCACCCCTAAGGTAGGCCCAAGGGCAGGGTGCATTGTATGTAAAAGGTAGGACATGCCCTGATGTGTGTAGCATGTCCTGATAGTGAATTACAGCCAATTTCGTTTTTCACTATTGCAAGGCTACCTGTCCCCATAGGCCAGAATGGGCAGCTTGATTATAACATCTTATAATCCTAACTGACCCAGGGAACATGGTAGAAATTCGAATTTAGTATGCCTGAACTCAGAATGATAAAATACATATTTTAGTGAAGTTGGTTTTAACATTCTGTGTTTGAAAATACCACTTTTAGAAAATAGGTATTTTCTTGCCTAACCATCCAGCCTGCCTCTGCTAGCTTGTGTATTGTATGTCTGGTTTTGTGAGTGACAGGGGCTGGGGGGCTCCAGGAGACAGGGTGAGTCAGCACCAGGCTGAATAGACCTATCTGTATTGGGAGTGGTGGGAGGAGTAGCACCTGGGCCTGAATAGAGCTGTGCCTGCCTTCCACAATGCTGGCTCCACCTCCTGTGGTGCGTCTGATGGCCCTGGCCCACACTGACAAAGGAAGAAGCTGTGCACTGGCAGAATGCACCCAGAACTGGTTTGGACTAGGTACAGGACCCTCTGCCTTCAGAGGACAAAGGATTTACTGGTATAAATAGTGGGGCCCAGATCCCAAGACTTTAGATCACTTCTGGAACAACAAGACGAACCTTTGCCAAGGAGAAGAACCAAGGAAGCTGCAGGAGTTTGGACTGCCCCTCTGCCAGTGTGCTGTTTGCTGGGTTGGCCTGCAGTGGTCTTCATTGCCAAGGAAAGGAGAAGGAACTTTCAAAGAACTTTCATCATCTTGCAGAATATTTCTCCAAGGGCTTGAACTAGAGCTTGCCTCCTGCTGAAGTCTCAGGGCTACAAGACTTCACCACCAGCTCCCTCCTGAATTCCCTTGCTGGGGATTCTGTCTGCAGAAGCCTGCGTGTCGCTGGGAGCTGGAAGCGCGACTCAGCGAGAAGAAGCGTGTTGCTGTCGCAGCTGTTGCCATCGCATCGCCGGAGAAGCGTGTCGCGCCGCATCACCAGAGAAGCGTGTCTTCGTCGCAGCTGCCTGCCGTCGCATCACCAGAGAAGCGTGTCTTCGTCGCAACTGCCTGCCGTCGCATCACCGGGGAAGTGTGTCGCCACCGCAAGGGTCGCCGTCGCATCACCATAGAAGCGTGTCGCCGTCGCAGCTGCCTGCTGTCGCATCACCGGAGAGGCGTGTCGCAGGGCCTGTCGCGGCTCCAAAGGTACAGAGTTCGCGGCACGGCCGTCGGGCGTGCACGCATCATCTTCACGTCGTCGCACCGCATCAAGGGCGCACTCTCATCGCATCATACCGGATCGTCGCACCGCATTGAGGTGCCTGCTTGCCGCATCGCCCTCCCTGCGGACCCTTTGTTTGTTTTGCGTTACGCATCCAAGATACTTTTGTAAGAAACGTGTCGCATTTATCATCATCTTGAACTAAGTTACTTCTACCATCTTTAAGTCTATTTTGAGTACAGTAATGTGGATTTTTGTTGTTTATGGTCTTGTGTTAAGTCTATATAAAGAATACTTATTTTTATAAAGCCTGTGTGGTGTCCATCTGTAGTGTTTGTACTGTATTACTGTATGTGTTCACAAATGCTTAACACACTGCCTCTGAGATAAGCCTGTCTACTCGTGCCAAGCTACCAAGGGGGTGAGCAGGGGTTATCCAGGAGTGTAATCCCTTTCCCTGACTTAGAAGCAAGGGTCCCTATTTGGACAAAGGTGTATACCATTGCCAACTAGAGACCCCCAGGTCTAACAAGCTCCATTGAAATGGGCACTCAGTTATACCCATTACTCTTCCACATGCCTGCAAGGTAGACTCACCAATTTAAACTGGGAGGTATGAATTTTCACTTTATTCTGGAGACAGTTGATCTAAAACTATTTTCCATTCCTTTACATGTAAATTCCATGTTGCGTAATGCCATTTAATTCTAAGTACATCACAGATGTAGGCAGATAAAGGAATTATACATAGAGAGAAAATGTATGACAACAAACTACTGAGACCTGTTGGGCACACAGTTAATGACCTGCGGCCAAGTTAGACTGCTGTTCCATTGAAATATGAAGGTCTTCCCAAGGCCTATTATTCAAGAAGCTGTGATGGACATATATCTTAAGAAAGACTACTATACCCAGCCAAGGGAAGAGTCAAAGCTGGCTAGGCACTGATAGCTCAGACACTAAAGGCGTCCCGGAAGAGAACTTTGTTCACCACTGTGCAAATATGGTGGTTTCACTGAATCCTCACAGAAGGATTCTCTTTTGAATCAACATTTCTGAAAAAATTCTCCTTCACAAAAACACATTTTTGAAGGAAACTCTTCACAGAAACAAAGTTGGATGAAGTAAAAAAACTCGACATACTTTGCATTTTTTTCTTTTGTAATTGTATTGGTTTTTGAGAAAAACAAGTGCATTTTCAACACTGAAAAACATTGCATCCATCCCACACCCTTCAAATTAACATGCCTCCTGAAGAGCCCACAACATTACCTGGCATCTGGCTTTTCCCTGGGAGCCTGGAAGGGTGGGGGGGGTGGTTTTGTTACTTGGGGGGCATTTTTGTAGCAGTGCAGCAGTTTTGAAAGCACCCTCTGCAGAGTTCCTTGTAGATCCAGTAGTTTTCAGGCAATAATAAAAGTGTCAAGATAACTCTAGTGATTAACATCCCTACTTGAGAGAGATCAGAGTTTTGTCTAGTGGCAGTTTTGGTTCATCGAAGGTAGCGCTGAGGGTTAATATGTCTGCTGCAAAGGATGTGTACCATGCAGATCATAGGACAGTATGTTATGTGCATATCTTAGTGGGTTACTGTTTTTTTGTCACAGAGACCCTTGTGTTACTGTGCAGTTCATAAGTTACAATCATAATCTAGCAAAGTGAGCTATGAAGTGTCATCAAAGACCTACACGCAAACTACATGGTACAGGTTAGAAATGTAATCTTTTATTCGAGTCTTTCATTATCCTAATGTTGCCAAAAAGGGTTTGTTTAGGTTGAAATACATTCTTATTAGTAAAGCCAAACCTAATCACTGATGTACATTTTGAATCCTGGGTTTGTGCTTCTCCACACCAAGCACTCTTAAAAATGCTCACCAATATGGATGATGTGAATCCTACACCTTGCATTTCCCTTTATCTTTGTAACATTTTCTATACACTGATTTACACATATATTCATTGACTCTGAATATGAATGTGATGTACAGTGCTCCAACACCCTACACTGGTATGAGAGGTGCTATAAAATACATGAAATATATGTGAAAGAGGGGCTATGAAGAGATGAGAGGCTGTTGGAGGGTGATAGTGAGGGAATCATTGAAGAGCCTGATGCAGATGAAAAGCTGTAAGAATCTTTAAGTGACACATAAATTGATTTTGAGACATTTTGAGTAACACATGAATAAACGTGCACTAACTACACGTTGGAGAGTCATGAGAAATAAATGTGAAAGAACTTACTTGCTGCATCGTACAAGCATGCAGATAATTGTAGAATAGATGAAATTGTATTCATTTGAATAATAGAGGTTTATATTTTATTAACCAGCCTTAGCATATTATTTCAATGAGCAACAGAATGTTAAAGTGATGTAGTCATGGGTTATAAAATTCCTAACCATCCTCATGGAAATAGTCATTTGTGTGAAGAATGAATGAAATCTAACGTAATTTAGATAACTTTACATGTGATATTTAGGGCTTCATTCCGTATTCCATCATCTGCACATGTGAAATTGTGCCCCAAATGAGAAAAGCAGAAATGGAGCTACACCGTCATAGTGAGTGTAAATATCATGAAACCTTCAGCTAATAATCTTCATATATGTGCTAATACAGAACACCTGACATGAAATTAATATTTTATGACTTGAAATAATTTTACATGTTGGTACTTTGAAATTGCAGTAAAACGACATAGTCACATGACATTTTTGCAAACAGATTATTAACATCTTTGAATGTGTGTAAGTTGAAGTGGTCCATTAGAATACTGACATACCGCTATGAAATGTATATTTCACTACTTTATATCCTGTATATTCTTTAATTGACTTTATTATAGGCCTGCATGTTTACTCTTCTGCATTGTCTTATACTCTTATACTTGTGAGAAGATTTCCCAAACTTACAATGTGAAGCAAAACTGTTGATTCTAAGAGAGTTCTCACTCGCTTAGAATGACTGCTTGCAACAAAGTTGACACTTTGGGAACATTTGCTATGGGAAACTGTCCTCCTGAACTCACTGATGAGCCTGCTGCTAAAGGGTCATTGTTTGGAGGTTTAAGTGTACCGGATGACCATACAAACTACGTGATTAGTACCACATCTTTCTATAATATGTGTCTTCCTTTATGCCTCATGACAATCCTCCTATACAAACTGACCAATGGACTGAGTGGTCTGACACGATGAGGTGACGAAGGAGGTGTCACCCCGGAACTAGAGGACTACATTATACCTTGATTTGATGGATGGAGAGCGAGACTGCTTTTGATTTTCCTGCACCTTTTGCTAACTTTGTTCATGTTCATTCCTTTTGCAGACTGTGCTTGCCCCTTCCCCTTGGACTGACACATACGCTGTGTGCACCATTCTTGGACACTTTCTCGATGGGCACTGCCTATCAGCTATTGTGACTCATGTCCTGGCTGAACTTTCCTGAACCCTTTGTCACTTTATGGCAAGCCCAAATGAACTAGACTATCCTGTACTCTTTGAGAAATAAATGTTTACTAATAATGTGATGACCTTTATTGAAATCTTTGATGAACTAAACTTTAACTAGAAACCTAAGTCATGATTTATCATGACATGTCTCTATGAGTTGATTGTGCATTCTAAATTAATTTATTATTGTGAAGGAGAGATCAGCTTAGAGAAATTTCAAAGCATCAGGTACTACTGTTATTGTTTTGTATTGCTCTAGCAGAATTATTGGATTGCATGATTTTAGTCTGACTTAATTACTTCAGGAGGTTCGGAGTAGCAGTGATAATACTTTTCTTGTATAGTCTGACTTTGAGAGTCATATACATGAACCTAATTATTAGTTTGTAAGTCGCTTATCCAGGGCCTGATCCTCATTGGATATCCGGATATTGGATCCTCTGTATCCAACCCCTCGTTGGCACAAACAAGATCCATCGGTTGAAGAGATAAGGGTAAGAAGAAAATTAGAATGAAAAAGGGTCCAATTTCCGCTGGAACAAGCCCCAATAAAGAATGTTGAATCCTGGTGCACTCTAAGGTCATCATTTACTATGCTTTAAAAGCTAATACAATTGAATTTATAATGAAACATGTGTTGTAGAATTTGCCATTTTTGCCCAACCCCTTCTTGTAGTGGTAAGGCTCACTTGCTTCACTCATTATGCACAGTACAGGCGCTGGTCTGACAAAATTTGCCAGGGCTGCTTTGGATTCCCAATCCAGCCCCGCATCAATCAATCAATCAATCAGGGGTTTGTTAAAGCGCGACTACTCACCCGTAAGGGTCTCAAGGCGCTAGGGGTGGGGGGGGTGCAGGTTCCATTCCATCAAGGAGGGGGTCTGTTGAAGAGCCAGGTTTTGAGGTTTCTTGCGAAGATGGGGAGCGATGTTGTCTGTCTGAGGTGGAGCGGAAGGGCGTTCCATGCTTTGGCCGCAAGGAAGGAGAAGGAGCGGCCTCCCGATCTGGTCTTTCTGGTGCGGGGGACCACGGCGTAGGAGAGCTGGGCTGATCGTAGGGTCCTTTGGGGTGCGTGGAATTTGAGTCGGCTGTTCAGGTATGCTGGTCCGGTGCCGTGGAGGGCCTTGTGTGCGTGGGTGAGCATCTTGAAGGTGATTCTCGCCTCGACAGGGAGCCAGTGGAGTATGCGCAGGTGCTGGGAGAAGTGGCAGTGTTTTGGCAGGTTGAGGACCAGTCTTGCGGCGGCGTTCTGAATGTTCTGTAGCTTGCGGGTGAGGTTTTTGTTTATGCCGGCGTAGAGTGCGTTGCCGTAGTCGAGTCTGCTGGTGACCAGGGCGTGAGTGACGGTCTTTCGGTGTTCGAGGGGGATCCATTTGAAGGTCTTACGAAGGAGGCGGAGGGTGTGGAAGCAGGAAGACGAGACAGGCATCAGGCCATAAAATCCCCACCACCTCCCCATATCCTCTGATGCTTTTAGGACAGCCTCTAGCTGCGTATATAAACTCATCTTCTTTGGTGAGTAAACTGCACAGTTTGTTAGCTCTCCCCACCAGCAAGAGTGGAGTTTGAAACGTTGCCACAGATAACGACTTAATAAATAGCCCATATTTAGGTCAATTGTATAGAACCGCTGAGCAACAAAAATCACTTTTCTTTAGTGCAATGTATGTTAGGTGAACAGATAATTTCTGAGATAGCAGCAACTTATTTCCCACATGAGGTTTTGGCATTTTGTAGAAAAGTGTGATGTTGACCGCCACCTTTGCCTTGTGGGTGGTTTTCTTGGAAGATTATATGAATTGTGGAAATAAAAGAGAGGGGAATATCAAACCGAATTCTTAGAAAATTAAAGAATCTCTTCAAAATTATCATTCCCTACATTCAGTATGACTTTTTGGAGGAATTTCCTAGGTTGTCATTTCATATTTTATGACTCAGCGCATTTATGTCTGTGAGACTGACTTAAAGATATTGTTAAGGATAGAATTAGCATAACTAAAATTGCTAATTCTTAGTCACAAACAAAAAATACTAGTTGGAATATAATTTAAAAGGGACAGGATCCAAATAAAGTATAAATGAAAGAGCTGTAAATAACTTCCTTTCATTATATCTTTCCTTGTCAGAATTGTTTGAAATATGCAATTTGGCTATTTTAGAACATGCAACATACTTAGATTGAACCCCTAGGCAATTATCATGAATTTGAATTACTCATTAGATAATGCAGCTCCCATTAGTGTCCCTTAATTAACCACCAATTATCAAATTCACATTATTTTGTTCTAGGGTGACACTCTAAAATAGAACACTCACATTTGACAAATTTGTATTACAGCTGCACGTTACAGGATTCCAGCAGGAGAATTCGGTCATTAGCAATTTTATTGGAGATCTGAATATATTTGCAATCTTAAATCACAACTGTTCAAGCACACATTGCAAACTTGTTATTGAATAAAAACTTTGAAAAGCCAATTAATTAATCCACAGTGAATTTTACTGAAATTGTTGTCCTATATTTTCATCAGAAGTTGGATTTACTTTGTATGCACCTCATAATAAGTCGATTTCATTTAATTCATTAACGATGAAAATGTATGATTTTTAATGTGTAATCAAATATTCCCTTGACCTAAAATGGATGCTGTCCTTCTTCCGTTTGGGTCAACATGGAAGATGTCTCCGATGTTTTGGATGATGCCAATCCTTTAACTTGGTTTCTGAATGAGCATTTTAGCAATGATCTTACCCAGTAGTGCATCTGGTTATTTTTCGTGGTGTTTAGCGTTTTTCTCATTTATGAAATAAATGGTTTTGAAAACGGCTGGGGGAGTTCAGAGCATCTTGAGCTGGGATGTGGTCCCAGCCAGCGAGCAACAGAAGCGACACCTGCTGGCAGTGAGCTGGTATTACAATGAAAGGTGGGGAAACTGACTGTGTTTTCACAGCCTAAAATGGCTTAAATCTCTAGAGACGTGACAGGAAGAAGACGCACTGAACGGTTTGATTTCTCCTCCTTGCTTCACAGCGGTTCAAGGTGTCCTTCTCCAGCACAGCCTACCTCTTTGCAGTACCAGTCCCTTGTTTCCTTCTTCCAGGAATTCAGTTTGACTGTTTTTTGTTTTGTCTATTCTTGTTTTTTATACCTCTAGCTTGTCCCTTCTCTCGTATGTGCCAGTCCATTTATAATCTTTTACAATATATTTCCGCTCACTTTGGCACCTTATCCAAGTGCTTTGAAAATACCCCCAATCAGCAAGGTCTTTGTCGGGAGAAACCGGCATTAGTAGCATACTTTGCTTCAAAGTTCTTCATACGTTATTTGGGGAGAGCACGAGTCCCTTGTGGAAAGACTTTTTAATCTTGTATTTAAGGTTCCATGTCTTTTTTTGGCTGATTCAACCTTTCTCTTTAATATTGACATCACATATAAATAACATTTAGGAAGCTTCCACTTGATGATTCATTCAAATGTGACTGACGTGGTCTGCATCAAAACGATTCTATCAAACCATGAGATTATGTTTCCCCAGTGGCGGCCGCTCCATTAGGGCGTTGGAGCGCCGCTCCACTGCTTTCTCGCAGTGCGAGAAGCAGAAAATAAAATGGTATTTTAAATACCATTTTATTTTCTGCTTCTCGCGCTGCGAGAAAGCAGAAGGCAGGGGTATGCCTGGTTAGGGGCGGGAGGGTGGGCGGGTCAGGGAGGAGTGACTTGCACCACTCTGAGTGCCCTGACTGTTTGGTCGGCCCAGGGGCCGTCCAAAGCAGTCATGCGCACTCTACATTTTCTCTATGTAGGCTGCATGCAGCCTACATAGAGAAAATGGCCTCTCTACAGGCGCCCGGCTGGGCGCCGTCTGGGACTCCGCACCAATCACAATGCTGCCATTGCAGCGTTGTGATTGGCTTACAGGAGGGGAGGGTCGAGGGAGCATGCCTGTTCCTGTCCAGGAGCAGAGGCAGCGCGGGACCCGGTCACCGCCGGTCAGGTAAGTTTTATTTATTTTTTGTTTTACCCCCCCCCCGTGTATTGCGAGCCGCGACTGAACAGGTGTGCCTTTGGGGACTTGCTGGTTCTTAGGAAATTGTATTCAGTGCAGCGTGGTAAAGGAAACCTGCTTCCAGGAGAGGAGGTGCTCCGTACGTTCAGCATCAGTTTGACGCACTGCCTGCCTGGAGCAGAGGGGGAGCTCATGGGAAGGAGGGAGTTTGGGGGGGTATATGCCACTGAATGATGAAGGGGTTACGCGTGCAGCAGTTGTGGCAAGCCATGCCGTGCTCCGGCTATCTGTGGGGAAGTCTTTCTTTGACATATGGCCGACATGGGAACGTATGACCCTGTCACGCCGCGTTCATGGTTAAGGCATTGGTTATAGTGGTTATCGACCAAGCAAGGGTTAATGACGTCGATTGATTATTGTTGTTCCATATAACAGATTGTTTGTCACGTGTCTAAGAAACAATGCGCCATTTTTCATCCAGACTGACGACTGCAGCAGCTTCAAAATGCTCCCCCCGCCATGCCTCTCTTTCCTGTTCCTGCTCATTTGTCTAGCGGCGAGGAAGGCTTTTGCTGCCGCCATCTCCAACTGCCGCATTACCGGTAGAGGCCCTGTGTGAATAAACAAGTCGCAATGAATGCAAGTGGCTGTTTCTCACATATAAACCCCTGCATTTGTCACCGAGTAAAGGTCAGGCTGGTACTTGGCTGCTCACTTGCGTCTGACGTGAGAAAAAAATGTCTCTGGCCTTGCAGTAAACGCTGACACCGTGAGTGCTCGAGAGAGGGAAACATTTTTGCATGGAATGTCTCGAGTCTGTGTGCATCTTGAACTGAGCCCTGAGAAAAAAAAGCTTCTTCACAGATTTGTGGCTGCCAATTCATGTGTGAACTGATAAGAACACCTTCCTCTTAGTATTATCTTCTTGCTTGAGCACTGCAAATTCAGAAATACATTGTTAACTCTTTCTGTGGCAACCGTCAAATAGTCTTGCTAGGTGTGTGCATTTTTTATTCGCCTAGGTTGGTAACATGGTACACTGATGTAAACGTGTATGGGTGTGCCCTGACTGTATCAGGGGCAGACATGAATGGAAGGCCTCTGAGAGATAGGAGACATTTGTAAAATTAACAGCGGACAGATACGATGCATTAAAACACGTTTTGAGTACATTTATAAAATGCTTAGAAAAAGGTGATGATTGTGAAGAGCTTAAAGCAGTATGTTTTGTTTAACAATCTTTTTTACTGTCCATGCCATCACACCCTTCATGAGGCATACATTGTATGTCGACCTGAAGACTTCCTCTTGTGATAAAATCTGTTTTTTATCGTTTCCTCTATGTGAAAATAACTATGCATGTTCTCATCCTAGCAAAGGCATAAATGCTAGAGAGTCGTAAATTAAATGCCTTTGCTGTGTTTAGTATTATGTAGTTCTGGATACGTACATATTAGCATGGTAAGAAGGGACAGCAAAACAGTGCAGGCGTCGCAGGATGGGATAGCAAACATATGCTACAAGGCGGCATGTAGATGAACATAGAAGAGAGATGTACAGGGCTGTGCTGCTGCGTGACAGGGACCTAGCAAGGCGATGGACATAGAAGAGAGATGTACAGGGCTGTGCTGCTGCTTGCCAGGGAAATAGCAAGGAAATGAACAGAACAGAGAGAGATATGCAGGACCTTGCTTCTGTTTGAAAGGGACATAGCAAGGCGATGAACATAGAAGAGAGACATACAAGGTTGTGCTGGTGTTTGACAGGGACATAGCAAGGCAATGAACATAGAAGGGAGATGTACAGGGGTGTGATGCTGCTTGACAGGGAAATAGCAAGGCAATTAACAATTGCTTTATTAACCTTCCTGCTTTCTCAAATTTGCTTGAAAATGCACCATTTGTCCACTCTTTTTTCAAAATTTTCGCAGGGGGAGAACCCCCCCGAACCCTCCGTAGGTTGTTCGGGCTCGCTCGCTGCAGTGCATTAATTATTTTCTCCTCAATCAATCAATCAATCACAGAATTTGCAAAGCGCACTACTTACCCGCGAGGGTCTCAAGGCGCTAGGGAAAAAAAGGGGGGGGGGCTGCTACTGGTCGAACAACCAGGTCTTGAGTAGCCTCCTGAAGGTCAGCAGGTCTTGGGTCTGTCGTAGGCTTAGTGGAAGGGTGTTCCAGGTCTTGGCAGCTAGGTGGGAGAAGGATCTGCCGCCGGTGGTAGTTCTTCGAATGCGAGGGACGGTGGCGAGGGAGAGGTCGGCGGAGCGGAGTTGGCGGTTGGGGACGTAGAAGAGGAGTCGTCTGTTGAGGTAGGCTGGGCCAGTCTTGTGGAGTGCCTTGTGTGCGTGGATGAGGAGTTTGAAGGAGATTCTCCTGTTGACGGGGAGCCAGTGCAGGTTCCTCAGGTGGGGGTGATGTGGCTGTGGCGTGGTACATCGAGGATCAGGCGTGCGGAGGCGTTTTGTATGCGTTGCAGTCGCTTGATGAACTTGGCCGGGGCTCCCGCGTAGAGGGCGTTCCCATAGTCAAGTCTGCTACTGACGAGGGCCTGGGTGACTGTTCTTCTTGTGTCTGTCGGGATGCACCTGTAGATCTTGCGAAGCATGCGGAGGGTGTTGAAGCAGGAGGATGAGACTGCGTTGACTTGCTTGGCCATGGAGAGCGTTGAGTCGAGGATGACTCCCAGGTTGCGTGCGTGGTCGGTGGGTGTCGGGGCTGCTCCCAGCGTCGTTGGCCACCAGGAGTCGTCCCAGGCTGAGGGGTTGGAGCCGAGGATGAGGACCTCTGTCTTCTCCGTGTTCAGTTTTAGTCGGCTGATCTTCATCCAATCGGCGACGGCCTTCATTCCTTCATGGAGGTTGGATTTGGCGGCGAGGGGGTCCTTGGTGAGGGAGAGGATCAGTTGAGTGTCGTCGGCGTAGGAGATTATGTTGAGGTCGTGCTGTCTGGCGATGCGTGCGAGCGGGGCCATGTAGATGTTGAACAGTGTTGGGCTGAGGGACGATCCCTGGGGTGCGCCGCAGATGATCTCGGAGGCTTCGGATCGGAATGGTGGGAGGCGGACTCTCTGGGTTCTGCCGGCGAGCAAGGAGGTGGCCCATTCCAGGGCCTTGTCTCGGATACCTGCGTCGTGGAGGCGTGCGCGTAGAGTGCGGTGGCAGACAGTGTCGAAGGCGGCGGAGAGGTCCAGCAGGATGAGGGCTGCGGTCTCACCGTTGTCCAGCAGGATCCTGATGTCGTCGGTGGCGGCGATGAGGGCAGTCTCAGTGCTGTGGTTGCTGCGGAACCCCGATTGGGATGGGTCCAGGATGCTGTTTTCTTCGAGGTATCGGGTTAGCTGTTTGTTGACGATCTTCTCGATGACCTTGGCTGGGAACGGAAGCAGGGAGATGGGCCGGAAGTTCTTGAGGTCTCTCGGGTCCGCCTTGGGTTTTTGAGTAGGGCGTTGATCTCTGCGTGTTTCCAGCTCTCTGGGAAGGTCGCGGTCTCGAAGGAGAGATTGATGACGTTGCACAGGTGGGGTGCGATGGAGCTGCTGGCTTTGTTGAAGATGTGGTGCGGGAAAGGGTCTGACGGGGAGCCGGAGTGTATTGTGCTCATGGTCTTGATGGTGTCCTCGATGTTCACGCTGGCCCAGGCTGGCAGGGGGTCGTGGTCGATGGTGTGCGGCCGGTCTGGTGCATCGATCTTAGTTGGGGCTGTCTGGGTGTTGAAGCTGTCGTGGATGTCGGCGATCTTGCGGTGGAAGAAGGTGGCGAGGGAATCGCACAGGGGTTGCGACGGCGGGATGTCGTTGGTGTTGGAGCTGGGGTTGGAGAGTTCCTTCACGATGTTGAAAAGCTCCTTGCTGTTGTGTGCGTTGTTGTCGAGGCGGTCTTTGAAGGAGATTCTCTTGGCGGACTTGATGAGGTGGTGGTGGTTACGGATGGCGTCTTTGTGGGCTGCGTGGCTGTCCGGTGTCTTATCACTGTGCCATTTCTTCTCTAGTTTCCGGCAGGTACGCTTGGAAGCTAGGAGTTCCGAGGTGAACCAGCTGGCTCTTTTGGTGGTGTCACTGTAGGTGAGTTTTTTCAGCGGGGCGAGGGTGTTGGCACAGTCGTCCATCCATCGTCTGAGGTTGCAGGCAGCGTCGTCGGTGTTGGATGGGTCGGAGGGAGGGCTGAGAGCGAGGGTTGCCCGTAGTTGGTCTTCGGTGACTTTGCTCCAGCAGCGGCGTGGGATCTGTTGGGTGCGGTGGTGTGTGGTGGGTTTCTGGAAGGTGAAATGGATGCAGCGGTGGTCGGTCCAGAGGAGTTCCGTGGTGTGGCTGAAGGAGACGTGGGAGCTTGAGGAGAAGATGGGGTCAAGCGTGTGGCCGGCGGAATGGGTCGGTGTTGTGACGAGCTGGCTCATCCCGAGGTTGGCGAGGTTGTCGATCAGGGTGGTGGAGTTGCTGTCGTTGTTGTTCTCCAGGTGAAAGTTCAGGTCTCCGAGGAGGATGTAGTCGGTAGAGGTCAGGGCGTGCGTGCTGATGAAGTCGGCGATGGAGTCGCTGAACTGGGGTCGGGGCCCAGGGGGTCTGTAGACAAGGGTGCCTCTAAGGGTGGTGTTGGGGTCCGTGTGGATCTGGAAGTGCATGTGTTCGGCGGTGCTGCCTCACCACTTTCAAATCTCACCAGCCGCCACTGTGTTTCCCGAATGTCCCAAATCCGTTTTTTCATTTCTTTATTTGCATTTATAAACCAGTACCAGCACTCCAAGGTGCAGCGTAGTGTCATTTTGTGACAGTATCTATAGTTCTACCCATTGTACATCATACATCAACCAAAACCGATACAAACCCCTAACAGTGAAAATCCCACCGCCCCCATCCATCCCAGTACAGAGGATGCAGTATACCAGTAATAAAGAGGAAACCATGACAAGCAGCACACATATCTGCAACTGTAGGGTCTACAGTCTACATAACATCGCATATACCTACCGGTTATGGCAGAACCGTCATTAGTTTGACAGTCTCTGGCATGACCAGTAAGAGGCGAGATCCACAGGTGCAGGGGACCAGTTCCAAAGAACTGTGATTTATAGCAGGAAGTAATAATGAGTCAAACATCTATGTAGGGAGATCATCCGATTTAGCTTCGATGGCCCTAAGAAATCCTTCCCAGCTGGCCACATAGTCGCAGTGCGTCCCCCTACCCTTCAACTAGCGTGAAGCAGTAACCTTCGCCAAGGACCACTTATATAACTCCCTTGGCCAGCTAGCAAGTGATGGAGCACCTTGTACGCTCCAGGCTATTGCAATGCTATGTTTGACCGGTACCAGCGCAAGGCCTATGAAACGGCATATGTGTTTGCAGTTTTTGGTTCTCTTCATTATGCCCATGAGCCAGGCCCCTGTTCCAATGGGATCACCTTGCCTCCCAGTTCCCCTTTGTCCTTTAAGACCTTGAACCAATAGGCCTGTATCACCGGACATGACCAGACCATGTCATAAAAAATCAGCTTGCTCCCGCTGACAGCTGGGGCACTGAGCCAAGGCACCCGGGAACATTCTGGCAATCCTCATTGGTGATAAGTACGCTTGGTGCATATAATTCAGTTGTGTGTATTTAAACCTTTGGTTCCTAGTGACTATCTGCAGGTACTTCAGTGCCATAGCCCATTCTGTGAAGCTGAGGTCCCACCCCAGACATTGTTCCCACCGAACCTTCAGAGGCTCAAGTGATATGTAGAATGCCGGGACTATGGTGGCATGTAACAATGTAATCGCATGGCAGCAAGTCCTTCTGGTACGTATAATTCTCAGGGTGTGTTACCTGTTGGTTTCGACTCCTCGGATTGCAATATGCATTTTAACAGGCGTTGCAGTGCAGCATGCGCTATAAATTGGCCAGCTGCAATACTCGTGGTCTCAGGTAGGGATTTAAAGGGACACCGTTTCCCACCTTCATAAATCCCACCCACTGTGGTAATCCCAGCCTTGGTCCAGGGCCGCTAATCAAATACATGTACTAGTTCCCGAAACCCAAATAGGCACTAAAGAGGCATCTCTAGGGTGTAGGGGGGCAACTCCCCAAGTCTAGTGTTTATAAGCACCAACAATAACTAGCTCTGACATGACTCTGCTGCCCTACGGCTGGTCGCAAAGTAGTCCTACAACAGCTCCACTGTCAGACCCATATCCTATGTCTCAGATCCTTAATTGTGATATGCAAACACTAATAACAGTCCAACTCCCTTGATCTCAACATTTTAACGAAGGAAATTACACTTTAATTTCCCTCTTTTGCTGTGTTCATTAAAGGTTGGTATCTCAAATCTGTGGCAATGCTTACTTCTGCCAGGTGGTCAATGTCTTATAAGTGAGCAAGAACAAATCATTCCCCCCAGGAATACCTGGGTAACCATACTATACATCACTAAAGGTCCCATGGGGCTCACTTTCTAAAACAACTTTTATATGCTTTATGATTAAGGAGGCCAAAATGAAGGTAACATATGCAGTTGGCATCACTTAGTACAATACAAATGCCCCATTTAAATACAAATTCAATGTTCCCAGGAGAAAAACAGTATACGCAAATGACAATGAGAGTCAATGTGCTACAAGCATGGACTAGACACATCTGGTAAGATTAGTAGTTAATAGTAAACATACAGTGTTTAGTTTTGTATGCAACAGGGCCATTAGTGCAATCAGAAATCAAATTAACAAAGAAAAGAGAATAAAAGGATAAAGGTAATGTTAACTCAGGCAACAGAGGAAGAACCAAGCTAACGCATCACATAAGTTGCAAGTATGGCTCATCTAGGAGGGAGAAGACGGGAGCGAGCGGGCAGGGATCCGGA
Source organism: Calotriton arnoldi (assembly GCA_963921515.1). Taxonomy (NCBI): domain Eukaryota; kingdom Metazoa; phylum Chordata; class Amphibia; order Caudata; family Salamandridae; genus Calotriton; species Calotriton arnoldi. The sequence continues at coordinate 422,679 of CAWUFW010008828.1, read as the reverse complement.
GTTCACACTCCACTCCTGTTGGTGCATGTGACAGCCAGGTGGGCCCGAAAATGACACTACAAGGCTCCAACAGAATGCTGTATATCAAGAGTGTGCATAGGGCCGCAGAAGAGATCACTGGGCCATATAATATTCTAGAAGGATTTGACCATCATTGTCCACAGAGGGACATGCCAACTGAATTGCCTCCGAAGCATGAAGGATTTCAGGAGAGTGAAACCCTCTGGTAATCACTTTTTGTAATGCTACCACTTCATACTTGGACCATTTAATAAGCTCATTTACCCAACGCGGTATCTTGGGCCCCTGGGCACTTCAAAGTCATCGATATCTGGCGTCTGGCCAACATCAGCGCCAAATCTATAAATCTGCCAGTTACCTTAGTAGCCTTAGTTCTAGGGAGCAAGCACAATGGACACATCAGCAGAGTAGGCGATAGTTCATGGTCCGTGGCTTGAGAGATGTATTGTACAACCGTGGACCAATAATCAGTAACTGTGGTGCATGTCCAAATCATTTGTCAGAAATCTGGGAACCCATGCAGCCGTCTCCGGATACATTTCATTTATTCTTTTAGGTGTGATGTAGAAGCAGTGAAGGTAGTACGACTGTATTACCTTAAATATGGAGTTTCTAGAAACTCCCAAACATGCTTGAGCTCCTTTCTCCAGTCAAAATTAGCAATCAGGACACTTATATCAGCAGTCCATTTGTCACTATGCTACTAACTTACACTTGAAGCCACCATATGTGAGCGGTAGAAAATCATCATTGTATGATTTGTACCATTGAGTGTTAATATATACCTAAGGCATTCATGCTCTGGTGGATCCGCTGTGCCTGTGAGCCACCAGTGATGCACTGTCGCCATTATGGTGCTGTGCAGTAGAAAAGGCCTCTCGGTATACTATACACCACTTACAAGGCCTGAAAAGTCTTGGGTGTGCCCTCACCGTGTAGACTCCCCAGTGTTGTAAGTCTACTCTCAACCCATTCTGTCGGTGTAGACCAGTTAGCGCCATGTGGCAGAAGTGCTAGTGAAGTCAGGGGAATATCCCTTGTCTAAGGTACCCTTGTGTGTGCCCTTTGAAGAGCCCTAGCCCAGACATAGCGAAGTGTTCTCAATTCTATTCCGTTAAACTGAAATAGATTGAAAGGATTGAATAGCAGCTATGCAAGGTGTGCATCTGGATGTGAATCTATACAGAGATGCAAAAAATTACAGTAATCTAGGGAGCATCACCATTTTTGACATTGCTACTTTCCCCATGAGCAATATGGGAAGTTTATTCAAAAATCTAATCGTACGTCTCAAGGAGGATAAAGTTGCCAGTATATGCCCCCCCAGCAATTGTCTTTCTGAGTGATAAATGCAGACACCCAGATATTGACTCCTAACTGCAAGACATCATCACCACCTCCCCGGGGACTGGCAGTGCATATCCAGTTGACAAACAAGCCTGACAAGCTGCCAAAGGCTGCTCCTCTCATGCTCTCCCCTGATCCCCACAGATACAGGAGCATATCTTCTACATTTAATGATTTATACAACCATATGCTGCTGATGTGGAGGCCCTGGCAGCAGCCACCCCAGTATATCATCAAAGCTAATGGCTCCACAGCCAGGGCGAAAAGAACCAGAGAATGTGGGCATCCTTGTGTGGTGCCTCTACCAACTATAAATGGATCTGATATAACAGTGCCCATCTTGGTAAAAGCAGTGGGATCCGACTATAACAATTGAACCCAGTCTACAAAATCATGACCCAGCCTCCATTGTAGACAGTAGCGGCCCATCCCCTGCCAAGAGGCGGGGCGGGCCAAGCTGAGGAGGGGAGAGGGAGGTAGGGGGGGGGTCAGGGTATAAAAAATAAAAATAAAGGATATAAACCTTCATGCCACCGCCGTCTCCTGCTGCATTGCGCTGTTCCTGGGCACAGGCTCCCAGAGTGCATTGGGGCCAATCCTGACACTGCAGGAAAGCAGTATCAGGTTTGGCCTGAGCGCCTGTAACTTGCACTCTCAGGCAGACTTGGAGCCTGTGCCTGCTCTCTCCAGCCCCAGCAACACAGCTGGGGCTGGAGAGAGCTTCACTTCGCATGTGGTGTTTGGCCAGCCTGAGACGGCTGGCCAAACACCTCATGCGCAGTGAAGGGAGTACCCACCACTCCCCCACCAGCAGTCATCCCCTGGCCCCGCCCCAAGACTGGGGGGGGGGCTGACACATTCCTGTATAAGATGTCCAATATTTGGCATAGTGCTATATCTGGGAATAAACCCAGTCTCATACAGGTGGAGGTTGGCAAGGTCCCATGGGATTCATTTATTGGTTATACCATTCTGAACAATCTCTGGCACTACAGTAAATCACTTTCATTTTCCAATTTAAATAAATCAATCCTTTGTTGAATGTACTCAAAGTTACACAAGTGTTATTTTTTGTTCTGATAGAGGTATATTTGTTTAATCAAATCCAACAGTGCTATACAATAAGTGACAAAGTGCAGACAGGCTTTCACATCATTCAATCCAAATACAACCAGGGGCATTGTGCTGCCGTTTCAACTCATTTAGATATTAGTGAGTCTCATCAGGACAATGGCCATCTGTCTATGTACCTGTAGAAAGAAAAGAAGGCTCCTAATTGAATGCACTCACAGCTAGTCAGTCATCTAGTTCACTACTAAATCATACAGCATACCTCAGTGTAAACCTTAATGGTTTGTGTACCTAGGTACACACATGATACTTCTCCACCTCTGGCTCAATTGTATTTTCTTGTAACAAAACAGCATAAAACATTCCCTCACCATCCAAATTCTATAATGGAGGGTCCGTGCAGAATCAAAAACCCACCGAATCCAAGAAAATGTATTTGTCAAATATAGACTGAAATCAGTCAGTGTCCCGTACCACACTTAACTATCAGGTGGTGAGGCTCATTCCTTGATATTTGTTCATCTGACAGTGTGGAACAATATGAATGCAATATGAATGCAGACCACATCCATAAGTCACGTGTCTAGTAGTTAACACACTGATATGATAGATCTGGCTCACTGAGTCGCCACATACCCAAACTAAACAGACTTAGGTGTTTAAAATACACTCTGCAAAAAGAAGCAGAATGCGTTAATTACCCACAGACTCACCAAGTCTCCTGTCTGGTGGTCATGGTGTTTAAAAAACGACATCAATTCTTTCGTACATGTAAGAATGCTGTAATTCAAAGCTCTGTATATTCCTTTCAGATTTCCACTGCTTAAGAGCATAGTCAGGGTCACAATGAACCAGTAATCCTCCTGAGCAGAAAAGTAACTATGTAACAGACTCACACAATAGTCAACCCTTCATGAATGAACAGAATTTGGATCCTTAATTTCTAGCCCCAAACAATGCAAAGGAAGAAGCTCCCACTTAGAAAAGATCAGAGGTGCGTCTCGTGCACCACGGACACTAGACCCTGGAGTCCACCGTCACAAATAGAGCAGCCATGTTGAGTGTGTTTCCTAAGTTTACTACCATCAATGGTAATGAGAACCTGAGTCATGGTGATAACTTCATCTAGACGTAAAAAAGTTAGGAATCATTCTTGTCTACAATATACTTGAGCCAATGGCCAGCCCCTTTCTACAGGGCTGTACACCTCAATAATGCCACCTAAACTGCCCTATAAAAGTTGCGTCCTGAGGTTCAATCTGTGGACCAAAGTTCACAATTGAAAAAATATCAAAAACATTATAAATGCATGTGAAGGGGCACTCCTGGTTCTGAAAAAAGTAGATAAATATTTAACAGATAGACAAAGCCGCTGTGTGTCACCTCAAACACAATGCAATGTATGAATATTGGGATAATAGTTATCAGTGTACATCATAATGATGTGTGATCAGAGTAAAAAGGCTGTAGAGAGGTACCCTACTGCAGTAATTCCTGTAGCACCCCATCAGTAACAGTATCCCTCCAAGTTGCTGCCTTTGTACATTAAAAGATACCAGAGTGTGCAGGTCATAAACCTTGTGAAGTCCATTTATTGCGTTCTGCAGTCAGTCCATCCATTTACATTCTTTTATATTGGGTAAACATGAGATGCTGCCACCTCTGTTGTCCAGTATTATCAACTCTATGACGTGCTAATTGATATCATCTTCTGTGTGTCCCACTTCAGTGGGACACACAGCCACTTTGCATCCTATCCTGCTTCGGTGTTGGCATAACCGCTGTTTCACATTTGAGTAGTTTGAGAAGTATTATGTGTGCACTTGGGTATACAGACTGGTAGAGTTTACACTGAGGTATGTTGTACCATTCAGTTGTGTACTGGATGCATAAAATTGAGCACCTTCTTTTCTTTCCTAAGGTGCATAGACAGATGGCCATTTTCCCCATGAGACCCACCAACACCTAGAAGGAGCAAAACGTCAACAATATACCCTTGGTTTTATTTGGATTGCTTCATGTAAAAACCTCACGGATTTTTCTGGCAGGATTCTGCTTGTTTAGAGTGTATACATAAACCTCAGGTTTCAATAGTATTTTTATATAATTTGTACATAATGCCACATATCTCTGAGCACTGCTCCGATTAACATTATCACTTATTATAAAGCACTGCTGGATTTAATGAGACAAATATATAACTATAAGACGAAAAGAGAACGCTTGTGTAACTTTGTGTCCATTCAACATTGTGTAACTTTGTGTACATTCAACAATCATTGTTTGATTCATGTTGGAAATTGAAAGTTATTTAATCTTGAGCAAGAGATTGTGTCGAATGGTATAACCAATAAATGAGTCCCATGGGACCCGTTGTTATGCATATTCCGCCAGATGGGGCACTTGGGTTTTAGGAAAATGTCCAGTAAACACTCATTGGTGGAGAAGCTGCATGTAAAAGCCAGGAGAAAAGCGATCTGACCCATACCGCAGCAAGCATGGCCCCTCTAGTACAGCATGGGCATGCCACAGTCAGCATCTTGAAACAAGCATTGACAGAGCTAATTGGTTTGGCGTTTGTATATTGCAGGCACATAGGCACGACACACAGAGTCACAAATAGAAAAACACAGAGCCCACACACCTTATCGTAGATCCACACATCAACAGGCTACCATTTTCAAAAATTCCAACAGACATGGAAGCAAATATACTCATAGATAAGCATACATTGACTCCTAACTAATAGCCATGCATGGGAGGGAGACAGAGTGATGTGCTTCGGGGAGCACAGGACAGTGTGAACGATTGCAGCACCCGGTGATGAGCCAAAGGGGAGAAATGGGTGATGTGCCTCACTGAAGACTTGTCTAACGTGCCAAGGGGGTAATGGGTGTTGGGATTTATAGGAAGATTTGGGGATGTGAGTCAGAGGGCAGTGGATGTGATGCATAAGGTGAACACCAAAGTTTGTACAGCAGGGAGCAATGAATTATACACACTCCAGGGTCAGATAATTGTGTGAATTTTGGGGACACAGGGATATGTGCAGGGTCATAGCCTCATGGAAACCTGGACGGTGAGGCATCCCCAGCCACATTAATGATTGCCCCCACCCCCAAATGCAACTGGTGGTGGCGGGTCTGGCAAGTCAAGAGATTGCTTTTAAAACACAAGATTCCCTCATGTTAATACTTCATTCACCTCTCAATGCTGTAAATAAATATGGAAAATATATCAGCAACTGTATAGCCTTGGGCGTAATTTTTTTTAAATTAAATTGACGTCCCAAGTGACCTGAAACGTGTTACTAACGTGTTGCTGATATATTTTCCATATTTATTTACAGCACGTATAAAGCCACAACTCCATTGCAAGCGCTCGCCTCTACGACATTGGAGCCTACAGGCCCACATTCTTGAGCTTTCCCACCAGATTTCTCTAGGTGGCACTAAGGGTAACATATGTTGCATTCTTTTACCAATTAATTACAACTACGTTTTTCACCACCTGAAATAATAAGGCCAATATTTTTAAACCATCCCTAGGTGTCTCCACATGTCCTGATGAAGACCCTACTTCAAGGATCTAAATTCCCTGCACACACTATTGGGGTCGAAACGTCAACGGTCTCATTTGTTTTCACGTACAGACAACAGCAATTGTTTTACTGTGTCATCAGAATACTATGTTTTTTCATGCATATTTAGCCTTCAAAGTGGCTGGATAGGTCACTATCAGTTGTTGATGTAAATACTGCACATTGCCTTTCCTTTTCTGACAACCTTCACTAGAACATATCTTTGAGCACTCCTTTCTTTCCCTTTGGAGCACCTTTACCATAATTTCGTAGATATTTATGCAAAAACTGAATATGAATGAAATCATGTTGTAATACAAATAAATTTGACAAATTGAATTTCTTCAGGTGTTGTTGGGTTTAGTGTTAAATACATTTCCCATGTTCTGAGCAAAGCACCCCTGATACTCAGAAAAAAGACTGATTAAGATATAGGAGCTAGAAATAAAAAACATAAAAGGCATAGGTGGTTATTTAATTTAGTTTAGCGGATGCTGGACATTGTCCAGAAGTCCTGTCTGCCTAATTTAGACTATATTGGCAAGTATACAGCCTAAATAGGGTGGATCAGACATGCACCAATTTTGGGTGGATGGCCTGCAACCTTCATACTCTAAATAATACCTTTAGAACTAACATAAGCACTGGCATTAAAAATGGGAATATTTTATTGCTGCAAACAGTAAGTTTCTACCCAAATCACTAAGCAGGGGGCTATATACACTGCCGCCATTGAGGTCTTTGCAAATGGTGAACAAAAACATTATATTGGCAAAAAAAATCAGTATTTGCATTCCAAACACTCTTCAACTGGACGACTTGTAATTTTCCTCTGAAAAATCAATAAATATATGAAATTATTTTCAGTATTAATGGCTCATCCAAACACGGTTTCCACTAGCTGTTAAATGGTTCATGTAAGTGATAATAGACACTTACTTTTATTTGTTCCTTCCTTCATTCCACTGAGACATTCTAGGTTGATAACATGGTTTTGATTTTGCAATTGCATTAGGAATGGCTTTAAAGCAAAACGAAATAATGACAAAAGGTCGCAGAGGCCATTTGGATAATTTAATCAACTGGAATGAGTGTCATCAGACATGCTGCAGCATTCTAATCTCCTATTGCAGGCGAAAATCTGTTTAGCAAAACATGAAAACACTTCCCATCATTACTAACAAATCCATCTTTCTAATGCTGAGCAATACCGGCCTGCACATGGTTCTATGTTGAAGTATCAACTAAAGAATCATTGTGCTACCAAAATATGCTGTCTGAAGCCTGAAAGAATACTGGGCCTGATTACCCCAAACCCAGGATCCGATACCTGAAGTGACTCCAAGGTTTACTTGGCTGACCTCCTGTTAGAGCTACAGGGACACAACTACCTTAGAGACGCCTCCCCTGCAAATGCCCAGCTGACCAACACCACCTGGATCTGCGTGGACCCTGCTGCTGGCCTCTGCTGAAGGGAGTCCTGACCCCCAAGGTGTGAATCCTCAAGTCCTGGACTTTTGGAAGGGTCAGAGTGAACTCCTCCAACATAAAACCTGAAAGAACTGAACTCCAGGTGAAAATCCAGAGGTTCTGGGCTCTTTGTGTCCAAAAAGAACCATCACTGATCTTCTCTGGAACTCGAGAGGACTTCACAGAGGCATGCACTGGACTGAAATATCCCCGCTGCAGACTTGGGACTTCATCCCCATGATGTTCTTTGCGACGACAACAACCGTCTTGTGTTTTCAGCCAACATGAAGCTCTGATTGGAGACCAGATCTTCGCACCAACAATTATCTCTTTGCGGTCCCCCGCCAATGCAAATTTCCGACTGAGGCTTCTCAAGTGGAACTGGACTAGATTAGAAGGCACATATCCACTTGGACAATCCTGGTCCCTGAATCTGACTTCCGCTCCATTGCGGTCGGCCTAAACCTTTGAGTTTGACCCGGTCCAGCACGGACACATAACCACGATTGGCACTTTGTTCTTCTTTGTGCTATTTTTACTTAAAACTTTAAAACTCCACCACTTTGGTTCTACTTATTTATTTTTGTCTTTTTGGTATGAGGTTACTTATTAAAATGTACTCTATTTTTCTAAATTGGTTTAGGATTTTTCTTGTGTTGTGTTTTTACTTTATTACTATTTCAGTACTGTATAAATATTTTACACTAGTTAAGCCTGTCTGCTTTTGTGCCAAGCTACAATAGGGTTAAGCACAGGTTTCTTTACTGACTTTTGTGGTTCACCCAGACAAGGATTGTCTTTATTATCTGAGTGGGGCTATCAGCCCCCTCACTAATAACCTAGTTTCTTACAACATCCATACATGTGCAATGCTTTCATGAGAAATATGCAAATCCTCTATAATGGAATAAAATCCAATGCTTATTCTGCCTATATATTACACTACATTTCTTTTAATGCCAACATACCATTATGTCCTCCATGAAATTTTAATTTAATGTATTGATTAAATTATGAGCAGCAACAAGAGCATCTTAACAAGAAATGCTGCACATAGCAACAACAGCATCGCACGGTGCTCAGGAACTGCTTTGAATGGGTAACATATAAAGAAATCGTTGGGTTTGTTGAAAGGTGGGTGTTAAACAACAGCAGGACATCATGCGTCATTTATACACATTTAAAATGGGATATTTACAGTAGTAACGGAGACAAAGGGTGATAGTTATGTTGATTCTTGAAAGATTAGATGCCCTTTAAGAGCTGTTTTGATGGAGGTCAGCAGAGAGGTAGAACACAACTCAGCAGGAAGAGAGTTCCAGTGTAGGAGCAGCAGTAAACGAAAGGCCAACATCTAGATGCAGGACAAGGAGATTTGGGAGTGACTGGGAGGTTTCCTTTAGGCAAATTTAAGTTTTGAGTTGTGATATTCCTATTGAAGGTTTCAGAGAGGTAGTCTGTAAAGGATACTTTAATAGCTTTGAATAGCAATAATAAATGTTTGCAAGAAGAGCTATTTTTAGCTGACAATCAGGAGATTGAGGGTAAAATGAGGTAGGAATTCCTCTGGTGAGATTGAAAAGTGGCTCTGTAATGGAAATTATAACAAAATCCAGTGGTGGGTGGGAGTGTATAGAAGATAACACACCTGTAGGCTGTTACAGTACTCAAGTTTGATAAGAGCTTGTGAGATCAGTACGCATATTCTGCATCGCCTTCCACGAAAAGACCATCCACAGGATGCGGAATCAGGAGCGGCCTGTGCAGGTAAGAGACGTGGGCCAGGGTGGGGGGGATTCGAGAGACGACGCCGAGGGAAAATTGAATAAATAATTAATTTTCTCTCGTCATCGTTTGTCAAATCCACCCCCCCACCTTGCCCCACCGCTCTTACCTGCATGGGCCGCTTTAGTGTATTAGTGCCTCTCATCTATTGGACATGCATTCTGCTTCTAAGCTTTTTGATGTGATCGTCTTCATTTTTAGAAAATCATGGAATCACTGAAGCAAGAGATCAGAGAAGGAGAGACTTCTGCATCTCTGATCCCTTGCTCCAATTATTCCATGCCTAGACAATTTTATGTCCACACTATTGGAATGGGAACAGCTTTTCATCTCTGCACAATAAGCTGACACCTAGATACCGCTGAATCAAAAGGGTATATCATTGGCACTTCTAGAATGTAAGCTAGTGTCACCAGGAATGAACAGTAACTTACCACTCTAGAGACATTTACGCCTTGTGCACTCTCACAACAGTCTGAAAGATCTGGCACTACCACCTTTAACGATTGAATCAAAGAACTAATAGTTGACAATAGTGTGGGAACTCAACTTTTGCTTATGACACAACCATTTGTTGATGTTTTATGTCTCGAAAAAACATATGCTGGTATAATACAAAACTTGTACAATTAAATCTGCTCTTGTTCTGTGCGACTCTAAATCAAGTTGTAGAGTGTTTGGGAAGGGTTTTCCTTTTGTGTTTACCAGTTACTGGGTTCAACTTTCCCAAATCCTATAGGCCCACCCACTTACCTAAGTTAATAATGTGGTCCCAGCAGACATGATATTATTTGTCTTTTTTGTTTGATGAGTTGTTTGTTATTGTATAGTTTATTCTTGATGACTTACATTGTTAGATGGGATGACTGACTACATTCCTTGACACTTAAAATATGGAGTGCCGGAATCTCAGTTGGGCCCTTCCCCATCTACTGGTCAAATGAATAAGTCATTCATTAAATACTTTATTTCGATCTACTAAGATCATAAAAGTATGACCTAAAAACAACACAAATAAAAAACTTCCTTGCAGAGGCATACAGACATGTCATAATAAGTCGAATAAACATTTCATATCATACGAATAATCAACACATACAGAACGATAAACAAATGAAGAACAAAAGGAAGACCGACATTAGCGAGCTGGTTCGGAATCAAAAAAATATTAAAAACAACTAAAAACTAAATGAGGGTAAATCCCATTTCTCTAACAACACTAACAGATTCAAGTTAAAGTGCTAGATCGCAAAATGTGCAAATTTGCATTTGGAAGCTGGACCAAGAGAATATAGTTTGCATCATACAGCCACTCACTATTCAGAGGTTTATCAGCACTCTAATCCATCCTCTGTTGTCTTGATAAGCTTTGTGCGCCTCAGCCATACAGACAAAAGGAATCTGGAAATTGAGAAGACCATCAATCTGCATAGGTCTGTAGAGAGGATTCTGAATGCCTCTAAATAATGGTCAGTACCCAGATTCCTGCACAGGGGGACTAACCACTTGATCCTTTGAGGGTGGTACTCAGGGCAAAAGAACAATGTTTCTGTAGCCTCTCTGCAGACTAGGCTTAGGTCATCCCCAATAACTTCTGTAGACCATTTACTGTACAATTGCCTGGTCGGAAGAGTACTATGCCTGAACTGGATCTACAATTTGCATGCCAACGGAGGAGTGATTTCATCTATAGTTGGTTCATACCAGGGTAGTGGTTTGACAACAAGGAAGTCCCTCAGCAGGGAACCTCTAACTAGAGAGATTTATCTGGTGAATAACAAACTCCCAGTAGATTTCTTCTAGTCTGATCTTAGACAGTGTACATACATTTTCGGGAGAAGCCCAAAAGCTTTGGAACCCCAATTTTTCCAAAAGCAGGTTTATAGAATTAAGCCGGTGAATTTTGCACACACAATTTGAGTACATCAGATTTCTTAGCCCCACTTGATAGGAGGCTAACTTTACCATAGTCCCCAATCGGTGCCAATAGGTTAGCATCCCATGCTCAGTTTTCTGGGGAATACACCTGTGGGCCAAGTCAAAACAGAGAGGAATCAACAGGGTACTTGCAGGTAGACCTGACAGTGACCTAAGAAAGCTATTCTCTACAAAAGTGAGTAAATGGATGTTGGCAAAACCCCAGAGTTCGTATCCATATAAGGCTGCACCTAGAGATTTCATATTGTAAATTTCTAGTGCTGGTGCCATCCTCCTAGATAAGGTTTTCCTATTGACTTTTTATATGGAGGCAGAATAGTGTGTTAATGTTGAAAGCAATTTCTAGAACTGCATTCCCCAATTTCGGTTTTGCATGAGTCTCACACCCACATAATCGAAATGTTGTACCTGGTCAATTGTGTTGCTGTCCACTCTCATTTTCCTCAACGCACCTCTTTGCCTGGCTGAACCAAAGACCATGCACTTTGTCTTGGAGCTATTTAGTTCCAACCCCCTCTCAGACCAAAACATGTTAAAATGGTCTAAAGGCTGGTTAAGGCCCTGGGGAGACAGAAAGCAGCAGGGTATCATCTGCAAAGAGGAGTGCCGGGACCCTCCTACCACCCACCTTGGGGGAGTCACAGCTGTCCTTATTCAGAAACTCCACCACCCCATTTCTCTATAAGGAAAAAGGGTGTGAGCCAAAATGCACCCTTGCCGGAACCCTCCTTTTATACTGAAGGGCTCAGCTCACCCCATCTTACCTGCGCAAAGATATCCAAGAGTTTATCTGGGATGTCCATCTCCTCTAAGACCTTCCAGAGCTTAGCTCTGGGGACCAATCAAAGGCAGCAAGTAAATGAATAGGAATGCCTGCCATTTGTGGAATACAAATCAAGTGGTTCATCTTTGTCAGAATAGATTTAATGAGAAACTCTGCATGTGCAACATATTTTTGGGTAGTGAAGGGTAAGTAAGCTGCATTCTCTCTTTAAATGAGGATAGGAAGATAAGCGAGTGCAGAGGTCACACTGTGATTTGCATTGTAGAGATTCGATTGCCACATGGCAGGTATATTTTAGAGAGGAAGGTTTTTCGACAATTCACTTGATTGCCATGTTATCGTGTTATTTGTTTGCCCTTCGTTTCCTCTTAATAAATGCTTTTGGTTGTTGCATTCCACTGTCTTGTGTTTGTTGCCTTCGTTGTTAACTGAACGTCAGAAATGCATTTTCAATTGTTGGTTCCTGTGTTTCTGCTAAGATTGATATTTTCCAGTTTTATGAAGCTCTATTGTACTTAATGCATGTAAACGCAATGTAGGTGTCCGTGCATCTTGTATTCCTCTGCCCTGGTGGACGTGATCACCAAATCTGGAAACTGCAGTACCTGGTCTGCTAGTTTATTTGGCGATTACTGCGTAAAAAGTAGTGGTGTGAGAAATCCGTGTAATATCTATTTGCATAATTATGAGAACTTTCAGAAAAATTACGCAAAATCATATTGCGCTGTTTTTTATTTTTTTGCATGAAGTGCATCCTTGCGTCCAAAAATGACAAACTAACGCAATCTGCACTAAAAAAAATATAGTGCAAAAAACACAAGTGTCCCGAAAACGAGCCGCTTTCGTTCTGTTCCTCTGCATAGTTCCTTTGCTCTTGGTAAGATTTTTTACCTGAGCGACCCCCCAATTATGCTGTGTTGCATAATGGCATAATTTCACAGAATTTTGTGTGGAAAGTGTAATGCGAAAATACAGTATATTATGCGGAATTTAAATTTCGCCCAGGCCTAGTAAAATGAACCTACGTACATGTTTGGCCAAAGGAATCTTTGCCAACAAACTGTAATTCTGTGAATTTGCACTCTCTGCTGCACTTGGTGAATGTGCACTCTAATTTTCCCTGATTACACCTTTGCCTGAATGGACTCTTGTGCTGCAATTTTCCCTTCCGGTATTTCCTGTTTGGAATGAAACTTAATACCGACCATGTCACTATGCACGCTGAACTCAGTTGTATCAGAATTTATTGAAAGCACCTTTGTGCATGTCATAGCTCTTTTCATGTTCATAATCAGTCTTTAGATTTTAGGGAAAGCATGGAGATATACAACTTTACGTTTGAAACATTTGTGTACAAAACAGTATTTCCCGAATAAGCACTGTATTTTCTATTCAGTGTTTTCTAAATGCTGTCTATGGAGAAGGATTTTAAGGACGTTGATCTATACACTTAATATAGGGTGGTGAGGTCACCACTAAATGCATTTCCTCCTGTCAATGCAACCAAACCTGATTTACTGCTCCTTTAATAGCGCTAAATTGCAATGTAGCTCTATTATAGGTGATGCAGAAGGAGGTCTGAAGAGTCCCAGAACCTCCAATTAATCCGAACCACCAGAGGCTGCCTTCAACTGGTGATTGGGTAATGAGTGGCTGGATCTCTTTTCTACACCCAAAGGGACATTCATGCGTGCAATTGTACCCAATCCTCTTGTAAATGTGTAGTGACGCATTCTGTGGCACGTGTCACTTTCTGAAACTGCTAAACAAATATATGTTGTGCGATGTCCCTTTGAGAGTGTTACAATCAAAGGGAGTACAGCAATCTATCAATGTTTTATCTAAAACTCTTTCTGATTTGTTTATTAATCGCATGCTTTATCAGAAAGTTATTACCACTCTCCTCTAAAGTGGGCGCTTCATGCCTGGTTTATATTTGGATGGTTAAAGAAAATCATCTGATTTGGCCAATTTGTTTTAAATCCTTTTGGAGCATTATCAGCTGGTGGATAATAATCCAGTGGAATGTTCCACTTTATCCACAAAATCCACAGATTAGAGGATTTTCCATTACTGTCCAAATATTAAACAAGCCCTGAGACTTTCATTTCACATTGTCATGGGAAATAAGCAGTTCTCTCCCCTGGTCCCCTCGCTAGCTGAGCATCCACTGCAGATGAAGCATGCAGATATCTCATGGCCGCCTGCTACCTACTTTCAGGCACCATTATCTGCCATCTTAAACTGGTAAGAATCACAGTCCTGCAATCAGAAGCAGTGACGGCGGAGGATGCGGAGCCAGGTGTGGCCTCTCCTCGCTGGCCATAATAGTAATTGGAATGCTCAAATCACTAGCAGGCCTTTTGTAGTACGGCTGCCGCGGCACTGTGTCTTGTGTTAAGTATGTGGCGAAGGCAATAGGCAGGGAACCGTGCAGGGCATTTCCTCATTGCCGATTTGTGGTGATGTGGCTTTTAGGACTGGAGTTTTCATCCAGTTAAAGTTGGCAGGCACGGGGACCACATGCAGGCAATGGTTGGCTAGAGAGATGCTTGACTGCTTTTTCTGAAGTATGTGCATGGCTAGCCAGTGGAGGTAGGAGTAGATAGTTCTATCCTCTAGCAGGTACCCGGAAGTAATCCTGATGTGTTGCAGCGCTTCACTAGTGTGCGTGGGATACAGGGAGGTCCTTTCCTCATTCCCTAGGCCTTGAGGACTTGGGGCTCTTCAAAGTCTAGGTGGAGTTGGCTGGTGTCCAAAGAACCCTACTTATCCACCATAGCATCACGGAAGACAACAAGATACTGTGGATACTCAACTCCACATAAAAGTGACATAAGCCAAGTGCATCAACCACCTATGCTTAGGTCTTGATGCCTTAGTCATCAATTACTAATAATATGCTGGTAATATTCTAATATTAAGGTGAAGTACATCTAAGTAAGAAATGGCACACTCCTGTCCAAAATCCAGACTACACAGACACATTTGATCCTGGAAGACCTTACCCATCTCATTATACCTAGTGCCAAATCCCAATGATTCTTCATTGATACCAAACTTGCCTTCAATGAAGACATTAAGACACATTTACCTGGCTCCAACTCTCCAAACTTTGCAGAATCAAGACCCTTCTACCCACTTAGGAACTTCACGAGCACCAACCCTGGTGACTGTCTCACTTACTCTATTAAATGGAGGACTCTACATACTTATATTTTATGCACAACACTGTGTGACTAATATTGTCCAGTTATGATCTTCACTTACCTTACCACCCACAACAGCAACTACCATGTTTATGTGTTGGTACCAACTCTAATATGAGCCTATGTGCCGTTACTTTGCTGTCTGTAAATGCTCAAGTTACTCAATAAATACAAATAGCATATACAACTTGCACCCCAAACTTTGAAGTGGAAGTTCTAGAACGAATATTTATACAAAATATATTGTATAGCAGTAAGAAGTAGGTATATTGTTGACCTGGATGCAGTGGCGGCTGGCATAGGTAAAAGCGGTAGGCGGGCGGGGTGGGGGGCTGGGAAATCGATACACGACGGGATAAGTTAAACTAAATTATAGAAAAAATAAAACCACTTACCTTGCACTCGCCGCATCGCCGAGTCGGCAATGTGGCGAGCACAAGGTAAGTGGTTTTATTTTTTTTAAATTTAATTTAACTTATCCCGACGTATGTCGACTTCCCCGAACCCCCAGCCCACCCCACTGCTCTTACCTGTGCCGGCCGTGACTGCCTGGATGCCCTATAAGCATGGCATTGTCCCCATTGCTGTCAAAGAGGATGAAAGCATGTCTCTCATCCCCTTTGTTAAAGAGGGGGCAATGCTCTGTACGCAGTCCTCCTGGATTTCACGACGGCTTCGCTGAAAATGATCTTGCACTATGCTGCTTGACTAAACTATCCAGAGAAAATATGGCCATATCACGCCTATCACCACGAACTACTTTGGTTGCCTCTCCCAGCTTGCATACACTTCAAGACATATTGGATGATTTCAAAGCATTTAAAACACAAACTCTAAACTATCTGGCTGACAATCTAGACATCTCAGGAGGGGCTAAACATTAGAGATGTGCAAAATGTGCATAATTTGCTTTTGGACACATATGTGAAATTCTGCAAAAATTATGTGAAATTATGTAAAAAGCAAAACCAGCTTTTAGAGCTGTTTTAGTGCAAAATGAGTGTCTTTGCATCCATTTTGGTTGGGATGAAGCATTTCGTGGTAAAAACGAAATAGAGCAAAACAAGTGACAGACACAACAGCTCACACAAAATTTTGCAGCGAATGCATCGTAAGTATGCCATGTGGCATAACGGGATAATTTGGGGAATTTTGCACAACAATGTATCATGAAATTATGCAAGATTATGCAAGCATAATGGAAATTTCACCCACGCCTTCTCTACACTATCCTTATCTCACCACTTGAAGGTTTAGAGTTCCAGAAGAAAAAAATTGACATGCAAGCAAGACTTCTTCCCGGACTTTGGAACAAACTTCCACTAACAGTTTGATTCTCATCTTCATTGCAATTCTTCAGGAAGGAATTGAAAATTCACCTCTCTTCCTCATTCTTTCCCTAACATCCTGCCCAGGGAAACAGCATTTACAACGCTGTCATTACATCGCATGCTATTACAACGCGGTCATTACAACGACCGCGTTGTTAGTACGCGATGTAATGACATCGCAAGTCATTACAACGACTTCCAGTAGAGGGCGCTCAGGTATTGGAAATTATTTCCAACACCTTCCCTACTGTTGGGCAAACTGGAGTAGCAATAGTATATAATACTATTCCTAAGTCTAGCGTGCCCCTTACTGGAAGTCGTTGTAAAAACTTGCGATGTAATACACTGCGTACTAACAACGCGGTTGTTGTAACGACCGCGTTGTAATGGCACGCGATGTATTACATCGCGTTGTAATGTGCCATATTCTCCTGCCCACCATGCTGAACAACCCCAACTACCTTGACTTCAGCCATCTTCTGAATCAACACACACAGATAAAGTGTATTGTTTGTGTGGATATGTCTGTGTAAATATGTGATAACGTTAGCAGTTTCAATAAGTGACTGTGCTCAACTGCCCGTCTGACTTGTACCCCTGCTCATATGGTAACAGCATGTGGGCCTCCTGTTATATTGTTGTGTGGGTCACATCCTACCGACAAGTGCATGCCTGCTTCACCACTGCTCCTCTCCTTTCTGTGCTGTGTAAGTCTTTGCATGGTTTTCTTTAACCACACCCACCTGGCTTGTGCCAAGTCCCCTTCTTCTCTTGTCTGTACATTTTATAAACAACCATGTGGACACTTTGCAATAATGCTTACACTGCTCATATCAATGTCCAGCTGCGGCTCGAGCGTCGCCCCACTGGGAATGAAAAATAAAACGATAATAAAACAATTTTATTATCGTTTTAGTTTTCACTGGCAGCCGATGCTGCCCAGTCTAGAGTGGGGTCAGGCAATACTCTCAACACTAGGCAGGGACAGGGAGGAGGAGTAGAGGGCACTTGTAAGTGTGCATGCCGTCTTAGGCCGGCTAAACAGGCATGCGCACTTAGGATTTCTCCACCCGGCTGTATTGCACAGCTGGGTGGAGAAATGGCACAGGTTCCCAGTCCCTTTGTGAGTGCCTAATCAGGCTGCTCAGACTAACCCAGGCGCTGCTCTCACAGCATGAGAGCAGTGTCTGGATTGGGTGGGGAGTGTGGGAGCCTGTGCTGGCCCAAGGACTTCGGGAAGAAAGGAGCACCAAGGCGTCCAGCTGACGGAGCGGCAGCGGGAGAAGCAGTAAGTGCATTTTTTTAATTAATATTTGCCCTGGCGCTGCCCCACCATTTTATTTTGGCAGCAGCCACTGCTGTCAGTGTCCCTTGGAAAATACTCTCTTTACGCCCATGTGCAAAACATAAGAGGGGGGCTGCAGTACCTGCAGACTATTCAAGGAGTTGAGTCATGGTCGAGCAACACCTAACCTGTGATCTGGGTGGCCTTTGGTGTTGTGTTTGCTGCAAAGCATTTCACCTGATGACAAAGCAGTGTTTTTCCCAGTAGAGTAAATTACTAACCTCCTGTGTATTCTAAGCAACCAACCTGCACTCTGGAAGTGTGGATGTTTTTCTGACTAACGACCATCTCTGCCACTCTCCATGACACAGCAGTTCTTTCATCAAATTTAGAGACTAGCTGATAAAAGGCATGGAAGATTTCTTCTAATATTTCCTTTCACACATGGTGGGCCTGGATCTGTTTAATCACAATTGTAGATAACACGTGTTTCAAAGAATTTCACGTCTTATCATCATCTAGGATTAGGAAATTATGGGATGCTTTAAATAGTTACCATCTAAAGAACCAACCCCTATTAATACCTTTATGCTCGAAGGTGGTTTCGAATGCCTGATAGTGAAATGTATGACCTATACCCTACACATGTTTTCCTCATGAGATTTCAATTGCCGTGGATTATTAAGGAAATCAGGCTGCTTTAAAAAATAAAGTTTACAAATTCAAAGATGGTGGTCCACTGCCTCTTGCAGGCCTCCATCCCTCTCTTTGAAGCTAATCGGAGTAAGTTGCTATTTGCGACATGTAATTCATATTTCTGCGACCCACTCTGATTCATTATTTTGCAAACTGACTTAATAGTCCATATTACATAGGAATGTTTGCAAAATCAGACTGGATTCACAAAAGGTCAGTTTGCAACTTGCAAGTACCTTTTGCGAATCCAGTCTGAGAACACATGGCCCAAGATACTTTGGGCCTCATTAACTACAATTTGACGCCCGGCAGCGCCGCAAGTCCATTTGCCGCGCAGCCCAGCATCTAAAGAAATGAGAAGGAATGCGCTGTATCTATGAGATACGGCGCATTCCTGTCCTCTTACACTGCACTGGCACACAAAAGGCTGCCTAGTGCCAACACAGGCGCTCTTTCACCATGGTGCAAGTGTGTCTGCGTTGAAATCAGGTTGGTTTTCTGGAGGATCACAAAAATAACCCGTACACCACCCCTGGGGAGGCGCAGGGTTTTGAAGCATTCCCAGATATATGATTTATTGTAAATCTGGGAATGTGTCACAAACCATGAGGTTGAGTGGGAACACCCACCGCAACGCCCAAGGCACGCCTTCCCGGGGTAAGTTTGAGGCAACGCAGCGACTTGCGCTGTGTTGCCTTACACCATATCTAAGAGGCCATGGAAAGCCATGCAGGGTGGCATTTCGTGGCCTCGTATATATGATTAAGAGATCTGTGCCCACGGGGCGTTAATAAAAGTGACGCTCCGGCGGCACAGGCCTCTTGTAAATGAGGCACTTTATTTGTAATTATCTCCATTTCCACAGCAACAGTCTTTTTATGTTGGTCTGCCATTGTGCAAACACTTAGGTCATTCCCCTCAAAATAACAAAGGTGTAAACTATTTTTCACCCATTATGTAAAATGCTAAATATACACCTATATTCCACAGCCATGCCTTTGCAATGTCCTTGAAGTGACATGTTTTTAAAGCACCTAAAACGTTTCTTGTTTGCATCGATCAGTAGGAAAATCAAAGGAAGATATTACACAGAGGCAGCCCAAGAACTGTCTGTTCTTTTTTCATTTTTCCCTCAAAAATATTAAGGATTAGATTTGAAGAGAACTTTTCACAACGAATAAAAACAAACATGCATAACTGCCATATGGAAGGCTTTCAGTTAGTCATGCTCGGTCGGGCAGCTGGTCTGCTCCAGCGTGACGGAAACAACTTTGCAAAGATTGTTTTTTTTTCAAGTGCAGTTTCCTTTCTTCGGAAAATGGCTCTAATCCAGGCTTTATTCCTTTAAACTGGCAACAGTCCTTGGCTTTTAAAAGTTTATTTTTAAATTTGCAGTGAAGCAAATCACATGGGCCAGGTTTGCCAAAATGCCATCTGTAAAATCTCAAATGGTGAAAATAAATCTCAGATCTCTCGATGGATCTGTTTAAAGTTACAGGCTGTAGTTGTCATACGTTTTGACTGCGACGAGTGCATCAATTTGAGGACTACGTGATACACCTTAGTAGACGTTAATGTATACACACATACATGGGGACGTATTACAACAACCCCACCTGGGTGGTAACTGCATTTTCTACTATGTGCACTACAGGTGGAAGAAGACTGATGTTACAAAATGAGCTAAAATGCCCATAATGTTTAGTAGGGTGCGGGTATCCTCCCCCCTCATTTGTGGTGCACAATGGTTGAGTCTATGACGCATGGTTAGATAATAAAAAGGCACAGCCTTGCACTGATCATCAGCAGCGGGCCAGCTAACACTTCAGCCCCTATCATAATATGAAATGTATGTGCCATACTCCAGTTCCGGTATATGTAACGTGGGAAACAGGCGCATTGTATGATGGTATGCCCCATAAAAAAAGGGCAGCTTCACTTGGTCCGTATTCTTCCATTACCTAACAAGCACTGGGCCATGCATCACATTAGCGAGGCAACAAATGAAAGATAACTTAGAAGGTAGTCTGCGTTTTGAGACTCCCAGTGCTTAATCTGTAAAAAATGATATTATCAATATGAACAACAAAGCAACAATAATAATAATGATAATAAGATAATAGCAATAGCCTAGATTATAATATAGCCTTAGAGACCTCTGTATTGGGCTCTACCGGCCATTAAAGACCCGCTCCTTCGGCTTGGTCCTTTAACAAGAGAGCGGGCCTTTAATGGCCGGTATAGCCCAGCTATAAGGATATTAGAACATTCGCCCCTCTAGAGGGCAGAATGTTCTAATTAGTAAAACAAAGGCCTCACAGGGCCCGAGGGGGTTGATATCCCCTCGGGCTTCGTGAGCCCTTTGTTCACAGCAGCAGCTGTGAACAAACATTGGAATGTTGGTGCTCCAGGCTTCTACCGGCCATTAGAAGCCCGGAACACTCCATTGTCTTCAACGGAGCGCTCAACATTCCAATATTCTAATAATACGAATAATATTACTACTACTACTACTACTAGTCGCAGTTGTCTTAGTATTAGAATTTAGGGCACGGGGCGAAAGATGTCTTTAGAAGCCCACCAGCTGAGCTGCCAAATACTAAGGCTGATAAATATCAAGGCAGATTACTCTTCTCCCACCACCCTGCACTTCCTGCTGTCTGTTTGTCTCTTGCAGGTTCTTTTTCAACCCTGCTTTCTACCTTTGCCACTGTTTGCCTATCTTTCTCTTCCTCCTCCTTTCTCCCTTCTCACCTTTCTCTCGCTGGCTCTTTGTCAAATGAAAAATGAGTCCTAGAGACCAGCAAAGAGTGCTGGGGCCCAGCACTTGCAATGACTGCACACACTTTCCATTCTTATTGTATCCACTGTAATTAATTGTAATAGGAAACAGTGAGCAAGGTTTGGCTCTTCCTGTTTATGAGATGTGTGCCTGAAAATAAAGCGCTAACTCAGAGAAATATTGGGTGAAATGAATTCACCGTCGGCACTGCAGGCGCATAAAACAGGAGCTCCACTCTGCGCACTGCAGGAGCATAAAACAAGAGCTCTACTCTGCGCACTGCAGGCACATAAAACAAGGAGCTCCACTCTGCGCACTGCAGGCACATAAAATAGGAGCTCCACTCTGCGCACTGCAGGAGCATAAAACAAGAGCTCCACTCTGCGCACTGCAGGAGCATAAAACAAGAGCTCCACTCTGCGCACTGCAGGCACATAAAACAGGAGCTCCACTCTGCGCACTGCAGGAGCATAAAACAAGAGCTCCACTCTGCGCACTGCAGGCGCAAAAAACAGGAGCACCACTCTGCGCACTGCAGGCACATAAAACAGGAGCTCCACTCTGCGCCAGCAAAGCCCATCGTGATACGGTCCCTGATATTTGCCCACTGCTTTTGCATTGTTGTTGATGATCCCATTAATGTCAAATAAATACCTTCTTAAAACAGCCGGTTTGCATTCCACAAGCTGATTTATATTCCTTTAGTCATGACACACAACGATTCTCCCAAGTATACTTGACCCCAAGAGCACCTCTTTGAAAATGTGTTTTTCCTGCCAGGTGTCAGTTGTGAACACCTACTTTTTTCATTCATTTTCTCTGATGTAAGAACCCTAATGCCCCCAGTTCTGAAAACTCCAAGAAACCTTGCAGAACTCTTATGCACCTAGTGAGCCGTTCCGACCCTTATTACTGTGGGAGTTGTGCAATACTATGATTCAGCATCCCCAGGCAGGTGAGTGAAGTTTTGGACTTCATCGCCAGATGTAGCTGGTGCCTATGTAAAAATGAACCCTCAGGAGTTCCTTGGCACAGACCGGGCAACATGCACAGGGGCACTCAATGTGGAACTGAGCAAAAAACTCTACATTCATTTTAAAATAGACCTTGGTGGAGTTATGTGGCGCTGAGCAAAGAACTCTACACTCATTTTCAAGTAGACCTAAGGGCGCCTATGTTGATGCAGTTATGTGGCAAACGCATACATGCCAACAGACCCGATTCAGGCGTGATATTCCTGATTTTTTAAGCTAAAAACATCTTTATTTTAGTAGTCTCCCGCCTGAAAGTGCCTCTGCTACAAAGAAAGTCCAAGGAGAAAATATACTTCCTTGATTTTTTTCTTCCTCTTTCTAAGTTCAAAATGTTGGCATGTATGCAAACCATTCTCGAAGGTACCTTCTTTCCACCTTAATAGAATTGTCTTCCTAGTACACCTTGTAAGGGCAGTAACTGACAATGCTGCTCTATACCATGCTCTATGCAATACTGCTGTGATGATGAGCAGCTCTCTCTGCAACTGTGCCGCAGATTTTTTGCAAACATGTACCTTGTAAGTACATTTGAATGAAATGAAATGAAATACCAGCATTTGTAAAGCGCTCAGCTACCTCCGGAGAGGTGTCCCGGCGCTGGGGGCCCTCGGGAAGATTAAGCAAGCTATTGCCCAGAGTCACATGGTGCTGGGCTAACCTGCCGCCGGCACCGGGGATCGAACCGTGAACCCCGTGGTCCGGAGTCAGGCACCCTGGCCGCTGCGCCACACCTCTTCCATTTAATACAGGCATTGGATGTTTATTGATAAAATCTAAGTAAATCACCCTAACATTTTTCATAATAAAAAAGAGAGTTCTCAAAATATTATCCAGCGTAAAAAAAAAATCTCACCTCTCGCAACAAGTACCTAAGCACTCTTAGTAGTAAAGTTAGAAAAACACTTAACTCAAGCAATTTAGTAGCCAGCATAATTCAAAACGGAAAGACAGGAAATGGCCAACCAAAAATAGGAGTTTATTGCACACTTGAAAGAAACAATTATCACTTAAAGCAGATTCATGTGCATAGGTGTAAGGGGCTTAAGAATACTGGAGTCTTTTTTAAAGACGACTTCAAATACCATAGCCATATAAATATCACGTGCCTAGTAATGAGCGCAGGGCCGGCTTTAGCACTGGCGGCACCCAGTTCGACTATCTTTGTTGGCATCCCAGCAAAAACCTTCTCTATGTATTCCCTCTCTACTATGCTCCATCGGAGCCCCTCATCTCTCCATAGCCCCTCTCTCACATGCATTTTATTTGTTTTATAGCGCTATTCATACCAGTGTACGGTGTCAGCAGTTCTTAATTTGAGCCAGTGGTTTCTGGTTCTCAGCACTGGCACTTAATTGTCAACACCGAAGCTTGTGACAGTCCGTCACAAGGTGGTGCTGTCTGGCTAATTTAGAGATGACCACAATACCAGTTAATTATGAATTCAATATACATTAAAAATGTCTATTACCTACCACCCAAGTCATTCTTATAGCTTTGGGTACCTGAAATAGTCCGAATTGTCACACTTGTAGGGTGTGATATTTAGTAGTTCTGTTGTTATTATCATTGGCAGCATGGCAGGGCAATGTGTGGTGCAAGCTGCAGTGGCCTCCTGACCAGAGCCACAACACTTTTTTTTTTTTTTTACAAATTAAGCACTGGGTGTCAGGGCACTATACATCACCAACACACATTATATAATTAATCATACAAGAGTAAATCAGTCTATAGAAAATGTTGCATAAGACATTGAGGCCTACAAGGTGAAAGGAGTCACATGTCAACGATACTAGTAGGCAGTATATTTTAAGAGTGTTTGTTCTGGAAATGCACAAACTTAGGATTTACAACGTACCACAGTGGTTGGCTTTACTAATAAGAATGGATTTCTACCCAAATGAACCCTTTGTAGCAATATTAGGATAATAAAAGACTGGGGAAAAACATAACTTTTTAACCTATACCTTGACCATGCAATTTGCATGCTGTTCTCTGATGATAGTTCATAGCTCACTGTGCTTTGTTAGTATTGTAACTTTTGAACTGCAAGTAACTAAAGGATCTCTGTAACAAAAACAGAAACATACTGAGCGATCCACATAAAATACAGTTTGGTCGATTTGCAAGATCTTTGCTACTTTATCATGACTTGAAACTGCCACTAGACAAAACTCCAATCTCATTCCAGCAGGAGCTATCTCAACATTTTTATTGTTTACTGAAAACTGCTGGACATACAAGGAACTCTGCTACAGGTGCTTTTTTAGTTATTTCTAATCATGGCGCCCCAGGTGCTAAACTGGTCGCGGCACCCTAGAGCCGGCCCTTAATGAGCGGGTGAGAGCGCACTTCCAACCTCTGAATAATACAGGCTGTTTTGGTTAGGGGCAGATGCGCATGAAAAAACTTGAGGAGTTTCTTCCTGCTATTTTCAAGGCGCTATGTGATTTTGTTCCATGTGACAAACATAAAACGAAAATAACACTAAATATTATGTCATGCGCTTGCTGAAAAACTGAGGTTAGAATGTATTTGACTTCCTAGATGCCTGACAGATTTCAGAAGGCAAGTCGTCCTTGTCGGATTGGATCCAGATCATCAATTGGTGCTTGAGTCTAAGACCATTAGAATGTGGATGATGACTGGCATTTAACCACCCCACGAGTAAATCTGTGGATGGGAATACTCAGGCTATCAGATTTTGAAGAATAACATGGGGAATATGCTCTTTGTCACATATAGATCTCATACTTTAAAAACATTACAACAAAACACTACAAAACTTTAGACAGAAAGTATGTTCTCTAGAGACTAACATTAAAATGCTAAAGGGCCAATTCACAAACGTTTGCCCAATCGGTAGTGTGACTTTACGACTGGGAAATTTGTAATATATGTGTATTTGCTGATGTTGCTTCCTTTGAATTGGTGTGTATGTATTTTTGCTTAATAGTACTGTTGACTGTTTTTATTGCCTGCTCCAAATAAAATACTGAGAAATAAGAACTGTGGTCTTCCTTTACATATGTGAGTGTTGAGCGCCCTTGTTATCTGTGTGTCAACATCACATTCAACATATCTATTTATATGACTTATTTCTAGGCACCAAATGAAGTACAGATGTAAAATACATGTCATGCAGACGGCTAAGCGAGAAACAATATGCCAGGCAGAATGCTGTCACTCACACAGAGGGCTGGCAGGAGCTGAAGTGGGCTGGCACATTGCCCCATGCTGCATGCTGCGGTTGTTGGATGCAAAGTCAGGTTGACAATATAACAAAGATGAACAACACTGACCAAAAGCCACTATATTGTGATATCTTTTTTATTCAAACCCATGAACGTGGTAGGAGACAGGTAAAGCTGTCTTTAAAGACCACACCTAAAAGATAGGCCTTTAATGTTTGACTAAACTAAAAAGTGAGGTATTCTTTCTGACCACTTCTGGTAAAGATTCCATTATTTGGGATCAAGAACCGAGAACCTTCGTTCCCTTCTCCACCAGAGTCTGTTGTTCGGGAATTCCAGAAATACCAGGCCACTTGACCTTAGTGTCCAGATTGGAGTGTGTTATATCATTTTATCCCTCAGAAACAAAGTCAGTCACAGAAGACTCTTTTATATCAGGCACAGTATTTAAAATAAATAAATAATAAGTCTACTCACTGGAAGCCAATGCAGAGATATAATGCCCATCACAATGATGTTGTACTTGTTGGCCTGAAGCACCAGAAGCATTGCATCATTTTGCACCTAAATATTTCTATGATTTTTTCTTCTGCAAGCATAAGAAAATATATTTTAAACTGCCTATGTTCAAAATGATGTGTAGATGTTTCGATGTGTCAGCAATCTATAAAATACTGAACCAGGAGTGAAATGTGTTAAGAATTATGATGGCCTCGCAGCTAAAATATATTCCTAGCTCAAATGTAATTTAGAGGCACTTCAAAAAACCCACAAGCCTCAGCACAGGATGGTTTGATAATGACGTAAATAGTGTTAGTGTGAGGTTGCTCCATGATACCAGAGCTTGCCTGGGCATTATGCCACCTTGACATTTTCCCATGCATCGTACGGGGCTGCTTTCACAGGAGGTTGGGCTGCGATGACCCAAATGTGCCCTTTGACCCCATTCTATCCACGGCCTCCTCAGTGTGGTGCCGGTGAGAACATTACGCCAGAGGTGGTTTTGTTTTCCAGTCCGGCCCTGCATGTTACTCACACGTTAGGAAGGGATGGACTGTGGAATTGCTTCCTACCACTTAATAGCAGCAAAGAACGAAAGACTCTAAAAGCAAAGGGGCAGATTTACAAGCCCCTTGCGTGACTTTTGCGCTGCAGTTGCGTCACTTTTTTGACGCAACAGCGGCGCAAACAATGCGGCCTATTTACAACGTGACGCATCTAGGGAGATGCGTCACGTTGTAAAGCCCTGCGTCACATTATACCTGCGTCAGGTATAATGTATGCAGGGTGGGCGTTCCCACACAGGAAGGCCTCGCAAAAGTGACTCAGTGAAATCTACAAGATTTCACGGCGCCACTTTTAGGACGCCACTGCGTCAAAACCTTACGCCTGCTTGAAGCAGGCGTAAGTAGTGATGCAGTGTAGTGGGAATAGGCCTCAACACGCATTGCTGGAGTTGCGTCGTGCTTGGGACACGACTCCAGCAATGCGTGACTTTTCCGCCAACAGATGCGTCAGAATTTCTGACGCATCTGTCAATCCTTGCGCCATAGTGCGCCGTATTGTAAATACGGCGCATCTATGGTGGAGCAAGTGTTTCTAAGGGTGGCGCAGGGAAAGTGACGCATCTGTACAGATGCGTCACTGTCTTGTAAATCTGCCCCAAAGCATTTAGAGGAGGACACTGGGATAACATGTTGCAGACAACAACTTCTGGTAACGAATGCTCCTTTTGGGGGTTATCAGTACTGGCCTCACAATGGATGAGGCAAGCAAAGAGTCAACGACACCAGAAGATATATGGGGTGAATATATTATTAAGCTCCATGAGAGAAAAAAACGGGAGGTAATATTACAAGTACAGAAAAAAGTGTGAGGGTGAATAGCTTGGCCTGGGTATTTATTTATTTATTTATGTTTTATTTTATATAGCGCGTACTTTACCTAGAAGTATCAGAGCGCTTTACAATAGAGAGAAGTCAATTATATAAGGAAAACGAGTAACATGGTAGTAGGTATCACTGCTTATATGTACAACAGTTACTCGTGGTGTGATTTACAGATTAACAAGTTACATATTCACTCAAGATTACATATTAAGAAGAGGTGGAGCGATTTGAGTTACACAAATACATAGTACATATTTACAAAATTGAGACAGAGGTCTATGTATATGTTATATGTTATATTAAATTGTTCTTGCAATACAGCTATAAGATCATTAATTCAGTAGGACATGATTGCTGAACAACAAGGTGTTAAAGCCAGTTGCCGAAATAGCAAGTAGAATTCAAATGTTTATTTTGGAATGTCATTCCATGCATACATACAGTTCATTGCATTTAGTAATAGTACGACTGTTGCCCTATGCAAATCTCAAGTATAAAACATTATAATACAAACAACAAAAACGGTTCCAGACATTTTACAAAGTTTATAGTGTAAAGTGCCCTGCACTTAATTCTGGGACTACTGTCAACCTATACTACTAAACCGCATATCAACAATACCCTTTATTCTGTACAAATATCTGACTTTGTAAAGAAACCAAGCCCCACACATCTAAAATGGGCGAACAATTTAATACATAAAATGGGATGCCTTACGCATCAATTCTGAAAGTCCCAGTGACCTAAACAGATAAAATATTCTTCTAAGGTTTGCATGCATTACAAATAAACTTGGCTGAACCAAATTGGTCCGTACTCATATCTGTAGTCTTACATCTCATTAATGCCCTTTACAGGTTTCCCCAAATTCCACAAAATACTTAATCCTATGGAGTAAAAAGGAAAAAACTGTAGAAAATGCTGCTCGTTTTCTTTTACGTCAATAAATGCAAGCACGTGGAAGTGAATTACCTGTTTCCTGTTACCTTAATGACAGCTGTAACAGATCAAGTTATGTTAGCTGGATCAGTCCACACTCAATCCAGGCATCATACTGCACTCCTCGCTCGCCATGAACTGCCAGATCAACGTTGTCTCCTCATCATGCTTCCACACTCTTCGCCTGCATCGAAAGACCTTCAGATGGATCCCCACTGAGGCCAAAAAGACGGTCGCCCATGCACTCATCAGCAGCAGACTTGACTATGGCAACACACAGGCGTCACCCAGAAACTCCTCAGGAAACTACAGAACGTTCAAAACGCCGCAGCCAGACCGGTCCTCAACATCCCCCGCCGCAGTCACATCTCTGAACACCTATGAGATCTCCATTGGCTCCCAGTCAACAAAGGAGTCACCTTCAACTCCCAACATACGCCTACAAAGCCCTCCACGACGCCGGACCAGTATACCTGAACCACCGCCTCTCATTCCACGTCCCCACCAGACACCTCCGCTCTGCCCAACTGGCCCTTGCCACAGTCCCTTGGATCCGCAAGACCAGGACCGGAGGAAGATCCTTTTCCTACCTAGCTGCCAAAACCTGGAACAACCTGCCTCTCCACCTCAGGCTATCCTCGTCGCTGACCCAATTCAGGAAGGATCTCAAGACCTGGCTCTTCGACTGAACCACAGCACCCAGTCGGAGCTGCAGCCCCCCCGCCTTGAGACCCTCATGGGTGTGTAGCCGCACTTAACAAGTACAACAAGTACTGATTGAATGATTGATTGCATTTTAGGAAAGTATTGTACACATATGCAATCGAGACTAATTATAGCACATGCTCCAAAGATAAACCTTCAATAAGCCTCTGTAAGTATAAAACCCATTTCAAGACGGTCGCCCATGCATGTGGATACCTGCACACTGATTAGCAGGCATTTTGAGGTCTTTCAGTTTAAAAAAAACAATGAAAAAAATTAGCTTGAAAGGAAAACAGACCGTTTACTGTGTGTGGGGGTGTTGCAGGCCCTCAGTAGAACAAAAATAAATAAATAAAAATAAAACAAGAATTGTGATGCTAATCATGCATGTGGACAAATATGAGGGCCATTTAGAATGATTTTTGTTGCCAGTAAAGAAAAAAAATGTGTGCCTTGCCACAGAAGAAAAATAATTGAGAGGTTCAATAACTGGGTGTGTGGTGCTGCCAAAAACTCACGAAAAAGTAAAGCCAAAATTAATTATGAAAGAAAAAAATAACATTGCACCATACACCATGACACTCCTTTCTGTGTGGATGATGACTTAGTGAACTTGCAGAATGCCCTCATGCAGAAACAAGGGGTCTTATGGCTGCCTCACGATGAAAATCAGATTGCCAATTTTACTGTTAAGGAGATGAAGACCACAGCCCAAAAACCCCAGTGGTTCCCAAACTTTTTAAAACCATGACCCACTTTTTAACATGACAAACTTCTGTGACCCACTTAGCTTTAATGGACATGAGCCGGCTGACAATCCATTTTCCATTGAAATGGCCACTAAATTTGCTGTGACCGGAAACACCCAGGCTGTGACGGACCCTAGATTACATACGTACTGGCCTGTATTACGGCTCAAGACCGCAATTGCAGCTCGCTTTTCATTGGAATTATGTCCACAATGGAACTCCCTTAACCGGAACCTTGACTCCGGTGCATACTCCCCAGGATTATAACTAAGACCACCATCCCTACAGATCCTATGCCGGTGGCCTTCCGTTCTTCTTGATTCTCAAGACCTTCTGTCACAGCTCCATTCTTCACGTTGGCAATTTAAGCCATATGAAAACAGGCATGTTATTTATAATGTCCTGAGGATGATCCCATTATTCTCTTAAGGGATCGAAACGCCGTCGACACCTTGTACACCATATATACCCTTTGAAAATGTTCTAATTTCTGTGTAATGGTGTCTCATGTATATTCTGTTTGTTCTATTAGAAATGTGCTTGAAACAAATAATTTCCTTTGCCTGAACCCCTTACTTTATGTCGTACGTCTTTCTTGCTAAGTTGGATGCAGGCTTGTGTCCCACTTAAACTGTTCCATGTTTATTGTCTGTAAACATTATTTGACTGCATATTAAATATCTGTCCGGCTGGACAGATGTCTACAATATAGTACTGATTGGGTCTATATTTATTGATTTATAACTTATTTTCTGTCTGGGGACCACTGTCTTTAGAAATACTAAATTTGCTTAGACATACAGTTTTACTGATAAAACTATATTGCACACAAACAATAATAAGTGGAAATCGGGTTTCAGTGAATATTTATCATTTGCGCATCACCCAATAAAAGTGTCTTGATTTATTTTCATCCTATTAAAGTCTTTGTTTCCATCACACTTAAGAATTACAAAACAATGTCCTTTTTTTCTTTCCCAACCTCTGAATGTGTACAGTTCATTTTCAGGTATTAACATTTTCTTGTGTATTACAAAAAATTACATCCTACAGCCTTTCCTTTCACTCTCTCTGTACCCCTGCAAGATTGTCACATAATTCACTTTACTTTTCTTTCTCTGACTGCAAAATGGGAGAAGTTTGTAAACACCAATCCTCATGGTAAAAAACACATAAGCAGCAATCTGTCAGAAGACATAGCCTGACATTTGACCTCTGTCATTTAAGCTAGCAAATGTGACAAGATAAATACAGAATTTAAAAGCATCTTTATTTATTGCATTGACATTCAAGGCCTAATCGGCTCACAACCCACTAGTGAGTCGCAAACCACAGTTTGGGAAACACTGCCCTATACTATGATTATTTTTGTGTAAAAACACTAGTTTGACAAGAGGCAGTAAAAGCTGGCTTTAAAAGCCTGACTTATAAAGTCATTTTCATAAAACTGAAAATCAACAGGCTGTCTCTTTACTAACATACTTAGGCTGCAACTGTTTGTTGAGAGATCAATAAAATCTGTTTTGTAATGCAAATAAGTAACTCGGGCCGGACACGCCTTTTGTTCCAATGGGCATTTCCCTTGTGGGCAGGAGCCTTTGGAGGCCGGTCCTGAAAGCCTGGGGCCAAAAGATCAGAGAGGTGGGAGAGGAGAGAAGGAGAGAAAGAGAGGATGGATGGATGGATTGCGCAAGGAGACAAAGGGAGGGGCTGAATTGTGCATTTTGCCAGGGCTGGTTTTGGTTCTCCAGTACGGCCCTAAAGTAACTGCAAAATGATATTATCTAAAAATACATGACACTAATTAATGTAAGATATAGAAAGGTGGCGTTGCTCCACCTCTAACTGTCTCCAGTGGGTATTTGGCAGGCCTGTCCTTGTCTTCGGCTGAGCCTGCCCTCAGCCCAAGGAACAACTGTGCTGTAGTGGCTGGAAAAGAGTTTAAAATGCAGGTCTTGCGCATAATTGGAGATTCGATCCCCAACCAGCCGACTGAGTGTATTATGGTATAGTAGTTTGTGAGAAGGGAGACCCATTGTCCAAGTCTGGTATTCTGAGGAGGATACCGCCCTCCATGAAGGAAATAAACTGGGGACAAAGAGAAGCATGTAAAGAAGTTCTCTAAGACACCCCAGGCCACAGGTGACACAACTCATGTAATGTCCAGAAGGTACCCCCTAGACAATTTGTAGCTCTGGGAGAAGGGGGGAAGAAAACAACAATAGAAGCTACAAGAGCACTCCCACTCGACCTGTGTCTGATTAATAACGGCTTAGAAAAGCTCACTGGGCTACCCTTTGCTATAGTTATACAATCATTACAACAATATTTTATTCAAATACATACTTATTTATTAAGTTCATTTTTTCAAAAGTTAAAAAAGATTTTTTTAAATACAAAAAAACATTTCTTTAAATACAATTTTTTTTTTTTTTTTTGCTTTTTTGATCTTTTATGTGCCGTATTATTATATAAAATTCATTATTTCAACATTTCAAATTGATGTACATTATATACATGGTTTGCACAAGAAACCCAGTACGAGGATCAACCTTGCACCACAACTACCTCACATCACATCACAGCCTAACATACCGTACTCATACATACATGCTTCACACACATCCCATACCCAGCTTTGAAGACATACACATTTCTAATCATGGAGAGAACCCTTCATTTATTGTCCATGGTTATGTCGCCCGCTGGGGATCCATTAAGTCGACGCACGTTTCGGTGGGTAAGAAAGTTTGCATCCACCTTCTTCATGACCTCTCCTATTAGATAAAATGAGATCGGAGGGTAATGGGGAATCCAGATCAGTACGACTGTGTGCACAATCACAGACTGGGATCTGATACGTGGTTAGAGAAAAACCTTTTCCACGAGAGATGAAACTTTTTGTTGCCCCTTCAGTGGCTATCTGGTTGGCTGTCGCCGTAGCTTTTTTTTGGAAATTAATTTTGGTAATGGGTACAGCCTGGTCGCAAGAAAAGTCAATGGTTCCAGGAGTTTTAATTTGCTCTGCCGCATTGAGATTTGGCGGAGTTTGTGATGTTTCTCAGTACTTGCTAGTTAGCATTCCTGCTGTCAGAATCTAAGGACGTCCTTATGCACTGCGGGGCGGGAACGATCGGAAACGCAGGTGGAAAGCAAAAATATCTGCACCAAGATTCTGACCGCAAATGAAGTTGATATCAATGTATGACCTAAGGGACATATTTATCCAACTTTCACGCAGTGCAGCAAGCCATCCTGCTGCACTGAGCTGCGTGAAAGGGCAGGAATGCACCATATTTAACATTATACGGTGCATTCCTGTGCTTTCCTTGCGCTGGCCCCCTTTTGGTGCCGTGGTGCAAGGGTGCCTACATTGTAGTCAGGATTCTTTTTGTGCAGGAAGGGGTGCCTTCTTACTCAAAAACAATATTCAGCTGTATTTTCCTCTTTCTAAGTGTGCTGCAGGTTGAGGAGAAATAAAGTTAATTTCCACTTGTTGCGCCTACCCTCGGGAGGAGTAGCATTTTGACACATTCCCGGGGTTACCAGTGTTGGTAAATCTAGTAATGTGCCAAAATCCATAGGTGGATGCGTGTGAACACCCATGCACCACCCATGGAAGAACTCTGTGGGGCAGAGTAACGTTACTCTAGATTCATCAAGCCATACAGGGCCACATAAGATGGCCTTGCGTGGCTTCATAAATTTTACTTAAGTGTTGCGTTGCCCTTGCACCCCTCTTGGTTGACGCAAGGGCAACGCAACACATTGATAAGTATACCCCCAAATATCTTAACTGTTATTTATGCATTTTGTGACAAATGCCTTCAAGACCAACAACTCATTTCCTACAAAACTAGTGACAATTGTGGAGTTTTTGATTTATGCACCAAATTATATATTATTAATTTTATATAATACAGACGACCCATTCAGTGGCAGGGCACCCTACATAGGACCAATTTAATAAATGATGTGGAAAAAGAGAAGTATGATATGAAATATAATAATGAAAGGAATCTAACTCTGAATAATAAAATATGACCCGACACTTACGGCAAATGAGCA
Organism: Calotriton arnoldi; assembly: GCA_963921515.1. NCBI lineage: Eukaryota > Metazoa > Chordata > Amphibia > Caudata > Salamandridae > Calotriton > Calotriton arnoldi. The sequence continues at coordinate 388,805 of CAWUFW010008828.1, read as the reverse complement.
AAGCACGCCATAATGAAGTATGGATATCAAGTTCAAACAATGTCAGAAACTGTTCAGTACATAAATTACACATGTAAGAATTAGTTCTATTTATAATTGCAAGTGGCGCTGGGATAACAGGTTTCTCAGCACTTTTTTTTTACATGCAAATGTTCTTATGTCCGGTAAGATGGAGTTACACACCATAGGCAAACTTTCATTGAAGGAATGTTTGAGAGGCTTTAACTTCTTAAATTCGGGTGTTTCAAGACATTACCTAACCCACTCTTCTGGTACTTACTCCAGCTCTTGATATATGTTGTTTGTTTCAAGTTTCGAGACATAAACTTTTTGGGAGCAAAAAATAATTTTAGTGGAGGATTTATGTGTCCACATCCATTTTGTCATGACTGCTGCTACTGGACGTTGAACTAGACATCCTTTATGAGTTGTCTTTGGGACACAACTGGTTTTACATATTCTCATCTGGAAACATATGTCCCACCACTCTTTATGTATTGCATATCTTTCCGACCACAGTATTCGGTATCTTCTTTGCTCTCAGGAGTGTTACGCATACTTAGATTACTATTGTGCACAGTTTATCCATCAACATGGTGCATTTTTTGGATTTCTTCAGTCTTCCTCTTATAAGGTTGTTTTTACATATTTTAAATATTTTAGGAAGACCGAGCAAGGCTGGGACATTATTTTGAAGATGTCTAACCGTTGCTTTAAAAGAATAATTTCTTTAGCTGCCCAACTGGTAGACCTGTCAACCTTCGAGTGGTTTTCCCCCTAACATTTTGCCATCAACCCTCCTGTTTGCTGACTTCGTTTTCATTAGCTTTGGGCCTCAGACACCAACTCTTCAGTACACTTCTGGACCTGTGGATGCTCTGCCACGAAGAAGGGCTGCTGTGCTGCTGAATGGACTGCCACTCTACTGGACAGCTGCTCCCAAGGACTGCTGCCTTGCTGTGCTAACCTGATGTCCTCTTGCATGGATGAGAAGGACTGGACCTACATCTGTTCAACCCAGGACCCCAGTGTGACTCCAAGTGCTAGTTGGCTGGCCTCCTGACATGAGCCTCAGGGACAGAAGGCTCCAACAACCTCAACCCCTGGATTCTGCCATCTGTGAGTCTACCCTGCCAAGTGGTGCCACCCCAGTCCTGGACCCTTGGAAGTGGGCCTAATGTGCTCTGCCAGCCTCTGTGAATCCAGTGGAACAACTCTGCTGCTCAGCATAACCTTGAACAGAACCGATGCATCGCCACCTCTGCATGGGTCTCCCCGACGCAAAGACCCACACTGCAGCACATTGCAGTCTGCCACCTTGCCAGAACATCACAGCCTCGCAGCTCCTCTGAACTAATGCAACACCTCGAGTGCACAGCGCATCCGCGATGCTGAGTTTTACATCGCAATGCCTCATCGATGACGCAGGACCTTGCAATGCAGCCTCTCTGCATCTCAGAACAGACACATTGCTTTGGCTGTGGGCCTAATTGGGTCCCTGAGCTAGCCCACAGTCCATTGCGGTTGGCCTGAACTTGTGACTTTGTCCCATTCTGGTGCGGCCAGATATCCACAGTTGGCGCTTTGTGCTTTTTGGCGCTCTTTTCACTAAAATCTTTAAACTTGCATATCTCCGGTTCTACTGATTGGATTTTTGTTGTTTTGGTCGTGTTTTATCAAAGAATAATCTATTTCCCTAATCTGGTGTGGCATCTTTTTTGTGTGGTGTTTTTCAATTTATTATGGTTTGAAGTGTTGTACAAATACTCTACATCTTGCTTCCAGATTAAGCCCTCTCTGTGGCAAGCTACCTGGGGGTTGAGAACAGGTTAATTTAGGGTTGGCTTGTGCCTCACCCTGACAAGCATTGTGGTTGCTGCTTGACTAGGGCTCACACCCCAGTTAACCAACAACCACATTTCTTACACTAACCAACACATTAACCGGCAGAGGATTAGAACACCTTAAATTGGAATCCCCTCGCCAGCTAAAAATAAATTGCTCTCAGTGGGGATTGTTTGCTGCTTCCTTCTAAGAAATGTAAGTTGCAGTTGTTGCTCCCAGGATAGTCCACCAGTTGATCAGCATCCATGTTCTTGTTTTTAGGGCCCACATAGGCAAGAATGCAGCCAATAAAACCAAATTCCCATTTATATTCCCAAGATCATCCTATATGGCTATATTACAAGATTTTTAAAGTTCGTAAACAGTCAATAACTAGTGATGTTATAAACAGAAACTGATTGTCATTGCTCTGGGATTGCATAGACTTGGACCTCAGCAGCGTGGTCAGTTATATAAAGTGAATACAGAGAGGTAGGTTGTCTGTCACAGGCAATTAATGCCATTGGAGAATGTGCATAGGCAAAAGGCTTCCAAATTTGTTTAGCATTTAATGAAGAATCGTATTTGATCAGTAACACAACAATGCCTGGCATGATGAAGGATTAGTTTATGCTTGCATCTCTTCTTTACTTTTCCTGGATAATACCTGAATATTTTCCCCATTTTTGCAATGTACAGTTTTAATGCTGTTTTATCCTGATTTGATTCTATAATCACTCTTATTTAACTGACTGCTGGAACAAGAATGTCAGAGGCCCTTTGAGTTGAGAGTACAACCCGTTATCTGCCATTCACTGCTCTGAAGGATTAGGATAAAATAGAGGAATAGGTCATGATCTTTAGAATGTAATCTTTTGATAATTTATAATATCCTTTCTGGTGGACTAGCTAAGACTGGCAGGTGGGATACTTTGTCAAAAATGTGGTAGATATCAAGTCTGCCGTATTACAAGTGCATTATAGCCTATGGCAGACTGGATGTCCGACATGTTTTGACAGAGTACCCCACTCGTAAAACTCCAAAATAAGGCCCTTAATGTGCTCCACTTGAGCTTCTACTATACCTATCTTCACTTAAAGAATCAACTAAATTCCATTGATTTTACAGTTTTATATAGCACACACTGCACAATATGACACTAGTGCACTTTAACATGAACAGTGAAAGCAACATACAAAGAGCAGAACCAGCTCCTAGTTATATGGGAAAAACATACAATAGGAAGGGATGATTGTTAATTCATTTCTACTGCATCCAATAGTCCAGAAAAAAACTAAAACCTGGAAATTTCAATTTAGCTACAGATGATAGAGGCTTTTCTGAAAGACAGAAGAGTTGGCATAGTCTTCAATGTTTTAGGGAGGGAGTTTTACAAAATGGGGGGGATACCACAACAGCAGTTTTTTCAATTCGAAGCTCATTTCAGTTTAAGATGTCTTATGAAGGAAAGAGTCCTTGCTCTCCAAATCTCCTAGACCTCCTGAGGCAGTAAGCAATTTTGACAGATGGGAAGGGTTCTTCAGATGAACGGCTTTATATATGAGGCAGAATATTTCAAATTTCAACCTCGCTTCCAAGGATAGTCAATGTAGGCCTTTTAATGTGGGCATTACATGGTTAAATATTTATTTGAGGAGACCAACTGCCCTGTAGAGTGCAGATTGCTTTGAAAGAGGCAGGGAGAGTCTGGGGGACACCAGTGAACATGGCGCTTCTACAGTCAAGTTGTTAAATTACAAGAGCATTAGCTACGGAATTCAGTTGTAGTAGTGTGCGATATTAGTGCGTAATGTTTAGCATGCAGTTTTTACTAAGGGGGATGTTACAAAGCAGGTAAACACAACACAGGTAAGTACCAAGCAGGTCATTTTGGCCTATTTACAACAATGTACTTCACCACACAGGTAAGTATTTTTGAATGATTTTGAATGAAATGGGATTTAAGAGTTAAAATGTGGGTTTTTCAAGGGACATGGGTGGGCAGAAATAAAGGGAGGTAAGGGGGTTTTAAGGATCATGGATGAGTGGAGGCAAAGGGAGAAAAGAGGTTTTTAGGGTTCACTGGTAGGTAGAGGGAAAGGAAGGAAAGGATAATTTTTTAAGGTTCGGGGCGGGTAAACGTAAAGAGGAGTAAGGTGTTGTAAGAGTTCAGGGATGCATAGAGGTAAAGGGAGGTAAGTGGCTTTTAGGATTGAGGGGTGGCTAGAAGTAAAGGGACATAAGTGTTTTTTTCATTCATGGGTGGGTAGAGGTAAAGGAAGGTAAGGGGGTTGAAGGTTAAGGGGCAGGTAGAGGTAAAATGGTAGAAGTAAAGGAATGTAAGTCTTTTTTCAGGGTTCATGTTAGACCTGAACCCTTCAGGTAGAGTTTGCCCAAACGTTTTGCTTTTTTCTACTGGGTTTTGCTGATCCTCTTCTGGTGGCCTTAGGGCCTAAGACACTTTCCCACTGGAAATACAGTGGGAAAGTGCGCCCGTCTTCCTACACACATAAGGCAGTGGTGCTTAGCTTGTGTCTATAAATATGCGTCCAGCCTGCCATTGCAGGATAGGGTGCGCTTCGCACCAATGGTGCTCTTACATACGTGTCCAGCCTGCCAAATGCAGGCTGGGGTGCGCTTTGCACTATTGGTGCTCCTAAATATGTGTTCCGCCCGCCTTTGCAGGTTGGTGTGCGCTTTGCACAGATGGTGCTCTTAAATACGTATCCTGCCTGCCTTTGTAGGCTGGAGTGCGCTCTGCACCGATGGTGCTCTTAAATACATGTCCAGACTGCCACACGAAATTTCTTGTTTACACAGACTGGCCTGAGTGAATCACTATCCATCTTGAGAGGACCTTTCACTTCCACCCGAGTACCCGAGGGTATGTCTTAAGGGATGAAGTGAGTGGTAGGTGAAAGGCAGGTCAGGTACACATGTGTGTCCCCTGCCCCGGTAATGAGGAATAACCATGTGTGTTTTCACTACCTAGGAGGTTTGCTCTTCCCATAGTCTAACATGGGGACATGGATGAAATCACTTCAGGCTGCAATAATGGATTTCAGTGGAGCAGCCCCATGATGTTTCCTATCATTGGATTCGCAGCGACAACACCTTGCCAAGATTTGCGTAGAAATGGCACTACTAAAATGTGTATTTTCAAGAAACAGAGGTCCCTTTCTAGCAGGATATCACAGAAATCGATACATAGAGATACAATGAAGTCTATGTTAGGTATCCAAATGGAAAACAGGATATTTATTTAGTCATAAAGTAAAAACACATTTATAAAGTGGTAAAACAGCTAAAAGAAAAAGGAAAAAACCTTTAAACTCGGACATTCCTCTGTGTGACTACAGTGAACGCATAATAGTTACTTCACATATATTCACAAGTACCTATGACCATATCAACAATTGTATATTAACATTTCGAGTCATGGTACTCTTGTCGACGACGTTTCGATCGGTAAACAGACATAATATTGAGTTGTAAATGTCGACTTGCACTAATATCGAGTGCAAAATGTTGCAATACAAAAATATCGACTGTCAGAATATCGTTGTCAAGAATATCGAGTTTAAGGTAAGTAATATCGTTTTAAAAAATATCGAAGTCATTAATATCGTTTGCAAAAATATCGTTGTTAAAAATATCGTTGTTTTAGTTAGTGTTATGTATTTTAGTGTGTATTTTAAATGTATGTGTTCTATTTTTTTGTGTAAGTATTGCATTTGTTTTTTAATGTATGTGTTAAATTTTTAGAAGTTATTATTTTTTTTAAGTAAATTTTGTGTTTTAGTTCAGTAGCGGGTTGTGGGTTTATAGGGGAATAGGGTGGGAAGCAATTTAATTATAATTAATTAATTAATATTTTTCATTAATTAATATTGATGTATTTAATATTTTATATTGTTAATTGTGGAAATTAATTTATTATTAATTAGTTATTAATTGGTTGTTAATTATTAATTATTAATTATTAATTATGTTAATTGTGTCATTTTTTTAGGAGCGGGTTGTGGGTTTATAGGGGGGTAGGGTGGGAAGTAATTTAATTATAATTAATTAATTAATATTTTTTATTAATTAATATTTATGTATTTAATATTTATATAGCTAATATGGAAATTTATGTATTACTAATTAGTTATTAATTGGTTGTTAATTGTTAATAATTAATTGTTAATTATGTTAATTGTGGCTTTTTTTAGGAGCGGGTTGTGGGTTTATAGGGGAGTAGGGTGGGAAGTAATTTAATTATAATTAATTAATTAATATTTTTTATTAATTAATATTTATGTATTTAATATTTTATCTTGGTAATTGTGGAAATTAATTTATTATTAATTCTTTATTAATTGGTTGTTAATAATTATTAATTAATTGTTAATTATGTTTATTGTGTCATTCTTTTAGGAGCGGGTTGTGGGTTTATAGAGGAGTAGGGTGGGAAGTAATTTAATTATAATTAATTAATTAATATTTTTATATATTTATTTAATGTTGTTTTATAGTGTTAATTGTGTGAATTAATTTATTATTAATTGTTTTTAATTTGCTTGTTAATTGTTATTAATTGAGTAATTAATTGTTAATTAATTATGTTAATTGTGTCATGCTTTACGACATTGGTGGTGTCATTTCTAGGGGAATATGGTGGGAGGTAAATTATTTTTAATTAATTAATTGTTTGTTAATTAATGCTAATTAATTTGCTGGAGTGGGAATAGTAAATTATTCCCCTCCGCTATCCAACACTTTACCAACTGTTGCACTCCCTGGAGTGGGAATAGTAATTTTATCCACTCCGCTATCCAACACTTTCCCTACTGTTGCACTCGCTGGAGTGGGAATAGTAATTTTATCCCCTACGCTATCCAACACTTTCCCTACTGTTACAATTGCTGGCGTGGGAATAGTAAATTATTTCCCTCCCTTATCCAACACTTTCCCTACTGTTGCACTCCCTGGAGAGGTAATAGTAATTTTTACCCTTACGCTATCCAACACTTTCCCTACTGTTGAAATCCCTGGAGTGGGAATAGTAATTTTTACCCCTACGCTATCCAACATCTTCCCTACTGTTGCACTCCCTGGAGTGGGAATAGTAAATTATTCCCTCCGCTATCCAAAAGTTTACCTACTGTTGCACTTGCTGGAGTGGGAATGGTAAATTATTCCCCTTCGCTATCCAACACTTCTACTGTTGCACTTGCTGGAGTGGGAATAGTAATTGTTACCCCTAAGCTATCCAACACTTTCCCTACTGTTGCACTTGCTGGAGTGGGAATAGTAATTTTATCCCCTGCGCTATCCAACACTTTCCCTACTGTTGCACTCCCTGGAGTGGGAATAGTAAATTATTCCCCTCCGCTACCCAACACTTTCCCTACTGTTGTATTTGCTGGAGTGGGAATAGTAAATGATTCCCCTCCACTATCCAACACTTTCCCTACTCTTGCACTCCCTGGAGTGGGAATAGTAATTTTTACTCCTTCGCTATCCAACACTTTCCCTACTGTTGCACTCGCTGGAGTGGGAATAGTAATTTTATCCCCTCCGCTATCCAACACTTTCCCTGCTGTTGCACTCTCTGGAGTGGGAATAGTAATTTTTACCCCTACGCTATCCAACACTTTCACTACTGTTGCTATCCCTGGAGTGGGAATAGTAATTTGTACCTCTACGCTATCCAACACTTTCCCTACTGTTGCACTCCCTGGAGTGGGAATAGTAAATTATTCCCCTTCGCTATCCAACACTTTCCCTACTGTTGTACTTGCTGGAGTGGGAATAGTAAATTATTCCCCTCCGCTATCCAACACTTTCCCTACTGTCCAACACTTTCCCTACTGTTGTACTTGCTGGAGTGGGAATAGTAAATTATTCCCCTCCGCTATCCAACACTTTCACTACTGTTGCACTCGTTGGAGTGGGAATAGTAAATTATTCCCCTCTGCTATCCAACACTTTCCCTACTGTTGCACTCCTTGGAGTGGGAATAGTAATTTTATCCCCTTCGCTATCCAACAATTTCTCTACTGTTGCAGTTAATGTAGTGTAAAATGTGGTTTTAAAAAAATAAAAATAGTTTAATATTTTAATTTATTATATATATATTTTATTATTATTTTTATTTTACAGGTGTATGTATATATATATATATATTGCTGGTTCTCGCTTAAAGTTTCCTCCAAAGTAAAACGAGCGTAGTCCCAAATCAGTGCATAATATTGTTTATTAACACCAAGCTAGTCCGCCATGACGCGTTTCGGCCGTCCCACGGCCTTGATCACATGACACTGCTCAAACTGTGAGTATCCTATTTAAAGTGCTAGTGCTCAATTTGCATGAATTGACATAGACAACATACTATATACATTGTATCCATATCACTCTGGAATTATACATTATAAATATGTAGATTTCATCTGTGTATGTATTTACAATGATCTTCACTATTTGACATTTTCTGCATACAGATCCCTGTAATGCTCAAGTATGTGAAGTTGCCTAGACTCTACAAGGGCAATTTATCCGCCTAATATATGCTTAAATGCTTTGAAACTGCCAAACCAGCGGAGTCTATCTGTCAACTCTCCGCAAAAAGTTTATAAAGTGCATATGTATAATGATTAAGTGTCGTGAAACCCTATAGAAAAAGTGCAAAATAAAAGAGAAAGAAAAAATGTGCTGTGTACTATATATTGCCGTACAACCTATATAGTATTTTCTGGGACGACAATATAATGTTCATTGAAAATGTATAAATACTTAAATTAGTGTAATCAAATAAATCTTTAAGCACATCCATATATTCCCATTAATTGTGGGCTATGAATATTATCTTAATGAAATATGCTTACGGATGCAGATTCAATAGCCAGGGGAAATCAATGTAAGCAATATAACTAAATGGGATCAAGCAGCTGTAGAAACCTGATATTATAAGGTATGTAAGATTCTTAAACATCTACATTTGGATTGAGATACTGATTCAACCTCCTACTGCTAAAATACATAAAATTAGATGTAAAATAATTCATATATATTCACAATAAATATGTTCATAAAATACTGTAGATAAATATAAATAAATATAAATATGTGCAAAATCAGATCTCATGAATACAGATGTTAAAAGGTATTTCCTCTAGCCAGAACCTTCATTTACAATTACCAGACCTATAGGTGTATAAGTGTGGCACAGATCTTTACCATATTGTTAACTCATCAGAATTTGTAAAGTGCAGAAAGTGCGTCAATCCTAAAGCATAATAGGAAAGTTACATCAAAATTTCATAGAAATCCATACAATAATAAAATCATATAAATACCCATAAAAGATGATAAAAACTCCTAAAATTACAATATAATTTTATATAAAATATTATAATTTTTATATAATTATTATAGGATCTCACATTTATAAATAGGTGTACAAATCTTCTGTATTATTTAGACCTCCTGGATGCTTAGAGTCGAATTCTAAAATGTATCTTGTTTCTAGGCGTCTTAATTTGCCTTCCCGATCGCCACCTCTCTTATGGGGCGGAACCGACTCTATAGCATAGTATTTGAGATGTTTGAGGTCACTGTCATGAAACTCCTTAAAATGTCTGGCGACCGGATAACTGGCATCGTTATTAGTGATGGCCCTCATGTGCTGCAAAATTCTTTTGTGCACTGCCAGCTTTGTGCTACCTATATATTTTAGCTTGCAACTACATTCCAGCACATATACTGAAAATTCAGTCTTACATGTAAGATGTTGGGTAATGTTGCGTGTTTTATCATCAAATGCAGTGCGGTAAGTGCTAGTATTGACACCCTGCTGGCATGCTTTACATGTTGTGCATCTAAAAAATCCTTTCCTTGCTGACAACCATGTGGTTCTACCCTGATCTTCTGGGCTGCTTCTTACCAATGCATTTCCCATACTGGTAGTTTTTCTAAAAGTAATGGAAGGATTATTAGGTAGTAATTTGCCTATAATAGGATCATCACGCACGATTGGCCAATTGCGTCTAATGATATTTCGGAGTTGTTTTTCCTGTTTAGAGAAACCTAATATAAGTCTGATCGGTTCCACTGTATTACTTTTATCATCAGACTTATTCTTGTATTTTAGCAGGTCTAACCTCGCCTTTTGCTTTGATTTAGTTATAGCCGCTTCAATTACCTTGGTTTTATATCCCCTTGCTAAGAAGCGGTTGCGACATTGTGCTTGTATAGTGTCTGCATCATCCTCATCGCTACATATGCGTCTTATCCGTAGCATTTCACCATATGGGATGCTATTGATAAGGTGAATAGGATGTGCACTAGATTCATGTAATAACGTGTTGCCTGCCGTAGGTTTCCTAAATAGTGTGGTCGTAAGACAGTTATTCACTATTTTGATTTGCACATCTAAAAATGTAACTTCTGTTTTGCTCATAGAGTATGTAAATTTAAGATTAACATCATTCAAATTCAATTGGTCTATAAAATCCATAGCACTTTGTTGGGTTCCATTCCATATAATAAACAAATCGTCTATGAATCTTAACCAGCTTATGATCTGAGTTAGGAATATTTGTTCATGTTTTCTCATGAGGACCAACTCCTCCCACCATCCCATAAATAAACAGGCATAACTGGGGGAGAAGCTGGCCCCCATAGCAACTCCTTGTGTTTGTTGGTACATTTGATTATTAAAAGTGAAAAGATTGTTTTCCAAACAGAATAGCAACATATTTAAAAGCATTTTGTTATGTTGTGCATATCGTATGGATCTATTAGAGAGGAAATATTCCACAGCCCTGACTCCGTCCCTATTTCTAATACACGTATAAAGGGACGAAACATCTAGGGCTATGAGTAAATAATTCACATTCCATTCTATATCTTTAACTTTTCTCAAGAAGTCACTGGTGTCTTGCACATACGATTTTAAATGCACAACGTGCTCCTGTAAGAAATAATCTATGTACCGAGACATATTTTCTAATGGCCCATTGCATGCGGCTATAATGGGTCTGCCAGGCGGTCTATCTATATTTTTGTGTATTTTTGGGACAAAATATATGACCGGTGTGGTCGGGTGCTCTTTCTTTAAAAATGTATATTCGTCCCAATTGATTAGACCCAAACTTTTCCACGCAAGGAGTTGAGAGAAAAATTGTTCCTGAGTTTGTCTATATTTAAACATGGAACTTTTCCGATAACATTATTGATCATTTAACTGATTGTAAGCTTCTTCCAGATATTGGTCCAAGGGCCAAAGTACTATATTTCCTCCCTTGTCTGCGTTTCTTATGACCACTTTATTATCCTTACTCAATTTGTTTATCAGTAACTGGTAACTTCTTTCTTGATGGGTTAATTTAGTTTTGGATCTATTCATTGAATGATTCAACCTTTTGATCTGGGCCACCAATTGGTCACTAAAAATATCCAAAGAATCTCGAGGCATGATGGGTACAAATTTTGACTTGACTTTGAAGGGAGTGCTGGGTTTGGCAGTTGTTGTTGGTAGAGTTTCTTGTTCATGGCCATTGACATCTTGCAAGGCTCCAGTATCAGAACTCAGAACAGAATTTGTTCGTCCCAATTGTAGTTCATGCATGTCCTGTAATAAGCTTAAATCCGAGACCAATAGGCCTATGGATTCTGACTCACTACTAGATGTCTCAATGTGGTCTGACTTATCCTTAGCTGTTTTGAGTAGATGGAATTTCGCAAGCTTTAATTTTCTAATAAATTTATATATGTCAGCCCTAGTTTGTGTATAGTCAAAGTTAGATTCCGGGCAATAGGATAAACCTAATGACAATAATTGCTGCTCTGCTTTAGTCAAATTAATATTAGCCAGATCTATAATAGTGTTATGTGAAGTGGTATTGGGATCTGTTGTAGTGATACTTTCTTGATGAGCATCTTCTATCTGCGATTCCCTCGACCTCGCCCCCTCTTCTTGTTCTCTCCTTTTTCTCTGGGCTTGTCTTCTCCCCCTTCTCCTCTTGGTGTCCCTGCTGCCACAGGTCCCTTGTTTCGGGGTCGCAGTGTTTCTTGTCGACTTCTTTTTTAAATGTCCAGCTCTTCCCCCAACGTTAATCTTATAGCACTCTGTTCCTGTCTCCTCCTTGCTGTTTCGGTTTCTGATTCACTGTCGGGTGCAGAGCTTAAATCTGACATTGACACAGATTCCATTTGGTGTTGATTTCTTTCCTTAGTCTTTGCACCCTGTAATCGTTGATTAGCTGTAGCTGTTCTAAGTGAATCATATCTCCGCGCAAAAGTAAATACTTGTCCATTGGCGTAGTCATCTCTATCACGCCTAAATTTGTATCTTTTTCTCGTTTTTATTTTGTCTTCTTCTTTGTTGAGTCTACTTGTCATCTCCTCATGTAATTTCTGTCTACTTTGAGGATCCCCTTGCTGTTGAATCTCGTGCTCCAATAATTCAATTTTGTTTTGAAGATCAGTTCTATCAATCTCCGCATACTTGACTAGTATCACTACTAGCCTGCGGGAGGATTCAAGATTGCATTGCGCCCACTCGGCCATCATCAGTGGGTTCGGTGTTTCATAACTGGGGGCAATCATTATACGGAGGCCCCTGGGAATTCTCCCCACATCAAGGTACCTCTGTAACGATCGAGCCTCCCACCACTTCGATTGTTCTTGCCGCTTCAACTTTTCAAGGGTCCGATAATTCTCCTTTAGTCCCTTAATTCTTCCATTGTTTTCCCCATCTGCATCCCTAGTTGCACTCTGTGTTGTTACTGGGTCCTCAGAGAACATTTCCTCTGCCGCTGATTCTCTACTTTTGAGCGTGTCGGCGGACATGCTTGGTGGTTATATTTTATATAGTCTGTCCCAATACGAGAATACTCTAAATCAACCAATGCCAGTAGAGTTTCCCTGTATGGTGCACACCTCCTCTCCTGCACATAACAAGTCTCACATACCTGTTGGCGGTCCACCTTCGGTTGGAAGCTCCCGCTCCCGCTAACACTCCTCCGAGCAATCCAAGAGGTTAGTGCTTCACCGCCCGAGATGCTGCCTAACAGGAAAAATCTTCGTTTGTATGTCACGCAGGGGGCTCCGGCTGTTCCGTTACAGGAAATCCTTCTAGTGCCCCCGGGGTCCCCGCCAATGCAGCTCTGCGAGCCCGCAGTGCCAAGGCAGGAGAAACCCGGAAGGTTGACTTGCCGATCCGGAGCCTGCTTCCTGAGGGGGGGTCTATGAAACGGAGGCAGCCTCTCCGTGAAATATTGCTGGTTCTCGCTTAAAGTTTCCTCCAAAGTAAAACGAGTGTAGTCCCAAATCAGTGCATAATATTGTTTATTAACACCAAGCTAGTCCGCCATGACGCATTTCGGCCGTCCCACGGCCTTGATCACATGACACGGCTCAAACTGTGAGTATCCTATTTAAAGTGCTAGTGCTCAATTTGCATGAATTGACATAGACAACATACTATATACATTGTATCCATATCACTCTGGAATTATACATTATAAATATGTAGATTTCATCTGTGTATGTATTTACAATGATCTTCACTATTTGACATTTTCTGCATACAGATCCCTGTAATGCTCAAGTATGTGAAGTTGCCTAGACTCTACAAGGGCAATTTATCCACCTAATATATGCTTAAATGCTTTGAAACTGCCAAACCAGCGGAGTCTATCTGTCAACTATCCGCAAAAAGTTTATAAAGTGCATATGTATAATGATTAAGTGTCGTGAAACCCTATAGAAAAAGTGCAAAATAAAAGAGAAAGAAAAAATGTGCTGTGTACTATATATTGCCGTACAACCTATATAGTATTTTCTGGGACGACAATATAATGTTCATTGAATATATATATTCACTGAAAAAAACATAGGTTTCAGGCACGTTATAGTTAGAAATTAGCATTAAAAAAATGAGAAATTCACTGAAAAAACCATAGGTTTCAGGGGCGTTATAGTTAGTTGGACATTTCACTCGTACAAAACCATAGAAATTCCCCCGTTATAGTTAGTTCAGCTAACTATAACTCGTGCGCCAACAATGCACTGCTGATGACGTCACATATTACATCACTCATGACATGGTCAGTGACATCACTCATGACATCACTGATGACATCTCAAATGACATCACTGATGACATCACTGATGACATCATCCTTGTGATAGAGTGGCAGACCTCCTCTCACCCTAATATAACCTTTGATACACACACTCAAAAATACAAACTAACATTTTCAAAACAATGGACATACCAATACCAGTTACAACACACCTATTCAGTAATTCCAAGATCTACACACACATCCACTCATTCACCAACAGTCCCTATACAGTCACTCATACATGTACTCACTCATCATATGTACTCATACACCTATACATCCTGTTACACACCGCCACTCATCCATAGAGTTACTCACACACATAGTCACACATGCAAACAAAGTATCAAACATCCATTTACTTGCATATACAGTTATACACACACACTACCACACTTACTTCTACAGAAACTTACACATACTTACTCTCTTAAACAATCACTTATAGAAACACCAACTTATTTGTACAGGAACTCTTCCAATCTCTCACTCTCACATATACTCACTTATATACACCAATACTCACATATACTAGTTTAAAACATATGTAGTTACTCTTTAAGACACTATTGAGACAGTCATTCACTCACTAACACACCCAAACACATACTCATCCACCTATACAGTCCTGCACACATGCTGTCTTCAACACATACAAACAGTGAGTCACTCATTCATGCATCTATGCACTAAGTAATACCCCCACCGAACCATACAGACACTCAGACACTCATACTGATACTCAAAAAACCAACTAATAACCCATAGACACTCATGTAGCTACTCACCAACCCATGCAGCCACTTATACACAAAGTGAGAGACTGATACAGATATTTTCATATTTAAACATTACTCACTAACCCATGTATTCACTAAGATACACTTAGTCAGTTATACAATCAATTTTACAAAAAGAAATCATCCATTTAGACACTTATATACCCATTTATTCTTCCATCGACCTTGAGATATACATATATAAAACATATTTAATTTTCAGAAAAACACACATTCACTGGATGATGTTATCAGTGATGTCATCAGTGATGTCATTTGAGATGTCATCAGTGATGTCATGAGTGATGTCACTGGCCATGTCATGAGTGATGTAATATGTGACGTCATCAGCAGTGCATTGCGGGCGCGCGAGTTATAGTTAGCTGAACTAACTATAACGGGGGAATTTCTATGGTTTTGTACGAGTGAAATGTCCAACTAACTATAACGCCCCTGAAACCTATGGTTTTTTCAGTGAATTTCTAAGGTTTTTTAAATGCTAATTTCTAACTATAACGTGCCTGAAACCTATGGTTTTTTCAGTGAACTTCTAAGGTTTTTTAAATGCTAATTTCTAACTATAACGTGCCTGAAACCTATGGTTTTTTCAGTGAATATATATATATTTATTATACTATGTATACATGTGAAAATGTCTCGGTCCCCTGTTTGCCTCGGTGGCACGGAAAAATGGGTGGAACTGACGTCAGCACGCCGACGAGGTCCTCTTATGGCTCCGATGACGTCATACGGTGTCGCGAGCGGAGCCGTGCTCGTTGACGTGGGAGAGCTAGGAAAGAATTTCCGTGGAATGCTGGTGCAGGGGATATTCACCTAAGTGTTCAGGCTAGTCCTTTGGGAGCAACTGTTTATGTTGCCACTCCAGAAACCAAAACCAGTGATCCGAGGGCAGAGGCCCT
Organism: Calotriton arnoldi; assembly: GCA_963921515.1. Classification (NCBI taxonomy): domain Eukaryota; kingdom Metazoa; phylum Chordata; class Amphibia; order Caudata; family Salamandridae; genus Calotriton; species Calotriton arnoldi. The sequence goes on along the minus strand of CAWUFW010008828.1, from coordinate 373,165 downwards.
GCAGATGGCACATGAGGTGGGGTGCCCAGTCGTGTGCACCGGCGGGGCAGCGAAGTGACAAGCACCACAACCCACAAAAAAGGTAACGAGGGCACTGAATAACACAGGATCTTCTCTTTGTATCTGGCAGGAACAACAAAGTTAAAATGCCCTAGTACCAAAATGTAGAATTAGTGCTACAACGGTCTTCAAGAGGTCCTGCGATGCCGCTTCTGCCTCCCGTACCCTGGAGGCGGCACATGGGTCACGCGGTACGGTCATACTGCGGTGGGACGCACACTCGTTGACCTCTCATGGCACTGCTCCACACTTCAGGGAGGACGCTTTCCATTAGCTATGTTTTCTGATGACATGTCGCGCCGGCCCCGTCCAACAACAGAACTCCTTTAGATCCAAACAGACTCTTCCACTCTCTCACCGGAAGTGAAACCAGGCCACACGGACACTTTCACAATACAACAGCCAGTAATGCACTTTTCGGTAAAAAAAACACATTCCTTCCTCCTAATTAATCAAATAAACGTCTCACTGAAGAACAGGGGCCAGCTTCGATCGGTAAACAGCCGTTACAACGACTTTTTACTTTGCGATACCATTACAACGCATGCATTACCACGCATGCGTTGTACATCACGAAGTCATTACTACGCATTTTTTAGAATGCATGGTCATTTACCACGCATGCCTTTACAACGAATTTTGTTGTAAAGGTATGTATGGTAAATGACCATGCGTTCTAAAAACATGTAGACGATCCATGTCGTTGTAAGGAAACAGAGGCTGTTCCGTTTCCTCACAACGATGTGCACCGCCCTCAGAGATGACGTGAAGCAGGAACCACGAGGAGAGAGGAACCATGAGGAGTGAGAGGTAAGGGGGATTGGGCATGGGGTGGGGGTTTCATTTCTAGGGTTTAGGGTAGAGCAGTGGTGTTTGGGTGGTGTAGGGGGTCATGCTGGGGGTAGTGTTTTAGGGTTTAGGGTAGTGCAGTGGTGTTTGGGTAGTGTAGGGGGTCGTGCTGGGGGTAGTGTTTTAGGGTTTAGGGTAGTGCAGTAGTGTAGGGGGTCGTGCTGGGGGTAGTGTTTTAGGGTTTAGGGTAGTGCAGTGGTGTATGGGTAGTGTAGGGGGTCGTGCTGGGGTAGTGTTTTAGGGTTTAGGGTAGTGCAGTGGTGTTTGAGTAGTGTAGGGGGTCATGCTGGTGGTAGTGTTTTAGGGTAGTGCAGTGGTGTTTGTGTAGTGTAGGGGGTCATGCTGGGGGTAGTGTTTTATGGTTTAGGGTAGTGCAGTGGTGTTTGGGTAGTGTAGGGGTCGTGCTGGGGGTAGATTTAGGGTTTAGGGTAGTGCAGTGGTGTTTGGGTAGTGTAGGGAGTCGTGCTGGAGGTAGTGTTTTAGGGTTTAGGGTAGTGCAGTGGTGTTTTTGTAGTGTAGGGGGTTGTGCTGGGGGTAGTGTTTTAGGGTTTGTTAGTGCAGTGGTGTTTGGGTAGTGTAGGGGGTAGTGCTGGGGTAGTGTTTTAGGGTTTAGGGCAGTGCAGTGGTGTTTGTGTAGTGAAGGGGTCATGCTGTGGGTAGTGTTTTAGGGTTTAGGGTAGTGCAGTCGTGTTTGTGTAGTGTAGGGGTCGTGTTTTAGGGTATAGGGTAGTGCAGTGGTGTTTGGGTAGTGTAGGGGGTCATGCTGGGGTTAGTGTTTTAGGGTTTAGGGTAGTGCAGTGGTGTTTGGGTAGTGTAGGGGGTCGTGCTGGGGGTAGTGTTTTAGGGTTTAGGGTAGTGCAGTGGTGTTTGTGTAGTGTGGGAGGTCATGCTGGGGGTATATTTAGGGTTTAGTGTAGTGCAGTGGTGTTTGGGTAGTGTAGGGAGTCGTGCTGGGGGTAGTGTTTTAGGGTTTAGGATAGTGCAGTGGTGTTTAGGTAGTGTAGGGAGTCGTGCTGGTGGTAGTGTTTTAGGGTTTAGGGTAGTGCAGTTATGTTTGGGTAGTGTAGGGTGTTGTGCTGGGGGTAGTGTTTTAGGGTTTAGGGTAGTGCAGTGGTGTTTGGGTAGTGGAGGGGGTAGTGTTTTAGGGTTTAGGGTAGTGCGCCCAACCAGCCACAATATCCGTGGACAAAGGGGATCCTGACTCTTTGGAACGCTCCGTCAATTGATTAATTTGGGTCAAGGGCCCTACCACGTCCAAGACCTATCAATTCCTTTCTTGGGATCCCTCATATACTTGGAGAAAAAGGTGCATAGTTTCTCATCAATTTCAGGCGTGTGTGCCACCTTCCCCTTCAGTGAGAGCCTGGGGCATTCTCCCCTCATCCTATTCCTGACCTCCCTTTCAAGGGGTTGATGGATTTTCCCCACCACATACTCTGCCACTTTGGCGTCAGGTGTCCACTCTGCCGACCTAGGATGGTAAATTTGGGTAGGCTCGAACATGTCCGAGTGAACCCCGTCCCCAACCGGGGACTGAGAGGAGTGGGACTCTGGACGCCAGGGACGCCCCGAGTCCTTATCCTCATCGGAGGAGAAATCGTCCTCCGATACACCCTCTCCCTCTAAGGGAACCCGCCGTCGGGGTCTACAATAGTGGTGACAGTGTCGCAATTTTCTCCGGGCCCCTCCTCCTTCCGGCAGGGTGCATGTTTTAGCGTTCGCGTACTCTTGAGGAAGGTCTCCGTAAGTTTATCAAATCCTTCCAAGTGCCCCGCGTTATGCTTAACGGCCCTTTTATTCCCCATCTGGGAGCTACTTGGACCCGCCACCACCAGATCTGGGTCACTGAACACCCCAGGGATGCTTTTAACCAGCTTATCAACCTGATCCCTAAGAGGAGCCAGCGCCTAGAAATAGCCAGAGAGAGGGCTTGGTCCACTGCTGTAGGGAGAAGTTGGGGGCCATTCCTCCTCCACTTCCTGGTAGGAGGAGTAAAAATGGTCTTCTGGAGAAGACATGATAGCAGAGGGTGTGAGCACAGAACAAATGCCCTTAAAATCCTTAAGACAGCCCCTCGCCGGTGCTCCAACAGCTGGGCTTTCCCGAAGCTGTTATAAGAATAGACTGAGGCGCAATACCAATTACCACCAACAGGTGGCGCTGGTCACTAACGTGGCTGTGTGGGGAAATCACCGCGTAGCGGTGTCAAAATTAGGCGAGGGTTGGTCGGGAATCAAGCGGACACTAAAGGAGTGACCGGATTCCCAAACGCGCGTAAAGACCAGCGGGAGCGCTCGACGGAGCTGCCTCGCTCGGACCAGACGCGCCTGACAGGATCTCACCGCGCGCAGAGCACACAGCGGGAGAAACTGCGAGGGGAGAACGCGCTCGGGCAAGAGCCTGCTGCGCAGGGAATATGAAACAATACCAAGGCAATAATGCTAATAACGTGCACAAGAAACCTCTATACAAACAGCAACAACGTCAGATTAAGCCAAGAATGTAAGGAATGCACTTAACTGACGAGCAGTGAAGAAAGAGGAAGCGGAAGGGACCTCACGATATTATATACGATGGACTGTGATATGATTGGACTATAGTTGCCTTGGAGACTACCCCTAATGGTTCATGGGTTGTGTAGTATTTTGTTTAATGATTGTTGTGTTACGTTTTCTTTGAACTGCTATGCAAATAAAGTGAGGAAAGATATGCATAATCCTCGCCTCCGTCCTGCCATAGAATTCATTAAACTTTATTTGATCTGATTTAGAAACATAGATCATAAAAGTGTACATAAAAACAGTAAATCCTCTTTCCTAATACAATACAGTGAGAATTAATTAAAACCAGTAGGTAAAAACGGGTGTTACAAAGCCCGATTCAGAGCAACTTCAGGTTAACAGAATCGTAAAGTTCAATGTTTCGCAAGATCAATCTCATGTACTTCGTGCAAAATACGCAATAAGGGGTCCAAGTAAGATGTAACGCTCCAATACCTGACCAGTTTGCACTATATAAAACTGCAGAAAAAATAAAAATAAAAAGTGTTTTGCACACTTCTGTCATTGAGCTATATGTGGGCTACATCTGGGTGATATTTGTGCTACATTTGGGCTCTTTTTTCTCTGGTGGCCATCTTGGGAGACCTATTTGTTATGAAGTTTCCTAATTTCGTCATTTACTGCAGTCTCCTCAGTAGGAAATGCTTTCAGTTTTTACTTTGATTCCATCAAGAAGGCATTCAGATGTGTCACACATTTGCCATAAATTCAGAATGTTAGCACTCTAGTTGTTCATTAGATCACTGTAGTAAAGCTACTGCTCACCAGGGAGTTAACTGGAAATCTACTGCTGGTATTGAAAGTGATTGTTTCAGTCTGCATGTCAGAATTTTCTAATGAAATAGAAGAGGATTTGAGATCTCACTTAAAACATGCCCTAAATTTTCTTTCGGCAGCACTAACCATAATTGCTATGGCAAAATGAACCCCCTCATTTTGTTCCTTTTTAAATTAAATGTTTTAAGTGTTACCAGTTTATTCCAATCAAGATGGCTTCAGGTGTGCCATACTTTTGTCATAAGTAAGACTGTTAGCGCTCTAGTTGTTCTTTAGAACACTCTGGGAAGCTGCAGTAGAACACAAAGGCATCAACTGACAGGCTGCTCCTGTTGAAATATAACAGGAAGATATTTGAGATCTCACTTAAAACATGTCCTAATTTTTCTTTCTACAGCACTAACCATAATTTCTATGAGAAAATGAACCCCCTCATTTTGTTCCTTTTTAAATTAAATGTTTTAAGAGTTACCAGTTTATTCCAATCAAGATGGCTTCAGGTGTGCCATCATTTTGTCATAAGTAAGACTGTTAGCGCTCTAGTTGTTCTTTAGAACACTCTGGGAAGCTGCAGTAGAACACAAAGGCATCAACTGACAGGCTGCTCCTGTTGAAATATAACAGGAAGATATTTGAGATCACACTTGAAACATGTCCTAATTTTTCTTTCTACAGCACTAACCATAATTTCTATGACAAAATGAACCCCATCATTTTGTTCCTTTTTAAATTAAATGTTTTAAGTGTTACCGGTTTATTCCAATCAAGATGGCTTCAGGTGTGCCATACTTTTGTCATAAGTAAGGCTGTTAGCACTCTAGTTGTTCTTTAGAACACTCTGGGAAGCTGCAGTAGAACACAAAGGCATCAACTGACAGGCTGCTCCTGTTGAAATATAACAGGAAGATATTTGAGATCTCACTTAAAACATGTCCTAATTTTTCTTTCTACAGGACTAACCATAATGTCTATGGCAAAATGAACCCCCTCATTTTGTTCCTTTTTAAATTATGTTTTAAGTGTTACCAGTTTATTCCAATCAAGATGGCTTCAGGTGTGCCATACTTTTGTAATACGTAAGACTGTTAGCTCTGTAGTTGTTCTTTAGAACACTCTGGGAAGCTGTAGTAGAACACAAAGGCATCAACTGACAGCCTGCTCCTGTTGAAATATAACAGGAAGATATTTGAGATCTCACTTAAAACATGTCCTAATTTTTCTTTCTACAGCACTAACCATAATTTCTATGACAAAATGAACCCCTCATTTTGTTCCTTTTTAAATTAAATGTTTTAAGAGTTACCAGTTTATTCCAATCAAGATGGCTTCAGGTGTGCCATAATTTTGTCATAAGTAAGACTGTTAGCGCTCTAGTTGTTCTTTAGAACACTCTGGGAAGCTGCAGTAGAACACAAAGGAATCAACTGACAGTCTCTGCCCTTGTTGGATGTACATGTTTTACTGAGAATGTCAGACTTCATTCTCACATGACTGAGAAAGATAATGTGAATTTACAGAAAATATGCTCTCATTTTAGCTTCTGGAGCACCTTCCAAAACTGTATGGGACAAGCATGTGAAAATAGTTTTCTCTCAAACATGATTCATGATATCCCAGCAGAAGGTTTTTCACAGGGTAAAATCACCTTAGAACACACCACAATTCCTGAAATTAGTATGGTACCATCAACAAATGAATTCTAATGTAACTAAAGTCTGTTATCACCTTTATAGTTCTCCTTTTGGTAACCCTCAAAATCTTCGATTCACTACAATGCATTTCAATGGGGTACTATCATTTATATTGGTCCCAAGATGGCTGCCAGCAATTCCAGGATGAAGTGCTGACAGCCAATCAGATCTCACGATGACATGTGTGGTTAGGCTTCGCCCAGATATATATGTGTTTTCTTTTTCAAATTTCTCAGGAACTACTGAACGGATTTACACCATTTAACCAAAAGGCACGACTCTGAACCAAGGGCTACCTTTTTGCCAAATTTGGTGTAATTCAGTTCAGCAGTTCGAGCTGTAGCTGCGATGAAATGTTCCTATGGAAAATTGCATGGGGAAAACACGTTTTGGGACCCCCCTTTTTTCTCGGCCCCCACTTGACGAATAACCCCGAGACTTTCAGGATAGGAGCGGACCGGAGCGCCCCACGAGGTTTGAAACTTTCGCGAACATTTGTCAACCGGCGGCAAAGTTATTTCAAATAGAATGTTGCAGATTTCCTATGGAAAATAGGTCCTAACTATAACTATCTACTGGCGACCGCCAGTAGATAATATTATTTATTCGGCGGTCGCCAGTAGATAGTTATAGTTCTATTTCCAATAACTTTGGCGCCGGTTGACGAATCTTCGCGGGGCACTTGGAAGGATTTGATAAACTTACGGAGACCTTCCTCAAGAGTGCGCGAACGCTAAAACATGCACCCTGCCGAAAGGAGGAGGGGCCCGGAGAAAATTGCGACACTGTCACCACTATTGTAGACCCCGACGGCGGGTTTCCATTAGAGGGAGAGGGTGTATCGGAGGACGATTTCTCCTCCGATGAGGATAAGGACTCGGGCGTCCCTGGCGTCCAGAGTCCCACTCCTCTCAGTCCCCGGTTGGGGACGGGGTCCACTCGGACATGTTCGAGCCTACCCAAATTTACCATCCTAGGTCGGCAGAGTGGACACCTGATGCCAAAGTGGCAGAGTATGTGGTGGGGAAAATCCATCAACCCCTTGAAAGGGAGGTCAAGAATAGGATGAGGGGAGAATGCCCCAGGCCCTCACTGAAGGGGAAGGTGGCACACACGCCTGAAATTGATGAGAAACTATGTACCTTTTTCTCCAAGTATATGAGGGATCCCAAGAAAGGAATTGATAGGTCTTGGACGTGGTAGGGCCCTTGACCCAAATTATTCAATTGACGGAGCGTTCCAAAGAGTCAGGATCCCCTTTGTCCACGGATATTGTGGCTGGTTGGGCGCACTACCCTAAACCCTAAAACACTACCCCCAGCACTACACCCTACACTACCCAAACATAACTGCACTACCATAAACCATAAAACACTACCACCAGCACGACTCCCTACACTACCCAAACACCACTGCACTACACTAAACCCTAAAACACTACCCCAGCACACCTCCCTACAATACCCAAACACCACTGCACTACACTAAACCCTAAATATACCCCCAGCATGACCTCCCACACTACACAAACACCACTGCACTACCCTAAACCCTAAAACACTACCCCCAGCACGACCCCCTACACTACCCAAACACCACTGCACTACCCTAAACCCTAAAACACTAACCCCAGCATGACCCCCTACACTACCCAAACACCACTGCACTACCCTATACCCTAAAACACGACTCCCTACACTACACAAACACGACTGCACTACCCTAAACCCTAAAACACTACCCACAGCATGACCCCTTCACTACACAAACACCACTGCACTGCCCTAAACCCTAAAACACTACCCCAGCACTACCCCTACACTACCCAAACACCACTGCACTAACATAAACCCTAAAACACTACCTCCAGCACAACCCCTACACTACACAAACACCACTGCACTACCCTAAACCCTAAAACACTACCCCCAGCACGACTCCCTACACTACCCAAACACCACTGCACTACCCTAAACCCTAAATCTACACCCAGCATGACCCCCTACACTACCCAAACACCACTGCACTACACTAAACCATAAAACACTATCCCCAGCATGACCCCCTACACTACACAAACACCACTGCACTACCCTAAACCCTAAAACACTACCACCAGCATGACCCCTACACTACTCAAACACCACTGCACTACCCTAAACCCTAAAACACTACCCCAGCACGACTCCCTACACTACCCATACACCACTGCACTACCCTAATCCCTAAAACTCCACCCCCAGCACGACCCCCTACTCTACTGCACTACCCTAAACCCTAAAACACTACCCCCAGCACGACCCCTACACTACCCAAACACCACTGCACTACCCTAAACCCTAAAACACTACCCCCAGGACGACCCCTACACCACCCAAACACCACTGCACTACCCTAAACCCTAGAAAAGAAACCCCCACCCCATGCCCAATCCCCTTACCTCTCACTCCTCATGGTTCCTCTCTCCTCGTGGTTCCTGCTTCACGTCATCTCTGAGGGGCGGTGCACGTCGTTGTGAGGAAACGGAACAGCCTCTGTTTCCTTACAACGACATGGATCGTCTACATGTTTTTAGAACGCATGGTCATTTACCATACATACCTTTACAACAAAATTAGTTGTAAAGGCATGCGTGGTAAATGACCATGCGTTCTAAAAAAATGCGTAGTAATGACTTTCGTGATGTACAACGCATGCGTGGTAATGCATGCGTTGTAATGGTATCGCAAAGTAAAAAGTCGTTGTAACGGCTGTTTACCGATCGAAGCTGGCCCCTGTTCTTCAGTGAGACGTTTATTTGATTAATTAGGAGGAAGGAATGTGTTTTTTTACCGAAAAGTGCATTCCCGGCTGTTGTATTGTGAAAGTGTCCACGTGGCCTGGTTTCACTTCCGGTGAGAGAGTGGAAGAGTCTGTTTGGATCTAAAGGAGTTCTGTTGTTGGACGGGGCCGGCGCGACATGTCATCAGAAAACATAGCTAATGGAAAGCGTCCTCCCTGAAGTGTGGAGCAGTGCCATGAGAGGTCAACGAGTGTGCGTCCCACCGCAGTATGACCGTACCGCGTGACCCATGTGCCGCCTCCAGGGTACGGGAGGCAGAAGCTGCATCGCAGGTCCTCTTGAAGACAGTTGTAGCACTAATTCTACATTTTGGTACTAGGGCATTTTAACTTCGTTGTTCCTGCCAGATACAAAGAGAAGATCCTGTGTTATTCAGTGCCCTCGTTACCTTTTTTGTGGGTTGTGGTGCTTGTCACTCGCTGCCCCGCCGGTGCACACGACTGGGCACCCCACCTCATGTGCCATCTGCAGGGCCTCTGCCCTCGGATCACTGGTTTTGGTTTCTGGAGTGGCAACATAAACAGTTGCTCCCAAAGGACTAGCCTGAACACTTAGGTGAATATCCCCTGCACCAGCATTCCACGGAAATTCTTTCCTAGCTCTCCCACGTCAACGAGCACGGCTCCGCACGCGACACCGTACGACGTCATCGGAGCCATAAGAGGACCTCGTCGGCGTGCTGACGTCAGTTCCACCCATTTTTTCCGTGCCACCGAGGCAAGCAGGGGACGAGACATTTTCACATGTATACATAGTATAATAAATATATATATATTCACTGAAAAAACCATAGGTTTCAGGCACGTTATAGTTAGAAATTAGCATTTAAAAAACCTTAGAAATTCACTGAAAGAACCATAGGTTTCAGGCACGTTATAGTTAGAAATTAGCATTTAAAAAACCTTAGAAATTCACTGAAAAAACCATAGGTTTCAGGGGCTTTAAAGTTAGTTGGACATTTCACTCGTACAAAACCATAGAAATTCCCCGTTATAGTTTGTTCAGCTAACTATAACTCGTGCGCCCGCAATGCACTGCTGATGACGTCACATATTACATCACTCATGACATGGTCAGTGACATCACTCATGACATCACTGATGACATCTCAAATGACATCACTGATGACATCACTGATGACATCATCCAGTGAATGTGTGTTTTTCTGAAAATTAAATATGTTTTATATATGTATATCTCAAGGTCGATGGAAGAATAAATGGGTATATAAGTGTCTAAATGGATGATTTTTTTTGTAAAATTGATTGTATAACTGACTAAGTGTATCTTAGTGAATACATGGGTTAGTGAGTAATGTTTAAATATGAAAATATCTGTATCAGTCTCTCACTTTGTGTATAAGTGGCTGCATGGGTTGGTGAGTAGCTACATGAGTGTCTATCTGGGTTATTCGTTGGTTTTTGAGTATCAGTATGAGTGTCTGAGTGTCTGTATGGTTCGGTGGGGGTATTACTTAGTGCATAGATGCATGAATGAGTGACTCACTGTTTGTATGTGTTGAAGACAGCATGTGTGCAGGACTGTATAGGTGGATGAGTATGTGTATGGGTGTGTTAGTGAGTGAATGACTGTCTCAATAGTGTCTTTATGAGTAACTACATATGTTTTAAACTAGTATATGTGAGTATTGGTGTATATGTGAGAGTGAGAGATTGGAAGAGTTCCTGTACAAATAAGTAGGTGTTTCTATAAGTGATTGTTTAAGAGAGTAAGTATGTGTAAGTTTCTGTAGAAGTAAGTGTGGTAATGTGTGTATAACTGTATATGCAAGTAAATGGATGTTTGATACTTTGTTTGCATGTGTGACTATGTGTGTGAGTAACTCTATGGATGAGTGGCGGTGTGTAACAGGATGTATAGGTGTATGAGTACATATGATGAGTGAGTACATGTATGAGTGATTGTATAGGGACTGTTGGTGAATGAGTGGATGTGTGTGTAGATCTTGGAATTACTGAATAGGTGTGTTGTACATGGTATTGGTATGTCCATTGTTTTGAAAATGTTAGTTTGTATTTTTGAGTGTGTGTATCAAAGGTTAAATTAGGGTGAGAGGAGGTCTGCCACTCTATCACAAGGATGATGTCATCAGTGATGTCATCAGTGATGTAATTTGAGATGTCATCAGTGATGTCATGAGTGATGTCACTGACCATGTCATGAGTGATGTAATATGTGACGTCATCAGCAGTGCATTGCGGGTAGCAGTGAAGTTATAGTTAGCCGAACTAACTATAACGGGGGTATTTCTATGGTTTTGTACGAGTGAAATGTCCAACTAACTATAACGCCCCTGAAACCTATGGTTTTTTCAGTGAATATATATATATATATATACGCACGCACACACATACACACATACAGACACTCACGTATATAAATATATTTATATGTTTATATAAGCACACATATATATTTGCACTGAAAAAATAAAGGTTAATGTGGCGCTATACATAGACCTTCTAATAATTTAAATTAAAAACGATTGTTTTAAAGCTAAAAAAGTTGTTCAATATATGAGCTATGCGAAAATAAAGTATAATGGGTTGCAAATTACCATTTTGTAAAATAATGTGTTGTAAACCACAATACATTGTAGAAAGAAATCCGTGGTAAAGGCATGTGGTGTAAACTAAATGTGTTGAACAACTAATAGTTCTTTATTATTCTTTGAGTGTGTAGGAAAACGTTTGCTAATCTTGCGAGCTGGTTTGCTTGAGAGGAGAGGCATAAGGTGTTGTCCAGGATAAATCCCCGCACATTAACTTCAGGTGACAGGCTCGGTGAGCAAACAAAGAGCTACACTTCAGCCAGCTACGGTGAAATCGAACAAAATTGCTTTAAGAACTAAAATATTCTTGACGGCAACTCTGGGTATTTTTGAGCTTAGCAGTGCTAATCGTATAATTTAGACAAGACTCATTAATAAGTAAGAAACTACAAGCACAGTGCAATAACTACAAATATAAACCACCTCAGATCCAGAGGGAGACATAGTAAAATACTACTACCTATACTAGAAGGTCAGTGGTAAAAAGTCAAGCAATCAGTGGATACAGAAATAGTAAAATGCAATTACCTTGAGTCTATTAGAAGACTAAAGGAGCAAGCAGCAACTTGGATAAAAGTTAAGCTAGCTATTCAACAAGGTTTCAATTTTGGGTTCCTTAACGCTTTGTTGTTACGGATGCCTGTTAAAATCACTGGCATTAAAAAATGATAGGAACGTGTTTTTATCTAGACATGTAATGCAGTATTGGAAGTCTTGACCTACCAATGTTAGCATGATAGGTGTTTTAATTGAAAAATAAAAGAAACCCTGCGGCCAGTGTTGCTGAATGCCCTGGGTGACGAGGGAAAGAATGGATAAGATAGCACTGCAGTGTCGGAGCAACCCGGCCCGCACACTACAATGTTGCAGCCTGGATCCCCCCGGGAGGCGGGCTCCCCTGAAGGGATAAATAAACAGGCGCATGATTGCTCAAGGTCTTGGCCCATACAGCAATACTGAGTGTGGTGTGTTTTTGTGTTAATCGCCCTTACCTGCCATAGGCCTTCCCGCGTGGCGCCCTGTCCCGCGCCACCCCAGGCGCTACATTGGTGACGAGGCAGGTCCTACCCACGCCTCCGACGTATCCAGTGGAGATCGCGGCTCAGCCACGCCGCTGGGCCCTGGCCCGTCCACAGCATGACGGAGCGAGCGCTGTCAAGGCATGACAGCGCTCGAATGGCACCGCAGGCCCGGCGGTGTCTCTGCGACCCCCCCTGAGCGTCAGGTACGAGAGAGCAGCAGGAGGGCTGGTTAGCCGACAACGCAGACCGCAGGCAGGTGCGGCCCGACTCGATCCCAGGAGCACCGGCCCTGCAGAGGAGCAACACACGCTGTGCCCCAGAGGTTAGTGCAGCGTCCAAATGAGTGTGGAGTCCGGAGTCACTGCCATGTGACTCGCATTCGCTCGGCCCGCTTCAATGTGCATTCTCTCCCTGTCTCCTTTATCGCACAAGGGGGGAACACGGCCAAGAGACAACCTGTTGCTGCGCTCTTCAAGAGCAGAATGAGAGACGGCCACACGGGACAATAGAAACAAAAAAACAACAACTGTGCAGCAAACAAGCACTGGCAACAACAAAAGAATACAATACAGGAAATAAACTCAGCCAGAAAAGGCACATCTGGACACACAGGTGTTTCCTCTCTTTTGTCATTGAGCTCACAGCAGGACACTGTTGTGTCCCTTGCTCTTGGCCCACAATCAAAAAAAGAAAAGAAAACTGGTGAAAGCCCAGACGCCAGGAAACACAGGCCACAGGAAGTAAGCATGCCATGCACACCGACCAGAGAACATGAGCACCCCAGCCCAGGCAGGAGGCGCTGGCCCACAACAGCCCCCACAGCCCTGTGACCATGCATCGATGTCACCCCTTCCACCGTTCAGTGAGCTGGCGGACCCCGCCACAGCTGCCTCCCGCTGGAAATCGTGGATTGGCTGGTTGGATCACTACTTTACTGGCATGAGGGAAACAGATGGCACAGTGAAACGGTCACTGCTCATGTGCTACGGAGGAGGGGAGTTATATGACCTTTTCGAAACACTCCCGAACACCGGGGCCAATGATGATTACAACACGGCTGTAGCGGCACTGAACAGACATTTCGAGCATCAAATCAATCCTGATTTTGAGCGCTTCAAGCTCCGCCAGGCAAAAGCAAGAAGAGTCTGAGTCCATCGACATTTTCTATGCTCGGCTACGAAAACTAGCTAGCTCATGCACGTTCCCGGATCCAACAAGAGGAAATAAGAGCACAGATCATACAAGGGTGCAGATCAGTGTTACTACGCCGCCTGATACTTAGACAACCAGGGATGACGCTCTACGAGATACTAGTTCTGGCAAGGTCCTATGAATTCTCGAACGCACGAGCGGACGAAATGGAGGCAGCTCTAAATCAACACCCAACCTCTCCAGGGTCACTCAGACAGCCGGCAGTTAAGGAAGAGAGCGTAGACGTCATTCAAAGACTCCCGATGACGACATGTGCAAATCCAAAGACATCCATGAGGGGGACCTGCGGAAACTGTGGCATGGAGCACCCGTCAACTGGCCCATGATTCGCAAAAGGCAAGACCTGCTCCCGGTGTGGTAAGCTAAACCATTTTGACAAGGTGTGCTGGAGTGGAAGATCACGAACAAACACCTCAGGGCAACGAGGAGTGTCAACGGCCGTCAGCCAGCTATCCTTAGACGACCCACTGAAACAGGCAGACACCACCTCACCGGGCCCGGGCTACGGGTTAGGAATGGATGACGACGACGTGTTCGTAGTGTCGTTTGTGAGATGCGACGGCCTGCGCCGCAGACCACCTCCCATGTGCTCCATACTCATTTAAAGGTCCACTGTCCAAGCTCTCATAGATACAGGAGCCTCCGTTAATGTCATGGACAGTGCCCAGTATGAATGCCTCTCACCACGGCCGCTGCTGTCGCCCTCCAAAGCGAAGATCTACACATACGGAGGGACCGACCAGCTTCCCCTGAGATGGATAATTGAGGTAGATGTAGCCAGCAAAAGGCACTGCATCCCCACGACATTTCATGTCACAGAGGGAAGAGAGGCACCCTCCTCAGCTGCCACACACCCGAGGACCTGGAACTGGTCTTCTTTGCAAACCAAGTCCACGCCCTACACACTGACGCCATCCTGCGAGAGTTCCCTATGCTGTTCGAAGGCCTTGGACGGCTCAAAGGAAAACAGAGTAAGCTACACATCGACTCATCTGTCAAGCCGACCGCATTGAGACATCGGAGAGTGCCTTTCCATTTGCGCCCACAGGTCAAGGAAGAACTACGGAAGCTAGAACAATTAGGGGTCATCGAAAAGGTCTCTGGCCCTACACCATGGGTGTCTCCATTGGTCGTCGCCCCCAAGCCAAAACAACCAGGAGCAATCCGGCTGTGCGTCGACATGCGCCTCCCCAACCAGGCCGTAAAGAGAGAGCGACATCTAAATTGTCGATATTGTGGCGGACCTAAATGGAGCTAAATGGTTTTCCAAACTCGACTTGAATGCGGGATACCACCAGCTCGAACCTGCCCCAGAGAGCAGATACATAAAAACATTCTCCACGCACGTGGGGCTACGGAGATACAAGCGGTTGAGCTTTGGGGTGCCGTCGGCCGCAGAAGTATTCCAAAACGCCATATGCCAAACCCTCTCAGGACTACAAGAGGTCATCAACTTTAGCGACGATATTCTCATATTCTCCAAGACCCTCGAGGACCACCACATGCACCTGAGGTACACGCTCCAACGTCTTGCGGACAGTGGTTTGACCCTTTACCGGGAAAAATGTTCATTCTACCAGGAATCGGTGGAATTCCTCGGGTACATCTTCTCCCACGAAGGACTACAGGTAGACTCAAAAAAGGCAGTTGCCATCCGCTCAGCACCAGTGCCCACATCGCCTACCGAATTCCGCAGTTTCCTGGGGATGGCCACGTACAGCGGCCATTTCATCCTGAACTTGGCATACCTGTTGGAACCCCTACAAGCCCTCACAAAGAGCGGAGTGCCATGGGACTGGACAAGCAAAGCTGATGCGTCGTTCCAAGCCATCAAGTGAACCCTCATGGACAAGACCGTAATGGCGTATTTTCACCCCAACCACCGCACAGAAGTGGTTGTGGATGCCAGCCCTGTCAGGCTGGGGGCTGTCCTTCTCCAGGAGACCGCTGACAGAGAGTAGGTTCCCGTGGCTTACGCCAGCAGAGCACTGACGGAGAAGAGGTACGGTAAACCCAGATAGAGAGAGAAGCCCTTGCCATTAAATGGGCATGTCACCACTTTCACCTATACCTCTACGGCATGACTTTAGAGTGGTGACAGATCACAAGCTGTTGATCCCTCTATTCGCAGGAACGACACAGCTGGCCCCGCCGAGAATTGAAAAGTGGGCAGTGCAACTAAAGGCATATCGCTTTGAAGTGGTGTTCCGCCCAGGGATTAACAATCCCGTGGATTTCTTGTCACGTCACCCAGTCCCGACAGGACCGTTGGTACCATCCCCAGATGAGGAAAACACTGAAGAACTGGTGCGAATGATATCGCAAGGAGCATGCCCCAAAGCATTAACACTGGAAAAAATAGGATCCACAACCACTCTGGATGAGAGTCTGAACAAGGTGAAGGAAACGCTGGCCGACCGGAGGTGGCAACACTTCTTGGATGGTGCCCGAGCATTGAGTGAGGAGGAACGAATGACACGACAGCAACTATGGAGGGCTCGCAGTGAACTGAGTGAAGGGCCCCATGGGGTAGTACTAAGAGGCACAACCATCATGGTCCCAAAGAACTTACAGCAGAGAGTAGTTGACCTCGCACATGTGGGACACCAAGGAATAGCCAAGGCGAAAGCCCGCCTCCGCAGCAAGGTATGATTTCCAGGAATGGACACCATGGTTGATGACACCATCCGCGCATGTCACTCATGTGCCATTACCAGCAGTGATCCAGCGCCTCACCCCATACCCACTGAAGAGCCATGCCGGGACCCGTGGTCACAGGTCAGCATTGACTTTGGGTCTTTCCCTGATGGGCACAGCATCATTGTCCTAATAGACTCATTCAAAATTTCCAATTGTGGAAGTTGTATCGTCCTCAGCGTTCCCACAAGTCCAGGCCACCCTCGACCGGACCTTTGCGATGATGGGTCTACCGGAGGAACTACGGTCAGACAATGGGCCACCCTTCCAAGGGAAGGACTTTCAAGACTATCTGGCGTCCCATGGTGTCAGACATCGCAAGATAACGCCACAGTGGCCATAGGCCAATGGGGAGGTGGAGCGTTTTATGAGGACCCTGAACCGAGCGCTAAGAATAGGAGTAAAAAGAGGTGAAGATGCAGAAGAGTGCCTACAGCGGTTCCTGAATGCATATCGCCAGACCCCGCACTGCACAACCCGGTGCGCACCATCCCACTTACTGTTCAGGCAAGCTCCTTGAGACAGCATAGCAGCAGACCCCGTCTGGTGTCCGGGTCAGTTTGACTGCGAAACCATGCAGGCCAGGAGAGAAACAACAAATGTGAAGGCAAGCAGAGCGCGAAAAGCGCAGGTGACCAGCATCTTTGTGGGCGATCGCGAAATCGTCAAGGATCGGCTCCCCGGCTGGAAATTCCGTACACCCTACGAACCTGATGTGTCGGAAGTCACAGAGGTGCGAGGGACTATGGTGTCCACAAGAAGAGGCTCGCACACACTTGCAAGGAATGTCTCGTGGTTCAAGAAGGTCAACGGATCCCAACGAACAGGAGAAGGAGAGTACGACCAGAACATACTGGAAGAAGAAGCCATGTCACCACCACATGCCTTGAGGATGGGCGATGGTTCACTCCAGGCAGAGAGGGCTGGGAGACCAATCTCGCAGGAAGATCCAACTTGCATAGCTCAGAGACATTTATCTCTTTCTGATAGTCCCGCCAGGGCAGGGCCAAGTTCCAGCTCCCGGAGCCAGACGTATGGTCTCCGGCCGAACCCTGCCCCAAGCCAAAGGCTCCGAGACTTTGTGTGCTGTATGCCGTGAGAAGAATCACAGAGCATAGGAACTGTTCATAGCTAAAGAAAAGGAGGGTTGTAGTGTCAGAGCCACCTGGCCCGCACACTACAATGTTGCAGCCTGGATCACCCCGGAGGGCGGGCTCGCCCGAAGGGATAAATAAATGGGCTCATGACCGCTCGAGGTCTTGGCCCATACACCAATACTGAGTGTGGTGTGTTTTTGTGTTAATCGCCCTTACCTGCCATAGGCCTTCCCGCGTGGCGCCCTGTCCCGCGCCACCCCAGGCGCTACAAGCACGACCTCACTTCAACTACATCACACTTTCCCACTTTCATCCTTTTTTTGCCACCACTTCTCCTCATAGCCATACCTGCCAGACTTGTTTCACTCTTTAGTCATCTGAACATTGCGGTACCCAACCTTGTCATTTCTTTGCTTGAATTTGATGATGCACTACTGACAGAGTTAGCTTAGTCATCTCTAGCAGATATGAAAGCTGTTCTGCACTCCAACTCTAGACTTCTGGCATCGACAAACGTTTGGCCATTTCTCATCCATTCTAGTAAAGCAGCACTGGCTACTCTTAAGGGTCAGATTTACATTCCGGATTTAGTGTCTAGAGTACAAAGCAATTCATCTAAAAATCCTCATTACTTAACCAAGCGGTTTATCATCCCAGGAGGCCAAAAGTGACTCAGTAGCCAGCATTTGATTCTCCTTGAAATCCCGAAATTCAATTAATAACATGCCAAAAATCAGTTGTTATCATGGGTGGATTTAAGGATCTAACCATGTTTCTTGCCTTCAGGATGCAATTTAGGACTTATCTTTACAGACTATTCCTGAACCAATTTGGTTCCGTACCCAACTGGAATAATGGGATTGACTATGTTTCTTATTTTAAATTGGTCCAGTCTGTCCCTACTATAATCTGATTACTTTGTCTTTGTTCCTAGGTAATTCTCTTATGTTCCTTGAAAGGCACACTAATTCAAATTGGTAGAGAGGTGATATATAAAACCGTTAAATAAACCAAGACAACAGTCTGAATGCACAACCCCCAGTCATAATCACTGCAACACAAACACAAAATTTCACTAAACACATATAACCAAATACAGCAAACAAAAACCATACCTGTACTGCAAAATCCACATAGGGGTAGTAAGCACAACATAAATGCAGCAATACAATGCAATACAATACAAAACCCACTCAAGACATAACACCATTAAGATAACTCTACATCAAATATAGCATTACATTGGCACAAACAATGCTGGACATTCATTCATCCCATCCACCAATCAAATTAACCTACAACCCATAGCTCTACAATCCATACCTATCAGCCGCAAAATAATGTTACAACTGCCAAGATGTATCTCATCACTTACAACATTAATCCAACCGACTGCACACACATACCAACAGCAACACGCCTCCAGTAAGAATATTACAATGATAACATCACAACATATACCACACAACTCTAGTGAGAATCCTGCATGTCTCCCGCTAACACGTGTCCATTCCATACCCCACTACTCTATCATGAAATGCAGCACTCAGCTATGATCATCATATTTTCAGAACAGCCATGCCAACTATCTGTGGCAAACTGCATCATCTACAAGCCCAATTACTGACATACACACATACCTCAATTTATCAACTCCAAACTCCCCTTTTATTCTTTGTACTTCATCCAACGGCTGCTTGTAAGAAACCGCATAAACCCCACTCACCAACATTGCAACATCACAATGCGTGCAAACCTTCATCTCAAAACACATCAAAAGGCAACCCTTTCTTGACATTAACAGCCTTAAGGACGCTATGACCAGCAAAAGCTCAAACTGTTGAACCCCCAAACCACTTAAAGAAGAGGGATTAGTGTTAAAAACGGCATGTATCTTCAGAAACCCACGTATTTTAAGGATTGAGGACCATGAAAAAAATGAAGAGAGCTCGAAGAATCAGCAAAACAGGGGAACTGGGTCATGGGATGAGGTAGGTTTC
This sequence comes from Calotriton arnoldi, assembly GCA_963921515.1. Classification (NCBI taxonomy): domain Eukaryota; kingdom Metazoa; phylum Chordata; class Amphibia; order Caudata; family Salamandridae; genus Calotriton; species Calotriton arnoldi. The sequence goes on along the minus strand of CAWUFW010008828.1, from coordinate 353,785 downwards.
CAATATCGTTCTTCCATGATCAATACCATCCAAGGACATCTCATCAAAACCCATGCTCCGGAAAGTCTGGAAGTCCTACTCTAGCATTAGCAACATGTCCACCAAAAAAAGATGCTTCAGACACTACAGTGGATCACAGTATACTACCACAATAGTGAGCCCTAAATATTGCAATAAAAACTTGAAGTAAGACTATTGATAACAACAATATTGTGAAAGTATATACAGGTAAGTATAGATCTACTATAATTCACTCCACATCTATGTACCTTGATGATGTTTATATCTTCAAGGTATGTAGATGTGAAGTTAAGAACAGCAAATCCATGTATACCTATATTTACTAAACTTCACAAACTTTTTGTGGTTGATAGTCTAGCTACAATATATTTGTAGCACAATATTTCTTTGGTATATATTCTGACATACAACCCAGGATCACTCATTCATTCACTCAAGAACGTGCATATTACCCTGTAAATACAAGATCCCACAAGACCGTGAACCAGTAAGCTGACACAGGTTAGGCAGAGGATCAAAGAGCCCCATCCCTACTGTGATGCACCACAAGGACACAACCCTTTGACTCTTGACCCCCACAAAGCTTTGGATGGCAGGTCACAGTCCCAACATCAAAGTGCGGGTGTACAAAATCACATAATATTTTTTCTAGTGAACTGTCATGAAATTCCATGAAACTTTTATTAACTTGTGCTTCATAGCATGTCTTGATTGCAGGTATCAAGCATGACTGTTTTATTAAGTGAGTTTGCACCTCGCATAAAGAGTTCTCGTGACATACTGCATGAGACAAGTTCGAGCAGAAAATGTCTCTTGCCAGGACATTTTCTCTCCGAAATAGCTTCCTGCCCTATCTCGCAAGTCGTTTTATGTGAAGTGTGCATTTGCTTAAAAAAGTTTTGTGAAATCGTATAATTCAAAATTTTTAGAAATTGTGTGAATTTTGAATGATGAGAAATACAGTAATTTCAAAAATTTTCACTAACATAATTAAACTTTCACACTGATGTACGTACAACTCTTCATCACATGCATTACCAGCAGCGGCCCATGCAGGTAAGAGCAGTGGGGCGATGGGGCCGTGTGGGGGGGATTTCGACAGACGACGATGAGGGAAAATTAATTATTTATGTAATTTCCCTTCGTGGTCGTCTGTGGAATTCCCCCCCCCCCAACCCAGCCCTACTGCTCTTACCTGCACAGGCCGCACCTGTGTATTACACAAGGCAAGGTCTGTGGCAAACCCCAACCCCGACTTATGCATGCATCCATTAGTGTAAAGGAGCCAAAAAATTAATTGGCGCAGCCTCTGTAAAAATTGTGCAACATAACATAAAGTCATATAGCATAACATCTCAAGTTGACCAGACACAAAATCATAAGTGCACCAAGACTACCAGGAGCCACTTCATGTTCAGTGTTCAAACTACCATTACTCCAATTCTTTCTGGTTACAGGGCAGGGTGTAGGCAAACATACCCCAGAATGTCTTCTTTAGCCTTGGCAAAGACTCTTGTTGTTGCATTTTCACTGCCAGATAATGTGGTGTAGAGGGGTTCTGTGCCCTAGAGAGTAATTAAGGATTGTGGCGTAAGGATGCCATTTTAAGCAAACATCAGCCTGGTTGATTAGTTCAGCTTGCACTCCTCAAAGGGAACCACTGACACGCCTCCCTGAAATTAACCAATATTTTTTCTATGGATAAGTAATTTTCATAGTATTTTTTATAACACACTCTTGATGCTAGTCTGGCCTTGAGGCATGGTTACATTATCATGTAGGTGAATGCTTGAATTGTTGAGGAGTGTGCTGGCTGTCCTGATCAATATCTTGTAAGGACTGTGTCAGTGAGAGGCAACCAAAAAGGTGTTATTCTCAAAAAGCCACTTACAGAACTATTCATAATATGAAGAGTACAATTTGTGAGAGATGTAACAAGCAAAGGATATAGGCAGGGTATGGAGCCACAGGTGTCATGTATGAGAGCCAGATTGACCCTCATATTGTGGCGTGGTGGCAGAAAGCACATGAAAGAGGAAACAGATTAATCACATTTTGCTTCATTCTAGCATTGGAAGGATTACCTTGTTTTACTAGCCCAAACTCATTGCTGTCAGATGTCCAATACTTTAGCTTATTTCTGACATTGAACAGGCCATATGGTAGCTGACAGCTATGTTTTGTTGACTCTGGTGGAAGGACAACTGGCCTTGAAATATATGATGGATGCCATAAGGATAGGGTGCTGGAGGTTGAATGGCTTGATATAAGATGTTTTAAGGTTGTTTGTTGAGTTTTGAGTAACTAACTCATGCCCTCATCATACACTGCTAATGACCTCACATATTACATCACACATGACATGTTCTATGACATCATTGATAACATCACTGCCACATCTGACAAAACTGTGCATGCTGGGGGAGCGAGTTATAATTACTTTAATGCACGCGTTACAGTAACCTGAGATAACTATAAATGGTGAATTTCAGGGGTTTTGTTAATTTAAAATGGTATGTTTTAACAGACATTTTTTCCTAACCATAACTTCCCATTAACCTCTGTATTTTTTCAGTGAAAAACACACACACACACACACTTATATATATATATATTCACTGAAAAAACCATAGGTTTCAGGGGCGTTATAGTTAGTTGGACATTTCACTCGTACAAAACCATAGAAATTCCCCCGTTATAGTTAGTTCAGCTAACTATAACTCGCGCGCCCGCAATGCACTGCTGATGACGTCACATAATACATCACTCATGACATGGTCAGTGACATCACTCATGACATCACTGATGACATCTCAAATGACATCACTGATGACATCACTGATGACATCATCCTTGTGATAGAGTGGCAGACCTCCTCTCACCCTAATATAACCTTTGATACACACACTCAAAAATACAAACTAACATTTTCAAAACAATGGACATACCAATACCAGTTACAACACACCTATTCAGTAATTCCAATGTCTACACACACATCCACTCATTCACCAACAGTACCTATACAGTCACTCATACATGTACTCACTCATCATAGGTACTCATACACCTATACATCCTGTTACACACCGCCACTCATCCATAGAGTTACTCACACACATAGTCACACATGCAAACAAAGTATCAAACATCCATTTACTTGCATATACAGTTATACACACACTACCACACTTACTTCTACAGAAACGTACACATACTTACTCTCTTAAACAATCACTTATAGAAACACCTACTTATTTGTACAGGAACTCTTCCAATCTCTCACTCTCACATATACTCACTTATATACACTAATACTCACATATACTAGTTTAAAACATATGTAGTTACTCATAAAGACACTATTGAGACAGTCATTCACTCACTAACACACCCATACACATACTCATCCACCTATACAGTCCTGCACACATGCTGTCTTCAACACATACAAACAGTGAGTCACTCATTCATGCATCTATGTATGTCTAAGTAATACCCCCACCGAACCATACAGACACTCAGACACTCATACTGATACTCAAAAACCAACTAATAACCCATATAGACACTCATGTAGCTACTCACCAACCCATGCAGCCACTTATACACAAAGTGAGAGACTGATACAGATATTTTCATATTTAAACATTACTCACTAAACCATGTATTCACTAAGATACACTTAGTCAGTTATACAATAAATTTTACAAAAAAAATCATCCATTTAGACACTTATATACCCATTTATTCTTCCATCGACCTTGAGATATACATATATAAAACATATTTAATTTTCAGAAAAACACACATTCACTGGATGATGTCATCAGTGATGTCATTATTGATGTCATTTGAGATGTCATCAGTGATATCATGAGTGATGTCACTGACCATGTCATGAGTGTAATATGTGACGTCATCAGCAGTGCATTGCGGGCGCGCGAGTTATAGTTAGCTGAACTAACTATAACGGGGGAATTTCTATGGTTTTGTACGAGTGAAATGTTCAACTAACTATAATGCCCCTGAAACCTATGGTTTTTTCAGTGAATTTCTAAGGTTTTTTAAATGCTAATTTCTAACTATAACGTGCCTGAAACCTATGGTTTTTTCAGTGAATTTCTAAGGTTTTTTAAATGCTAATTTCTAACTATAACGTGCCTGAAACCTATGGTTTTTTCAGTGAATATATATATATTTATTATACTATGTATACATGTGAAAATGTCTCGGTCCCCTGTTTGCCTCGGTGGCACGGAAAAATGGGTGGAACTGACGTCAGCACGCCGACGAGGTCCTCTTATGGCTCCGATGACGTCATACGGTGTCGCGAGCGGAGCCGTGCTCGTTGACGTGGGAGAGCTAGGAAAGAATTTCCGTGGAATGCTGGTGCAGGGGATATTCACCTAAGTGTTCAGGCTAGTCCTTTGGGAGCAACTGTTTATGTTGCCACTCCAGAAACCGAAACCAGTGATCCGAGGGCAGAGGCCCTGCAGATGGCACATGAGGTGGGGTGCCCAGTCGTGTGCACCGGCGGGGCAGCGAAGTGACAAGCACCACAACCCACAAAAAAGGTAACGAGGGCACTGAATAACACAGGATCTTCTCTTTGTATCTGGCAGGAACAACGAAGTTAAAATGCCCTAGTACCAAAATGTAGAATTAGTGCTACAACGGTCTTCAAGAGGACCTGCGATGCCGCTTCTGCCTCCCGTACCCTGGAGGCGGCACATGGGTCACGCGGTACGGTCATACTGCGGTGGGACGCACACTCGTTGACCTCTCATGGCACTGCTCCACACTTCAGGGAGGACGCTTTCCATTAGCTATGTTTTCTGATGACATGTCGCGCCGGCCCCGTCCAACAACAGAACTCCTTTAGATCCAAACAGACTCTTCCACTCTCTCACCGGAAGTGAAACCAGGCCACGCGGACACTTTCAAAATACAACAGCCGGGAATGCACTTTTCGGTAAAAACCACATTCCTTCCTCCTAATTAATCAAATAAACATCTCACTGAAGAACAGGGGCCAGCTTCGATCAGTAAACAGCCGTTACAACGACTTTTTTACTTTGCGATACCATTACAACGCATGCATTACCACGCATGCGTTGTACATCATGAAGTCATTACTAAGCATTTTTAGAACGCATGGTCATTTACCACGCATGCCTTTACAACGAATTTTGTTGTACAGGTATGTATGGTAAATGACCATGCGTTCTAAAAACATGTAGACGATCCATGTCGTTGTAAGGAAACAGAGGCTGTTCCGTTTCCTCACAACGACGTGCACCGCCCCTCAGAGATGACGTGGAAGCAGGAACCACGAGGAGAGAGGAACTATGAGGAGTGAGAGGTAAGGGGGATTGGGCATGGGGTGGGGGTTTCTTTTCTAGGGTTTAGGGTAGTGCAGTGGTGTTTGGGTAGTGTAGGGGGTCGTGCTGGGGGGAGTGTTTTAGGGTTTAGGGTAGTGCAGTGGTGTATGGGTAGGGTAGGGGGTCGTGCTGGGGTAGTGTTTTAGGGTTTAGGGTAGTGCAGTAGTGTTTGAGTAGTGTAGGGGGTCATGCTGGTGGTAGTGTTTTAGGGTTTAGGGTAGTGCAGTGGTGTTTGTGTAGTGTAGGGGGTCATGCTGGGGGTAGTGTTTTATGGTTTAGGGTAGTTCAGTGGTTTTTGGGTAGTGTAGGGAGTCGTGCTGGGGGTAGTGTTTTAGGGTTTAGGGTAGTGCAGTGGTGTTTGTGTAGTGTAGGGGGTTGTGCTGGGGGTAGTGTTTTAGGGTTTATGTTAGTGCAGTGGTGTTTGGGTAGTGTAAGGGGTAGTGCTGGGGTAGTGTTTTAGGGTTTAGGGCAGTGGTGTTTGTGTAGTGAAGGGGTCATGCTGTGGGTAGTGTTTTAGGGTTTAGGGTAGTGCAGTCGTGTTTGTGTAGTGTAGGGGTCATGTTTTAGGGTATAGAGTAGTGAAGTGGTGTTTGGGTAGTGTAGGGGGTCATGCTGGGGTTAGTGTTTTAGGGTTTAGGGTAGTGCAGTGGTGTTTGGATAGTGTAGGGGTCGTGCTGGGGGTAGTGTTTTAGGGTTTAGGGTAGTGCAGTGGTGTTTGTGTAGTGTGGGAGGTCATGCTGGGGGTATATTTAGGGTTTAGTGTAGTGCAGTGGTGTTTGGGTAGTGTAGGGAGTCGTGCTGGGGGTAGTGTTTTAGGGTTTAGGGTAGTGCAGTGGTGTTTGGGTAGTGTAGGGAGTCGTGCTGGTGGTAGTGTTTTAGGGTAGTGCAGTTATGTTTGCGTAGTGTAGGGGGTCGTGCTGGGGGTAGATTTAGGGTTTAGGGTAGTGCAGTGGTGTTTGGGTAGTGTAGGGAGTCGTGCTGGGGGTAGTGTTTTAGGGTTTAGGGTAGTGCAGTGGTGTTTGTGTAGTGTAGGGGGTTGTGCTGGGGGTAGTGTTTTAGGGTTTATGTTAGTGCAGTGGTGTTTGGGTAGTGTAAGGGGTAGTGCTGGGGTAGTGTTTTAGGGTTTAGGGCAGTGGTGTTTGTGTAGTGAAGGGGGTCATGCTGTGGGTAGTATTTTAGGGTTTAGGGTAGTGCAGTCGTGTTTGTGTAGTGTAGGGGGTCATGTTTTAGGGTATAGAGTAGTGCAGTGGTGTTTGGGTAGTGTAGGGGGTCATGCTGGGGTTAGTGTTTTAGGGTTTAGGGTAGTGCAGTGGTGTTTGGGTAGTGTAGGGGGTCGTGCTGGGGTAGTGTTTTAGGGTTTAGGGTAGTGCAGTGGTGTTTGTGTAGTGTGGGAGGTCATGCTGGGGGTATATTTAGGGTTTAGTGTAGTGCAGTGGTGTTTGGGTAGTGTAGGGAGTCGTGTTGGGGGCAGTGTTTTAGGGTTTAGGGTAGTGCAGTGGTGTTTGGGTAGTGTAGGGAGTCGTGCTGGTGGTAGTGTTTTAGGGTAGTGCAGTTATGTTTGCGTAGGGTAGGGTGTCGTGCTGGGGGTAGTGTTTTAGGGTTTAGGGTAGTGCAGTGGTGTTTGGGTAGTGGAGGGGGTAGTGTTTTAGGGTTTAGGGTAGTGCGCCCAACCAGCCACAATGTCCGTGGACAAAGGGGATCCTGACTCTTTGGAACGCTCCGTCAATTGAATAATTTGGGTCAAGGGCCCTACCACGTCCAAGACCTATCAATTCCTTTCTTGGGATCCCTCATATACTTGGAGAAAAAGGTACTTAGTTTCTCATCAATTTCAGGCGTGTGTGCCACCTTCCCCTTCAGTGAGGGCCTGGGGCATTCTCCCCTCATCCTATTCCTGACCTCCCTTTCAAGGGGTTGATGGATTTTCCCCACCACATACTCTGCCACTTTGGCGTCAGGTGTCCACTCTGCCGACCCAGGATGGTAAATTTTGGTAGGCTCGAACATGTCCGAGTGGACCCCGTCCCCAACCGGGGACTGAGAGGAGTGGGACTCTGGACGCCAGGGACGCCCGAGTCCTTATCCTCATCGGAGGAGAAATCGTCCTCCGATACACCCTCTCCCTCTAAGGGAAACCCGCCGTCGGGGTCTACAATAGTGGTGACAGTGTCGCAATTTTCTCTGGGACCCTCCTCCTCCTGGCAGGGTGCATGTTTTAGCGTTCGCGCACTCTTGAGGAAGGTCTCCGTAAGTTTATCAAATCCTTCCAAGTGCCCCGCGTTATGCTTAACGGCCCTTTTATTCCCCATCTGGGAGCTACTTGGACCCGCCACCACCAGATCTGGGTCACTGAACACCCCAGGGATGCTTTTCGCCAGCTTATCAACCTGATCCCTAAGAGGAGCCAGCGCCCTAGAAATAGCCAGAGAGAGGGCTTGGTCCACTGCTGGAGGGAGAAGTTGGGGGGCCATTCCTCCTCCACTTCCTGGTAGGAGGAGTAAAAATGGTCTTCTGGAGAAGACATGATAGCAGAGGGTGTGAGCACAGAACAAATGCCCTTAAAATCCTTAAGACAGCCCCCTCGCCGGTGCTCCAACAGCTGGGCTTTCCCCGAAGCTGTTATAAGAATAGACTGAGGCGCAATACCAATTACCACTAACGTGGCCGTGTGTGGAAATCACCGCATAGCAATGTCAAAATTAGGCGAGGGTTGGTCGGGAATCAAGCGGACACTAAAGGAGTGACCGGATTCCCAAATGCGCGTAAAGACCAGCGGGAGCGCTCGACGGAGCTGCCTTGCTCGGACCAGATGCGCCTGACCGGATCTCACCGCGCGCAGAGCACACAGCGGGAGAAACTGCGAGGGGGAGAACGCGCTCGGGCAAGAGCCTGCTGCGCAGGGAATACGAAACAATACCAAGGCAATAATGCTAATAACGTGCACAAGAAACCGCTATACAAACAGCAACAACGTCAGATTAAGCCAAGAATGTAAGGAATGCACTTAACTGACGAGCAGTGAAGAAAGAGGAAGCGGAAGGGACGTCACGATATTATATACGATGGACTGTGATATGATTGGACTACAGTTGCCTTGGAGACTACCCCCCTAATGGTTCATGGGTTGTGTAGGCTTTTGTTTAATGATTGTTGTGTTACGTTTTCTTTGAACTGCTATGCAAATAAAGTGAGGAAAGATATGCATAATCCTCGCCTCCGTCCTGCCATAGAATTCATTAAACTTTATTTGATCTGATTTAGAAACATAGATCATAAAAGTGTACATAAAAACAGTAAATCCTCTTTCCTAATACAATACAGTGAGAATTAATTAAAACCAGTAGGTAAAAACGGGTGTTACAAAGCCCGGTTCAGAGCAACTTCAGGTTAACAGAATCGTAAAGTTCAATGTTTCGCAAGATCAATCTCATGTACTTCGTGCAAAATACGCAATAAGGGGTCCAAGTAAGATGTAACGCTCCAATACCTGACCAGTTTGCACTATATAAAACTGCAGAAAAACTAAAAATAAAAAGTGTTTTGCACACTTCTGTCATTGGGCTATATGTGGGCTACATCTGGGTGATATTTGTGCTACATTTGGGCTCTTTTTTCTCTGGTGGCCATCTTGGGAGACTTATTTGTTATGAAGTTTCCTAATTTCGTCATTTACTGCAGTCTCCTCAGTAGGAAATGCTTTCAGTTTTTTACTTTGATTCCATCAAGAAGGCATTCAGATGTGTCACACATTTGCCATAAATTCAGAATGTTAGCACTCTAGTTGTTCATTAGATCACTGTAGTAAAGCTACTGCTCACCAGGGAGTTAACTGGAAGTCTACTGCTGGTATTGAAAGTGATTGTTTCAGTCTGCATGTCAGAATTTTCTAATGAAATAGAAGAGGATTTGAGATCTCACTTAAAACATGCCCTAAATTTTCTTTCTGCAGCACTAACCATAATTTCTATGGCAAAATGAACCCCTCATTTTGTTCCTTTTAAATTAAATGTTTTAAGTGTTACCAGTTTATTCCAATCAAGATGGCTTCAGGTGTGCCATACTTTTGTCATAAGTAAGACTGTTAGCGCTCTAGTTGTTCTTTAGAACACTCTGGGAAGCTGCAGTAGAACACAAAGGCATCAACTGACAGGCTGCTCCTGTTGAAATATAACAGGAAGATATTTGAGATCTCACTTAAAACATGTCCTAATTTTTCTTTCTACAGCACTAACCATAATTTCTATGACAAAATGAACCCCCTCATTTTGTTCCTTTTTAAATTAAATGTTTTAAGAGTTACCAGTTTATTCCAATCAAGATGGCTTTAGGTGTGCCATAATTTTGTCATAAGTAAGACTGTTAGCGCTCTAGTTGTTCTTTAGAACACTCTGGGAAGCTGCAGTAGAACACAAAGGCATCAACTGACAGGCTGCTCCTGTTGAAATATAACAGGAAGATATTTGAGATCACACTTGAAACATGTCCTAATTTTTCTTTCTACAGCACTAACCATAATTTCTATGACAAAATGAACCCCATCATTTTGTTCCTTTTTAAATTAAATGTTTTAAGTGTTACCAGTTTATTCCAATCAAGATGGCTTCAGGTGTGCCATACTTTTGTCATAAGTAAGGCTATTAGCACTCTAGTTGTTCTTTAGAACACTCTGGGAAGCTGCAGTAGAACACAAAGGAATCAACTGACAGTCTCTGCCCTTGTTGGATGTACATGTTTTACTGAGAATGTCAGACTTCATTCTCACATGACTGAGAAAGATAATGTGAATTTACAGAAAATATGCTCTTATTTTAGCTTCTGGAGCACCTTCCAAAACTGTATGGGACAAGCATGTGAAAATAGTTTTCTCTCAAACATGATTCATGATATCCCAGCAGAAGGTTTTTCACAGGGTAAAATCACCTTAGAACACACCACAATTCCTGAAATTAGTATGGTACCATCAACAAATGAATTCTAATGTAACTAAAGTCTGTTATCACCCTTTATAGTTCTCCTTTTGGTAACCCTCAAAATCTTCGATTCACTACAATGCATTTCAATGGGGTACTATCATTTATATTGGTCCTTTTATTGGTCCCAAGATGGCTGCCAGCAATTCCAGGATGAAGTGCTGACAGCCAATCAGATCTCACAATGACATGTGTGGGTAGGCTCCGCCCACATATATATGTGTTTTCTTTTTCAAATTTCTCAGGAACTACTGAACGGATTTACACCATTTAACCAAAAGGCACGACTCTGAACCAAGGGCTACCTTTTTGCCAAATTTGGTGTAATTCCGTTCAGCAGTTCGGGCTGTAGTTGCGATGAAAGGTTCCTATGGAAAATTGAATGGGGAAAACACGTTTTGGGACCCCCCTTTTTTCTCGGCCCCCACTTGATGAATCACCCCGAGACTTTCAGGATAGGATTGGACCGAAGCGCCACACGAGTTTTGAAAATTTTGCGAACATTCGTCAACCGGCGCCAAAGTTATTTCAAATAGAATGTTGCGGATTTTTTTCACTAAAAAAACAAAGGGTAATGTTACATTATAGTTAGGTGAAATGTTCAGTTAGAACGTAAAATTTAAACTCTAAGTTATAGTTACAGTTATCTCAAGTAACTATAACTCGTGCCCTAAGATAACTATAAATCGCGCCCCCGCCATGTACAGTTTTCTCATCAATAAAATCACTGTAAATGTTGCAGTGATATCAATGATGTCAAAGAAGACATCATGAGTGATGTAACGTGGGGTAATTAAAAATGCATGACGAGGCCACGTGGTCCCCCTCCCAGAGCCTTACTAGGCCCTTGGGACCCCATCCCGGGGGCGTTATTTATATTAAAGGGGGGCATGGCCGCGGGGCCCCCACTCCGAGCCTTATGAGGCCCTGGGTAACCCATACCCCAGGGCCTATTTTTTACTGTAGGGGAGAGGGGGGCCCCCTTCTCCAAGGCTTATTAGTGGTGGAAGAGGTGTGGCGCAGTGGCCAGGGTGCCTGACTCCGGACCACGGGGTTCACGGTTCGATCCCCGGTGTCGGCTGCAGGTTAGCCCAGCACCATGTGACTCCGGGCAATAGCTAGCTTAATCTTCCCGAGGTCCCCCAGCGCTGGGACACCTCTCCGGAGGTAGCTGTGCGCTTTACAAATGCTGGTATTTCATTTTCCCCAAGGCTTATTAGTCCCTGGGACCCGATCCCCAAGGTCCATAGTATTAATTAAAGGAGGGGGGCCGTATGGCTCCCTCCCCAAGATGTTACCAGCCCCAGGGACCTCATCGCCCCGGGGTCCGCATTACCTAAAGGTGGGTGCCATAAACTGATTGGTGGCCACGGGGAGAGCCCCAAAGCCCCAGCGACACCGGCCAGCTCCCCGCATGCAACTTGAGCCCGCATTGCTTCCAAATTATGCTGGTCCCTCCTGGGGGAGCTAAATTTAGATTTTCAGATGTCACCGACCATGTCATGAGTGATGTAATATGTGAGGTCATAAGCAGTACATTGCAGGCGTAAGTTATAGTTATCTCAGGTAACTATAACTGCTGAATTTCACAGGTTTTGTATGACTGAAATCTGAGCCTAACTATATCGTCCCTGTAACCTTTGGTTTTTCGGTGAATTTTTAAGGTTTTTAAAATTCTATTCCCTAACTATAACGTCCCTGAAGATTTCGTTTTTTCAGTAAATTTCTATGGTTTTTTAATGTTATTTCCTAACTATAACGTCTTGTAACCTTTGTTTTTTTCAGTGAATTTCTAAATTCTTTTAAATTTTATTTCCTAACTTTAACCTGCCACCTTTGAGAGTGAGTATGTGAGTGGCAGTATAGGTCAGTGAGTGGTTGTGTTAGTGGCTGTATGGGTCCGTGAGTGAGTGCATGAGTGTGTGAGTGGCTGTATGGGTCAGTGAGTGGTTATGTGAGTAGCTGTATGGGTCTGAGAGTGGGTGTGTGAGTGTCTGTATGGGTCTGTGAGTGGGTGTGTGAGTAGCTGTATGGGTCAGTGACTGGGTGTATGAGTGGCGGTATGGGTATGTTTGTGGGTGTGTGAGTGTCTTAGAGGGCATGTGAGTGGGTCTGTGTGTGTCTGTGGGTATGTGAGTGGGTGTGTGAGTGTCTGTGTGTTTCTGTGAGGGCCAGTGTGGGTCTGTGAGTGCCAGGTCTGGTGGCTTACTAGACTAATGCATCCACTGCAGGGGCCTGTATTCAACCTCATGGTCACAAGTTCAATTCCACTCAGCCTTTCATCCTTTCTGAGGTTGATAAAATGAGTACCATTGAGTTGGGTAACAATAAACATCTGTTTTTCAGTGCCAAGATGTCCCTTTGGAGGTGAATGTGCACTTTACAAAAACATATGTTATGTTATGAGTGGGTCTGTGAGTGCCAGTGTGGGTCTGTGAGTGGGTATCTGCAAGTGGGTGTGTGAGTGGTGCTATGGATTTTGGGTATTTGCATACTTAGGGGCCGATTCTGATGCGGGTTGGAAAAGCTTCCCGACCGAATCGGTTGGGAAATGGTGTCCGACACACTCGGATAGGGAAAGTCCGACCGGCGGAGTAGGATGCATCCGGATGCTTCCAGATACGATTTGGTTGAACTCCCATTGACTTCAATGGGAACATTTGTTCCTAACCGCATCAGAATTGGGCCCTCGGTCGGGAAGACACGTTCCCGATCCGATTTGGAAGGAGCAAATGCCGTTAGGAGGCCTTCCTAACCGCATCAGAATCAGGCCCTCGGTCGGGAAGCTTTTCCAACCCGCATCAGAATCGGGCCCAAAGTGTGTTTAAAAGGGAGAACCATGGACTCTGCTCTCATCAGGAGATGACAAGTAAAAAAACATTTGCTTTGCCTTTGCGAAGTTCAAGAAGTTAGGATCATTTGTGCTTTACAGAAGTAGAGCTTCAACTGGGGCACCTACGTTTATTTTTGTAAGTGCATCCCGTTGAGTTTTAATTTCTGTGAAATGAGCATCAGGGCCATAATGGAACCTCATTTTTTCCAAGAACAGTCCACAGTTTTGCTGAAAATGTGTAACACAACTGAAGTACTTTCTACTGGTTAATTGGAAAGCGCTACCTCGTTGGGTAAATGTCTAGTGCATATTCTACACTACAGCTGCCCAAGTAGGATGAAGTTTGGTGCAGGCAATCACTGGCCCTTTAACTACAGTGCAATGTGCTATTGTTTGAAGACACTCGTGCAATTCCGTAGGCGGCACAATGGCCTGGGCTGCCCCTGAAGTTGTGTCCCATAGGTGTTTGCACTCCCTGCACGTTATGAGAAGTAAAATATGTTTAGTTGGGCACTCGTAAACTCTGCTATACTGAATTGTGGAGTTTTTGCCGAACTTTGCGCTCCAAGCGGAGTGCCTAAAACTCTGTGAACTCTGCCCGCAGAGTAGGGTAATTATTTTTCTAAGTTTTATGGCATTTTAACTTAGTGATAACTGTTGCAATATTTAATGGTATTTTGCGGGAATACCGATGTACATAGCAATGACAAGTCATTAGGTGATTGGCTAATTGCCTTTACAAAAGTTAAAGAGAGCCATTTTGTTTTCAGGTTCAGTTTTGCTGTGTTCTGTGTTATTTATTTATTTGTTTATTTGAAAAGTTTTATATAGCGCTGGCTAGACCCGGAGGTATCAGAGCGCTTTACATGTGGTAGGACATTGTTTCAGAACATTGTTACATAGTTACATCAGTTGCTGGAGCGTCACATAACATAGAAAGGGAAACAGTATAACATAGTTAGATGAGTTACTAAAGCATAGCATAACATAGAAAAAACCGGCACGGAGAAAGAACTTCAGGGGACAAAGAAAAGTCAGGCTGGAAAAGGGGAGGCAGTCAAAGAATCACAGAGGGAGGAGGCGGGGGAGGGAAAAGAAACACAACGGGGAGACGAGGAAAACAATGTCCGATGTCCGGCTGAGTAGGTGATGGCCGAGGGGTGAACCAGAGCCAAACTCCTCTATAACTGCATAGGACAGCTCCACCGGGCATCGGCCAAGGTTGCTCGGGCACCGCGGTAAGTACAGACAGTTATGGTTTCCGCCCAGGGGGCATCGTCAAAAAGTTCCATTGAGAGTACCGGTCACGGTGTTACTGGGAGGCGCCGTTCTTCTCAGTTCTTCTTATTATGCAGTTCTTCTTATTATACAGCATAGGATTTCATGAGGCTAGTATGAGGCCTGGTTATCAGTGTCTCTATGTGTCACCATCTATCCTACTTTTCTCCTATAGCAAGGTTCATTTGGTGTTTGCGTGGTTTTAGTATAAGGCTTTCCTAGGTTCGTCTGTATTTGTGAGGACAGTGTCAGAAGCCTAGTTGATAGAGCCAGGTTAATAGAGCGAGCTGAGAGATGGTGTGGCTGGGTGCTGGGTTACACTCATTGACCACTGCCATTTTATGGTTCGTAAATGGCCGTCATATTAGGGCTCTTGTTAGAGTTAGATTTCCTGCTGTGCACAACACATTGTGTCAGCAGTTCAACAGTTTAACAGCTCAACAGCCTAGATCAGATCGCCTCACACCCCGGTGAGGTCTAGACCGAGGTGCACAGATCGCAGTGATCGTGGAGATGATTCGATGGAGCGATGGGTTCCTCAGCAGGCAGACATTCAGGCAGAAACAAGACTGTCACAAACACTGCATAACAGCATGATAAGTCTTATCCATTCAAGCACATACGTTGTCCAAATCAAGGCGCGCAGACCGCGGTGTACTTCAGTAGAAGTCACGATCGAGCGCCATATTAGGGTCAGGCAGTCAGGCAGGCAGGTATACATTGGCCGAAATCAGTGGTTAGCAGTTAAAAATCAGATCCAATTAAACCCATTTAACAACAGATCACGGTGATCTTTAGTTTTAACTGAAGGGACTGACTTTCCGTGTACGGCCGCACTTCTAGGGATCACGATCAGCCGCCATGTTAGGGTCAGTCAGGCAGACAGGCAGATACGAGCTGGTCGTAATTAGAAAAGATATCAGCCCATATTTTCAAGACTCGCAGGCAGCCTTACTTGTGTGATGATGTTGCCGTCCGCAGTCTATTATCAGCAGTTCAGGTTTTGGGTTGACGGGTCCTGTTGAAGAAGTCCGCAATTAGAATTAAATCGAGGGGGATTGTCAAATACAGAAGGGAAAAGTCCATAGATCCCCCAATGGAGAAAAAGGTCAAGAGGAAAAAAAAAACTTTGTGTCGGCAGAGTCCTGGGGGCGCAGGGGGCTGTCGCCATCTTCAGTGCAGACATTGCTGTCCTCCTCGTGGCTGTTCTCGGGGTACAAAACGCAGTCCTCCTCCTCAGGCAGGGGAGCGCAGTCCGCCGGGCACAGCCCGTCGTCCTCCTGGCTGGTACAGTTCAGCGCACGATGACCGCGGAGCTCCATCTCCCGGCACCATTCGGAAGGCCGCAGCCTGCTGTCCTGGGCAGGCAAAACCGAGGGGCAGCGCCTGCTCTCCTTGTCCTGAGGGGAGACGCAGTCCGAGCGGCCGGCCTCGATCTCGCATCCGGAATCAACGCCACCCGATGTGTAAGATCTGGGTGCCACCTGGGCCCGTCGGTGTTGCTGCTGGGGCGCAAGCCTGGGGAGTCGATAGAGAGCAGATGATTCTTGAGACTGATCGGCAGAGTGTGCTCGGAAATCCGGGGGCTCGGTTGTGGTCGGCAGGCAGCGGCTGCCCTGAAGTTGTGTCCCCTAGGTGTTTGCACCTTTAGATCTATGTAAGCAGTAGGTTTGGTATTTTTCCCCTATTTATTATCACTTCAGAAAAGTGGTAGTAAGTAGGGAAAAATATTTACAAGTTTCTATATAATTCCAAATCAAATACAGATTCATGTGGTACTACCTCGGGAGTACTGCGGTACCAAAACACAAAATAAAAAAAACATAAAACATTTTTTACAAAGCTGTAATACACTACATCTTACAAATATAGTGTACTAAAATATATTTTCTATATTTAAATATGCACAAAAAGTCTAGAGAGTAGCGTGGAAATACCTAAAAATTGCAGTGCTACTTAATAAAAATGTGCAGTTCTCCCTAGACTGTTATAAAAATATATAGAAAATTATAAATACATTTCTCTACCTATTACCTCATACTTAGAGTGGTAATAGGTAGTGAACAACAATAAAATGTAATACTTACCTATATCTAAGACTCTAACCCAGAACACAGCGAAACGCAGAACACAGCAAAACTATAATGAAAACTACATGGCTGCTTCATACCTTTGGTAAATACAGCCATTAGCCAATCACATACTGACATCTCATCTGTATATACTATGGTATACCACAAACTTACTGCGGTATACAATCGCACAATATATAACCTAGGGGCATATTATCAAGAACGGCGTTAAAATTATCGCCGGTTTAGCGGCAGAAAACTGCCGCTAAAGCGGCGATAATGGGCTTGATAATATGCCCTGGAGAATTCCAATAGAAGCCCATGTTCACACCAGAACATGGACTTCTATTGGAATTCTCAAGGGCATATTATCAAGCCCATTATCGCCGCTTTAGCGGCAGTTTTCTGCCGCTAATCCGGCGATAATTTTTAACACCGTTCTTGATAATATGCCCCTAAGTATTTTAAAACTTACAACTTTAACACTTTTTACACTATTCACACACACTACCAAAAATTACTTTTTACATCTCATAATGTATATTTTGGCCACATTACATCTACATCTGTCCACACACTTTTACGATATGTCTGTATCAACAGACTGCACTCTAAGCCACTTCACTCTACACTATTACACTCTATGCCACTCAACTCTACATCACTCCACTCTATGTGATTCTACTATAAGCCACTACACTCTACGCTATTCCCCTGTTTTCCACTACACTCTACTTCACCCTAATCTATGCCACTCAACTCCACACCACTTTACTCTATGCTATTATACTGTATGCTACTTCATTTAATAACACTCCAGTCTACACCACTCCACTGTACGCCCCTCCACTGTACGCTATTCCACTGTGCGCAACTCCACCCTTCGACACTACCCTCTATGCTATTTTACTCTATACAACTCCACTGTGTGCCACTTCAATGTCCACTACTGCACTCTAAGCTATTCCACTATACGCCACTTCACTCAACGCCATGCCAGTGTACACCACTGCACTATACGCCACCCCACAACAATCCAGTGTACTCTATTACACTGTACTACCCTACATTTTACGCCACCCCAGTATACGCCATTCCTCTCTACCTCACTACACTCTACGCTACTACAGTCTATGCTATTCCACTGTACATCACTGCACTCTATGCCACTCTAGTGTATGCTACTCCACTGTTTGCCACTCTACTCTACGTCACTAGACTGCACGCCACTACACTCTACGCTATTTCTCTGTATGCCACTCCACTGTATCACATTCCACTCTACAACACTATACTGTACGACACCACACTTTACAACATTCTCCTCCACTCTACTGTACCACACTCCAGTTAATGACACTCCACTCAAAAACAATAAACTGCACAGTTTGAATTGTTTTCTCTGTATTGAAATTTAATGATAGAACCAAAAGGTTATGGATGAGTTATGGTTAGGAAAACGTTTATTTCTTATTTCTATACAAACCCAACTTAAACTACACAAACATTAGAAATTCCTTATAGTTATAACTTAAATTTATAATTTATGCACCATCTTCAAATTACTGTAAGTCATAGTTATAACTTACATTTATAATTTACGCACCACCTTCATATTAAGAAAACTCACGCACCCCTGTACACAGTCTGTTCATCTCTTTCACCACACTACATTAAGTACAATTCACCACTCTAAAATGCACTATGTTCTCACAAATCATGTAATTTCAGATGTCATAAGTAAGTGTTGTAAATAATGTTATGATTTCACATGCTACAGATTATGCAATATGCAAGGGTACATAACCAGTGCATGGAGAAAGTGTGAGTTATAGTTAATGTAGTGTGGCAAGTGAGGTGAGCAGACTATGTATGACTGTGCCACTGATCAAATCTTCAACACTGAAGGACCAATGAGTGTAACAGGAAAGCAGACAGATTGTAAAGGATATCAGGCTAACCCTCCTATATCATTCACCAAATAATTAGTGCCACAGCTCAAAAAAGTCATACCTAACCAGATAATCTCTTCAAAATCCAGGACTTTCTTTCTGTGTGTCATTTCATTCATTTACATGCTCTCATTTCTGTGAAAGCCCTCTATATTCCACATGTTTACAATGACCTTCCAATGTTTATTATAGGAAAATATTTGTTGAGTTCTTCAAAATCAGATGGATCTCAAACAAATGAAAATAAGTGTGGTAAATATAGTTGACTTACTTTTATAATTGTTCCTACAATTTCCATGATACTTCATGATAAGCCTAAAACATGAAGTCAATCTTAAGAACATAGGGCCACATTAGGATGGTGGTCGGACCTACGTCTGATCGCCATCCATTCGGAAATGGGACCGCCCAACTACAAGTCGGCGGTCCTGCCAGCCGAATTAGGATGTGACCGCCACCACGACGGTCGCAATGTCTATATTTTGTATTGCGGTGGGTGCTGCAGTCTGCAGCACATGCCGCAGTACAAAAAATGCTCCTAGTTGATTTTTAGTTCTGAAAGGTATTCATTACGTCAAGATCTGTATACATGGTACACATAGAGATCAAATTGCATCATATATGTACCCCAATTCGACACTTTCCCCCAGTGGGCCTGTACCTAACTTCACCCTAGCCCTGCCTTTTCACAGATGAATAAACTCTGTGCGCTATCAGGAAACAGCAAACACTTGTAAATCCATGAGAGACAGGCCCAATTGTAAGACTGGTGCTACTGTAAACCACGACCAGTTTACTAAGGACATTACTATGTGAAATTGATTGTTCAAATTTATCCTTTGATTTCCCTCCCTATATATCTGTTCTATTTCACGAGCACTCTTCTTCTTCACACTCCCCTTGGAGCAACCCTTTTTCTGTTTTGAAGCATTGTTTACAGTGATCTGTTATAATAACTGTGAAATTAAACAGTCACTATTGGATCTATTTATGGTGCTTGTGTGTCATTTTGAGGATATAGTTAATTGAATTGAGAAAGAATTGGGGTACATATATGATGCAATTTGATCTCTATGTGTACCATGTATATAGATCTTGACGTAATGAATACCTTTCAGAACTAAAAATCAACTACTAGTAGTCTAGGACCATTGTTTTCTATACCAAACATTACCCAGGTCCGTGGACTATTGTGGGTCACCCCATTATTTCATAATGGCAGTACAAAAAATGGGCATTACACATATCCCTGCACTACGTGGCAGGCACCATCCGGTGCTTGCCACATGGTGCAGGTATATGTAGGGGGGCACCATAGGTGCCCCCCTAAATCCAAAATTGAGGGCCAGGGGGAAGGGGTGCCCATAATGGGCCCCCAATGTCCCTATCAGCCAGCCTTTTCGTGACAGGTGAACCGCCATGAAACGGCTGGAGGGGGGGGATATCATAATCCCTACGGTGTTGCCTGGCGGGCACTGCCACCATTGTAGGGATCGATGTTCCCTCTGACTGTCCCATCGGATCTGTGGCGGTCGGTCTCTACGACCGCCACCCATCGGCCCCCCATCCGAACGTGGCAGGCGAAAAACAATATTGCGATGGCGGTGGGACCGCCACCAACGGGCTGTCGGTGGCGGTCCCACCGCCATCGTAATCAGGCCCTTACAGTACTTTTATCCGGATGGATGGAAATTGAAAACAATCATGTGCTTTAAACTCTGACTCTTCAAATTAAAATTTCATAATATCTTAACAAAATCAAAAACATTTTAGTATTGAAAACGGAAATATAACTGAGACTAATTTACCTAAAATGCAACTGCTAAAAAAACATTCAACATAATTTTTGCACAATCAATAGCTTGAAAAAATTTGTCATAATAATGTTGTAAAATATGAGCAAATGTAACTATTGTAAACATTTCCCCCACCAGTCAGCCAGGTGGGCAAACAGGCCAAGACTGTGCTCAATATGCTGTTTCAATTTAAAATGGACTGCAATAACCCAATCCACCATCATTCTTCTTCTAATCTGTCGAGAGACTTCAGTTAGTATAATTTGCAATAGCACGGCTTAGACTCCATCTTGACCACATTAGAGCTGCCCAAGGGACCTTACACTGGCTCCCCATGCAATCCAGAGCACTATTGAAGTTGGCAGTAATTGTACACAAGGCAGTGTATCAAGCAAGCCCTGACTTTCTTGACTACAAGTTCAGGGTCTACGAGATCCCACACATTGTCAGTTCGGCCTCTTACTTTTTACTGCACATTCCCAAAGTACAGACAGACATTTTAGGCAATAGAGTTTAGGCATAAAGCAGAGCTATCTTGTCTAATAGCTAGGACTAGATCAATATAGTACAAAGCATGAAGCACTGCCTCGACCGGAACTCCATAGCTCTCAATTGTGGCCCATTAAAGATACCCACTCACAACCTGAACCCACACAGATACATAGAGGTGACTCTCTTCACAGTACGCACTATACATGAGTAATAGGCTGCATGAAAAAAATTACAGAAACACATGATCCTGGAAAAAGCAACTACTCCAAAGGAATGCAAGAGCAAGTAAAATGTGAAATGTAAACAGGGACAACATTGCTGTTCTCAGGCTGAGAGCAGTGTCTGGGTTTACAGCTGTGCCTGCCGCTCAGTGGCGGTGCACAAGGGCGGGCCAGGACATTTACAGATGGGGCATCAACCCTACCTTCCCACCTTCCCAAACAATGTCAATTCCCATAGGGAAGGGTGTCCCACTGACACCGTCTTCCCTATGCAAACAGATACCACCCCTTTTGAGGTGTCGCTATCTCATCATTGATTTGCAACCATAAGTCCAGTCAAACTATTGATACATTCCTCTCCGAACTGCAAATAGGAAGGCGGTGCCTCTTTCACGCCCCCTAATAATTTCAATTTGGATAGGGCCACTAAAACCCTTTTTTGAGTGAGCAAGATGTTTCCGGCTCGTAACAGGTTTTGTAAATAGGAAACACTTATTATGCGTTTGCAAGCCCTGCAATTTTACAAATGCATAGCTTTGCGACCATAAAATGCCTTTGACCATCAGGCCCTCCGTAATGATCAGGTTCAGAATGAGGCGGCATTTGACATTTACCAGGAGACTCAGGAGAGAGCGAGGGACAGTGTCCGAGCTCACAGCACGATCCTTCACCCGCATAATTTCTAAATCACAGAAAAATGTGCACAAAAAGCATAGGTACAAAGGAAGGTGCTCAACATGCTTGCAACCAGAAAAACATTTCACTAAGCTGGCAAACATGATCTCTTCCCAACTGTTCTTCCTGCTTTAGGAGATAGACTCGTTATAAAACAAGATAATTCATCAAAACACATCTGCTGGGCCCTCAACACCGTGAAAAGAAATTTCGAATGACGTAGTTGTAACAGGAGAAATGCAAGGACATTCTGAACACCAAGTCAGCATGACACAAAATTCATTTTCACACTTTTTTAGGTGTTTTGGAAACGGTTACTTTACAGCTCTTCATAGCACATCGGCTGACCCCTTCAGTGCTTAGATAAAGTATTATCAGGTAAGCTGATTTTCGACAAAACACAATTTTTACTCATTCCTTGGAGTGGCAAGCATTTACATGGAACACACATGCCCAGCTTAAACACTCATCTTTATACACAGATACCCATCTGGCTTGGCATGGAAAATAATAAACAGCTGTGCCGCGGTTTAATTAGACTTTCAGTCATTAGAACCGGGCTGTCTGAGACTCTAACATTCACTTACATATAGGAAGGAGACAGTTCAGAGCAACCTGTGGTTTCCCATCTCATTATTCCTGTGCAGACATGCAAGGGAAAGAAATTATTTTGCGCAGAACAACATAATAATGTCCAACTCTCAGAGCAGTATCAAACATACCGTACCATCATGATAAGCGTTCGAGGTCTGCTTATTTCCTTAGCGCTTTCCAGCGGCACGGTTTCATGCGTTAGTTCCTCCTGTCGCTGCGTGCAGATGTGTGCGCAGTTCCTCTGTACCACAGCGCGGAAGGCTTGAAGAAAAACAATACTGGCAGCACAGCCCATATCTGCATCTTGAAGCCTGCAGAATAACTTCTCTCTTAATGCTATGTTGGAAAAACAGTGGTTCCCTGTCCCTGGAAGCAGCCTACTTTGCAGCTGTTGCCAGCCAGCTGTCCAATAGGGGCCTGGCGGACGAATCACGTGACTTCAACCACAGAGCTTGGATGCATAGCTAGGAAAGACTTGATCCGCCGAAGCTACACACACTGGTAATATTAAGAAAGCCCGCCGTCTGCACATATTTTTGGGATGCAAGTGAGATCAAGATTTCTTGCTTTTTTTCTGAATTTCGTTTTAGAATTATAGCCCTGGCTGACGTGGAGTTCGTATTAAAATCATCTGTCCAAATTACATAATCGAATTCAACTGAGAAAAATGCAGGGCAGTCCGATTGCATATATCAAGCTGTAATTGCCAGAAGCAAGTTTGAGAGCAGAATAAAAGTGATCTGAAAAGGCCTTTTAATTCTAAGAGGCAGGGGCTATAAATATATATGTCCTAATCTTTGAAGAAGATGTGCCATATATTCCCATTTGTTAGGCCATATTAAACCTTGCTCTGTTTTTCCAAATAATATTATGTGTTTCAAAAGTAAAGATTTTTAATCGTGGTCATGCTAAAAATTACAAACTAAAATTTGGCAGGGCACTGGTTAATAATCCCTCAATTAAGGACCTGCCAGTAATGGCAGAGAAAAGAAAAAAATGCTTAATAACATTTTAAACTCTTTCCTCATTAGAAACATTCAAGATTGCAATGTCAGGTGTGGCAGTGATACTGCACACTTTCACCTAAATTTCTAGAAATCGCTCTATTTCTCTCTGGCAGCCTTCTGCTGTGTGAGTCTTGTGGTAATTAAAAACATGTCTCTGGCATGCATTGTACAAAACACACGAAAAAAGTGAACATATGTCATAATGTGGTGCACTTAAGGTGTCAAAACAGGTGTAAGAGTAGTCCAGGCAACACATGGCAAACCACTGCTACTGTGACACACTCTCATAGCAATCAATGACAGCAGGTGATTAAGATAACGCGACATAGGAGCCAGGGTTAAGGTAATTAAATGTTCTCATTTGCCCACTTTGCATGTATATATATATATATTATCTACTGGCGGTCGCCAGTAGGTAGTTACAGTTAGAACCTATTTTCCATAGGAAAAGCATTTTATGATTTGCCAATATCTTTGGCGCCGTTTGACGAATCTTCGCGAAATTTTCAAAACTAATGGGGCGCTCCGGTCAGCTCCTGTCTTGAAAGTTTTGGGGTGATTAGTCAAGCGGGGGCCGAGAAAAAAGGGGGGTCCCAAAACGCGTTTTCCCCATGTTAATTTCCATAGGAAAAATTGGAACAGGCTACAGCCCGATCTGCTGAATGGAATTACACCAAATTTGGCAAAAAGGTAGCTCTTGGTTCAGAAAGCGACCTTTCTTTTAAATGGTGTAAATCCGTTCAGTAGTTCCTGAGAAATTAAAAAAAGAAAACTTTCGATATCTGAGCACCGAGGAGGAGTCGCGACTCCTCCCGAGCACGAGCTTCATTCTAATTGGCTGCCAACACTCCAAACCAGGAAGTGTTGGCACGCATCTTGTGACTTGGTAACCGAGTCACAAGAGATCAGTGAAAAAAAGGTTAAAAAACAAGAAAAGGGGGCAGGGTAGAAACACCCTGACCCCCTAGGCCTGCTTAGGGGGTCCCACAGGGACCCCCAGGCCCAAATAAAACATTTTTTAAAAATAAAAATTGGTAGAATTCGCGCTGGGTGCACGAATCCTGCCGAGAAAATTTTAAAAAACGAAGCGCGGTCTCCTGCGCTTCCTTATCTGTAGGCTCCTGGGTGGGCCAGGTCCCGGGGGCAATGCCAAATTATATAGCGGGGGCCCGTGGGTGCCCCCGCAGCCCCGGGGACCGCCACCTCCCCGGGCTTGTTTTAATAAGATGCGGGGGCATCTCAGGCCCCCCCAAGCCCCGGGGACCGCCACCTCCCCGGGGCTTTATTTAAATAGGCGTGGGGACACACGGCCCCCCCGCTGCCCCGGGGACCACCACCTCTCCGGGGCTAAAATTTGCATAAAAAAATGTGTGTTGGGGGGGCCTCACGGACCCCCCCAAGCCCCGGGAACCGCCACCTCCCCGGGGGTTTCTACAATTATTTGCGGGGGGCCTCGTGGGCCCCCCCAAGCCCCAGGGACCACCACCTCCCCGGGGCTTTATTTAAATAGGCGCGGGGGCACACGGCCCCCCCGCTGCCCCGGGGACCACCACCTCTCCGGGGCTAAAATTTGCATAAAAAAATGTGTGTTGGGGGGCCTCACGGACCCCCCCAAGCCCCGGGGACCGCCACCTCCCCGGGGTTTTCTACAATTATTTGCAGGGGGCCTCATGGGCCCCCCCAAGCCCCAGGGACCACCACCTCCCCGGGGCTTTAGAAACATTGGGAGGGGGGCCACGCAGCCCCCCTCCTGGAGCCCGTGATGGCCCTGGGGACCGCCACCCCCCAGGGCCGGCTCCTGCAATGTCCCGGGGTGCCCACCCCCGGGACATTGCCGTTTGCTATGACCGGGCGAAAGCACAGCCATAGCAAACACTGCTTTGTTTCTTTGAAGCGAGAGCAGGAAAACCTGCTTTCGCTTCAATGAAGCAAAGCAGATTACTTTTGAGCAAGGGGAGCTGCATGTCAGCAGCTCCCCTTGCTCAAAAGCAATGCCAGCTCCTGCAGGAGGCGGGGAGCCGGCGGGACCGTGGGGGCATTGGGGCTCCCTCCACGGTCCCCAACAGTGAGGCCAGGCCCCGGGGGATGGGGTCCCGGGGCCAAAAGTGGCCCGGGAGGGGGGCCACACGGCCCCCCTCCCGCGAATATTTTTTTAAAAAACGCAGGCCAGCCCCGGGGGATAGGGTCCCCGGGGCCAATAGTGGCCTAGGGAAGGGGGGCCACGCGGCCCCCCTTCCCAATGAATACATTTAAAAAAGAAGGCCATGCCCCGGGGGATGGGGTCCCCGGGGTCGAAATTGGCCTCGGGAGGGGGGCCGCGATGAGGTCCTCAGGACACAAGAGGACCTCATCGCCCCACCAGCAGTGCGCCAAGTGGTGCATTTGCAGAGTGGTGTAAAAAGGGGCGTGGCCTCGGACCACCTCTCTGCAATCCAGCTGTGTGGCGCTTACTGGAGGTCACACACGCTTACTTGAGGTACCTGGTGGGCTAGTTGGCCCCCAGGGACCCTCAGATTTCAAGGGGACTTAATCCCCCAACTTAGAACGCGCCAGGGGGTGCGTTTGTAGAGTGGTGGAGAAAGGGGGCGTGGCCTGTGTCCACCTCTCAGCAATCCCACTGTGTGGGGCTTACTGGAGGTAAGAGGTAGGCTAGTTGGTCCCTAAAGGACCCCCAGCAGCGAAGGGGACTTCAATCCCCATCCAAGAGCACGCCAGGGAGTACGTTTGCAGAGTGGTGGGCAAAGGGGGCGTGGCCTTTGAGATGTAATCAGTGATGTCATCAGTGATGTCACTGACCATGTCATGAGTGATGTAATATGTGACGTCATCAGCAGTGCATTATGGGGCGCGAGTTATAGTTAGCTGAACTAACTATAACGGGGAATTTCACGGGTTTTGTACGAGTGCAATGTCCAACTAACTATAACTTTCCCTAAAACCTATGGTTTTTTCAGTGAATTTCTAAGGTTTTTTAAATGCTAATTTCTAACTATAACGTGCTTGAAACCTATGGTTTTTTCAGTGAATTTCAAAGGTTTTTCAAATGCTAGTTTGTAACGCACAGAAAGAAGCAAAAGAAATGTCAAAAGAAACAGAAGTCCACAAAGACGAAGAAAAATCCAGGAAGAAGCAAGACATGTGCAGAAAGAACCAACAGAGGAGCAGAAAGAGGCCTTGCTGCAAAATCATCCTGTGCCCACACCTTTTCCAGACGTGTACTGGTGGTAACTGACCCCAACTTAAAACACGCCACAGGGCGTGTTTGCACACATGTCACCTCAGGCCCCACCCCCTCCCTTCCCCACTGTGCAAACGCACCCAGTGGCGCGTTTTAATTTGGAGGATTAACTTCCCTTGATTCCAGAGGGTCCCTGGGGTGCAACTAGCCCACCAGCTACCTCCATTAAGCGCCACAGAGCTGCGTTGCAGAGAGGTGTAAAAAGGGTCGTGGCCTCAGAACACCTCTCTGCAACGCAGCCCCTGGCGCATACTGGAGGTTCCTGGTGGGCTAGTTGGCCCTCAGGGACCCCCAGTATTCAAGGGGAATTAGTTCCCCATCTGCAAACGCGCCAGGGCGCGTTTGCAGAGTGCTGCAAGGAGGGGCGTGGCCTCCGGCGCGATGTCGGTATTTTTTATTTTATTTTTTAAGAAGGGGCTGTGTGGCCCCTTCTTTTCTAATTTATTGGCCCTGGGGACCCCATCCCCAGGGCCTGCCCCCTAATATTTAAAAAAAAAAAAGAAATTGGGAAGGGGGCCGCGTGGCCACCCTCCCGAGTCCTTAATCGGCCCCGGGACCCCATCCCGCAGGGCATGGCCTTTTTAATGTTTTGGAGGGGGCTGCGTTGCTCCCCTCCTCAGGCCACTTATGGCCCCGGGGACCCCATCCGCCGGGGCCGGCCTTTGTTTTTTAAATGTTTTTTTTTTATTAAAATTTTTAGGAAGGGGGCCGCGTGGCCCCCCTCCCGGGCCACTTGTAGCCCCGGGGACCCCATCCCCGGGGCTGGCCCTCTCCGTTGGGGACCGTGGGGGTCCCCAATCCCCACGGTCCCACCGGCTCTCCGCGTCCCTCGTGAGACGGCATTGCTTTCCACACGGGAACTGCTTAGATGCAGCTCCCCGTGTGGAAAGCTAATTTGCTTTGAATTTTGGAAGAGAGAGCAGGTTTCCTGCTCTCTCTTCCAAAATTCAAAGCAAGTTTGCTATGACAGGACGGGAGCCGCGAGGCTCCCGCCCTGCCATAGCAAACTACAGTGTCCCAGGGTGGGTACCCTGGGACACTGCAGGAGCCGGCCCTGGGGGTGGTGGTCCCCAGGGCCATCAAGGGCTTCCAGGAGGGGCCGCGCGGCCCCCTCCCAACATGTGCAAAGCCCCGGGGAGGTGGTGGTCCTCGGGCTCGGGGTCCGAAACGGACCCCCACATTCAAACTCTTAGTGCCCCGGGAGGTGGCGGTCTCGGGCGTGTGGGGGCTCGAGCCCCCCACACAGGTAATTTTACAAAAAAGAAGCCCCGGGGGTGGCGGTCCCCGGGGCTGCGGTAGGGCTGAGTGCCCTCCCGCACCATTGTTAATTCAAAGCCCCGGGGGGTGGTGGCCCCCCCACACCATTGTTTTATTAACCCCCGCATGCCCCCGGGACTTGGCCCACCCGGGGGCCAAATAACAACGAAGCGCGGGAGCCCGCGCTTCATTGTTTTTTTCCCTTGGCCGGATCCGCGCACCCTGCACGGATTTTGCAGATTTTTGCAGAATTTTCCCCCTGGGGGTCCTTGTGGGACCCCCTACGCAGGCCTAGGGGGTCAGGGTGTTTCTACCCTGCCCCCTTTTTGCATTTTGCGCCTTAGTTTTTCTCTTTCATTGTGCCTCGGTGCTTCCGAGGCACAAGATGGCTGCCAACACTTCCTGGTTTGGAGTGTTGACAGCCAATTAGCATACAGCTCATGATCGGGAGGGTGCGCGGATCCTACGCGGCCATAGATATATATGTGTTTTTTACTTTTGATTTTCTCAGCAACTACTGAACGGATTTACACCATTTAACAAAAAGGGTTCTTTCTGAACCAAGAACTACCTCTTTGCCAAATTTGGTGTAATTCCGTTCAGCAGTTCGGGCTGTAGCCGTGTCTAAAGTTTCCTATGGAAAATTGCATGGGGAGAACACGTTTTGGGACCCCCTTTTTTCTCGGCCCCCGCTTGCCGAATCACCCCGACACTTTCAGGATAGGAGCGGACCGGAGCGCCCCACGAGTTTTGAAAATTTCGCGAAGATTCGTCAACCGGCGCCAAAGTTATTTCAAATAGAATGTTGTGAATTTCCTATGGAAAATAGGTCCTAACTATAACTATCTACTGGTGACCGCCAGTAGATAATATATATATATATATATATATATATTCACTGAAAAAACCATAGGTTTCAGGGGCGTTATAGTTAGTTGGACATTTCACTCGTACAAAACCATAGAAATTCCCCCGTTATAGTTAGTTCAGCTAACTATAACTCGCGCGCCCGCAATGCACTGCTGATGACGTCACATATTACATCACTCATGACATGGTCAGTGACATCACTCATGACATCACTGATGACATCTCAAATGACATCACTGATGACATCATCCTTGTGATAGAGTGGCAGACCTCCTCTCACCCTAATATAACCTTTGATACACACACTCAAAAATTCAAACTAACATTTTCAAAACAATGGACTTACCAATACCAGTTACAACACACCTATTCAGTAATTCCAAGATCTACACACACATCCACTCATTCACCAACAGTCCCTATACAGTCACTCATACATGTACTCACTCATCATATGTACTCATACACCTATACATCCTGTTACACACCGCCACTCATCCATAGAGTTACTCACACACATAGTCACACATGCAAACAAAGTATCAAACATCCATTTACTTGCATATACAGTTATACACACAGTACCACACTTACTTCTACAGAAACTTACACATACTTACTCTCTTAAACAATCACTTATAGAAACACATACTTATTTGTACAGCAACTCTTCCAATCTCTCACTCTCACATATACTCACTTATATACACCAATACTCACATATACTAGTTTAAAACATATGTAGTTACTCATAAAGACACTATTGAGACAGTCATTCACTCACTAACACACCCATACACATACTCATCCACCTATACAGTCCTGCACACATGCTGTCTTCAACACATACAAACAGTGAGTCACTCATTCATGCATCTATGCACTAAGTAATACCCCCACCGAACCATACAGACACTCAGACACTCATACTGATACTCAAAAAACCAACTAATAACCCATATAGACACTCATGTAGCTACTCACCAACCCATGCAGCCACTTATACACAAAGTGAGAGACTGATACAGTGGAGAAGTGTGGCTCAATGGTTAGAGCGGCAGACCCTGATGCAGAGATCTGGCCCGGGACCAGGGTTCAATTCCCGCCTCGGCGGGTCTTGGGCTCAATTTCCTCGGACCTGATAATTCTCGCCTCGGTGCCTATTCTAATCATGGGTCCCACTCTGCAACTCTGGGCAATAGCTTGCTTAATCTCCACAACGGCCCCAACAGCGCTGGGATGCCTGGCTTCACCCTGGGGTGCCCAGGAGTGGACATTTCACAGGGAAAAGCCAGGAAGGGTTCCACAGCGGTATGCGTACAGCGCCTGGACACCCTTTTGGGGGTATGGGTGCGCTTTACAAGTACAAATTTCATACAGATATTTTCATATTTAAACATTACTCACTAACCCATGTATTCACTAAGATACACTTAGTCAGTTATACAATCAATTTTACAAAAAAAAATCATCCATTTAGACACTTATATACCCATTTATTCTTCCATCGACCTTGAGATATACATATATAAAACATATTTAATTTTCAGAAAAACACACATTCACTGGATGATGTCATCAGTGATGTCATCAGTGATGTCATTTGAGATGTCATCAGTGATGTCATGAGTGATGTCACTGACCATGTCATGAGTGATGTAATATGTGACGTCATCAGCAGTGCATTGCGGGACGCGCGAGTTATAGTTAGCTGAACTAACTATAACAGGGGAATTTCTATGGTTTTGTACGAGTGAAATGTCCAACTAACTATAACGCCCCTGAAACCTATGGTTCTTTCAGTGAATTTCTAAGGTTTTTAAATGCTAATTTCTAACTATAACGTGCCTGAAACCTATGGTTTTTTCAGTGAATTTCTAAGGTTTTTTAAATGCTAATTTCTAACTATAACGTGCCTGAAACCTATGGTTTTTTCAGTGAATATATATATATTTATTATACTATATATACATGTGAAAATGTCTCGGTCCCCTGTTTGCCTCGGTGGCACGGAAAAATGGGTGGAACTGACGTCAGCACGCCGACGAGGTCCTCTTATGGCTCCGATGACGTCATACGGTGTCGCGAGCGGAGCCGTGCTCGTTGACGTGGGAGAGCTAGGAAAGAATTTCCGTGGAATGCTGGTGCAGGGGATATTCACCTAAGTGTTCAGGCAAGTCCTTTGGGAGCAACTGTTTATGTTGCCACTCCAGAAACCGAAACCAGTGATCCGAGGGCAGAGGCCCTGCAGATGGCACACGAGGTGGGGTGCCCAGTCGCGTGCACCGGCGGGGCAGCAAAGTGACAAGCACCACAACCCACAAAAAAAGGTAACGAAGGCACTGAATAACACAGGATCTTCTCTTTGTATCTGGCAGGAACAACGAAGTTAAAATGCCCTAGTACCAAAATGTAGAATTAGTGCTACAACGGTCTTCAAGAGGACCTGAGATGCCGCTTCTGCCTCCCGTACCCTGGAGGCGGCACATGGGTCACGTGGTACGGTCATACTGCGGTGGGACGCACACTCGTTGACCTCTCATGGCACTGCTCCACACTTCAGGGAGGACGCTTTCCATTAGCTATGTTTTCTGATGACATGTCGCGCCGGCCCCGTCCAACAACAGAACTCCTTTAGATCCAAACAGACTCTTCCACTCTCTCACCGGAAGTGAAACCAGACCACGCGGACACTTTCACAATACAACAGCCGGGAATGCACTTTTCGGTAAAAACCCACATTCCTTCCTCCTAATTAATCAAATAAACGTCTCACTGAAGAACAGGGGCCAGCTTCGATCGGTAAACAGCCGTTACAACGACTTTTACTTTGCGATACCATTACAACGCATGCATTACTACGCATGCGTTGTACATCACGAAGTCATTACTACGCATTTTTTAGAACGTATGGTCATTTACCACGCATGCCTTTACAACGAATTTTGTTGTAAAGGTATGTATGGTAAATGACCATGCGTTCTAAAACCATGTAGACGATCCATGTCGTTGTAAGGAAACAGAGGCTGTTCTGTTTCCTCACTAACGACGTGCACCGCCCCTCAGAGATGACGTGAAGCAGGAACCACAAGGAGAGAGGAACCATGAGGAGTGAGAGGTAAGGGGATTGGGCATGGGGTGGGGGTTTCTTTTCTAGGGTTTAGGGTAGTGCAGTGGTGTATGGGTGGTGAAGGGGTCGTGCTGGGGGTAGTGTTTTAGGGTTTAGGGTAGTGCAGTGGTGTTTGGGTAGTGTAGGGGTCGTGCTGGGGTAGTGTTTTAGGGTTTAGGGTAGTGCAGTAGTGTAGGGGGTCGTGCTGGGGGTAGTGTTTTTAGGGTTTAGGGTAGTGCAGTGGTGTATGGGTAGTGTAGGGGGTCGTGCTCGGGTAGTGTTTTAGGGTTTAGGGGAGTGCAGTGGTGTTTGAGTAGTGTAGGGGGTCATGCTGGTGGTAGTGTTTTAGGGTTTAGGGAGTGCAGTGGTGTTTGTGTAGTGTAGGGGTCATGCTGGGGTAGTGTTTTATGGTTTAGGGTAGTGCAGTGGTGTTTGGGTAGTGTAGGGGGTCGTGCTGGGGGTAGATTTAGGGTTTAGGGTAGTGCAGTGGTGTTTGGGTAGTATAGGGAGTCGTGCAGGGGGTAGTGTTTTAGGGTTTAGGGTAGTGCAGTGGTGTTTGTGTAGTGTAGGGGGTTGTGCTGGGGGTAGTGTTTTAGGGTTTATGTTAGTGCAGTGGTTTTTGGGTAGTGTAGGGGTAGTGCTGGGGTAGTGTTTTAGGGTTTAGGGCAGTGCAGTGGTGTTTGTGTAGTGAAGGGGGTCATGCTGTGGGTAGTGTTTTAGGGTTTAGGGTAGTGCAGTCGTGTTTGTGTAGTGTAGGGGTCGTGTTTTAGGGTATAGGGTAGTGCAGTGGTGTTTGGGTAGTGTAGGGGGTCATGCTGGGGTGTTTTAGGGTTTAGGGTAGTGCAGTGGTGTTTGGGTAGTGTAGGGGTCGTGCTGGGGGTAGTGTTTTAGGGTTTAGGGTAGTGCAGTGGTGTTTGTGTAGTGTGGGAGGTCATGCTGGGGGTATATTTAGGGTTTAGTGTAGTGCAGTGGTGTTTGGGTAGTGTAGGGAGTCGTGCTGGGGGTAGTGTTTTAGGGTTTAGGGTAGTGCAGTGGTGTTTGGGTAGTGTAGGGAGTCGTGCTGGTGGTAGTGTTTTAGGGTTTAGGGTAGTGCAGTTTTGTTTGGGTAGTGTAGGGTGTCGAGCTGGGGGTAGTTTTTTAGGGTTTAGGGTAGTGCAGTGGTATTTGGGTAGTGGAGGGGGTAGTGTTTTAGGGTTTAGGGTAGTGCGCCCAACCAGCCACAATATCCGTGGACAAAGGGGATCCTGACTCTTTGGAACGCTCCGTCAATTGAATAATTTGGGTCAAGGGCCCTACCACGTCCAAGACCTATCAATTCCTTTCTTGGGATCCCTCATATACTTGGAGAAAAAGGTACATAGTTTCTCATCAATTTCAGGCGTGTGTGCCACCTTCCCCTTCAGTGAGGGCCTGGGGCATTCTCCCTCATCCTATTCCTGACCTCCCTTTCAAGGGGTTGATGGATTTTCCCCACCACATACTCTGCCACTTTGGCATCAGGTGTCCACTCTGCCGACCTAGGATGGTAAATTTGGGTAGGCTCGAACATGTCCGAGTGGACCCCGTCCCCAACTGGGGACTGAGAGGAGTGGGACTCTGGACGCCAGGGATGCCCCGAGTCCTTATCCTCATCGGAGGAGAAATCGTTCTCCGATACACCCTTTCCCTCTAAGGGAAACCCGCCGTCAGGGTCTACAATAGTGGTGACAGTGTCGCAATTTTCTCCGGGCCCCTCCTCCTCCCGGCAGGTTGCATGTTTTAGCGTTCGCGCACTCTTGAGGAAGGTCTCCGTAAGTTTATCAAATCCTTCCAAGTGCCCCGCGTTATGCTTAACGGCCCTTTTATTCCCCATCTGGGAGCTACTTGGACCCGCCACCACCAGATCTGGGTCACTGAACACCCCAGAGATGCTTTTCGCCAGCTTATCAACCTAATCCCTAAGAGGAGCCAGCGCCCTAGAAATAGCCAGAGAGAGGGCTTGGTCCACTGCTGGAGGGAGAAGTTGGGGGGCCATTCCTCCTCCACTTCCTGGTAGGAGGAGTAAAAATGTTCTTCTGGAGAAGACATGATAGCAGAGGGTGTGAGCACAGAACAAATGCCCTTAAAATCCTTAAGACAGCCCCCTCGCCGGTGCTCCAACAGCTGGGCTTTCCCCGAAGCTGTTATAAGAATAGACTGAGGCGCAATACCAATTACCACCACCAGGTGGCGCTGGTCACTAACGTGGCCGTGTGGGGAAATCACCGCGTAGCGGTGTCAAAATTAGGCGAGGGTTGGTCGGGAATCAAGCGGACACTAAAGGAGTGACCGGATTCCCAAACGCGCGTAAAGACCAGCGGGAGCGCTCGACGGAGCTGCCTCGCTCGGACCAGACGCGCCTGACAGGATCTCACCGCGCGCAGAGCACACAGCGGGAGAAACTACTAGGGGGAGAACGCGCTCGGGCAAGAGCCTGCTGCGCAGGGAATATGAAACAATACCAAGGCAATAATGCTAATAACGTGCACAAGAAACCGCTATACAAACAGCAACAACGTCAGATTAAGCCAAGAATGTAAGGAATGCACTTAACTGACGAGCAGTGAAGAAAGAGGAAGCGGAAGGGACGTCATGATATTCTATACAATGGACTGTGATATTATTGGACTATAGTTGCCTTGGAGACTACCCCCTAATGGTTCATGGGTTGTGTAGTCTTTTGTTTAATGATTGTTGTGTTACGTTTTCTTTGAACTGCTATGCAAATAAAGTGAGGAAAGATATGCATAATCCTCGCCTCCTTCCTGCCATAAAATTCATTAAACTTTATTTGATCTGATTTAGAAACATAGATCATAAAAGTGTACATAAAAACAGTAAATCCTCTTTCCTAATACAATACAGTGAGAATTAATTAAAACCAGTAGGTAAAAACGGGTGTTACAAAGCCCGGTTCAGAGCAACTTCAGGTTAACAGAATCGTAAAGTTCAATGTTTCGCAAGATCAATCTCATGTACTTCGTGCAAAATACGCAATAAGGGGTCCAAGTAAGATTTAATGCTCCAATACCTGACCAGTTTGCACTATATAAAACTGCAGAAAAACTAAAAATAAAAAGTGTTTTGCACACTTCTGTCATTGGGCTATATGTGGGCTACATCTGGGTGATATTTGTGCTACATTTGGGCTCTTTTTTCTCTGGTGGCCATCTTGGGAGACTTATTTGTTATGAAGTTTCCTAATTTCGTCATTTACTGCAGTCTCCTCAGTAGGAAATGCTTTCAGTTTTTACTTTGATTCCATCAAGAAGGCATTCAGATGTGTCACACATTTGCCATAAATTCAGAATGTTAGCACTCTAGTTGTTCATTAGATCACTGTAGTAAAGCTACTGCTCACCAGGGAGTTAACTGGAAGTCTACTGCTGGTATTGAAAGTGATTGTTTCAGTCTGCATGTCAGAATTTTCTAATGTAATAGAAGAGGATTTGAGATCTCACTTAAAACATGCCCTACATTTTCTTTCTGCAGCACTAACCATAATTTCTATGGCAAAATGAACCCCCTCATTTTGTTCCTTTTTAAATTAAATGTTTTAAGAGTTACCAGTTTATTCCAATCAAGATGGCTTCAGGTGTGCCATAATTTTGTCATAAGTAAGACTGTTAGAGCTCTAGTTGTTCTTTAGAACACTCTGGGAAGCTGCAGTAGAACACAAAGGCATCAACTGACAGGCTGCTCCTGTTGAAATATAACAGGAAGATATTTGAGATCTCACTTAAAACATGTCCTAATTTTTCTTTCTACAGCACTAACCATAATTTCTATGACAAAATGAACCCCCTCATTTTGTTCCTTTTTAAATTAAATGTTTTAAGTGTTACCAGTTTATTCCAATCAAGATGGCTTCAGGTGTGCCATACTTTTGTCATAAGTAAGGCTGTTAGCACTCTAGTTGTTCTTTAGAACACTCTGGGAAGCTGCAGTAGAACACAAAGGAATCAACTGACAGTCTCTGCCCTTGTTCGATGTACATGTTTTACTGAGAATGTCAGACTTCATTCTCACATGACTGAGAAAGATAATGTGAATTTACAGAAAATATGCTCTCATTTTAGCTTCTGGAGCACCTTCCAAAACTGTATGGGACAAGCATGTGAAAATAGTTTTCTCTCAAACATGATTCATGATATCCCAGCAGAAGGTTTTTCACAGGGTAAAATCACCTTAGAACACACCACAATTCCTGAAATTAGTATGGTACCATCAACAAATGAATTCTAATGTAACTAAAGTCTGTTATCACCCTTTATAGTTCTCCTTTTGGTAACCCTCTAAATATTCGATTCACTACAATGCATTTCAATGGGGTACTATCATTTATATTGGTCCCAAGATGGCTGCCAGCATTTCCAGGATGAAGTGCTGACAGCCAATCAGATCTCACGATGACATGTGTGGTTAGGCTCCGCCCAGATATATATGTGTTTTCTTTTTCAAATTTCTCAGGAACTACTGAACGGATTTACACCATTTAACCAAAAGGCACGACTCAGAACCAAGGGCTACCTTTTTGCCAAATTTGGTGTAATTCCGTTCAGCAGTTCGGGCTGTAGCTGCGATGAAAGGTTCCTATGGAAAATTGTATGGGGAAAACACGTTTTGGGACCCCCCTTTTTTCTCGGCCCCCGCTTGCCGAATCACCCCAGGATAGGAGCGGACCGGAGCGGGCCATAAGTTTTGAAAATTTCACGAAGATTCGTCAACCGGCGCCAAAGTTATTTCAAATAGAATGTTGTGGATTTCCTATGGAAAATAGGTCCTAACTATAACTATCTACTGGCAACCGCCAGTAGATAATATGTCAACAAAACCCCGTTAGACCAACTAAAAGTAGATCCAGGCACAGACTCCGAGTTCATTTGTGCATTTTATTTCTCACATGTCCACCATAACGTGTTTCGGCCAACCCTGGCCTTGCTCACAAGTATGTGTGTGTGTGTATATCTATATATATATATAGTTTGTCCCCAACAGAGAAGGCCCGCACAGGTAAGGATAGTTAAACGATTTATTGGAGAGCTGCAGCATAAACAGGACAGTCCTCGAAGCACACTGTCTTTAGGCCGACGCGTTTCGGGCTCCCGCCCGTTATCCAGGCCAATTATAGCTCATTGTTCTTGGCAGACGTTGCACTAATTTATAATCGTTGTACCACCCCCAGTGGGTGGGGCCGCTCGCACGGCCTTATGGTATCTTGAGTGCGCCGAAGTCTTCCTCCAGTGAGGTGTCAAGAAGAACAAGCAATTGTAAAAAAATAAAAACCCTCGTGGGTGGCTGCGCAGTTCTGGCAATGTTTTGCTGACTTTTTGTAGCTTCCCAATTCAACTCCTGTCCCTCTCTCAACTCACGCCGGTTGGCGTCGTACGGGTCTGCCCACAAGCAGCGGGGCCTCCTCAACGGCCAGGACCAGCCGCTTCATATCCATCACAAAGTTTGTCCCCAACAGAGAAGGCCCGCACAGGTAAGGATAGTTAAACGATTTATTGGAGAGCTGCAGAATAAACAGGACAGTCCTCGAAGCACACTGTCTTTAGGCCGACGCGTTTCGGGCTCCCGCCCTTTATCCAGGCCAATTATAGCTATTTGTTCTTGGCAGACGTTGCACTAATTTATAATCGTTGTACCACCCCCAGTGGGTGGGGCCTCTCGCACGGCCTTATGGTACCTTGAGTGCGCCGAAATCTTCCTCCAGTGAGGTGTCATGAAGAACAAGCAATTGAAAAAAAATAAAAACCCTCGTGGGTGGCTGCGCAGTTCTGGCAATGTTTTGCTGACTTTTTGTAGCTTCCCAATTCAACTCCTGTCCCCCTCTCAGCGCACGCCGGTTGGCGTCATACGGGTCTGCCCACAAGCAGCAGGGCCTCCTCAACGGCCAGGACCAGCCGCTTCATATCCATCACAAAGTTTGTCCCCAACAGAGAAGGCCCGCACAGGTAAGGATAGTTAAACGATTTATTGGAGAGCTGCAGCACAAATATATATATATATTCACTGAAAAAACCACAGGTTTCAGGGACGTTATAGTTATTTGGACATTTCACTCGTACAAAACCAGAGAAATTCGGCCGTTATAGTTAGTAGAGCTAACTATAACTCGCGCCCCCGCAATGCACTGCTGATGACGTCACATATTACATCACTCATGACATGGTCAGTGACATCACTGATGACATCTCAAATGACATCACTGATGACATCATCCAGTGACTGTGTGTTTCTGTAAAGTTTAAATATGTTTAATATATATAGGCCAAGCTGTATTGAAGTATGAGTGGGTGTATGAGTGTCTCAATGGATGATTTAGTAGGTGCGTGACTGACTCTATAAGTGAGAGATTAAACGTATCTTACTGAATGCATGGGTTACTGACTAAACTGTGTGAATGTCTGTATCAGTCTGTCTGTTGGTGTGTAAGCGGCTGCATGGGTTGGTGAATAGCTACATGAGTGTCTATATGGGTTATTGATTGGTTGTCTGAGTATCTGTATGGGTGCCTCAGTGTTTGTGTGGGTGGGAGGTGTGTGACTATGTGCATAGATGTGTGAGTGGGTGATTCACTGGGTGTATGGATTCAAGAGTGCATCTGTAAAGGGCTGTATGGGTGGGTGAATGTGTGTATAGGTGTGTTGGTGAGTGAATGGATGTCTCAGTGGTACATGTGTGAGTAACTACATATGTGAAAGGCAGTATATGTGAGTGTTGGAGTATATAAATGACTATATGTGAGAGTGAGTGATTGTGAGAGTGGCTGTATGGATGAGTGTGTGCTTCTATCAGTGATTCTATAAGAGCGTAAGTATGTGTTAGTATCTGTATGAGTAAGTGAGGTGGTGTGTGTATAACTGTATAGGTGAGTAAATGGGAGTGTATTTAATTGTTTGCATGACTGACTAGGTGTGTGAGTAACTCTATGGATGAGTGGCGGTGTGTGAGTGTCTATATAGGTATATGAGTGCATGATAGTCCTGTACTGATGAGTGACCGGAAGTATGAGTGACTGTATGGGTGAGTGAGTGGATGTGTGTGTAGACCTAAGAATCAGTGAGTGGGTATGTAGTTATTGGTGTTGGAGTGTCTATGGTTTTGAGAATAGCAGTCTGTAATTTAGAATGGGTGTATAAAAGGTTATATTAGGGTGTGAGAAGATGCATCAGATTATCACATGGATGATGTCATCAGTGATGTCATCAGTGATGTCATTTGAGATGTCATCAGTGATGTCATCAGTGATGTCACTGACCATGTCATGAGTGATGTAATATGTGACGTCATCAGCAATGCAGAGAGGTGGTCCGAGGCCACGCCCTTTTACACCACTCTGCTACGCAGCTCTGTGGCACTTACTGGAATGTACCCGGTGGGCTAGTTGGCCCCCAGGGACCCTTAGGATTCAAGGGGACTGAATCCCCCAACTTACAACGCACCAGGGGGCACGTTTGCACAGTGGTGCAGGGAGGGGGTGGGGCCTGATATAACAAGTGTGCAAACACGCCCCCTGGCGCGTTGTAAATTCGGGGATTAAGTCCACTTCAATCCTGAGGGTGCCTGGGGGCCAACTAGCCCACCAGGTATCTCCAGTAAGCGCCACAGAGCTGCGTTGCAGAGAGGTGTTCTGAGGCCACGCCCCTTTTTACACCACACTGTAAACGCGGCTTCTGGCGCACTGCTGCTCAGAGGATGAAGTCCACTTGTGTCCTGAGGTCCTCAGGACACAAGAGGACCTCATCCCCACCAGCAGTGCACCAGAAGCCGCGTTTGCAGAGTGGTGTAAAAAGGGGCGTGGCCTTGGACCACCTGCCCAGACGTGGGTCCTTTGCTCACTTTGCCACTGGATTCAAGCTAGTCTGGCTGATGAGGGCTGTTAGCCCGAAACCGGTCCCAGGATGCTTGATTCCGGTCAAGGGAAGACATGGCTTGGCAGTTCGGTCTGGACTGTTCCCATGAGGCACAGGGTCAAGACTGATTTGCATACAGCTGTGTCTGAACTGGGGTGGCAAAGTGAGCTAAAGAATGATGATGGATTCAACACAGATCTGTGACTGGGGGTGAGTGTTTGAAAAGTTTCAGCACTCCGTCCATCATCTCCTTGTGTTTACCTCATAAGTTAGTACCCGTTTACTGCCTGCACACGCTTTACATCTTGTGCAAGGGAAGAATACATACAATTCATTGCCAAAGGGTTTAGGTATGGTCTTTATGAGATGGCTACTCGTGAGCAGTAATCATGGAGAAGGTCGTGTCACATCATCTCTGGCCTCTCAATTTATTAATTTGGAGAGATTACACAAGCGTGAGATTCGCAAGTGGTGGGAGGCGACGTCGCTACAGAATTATATTGAAGTGGAGAGAGTCCCGAGGGGTCTCCGCATATATACTGTACTGGCGTACGAAAATCCAGACCGACAGCTCTGGGAGGAGTGGGCTGAGCACACTGCAAGCTCTTGTAAAGGAATGCTCACAATTCTCATCAAGTTTGCGTGGAGTGATCGGGACAAAGCACGCAAAGCAATAGATGATTTGGAAATGGAGATAGCCAAAAATGACAACAAGACTAGGCAAGATGAATTGAGAACACAAATGATGAAACGTTTGAGAAATTACGAACTGAAAATTAAACAGCGAAAATAAGAAAAGTTTGAGCGGGATGAGAGGGGCTATTCACTTGGGAGGGTGTTAACGTTCGCCAAAAAATTTGATGCGCCAAGGAAGCTCTCCAAACAAGACAGGTGCCCCAACCATCTGAACAACGTGATACCTCGGAATCAGAGGCCACTGACACTGAACAGTCAGGAGAAGAGAGCGGGGGTGCGTCTGGTTCGGTACTGAAGAAAGTCCCTTTTCACGACGAGTTCCGTCTCATTCGCCAGTCAAGGCAAAAAGGCAACAGAGGGAAACCCCCAGAACAAAGAAGCGCAGACCAACAAGGAGGGGGGAACAGTGGTGCAAAAAACAACAGATCTCCACCCGTCACCAGGAGCAAGAAATTCAACAAGCAAAGATAACACCATCCACAGAGGAAAATGTAACTATAGTAAATCTGACATCACGACCTCTAACACAGTGTGAAGAGTCTGTGTTGAAATTGGGCCTGACATTTTGCCCGCGGAAGAGACTCGAATATACACAGACAAGAATTGACCTCTTTAAATTCAGGCGCAAGCTGAAATTACATAAGTTCTACAAATTAAAACCAACGAAACAACCGACCAAGAAAGTAGGAGAACGACTGATGACTACTGACATCCTAACAGGCAATGATCTTCCGGCATTACAGGCTCTGGAAGATTTGCAAAAGGAAACTGCATGTTCACAAGGGACATTTGAACAATCCCATATGGTAGGAATAGAACAATGCAGTAGCACGAGCCCTTTCAGACCAGTGTCAACTTTCTTACCACAAATGCCGAATGATGTCATTGACACATTTTCAGATGCAGTGAACAAAGAGTTGTTGAAACTTAGGAGCCGCGAACAGGGGCGGAAGAAAAGGTACAACTTCACACAGGAGCAATACAAAGCCATGGAAGACATCAGGAGGGATGCAACAATTGTATGTAAACCCTCAGATAAGGGTGGGAATGTTGTGCTTCAGATGTATGAGGCATACAACAGAGAAGCCCTACGCCAATTGTCTGATCAAAAGTATTATGAGGTTGTGAGCAAAAATGTATACAATCAGAGCATTGTTAACTGCCGCTTATTGTTACGTAAATGGTATGATAAAAGTATGTTGGAGACGG
This sequence comes from Calotriton arnoldi, assembly GCA_963921515.1. Classification (NCBI taxonomy): domain Eukaryota; kingdom Metazoa; phylum Chordata; class Amphibia; order Caudata; family Salamandridae; genus Calotriton; species Calotriton arnoldi. Next base: position 312,234 of record CAWUFW010008828.1, on the reverse strand, counting down.
AAGAATATTTGCATTTGAGACGTCTAAATCCAATTACACCTAGTTTTTATCATTTACCCAAAATCCATAAAGATATCACATTACCACCAGGGAGACCTATAGTCTCTTCACAGGGCAGTCTAATGGAGCATTTGTCAGTTTACATTGATTATTTTCTGTCTAATTTTGTGGTGGCACTTACTTCCTACATTAAGGACACCAAGGATTTCTTACAACATATAGAGCACGTAAAGTGGGAGGATGGGGACAACATGATAGTCATGGACATAACGAGTCTATACACATGCATAGCACACCAAGATGGATTGACGGCTGTACAATTCTTTTTGAAGAACCGACCATTGAAGTTCACTGAACATAACATTATGTTGTTAGAACTCATTGAATTCTGTCTCAACAACAACATTTTTCTGTACCAGGAGCAGCACTACAGACAGGTATCAAGGGCAGCGATGGGCACCTGCTTCGCCCCCAGCTACGCGAACTTGTTCGTGGGCTGGTGGGAGAAGCAGGTGGCCTGGTCGGATGCTAATAGCATCTGGACGAATAGAGTGGTGGCCTGGTACAGGCATATTGATGACCTCTTCCTGGTGTGGAGGGGGTCTAATGAGTCAGCAAGGGCACATGTGGAAGTGCTCAATCAGAACAATATCAATCTGAAGTTGAGTGCAGATATAAGTTCCACATTGGTCAACTTTTTAGACTTGGAAGTGTTCGTGACAGGCAAGAAACTGTGCACTAGGCTTTATCGGGAGCCCACGGCGGGCAACTCGATTTTACATGGTTCCAGTAATCATCCCAGTAAATTGATTAGCAGCATCCCATATGGGGAGTTGCTGCGCATTAAGAGAAACAACACGAGGGAGGCTGATTTCCATAAATACTCCCAGGAGTGCCTTGCTAGATTTCGAGCTCGGGGTTATGGAGAGCAAGTACTGATTGAAGCACTGCAGAAAGTGGTTTCCCTGTCAAGGGAAAGTCTGCTGAAGGACAAGGTTAGTCGCAAACGAGATGAGGGTAAATTCAGAATGGTGACAACCTTCTCAGATGAGACAGGGGAATTGAGGACCATTCTACGTAGAAATTGGAATGTGCTGAGGATGGACCCAATTATTGGTGAGGACATTCCAACACGCCCCATGTTGACCTTCAGAAAGGCTAGGGCCCTGAGAGATTCCCTCACGAGTAGCCATCTCATAAAGACCATACCTAAACCCTTTGGCAATGAATTGTATGGATTCTTCCCTTGCGGAAGATGTAAAGCGTGTGCAGGCAGTAAACGGGTACTAACTTATGAGGTACCAGGTCTGAAGAGACCTAGGCCCATTAGAAAGTTTATGACATGTAGCACTCCTTACACTGTATATTGCCTGACCTGTCCCTGTGGGTTAAAGTACATCGGGAGCACTATACACCCGACCAAGATTTGTATCTTGGAACACACTAGGGTGATAAAAAAACGAGATGTCACATACCCGGTAGCCAGGCATTTCATGGACAAGCATAACAGCGATAGGGACCTCCTGACATTCTTCGCTATAGATCATGTACCATCTCATCCAAGGGGGGGGGGCAGAGTTACCGGTCTCAGGAGACTGGAATCTAGGTATGTAACTGACCTTCAAACCAAGACCCCACATGGTATGAATAGCAACGAAGAATTAGTCGTACACCTGGGGGAATAATACTGGATGGTGTAGGAATCTTGGGAGCCATGTGTGTTGAAATCACTCTTCTCTGTATATATAAGGCTATGAACTGAGGCTATAGATTTTGAGTTGAATATTTTCTTAATCGTATATGGGACAAGCAGGATCTTGACTGTCAATTGATTAGTGCGAACATGACACGACAAAGAGTATATATTGCTCTAATGTAGATAACTTCTCAATCCGGAAAAAATGTGTGCATTAGTAGGGGACCAGGATTTGAAACGTTTGCAGCGTGTTTTAACCGGCATGTATTGATACCAATATCAAGGGGCACAGGCCCATTCAGGGCGGAATAATGTTTAACCGCGGTATGCCCATTTCCAATTGATGGAAGCGGTCACACCTAGCCCATCGGGGCAAGAGGGTGTTATCAATATGGTTTGGATATATTTTCCTTATTTTCTGTAGCCTATGTAATGTTTCGAACTATAATAACAAGTTCACATGCTTATTGAAGGCGGTATAACAAACAATGGGTGTTCACTGGTGTTATGAGACACCTTATATCCATATTCTCATTTGAGATTGGTTAATATAAAAGTGGATTGCATATGAATGTAAACATGCCTTTTTGAGAAACGGGCTGAATAACAGAGAATGTAAGTGCTGAATACATCTTGAAGCACAGGTTGAACATGTTGCAAGATGGCGATGAATTTGTGGAATGACTGGTCCTTCTATTGTGTCGATACCCTTGTCGGGATATCGGAAATGCTGTGACATAAAAGATGGCCTTTTCTGGCGCGCCGGTTTACACCGAGGAAGGCGACTGCCGAAACGCGTCTGGTTTTGAGTTCGTGGATAAACAACTTGGAACTCACCCCCGTGAGTGCTTCATTTCGTATTTTATGAGCGCGAGGTTGGGAGCTGATATTATAGCGGGTGCACCCCCGCTTAGAAGCACCCGTCCGTGAGTGCATGGAGTAGGTGCATTTTGGAGCTGCGATATATATATATATATTTCCAAAGTCACAGATAACCACACGTCCACGCGTCCCGGGTGCTGCCCCAGCGGTGGTGAACCGCTAAACATGCATCCACAATGGCGATATACCCTGAATCAGCCAAGAAATAGGCGCACTCACGGACTCTTCAAGATAAAATACTTTTTAATGTGCAAGCCTCCTGCACTGACAGACGCGTTTCGGCGTTAAGCCTTTTTCAATGTCAGTATCACTTTTGTCACGGAGCTTATTTAATCAAAACAAGTGCATCACGTGATAATAGTAGACATAAACGATGGTCCACCTGTCTTAATCTTTTGCCAGAATCACAGTGGCCATCTTAGAACGTGCTCAAAAACATAAGTGAATATCGTAAAGTGTGCAAATAAAAAATATAATAATAACAGTTATCACTTCATTACTGGTTCTCTTATCAAATCAACCTGGGGGATGATTATCATCATTTAAATCAATCCCAAATACATATCAATCATTTTTCCCCCTGTGTCATATGACTTGCGACAGTTCCACGCTGTCCCTCTCCTCACAATTGCGCCCTGAATAGGCAATCATATACTAACAGTTCATCCACTGAGTGGCGCAAAGAAATATAATCTCAATCATTAGTGAGAATTCACAATGAGTAACCACATATTTTCATGTGTCATATGAAAAAATTATGATCAGAGGCATCCAGTACATAATTGCGCCCTGAATGGGCAATCACACATGATTCCTATAGTGATCAAAGCGGTTATAAGCATCAATTAATCTTTCAATTACAAAATTCATTTCTTCAAAGTAGAATACATCTTCAGTATCACCATTTTGAAACTGCACATCAAAGCAATAGGGACCTGCTAAGTTTCTTTTGCCTCGACCAGGTCCCCAAAGATGAGAGAGGGGGAGATAGAACTAGAAAACTACGCATTCTAGAATCCAAATACATAATAGAACTTCAAACCAAGGCCCCACTGGGCCTCAACAATGATGAAGAACTGTGGGTACACCTCGAGTAAAGCAAAATAAATATAAAAAACTAAAATAATAAAATAACAAGATACATTCACATATGCGGCAAATTGTCCAGGGACCTGGTCCTTCTTAAACCCTTTCTGAACTATCTTAATATTCTCCTGAAAACAACACTTTGGGGCCGATTCCGATCTCGGTCGGAGGCGCACCCAACACCATTCGGTCGGGAAAAAAGCCATGCGAAAGCCTGTTTCCCGACCGATCCGTACAGCACACCGAACGAGTAAGTACGATGCGCACAACAGCAAAGAATCCGGCCGAGCCGTACTCACCCAAACCAGGTCCTGTTCCCCGACCGAGGCGAATCCGGAAACGCCGAATCGAGTCGCACGGAAGCCAAAATGCAGCTCCGTCCGGCCGAACAAGTACGATGCGCTTTCCGTATGCGCCGAACCCGTCGCTACGCACGGCACGTCAAAGCATCCGGGAGAGGCGCACATAAGCTCCGATTCGCGCCACAACACGATCCACGGCTCCGAGACGAACACGCCAGCGACGAGGACGACGCGAAGCGACGAGGACGAGGCGAAGTGACGAGGACGACGCGAAGCAACGAGAAGGACGAACGACACGAACCAACCATGAATCCCTTCGTCCCGATCCTACCAATATTCTACATTTACTTCCGGAACAGGCACGGACGCGTACGGCGCAGAAGGTAAGCCAGACACCAACCACAAAACACATACAACAAGTACACGACACATCACACACACACAGAGGGATGCAGAATATACTTACACCAGCAACAGCAGCACCATAGGGGCGGGATGCCCATCACCAATGCCACATATGCACACAGGGGCCTGAATGCGCACCACCACCCCTACCCAGGGGGGGCAGGATGCCTACCACTACTACCACCCTCACCCAGGGGGGGCTGGATGCCTACCACCACCCTTAGCCAGGGTGGGCAGGATGCCTACCACTACTACCACCCTTAGCCAGGGTGGGCAGGATGCCTACCACTACTACCACCCTTACCCAGGGGGGGCAGGATGCCTACCACTACTACCACCCTTACCCAGGGGGGCTGGATGCCTACCACTACTACCACCCTTACCCAGGGGGCTGGATGCCTACCACTACTACCACCCTTAGCCAGGGGGCTGGATGTCTACCACTACTACCACCCTCACCCAGGGGGGGCTGGATGCCTACCACCACCCTTAGCCAGGGTGGGCAGGATGCCTACCACTTCTACCACCCTTACCCAGGGGGGGCAGGATGCCTACCACTACTACCACCCTTACCCAGGGGGGGCAGGATGCCTACCACTACTACCACCCTTACTAAGGGGGGGCTGGATGCCTACCACTACTACCACCCTTACCCAGGGGGGCTGGATGCCTACCACTACTACCACCCTTACCCAGGGGGGGCTGGATGCCTACCACTACTACCACCCTTAGCCAGGGGGGGCTGGATGCCTACCACTACTACCACCCTTACCCAGAGGGGGCAGGATGCCTACCACCACCCTTAGCCAGGGTGGGCAGGATGCCTACCACTACTACCACCCTCACCCAGGGGGGGCAGGGTGCCTACCACTACTACCACCCTCACCCAGGGGGGGCAGGGTGCCTACCACTACTACCACCCTCACCCAGGGGGGGCTGGATGCCTACCACCACCCTTAGCCAGGGTGGGCAGGATGCCTACCACTACTACCACCCTTACCCAGGGGGGGCAGGATGCCTACCACTACTACCACCCTTACCCAGGGGGGCAGGATGCCTACCACTACTACCACCCTTACCCAGGGGGGCTGGATGCCTACCACTACTACCACCCTTACCCAGGGGGCTGGATGCCTACCACTACTACCACCCTTACCCAGGGGGCTGGATGCCTACCACTACTACCACCCTTAGCCAGGGGGCTGGATGCCAACCACTACTACCACCCTTACCCAGGGTGGGCAGGATGCCTACCACTACTACCACCCTTACCCAGGGGGGGCAGGATGCCTACCACTACTACCACCCTTACCCAGGGGGGGCAGGATGCATACCACAACCCATACCAAGGGGGGCTGGATGCCAACCACTACTACCACCCTCACCCAGGGGGGGCTGGATGCCTACCACTACTACCACCCTTAGCCAGGGGGGGCTGGATGCCTACCACTACTACCACCCTCACTCATAGGATGGACAATGCATGACACAACCAGCACACCACAACCTAGGGAATGCAAGAAGAAGACATCCCCCAACACCATGACAAGCGTGTGTAGACTGTGTCAAATGCCTACAACACCGAACATGACTTTGAACATACAATGTGACCCCCTAGCACATGTGCCACACATATATGTGTGTGGCACCCACAATGCAAGCAGGCCATGACCATTGTGGCAATGGGTTCCAAACCCCCATCATCACAGTGACCAAAATGTAAGTGTGGGGTCCATAGCTGAAGCACACTTTGAACATTGTGGCAATGGGGTCCAAACCCCCATCATCACAGTGACCAAAATGTAAGTGTGGGGTCCATAGCTGAAGCACACTTTGAGCATTGTGGCAATGGGGTCCAAACCCCCATCATCACAGTGACCAAAAGGTAAGTGTGGGGTCCATAGCTGAAGCACACTTTGAGCATTGTGGCAATGGGTTCCAAACCCCCATCATCACAGTGACAAAAATGTAAGTGTGGGGTCCATAGCTGAAGCACACTTTGAACATTGTGGCAATGGGGTCCAAACCCCCATCATCACAGTGACCAAAATGTAAGTGTGGGGTCCATAGCTGAAGCACACTTTGAGCATTGTGGCAATGGGGTCCAAACCCCCATCATCACAGTGACCAAAAGGTAAGTGTGGGGTCCATAGCTGAAGCACACTTTGAGCATTGTGGCAATGGGTTCCAAACCCCCATCATCACAGTGACCAAAATGTAAGTGTGGGGTCCATAGCTGAAGCACATTTCGAACATTGTGGCAATGGGGTCCAAACTCCCATCATCACAGTGACCAAAAGGTAAGTGTGGGGTCCATAGCTGAAGCACAATTTGGAACATTGTGGCAATGGGTTCCAAACCCCCATCATCACAGTGACCAAAATGTAAGTGTGGGGTCCATAGCTGAAGCACACTTTGAACAATGTGACAATGGGGTCCAAAACCCCATCATCACAGTGACCAAAAGGTAAGTGTTGACAAAGAAAGAGGTGCAACTGCCAAACTGCATGGATGATTCCTGGTCACAGAACAACAAACACATCAGTGGCAAAGTAGTGTATGTGTCCCATTGCAACATAAATTGGGGAGCCAAATCCTGCAGTGCAAATAAGACATACCTTTGGCCATGTGCAGACAAACAACACCCATGGGGGCTCACACCGTCAACAATCATCAATGACACAATGACAGAAGTGACCATCAGAATGCAGACCCACATATTTGCACCAATGGGCACACACATGCAGATACCCTGTGGAGACTGCAGATGTGAGGTGAACAGATACCATACCATGGCAGCAATGGGACACACAAACCATGATCATTGTGCTGACCGATGACCTAGGAGTCCCAGGGACAGCAGGGGAAACCCACCAAACTATATACAGCCAATGGCACACTCAAGATATGCCAATGCAGTGGTGCAGATGCACAAACACAAACAGGCAGACCCACACTGCACATCATACACAACAGGTGAGGGGGGGGTGCCAGTGTCCCCAGGCAACCACACAACACATGAGGAGACCTGAATACCAATCATACAGATGTGCATACAGAGCCACACAAAGGTAACTCATGGATCCAAATCCCCTATGTGGGCAAGCAGGCATTGTCAGATGAGAGGGAGCACAAATCACACATGTCACACAGGCACGTAGGGACAGCAACTGACACAGCAAGACACAGACACACCACAGCACCACCCCCAGGGCCCCCACAATGTGGTGACCCTGGGCTGCATTACAATCCCACTGTGATGACAAAGCTAAATGTGGTTCACACTGTGAACCACAGTCATGTGTCCTGAGCAACTAACTACCATCACACCTACACAAGCACAAATCAAACAGCATGGCCAGTAAGCCAAGGCCAACATGGAGGCAGGGGCCTAGCCGGGCAACAACTCTCATCTGCACACACTCAACACCACACCCCTCGACCTCCAACAATGTGCAGCAGTGAAGCTCACATGCACTGGTGACATTGCACATGCACCCATGACTATTCCAGGGTGGTGGATGGGAACCAAGGTGCAGAAACACATCACACATGGACACTCAACAAGACTCCTGAATGTCTGACACACTGCACACTACGCTGTACATGGACATGACGGCAATACCACACCAACCAATGGGATCCCAGCCACAGTCACACACCAATGAAGAAGCCAAGGTCACCCACAAAGAACACACATAGACAACAACCAACATTGCAGCCCGGTCCCTGAGGAGTGCCAGCAGTCACACACACAACGTGTCACAATCACTGAAAGATAACACAAACTGGAAATCACATGACAGGGGCAAACAACAAGTGCCAAGGGGAAACCTGACTGTGACCCATCTGCGTCTGCACACAAACTCAGCCCTGACAGCAAACACACCTATGGGTGACACCCTGATGACCAGTAATGTGCCATGCACCCACATCACAGAGAACCCAGGGAGAAGACTTTGGGGGAACATAGCTCAACTCAGCTAGCATCACAAACAGGTACAACACTAGGGATCACAGCATGCACAGCTAAACGGAAGTGAACACACAGACATGCACATACAACACACACCTTGGGCGCAGGCAATGTCACAGGAGTACACACTGCCATGAGGGGACTCCACTCCTGTGTGAGGAAAGCTGTGCCATATGTTGCCTCAGTAGGGCCCCATCATGTCAGCTGAGCACTTGGTCACACAATCAACAATTAGCACCAAATGAGGGCTCCCGTCACATCAGCCTGGTCATGGAAGTGCCAACGGAATCATCAGCACAGATCCAACACACTTGTATAGCAATGTTGCACTGACAACACAGATGAGTCCTTCCCCATTGATGCCAAAACCTGCATGTCCACTGGAGATGGCCACACGGTCAGGGAAGTAGACGAATTGAACAATGGCAGGCACAACAGATGTGCAGGGGTGGAAGCCACAGATGTGAAATTGCCAATCTAAGTAGGAAATCCCATTGCCAAATACTGAACACATGACACCCTCAGATGCTGCTATGGATGACATGGATACACCACAGGATAGGACACATTCCCCCTGGACCACATGGGTTCCTGCACAGTAACACTTCATTATCATGAGACCAAATATCACCATCACTGCAGCAAGGGCATGGTTAGCATCATCAACATCATGTACATCAGAAGCAAAAGCACTAGAGAACAGAAAGTTGCTTTATTCAGCATATGTGGCATTAAAAGTAGAAGTCCGGTAGAACATAAACAAAGGCCAATGGCCAGTCCATCAACAAAGTCACAAGTGGGTGACAGTGGCAGATGCCACCCTACACATGCCTGCACAAAACCAGGGACAATCCACTAGGAGGGGCAACCGGGGGGTAGGCCAGGCACCGCAGGGACAGGATCAGGGCTCACCAGGAGGAAGCAGGGAAGGGGTGGTGGGTGCTGGAGAGCCACTGACAACTGCAGTGGAGGTGTCTGACATGGTGTGTGCCGGCACAACTGGGGGCATGGCTCAGATGTTGTGGGTGCCGGCACGACTGCAGTGGACCCTGCAGATGGAGTGGACAGGTCCGCCACTGCAGTGCCCAAGTCAGACAGGGTGGTAGTGGACTCCACTGCAGTGCCTACCACCAGGGGAGGAGAATGGGGAACAGGCAAGGTGGGCTGGACAGAGGGGAGGACACCCTCACCACATCAGTGGCACAGACAAGCTCAGCGGGGGTGTGGTGCCGGGAGAGCAAGTGGCAGGGGGAGAAGGCCGGAGCCTCTTGGGGATGGTATATCTGTGGGTGGGGGAACCTGGGGCAGGGTGTGGTGGGGGCACCTGTGGAGTGGGGGCCTGAGGGATGGAGGAAGGAGACCTGGTGCTTGAGCTGCAGGGCGGCGGTGGGGTCTTGCTCTTACCACTCCGGGGGACTTGCGGGTGGGGGCCTCAGTCTGTCTGCGCCTGGTGGAGGGTGTTCGGGGGCGAGGGCACTCTGCTCCGTGTGGGGGGCTTCCTCTTCCCCCTGGATGCTGGAGCAGCTGGATCGGAGGGGAAGAGGCCGAGGTCACTGAGGAAGAGGCGCTGGGTCTTTGGGGTTGCAGGTGAGGCAAGGGAGGGTGCTTTGGAGGGAGAGGCAACTGAGGACTGCGCAGTGCCCGTGGATGCGTGTGTGTGTACCAGGGCCCCATCCCCTGTGAGTCTGGTCTCAGTCCCCTGACTGTGCGTGCGTGTGCGTTTAGTTTGTGGCGTGTGTGTCTGTGTGCTGGACGTGTGTGTGCTGGTGTGTGCCTGTGCCGGTGTGTGTGTGCTTGGGACGGGTAAGGTGCTGGGGAGTGTGGATGGAGCAGAGGCAGGAGGGGTGAGGGACTGTCTGAGGAGGGACACTGCTGCCGTCAGGGAGGAGTCCATGGACCTATTGCCCCTCTGTAGGTCAGACATGCCCGATGAGATGCCCTCCATGAACGACACCAGCTGAGTCAACAGTGCGGTGTGCGCATGGAGGACACTCAGCATGGCTGTCTGCCCTACATGGAGCTGGCGAAGGAGGTACACAGACTCCTCACTCAGGGCAGCAGGGGACACAGGGGCAGGGGTGCGGTGCCTGGCCCAAAGGAGACACGCTCCCGAACATGGGAGCCTCCACGGACCTGGGGAATGGGAGCCGATGGGAGGGCGGTGGTGGTGCTGGTGGTGGCGGGGACAGCAACACTAGCTGGGGTGTGGTGGCTGCTGACACCCGCCTCCACAAGGGAGTCATCCTCCGAGTTGCTCTGGTCCTCAGCTGAGGTGGATGGTGCTGAGGACTCCTCGGTGTGGCTCCCCTCGCCCTCCGTGCCACTGGGTCCCTCCGACCACTCCTCGGCTGCTGACCCAGTCTGGCTCTCTGGATCCTCCTGGTCCGTGGAGCCGTCCCCTTCCATGGCCGTGGATGTATCTGCAAACAATGGGGAAACAGACAGACATCAGTCACCTGCACCAAACGCACACACCACTGTGAGCACAGCACATTACAGAGCAAGCCCTGGCATCATTAGTTGTACATTGCTAAAAGTGCCCTAACTGAACAGGAGAAGCCAATTGTCAGTCTGATGCCAAGCATGGCACTCACATCCCACATGGCCTTGCACCCATCTGTCTGGTGTCTGTTGGATTGCAACACCCCAGTGTGGACACATGCACCAAGTACACAGTAGTTGGACAGGGCAGAGGACACGGTGTGGCATGTGGACATGCACACATCACAGCTCTTGCCACTGAGTCAGTACAGGTTTCCGGATGAAAGGGATGCCCAGAGTCAAATAGGAAATGCATGTGATGCATACCAGCGACAGACACCATGATGCACCCATGTCCTGATAGCCATCGCCACAATGGTGTGCATGTAGCACATGTCACTCCCCTGCAGGACCACCAATAAGTTGACACATGCCATGGCAGAGGCATGACTGCTAAGTCATACATCACTGTCTCAGTGATGTATGAACTGGCAGCCAGACAACAACACTATGCACTGTGTCACAATAGTAGGTCATGGGGAATGCAAGTCCTGGAGCTGCACAAGTGCACATGTACATCCCCCACACAACACATCATCTTAACCCTCATCTGTCCAGGTCATACCGATTGGACATATGGGAGACCTGTGACACTACCCTCTGAACCTGAGCCCCTCACAATTTGCTGTGAATGGGGAACAGCTGCCTGAACTTCATATTCGCATACCCCAGTCTGCACGGGCAGCTGATCAAACACCTATGTGACACACAAGTATCGTCTCCTATGGTCACATCTCCAGGGGCATGCTGAGCCCCTACCAAGAAACACCCCAGCAGTCCTGGCAACTAATCCACAGCACACTGACACAGAGGCAGACACCTGAGGGCTCAAATCACTGTGCACAATGTGTCAGCTGATACACGGGAGTGGGAGTACAGAGTGCATTGCATGGCCTGGAGTAGGCATGACTGTCCTGCTCCACATGAATGAGGGATGTGCCCTGGACAGTGGATAGCTGGCTATGTATGTGTGACACACGTAATCTGCACACTCCTGGGGCCCAAACATTGTTCCCACCCGCTGCATGGGCGTGTGCCACATACCCCAGGCACATGTGGTGGCTCAGCTCAGCAAGTGGACCGCATATCAAAGCAACACGCAGATCACATGTCCGAACACAGGCGTTGTGTGAACAATGGACCCACCCATGATGCCCACAACAGAGTTAGGGAAACAGATGCTGTCATCCACCTTTAGTGAAGCAAACTGCAAGGACCAGTCCCAAGTGACACAATTCCCTGAATGTAAGGGCCACACCTGGGTATCAGATGAGCAGTGGGCAGTGCACAATAGAGGGACATGGCTCCTGGACAACATGACTGCTGCACTGTGGCAGTTGAACCAGGCCAGAGGAGGGCACAAAGCATGTAATACAGAGTTCACAGTGCAGTCTTTGACTCACCCCTCCTTGCTGCTGTCTGGCCTTCAGCTGCCCATCCAGGTCTGGAAACACCACCGCCAGGATCTGGAGCATGTGGGGGGTCAGGGTCCGTGTTCCGCCCCTCCTGCGAGGAGGCGACAGCTTCAGCTGGACCCGTGCAATCCTCCGGGTCCAGCCCCGAAGGTCCTGCCACCTCTTCTGGCAGTTGCGGATCCGGCGCTTGTAGACCCCCACAGACCGGACGGCCCGGACGATGTCCTTCCAGATCTCCTGCTTCCGATGGGCATTAACCTGTCAGGATGACAAAGTGAAAAGGCCATTACTACACATGCAACATATCTGTGCATGACACAGTTGTATATACATGTCTCAATCACAGGGGCACATGATGTACACAGGCAGTGCAAAGCTGCCCATGGACAGTTTGCCAGACGTCACTACATGGTATCATTGCATGGAAAGTAGAACCTTGTTCAAATGCACTGTCACTGCACCATACCTGTCCAGTGCATGTCACTACACACTATGGGGGGTGACAACTACTCAGTGAGCCTGCTAGCCAGTGGCGTGCAGACTTCCAGCCTTGGTAGTCAGACAAAATGCACATTCAGAAAGGCAGTGCACAGAACACTCACCTGCTCCCCTGGTGTCCCATACAGCTTGCTGTACTGTGGAAGTAGGCTGTCCAGCAGGGCCTGGTTCTCTTCAAGGCTGAAGGCTGGGGCTCTCTCCACAGTACGTGCCATTGCAGGGTCCAGAGGGGCAGAGACAGCAGCAGTGCAGTGGCAGATGTCGTCCTGGAGCATGTAGTGCAGGCAAGTGAGCTCTCAGGGGAACAGCCAGCAATATATATGTGCTGGAGAGGCAGATACTGTCCCTTGTGTCCAAAGTGATAGGTCCAAGTCGTTTGCATCTTCTGAATCTGGCCAATCCATGGAATAGCAGCACCAAAACACGCCCACAGCATCCTTCAAATCTTCAACTTCATGACATACATGATTTTGCAACATTGTTGTGGGTGACCAACTGATTTTCCAGCAACCGACTCGTTCGAAATTCAAAACGCGTCCGTTGCCAGGCAAGCCCATTGTCAATGGGTGCGCACCGATCGGTCCATTGCGGTACAACGCGTACAGGGGTACAACGCGTACCCGCACACATTGAATGCAATGGGCCGGCCGGAGGCACCGATCGGTCCATTGCAGTACAACGCGTACAGGGGTACAACGCGTACCCGCACACATTGAATGCAATGGGCCGGCCGGAGGCACCGATCGGTCCATTGCAGTTCAACGCGTACAGGGGTACAACGCGTACCCGCACACATTGAATGCAATGGGCCGGCCGGGGGCACCGATCGGTCCATTGCAGTACAATGCATCACTGTACATGTGACTGGCATATGTCAGCATGCCTGTCTCAGATGGACATATGCCAGCCACAGATAGCTCCCAGGGAGTGAGGGGCACACCTACATCACGACAGCCTGTCCAAACTTTATCATAAGGCATGTAAGGCTGCATTTCCTATTGTGTGTATGTTGGTGTACATGTTGTCCTGTGGGTGTCACCTGTGGGCAGCCACCCCCAGGCTGTGCACGTGTTCATGGGGACAGGATCCTGGGTGTTACGTGTACATGACCACTGTGATGTGCAACTGTTCATATCAGTGCATGTGCCATGGTCACATTTCACGGTGGTGTATGTGTATGTCATGTCACATACCCCGTGAGTCCCATGTGGGACGGTATGTTTGAGCCAGGGTGTCCCAGTGGCACAATAGTGATGGTCCTCCACAGTCTTTGTGCATGTAGTGTTTACAATGTCTCTGATTTCATGTGCACAATGGGAGACAGTCTCCACATCCAGGTTGTGTGTGCATGGACTTTGATGTTGTGCGTGTGTGTGTCACATACGTCCATGTCTGTCCTGCCGTGGCAAGTGGGGCCACTACCTGTGGGGGTCATGGTTGTTTTGCTGTGGTGTATACATGATACTCCATGTAATGCCAGTGTCCATGTGGCAATACAGGGTCCCTGGGAATGTACCTGTCGTTGAGCTGTGGTGCCTGGGGCACATCTGTCCTCACATGTCACTGTGGGGGGTGATTGTGACACGGCAGCAGGAGATGGGAACTGTGACACGGCCTCATGATATCCAATGGGCCAACCTGGGACTAATTGATGCCACCTGTTGGACCGTGTTGACAGATGTTGGCCATGTATGTACCATACATGTCCTTCCGGAACTGCACACTTCATGTAGTTGTGCCTCATAATGATGTATGTTGGGATCTTGAGTGTGTTCAATGCCGCATATGTGGGGTGACTGACAATCTTGCTTACTTCTCCTCTGCACTGCAGGGCTCCTGCTGTCCATCGACCATTCCCAGACCTGGCAACGATGGTGGAACGGGACAGCATCCGACGGTACCGCTTCACCAGGCAGCTGATTGAGGATTTGGCAGTGCAGTTGTCCCCACATTTGCAGCCTGGCCGGCCGTATCCTACAGCGCTGACCCCCAAGGTGAAGGTGATGGCAGCCCTACACTTCTTTGCCACCGGTACCTTCCAACATACTGTGGCGACTGCTGGTGGGATGTCACAGACCATGTTGAGCCGTGTGCTCCGCAATGTTTAGGCGGCAATGTTGCTATTCCTGAACCGGTACATCTATTTCCCTAGACTGCGATGACTCACTGACGTGAAGAGTGACTTTTATGCCCTGGGGAGGATGCCGCATGTCATTGGCTCCATTGATGGGACACATGTGGCTTTGGTACCACCACAGGCCCAGGAGCAGGCATACAGGAACCGCAAGCACTACCACTCTGTCAATGCACTGGTGGTGTGTCTTGCAGACATGACCATCACACACGTGTGTGCCCGTTTCCCTGGTTCAGCACACGATGCCTTTGTGATGAGGAGTAGTCGCATCCCCAGGATGATGGCACAGATGCAGAACCAGCGTGCCTGGCTTGTCGGTGTGTACTGACTTTGTGCCATTGTGTGTGATCTGATCTGTAGTATTCCGCCCACTTTTCCAAGTCAGCTAATGTGCACTTGTCTGTCCGTAGGTGACTCGGGATACCCCAACATGCCGTGGTTGCTGACACCCCTCAGGAACCCTGTGACACCAGCCCAGATGCGCTACAATGAGGCACATGGTCGGACCAGGAGAGTGATTGAGCGGACATTTGGTATCCTGAAGAGCCGCTTCCGCTGCCTGGACAAGACCGGAGGGTCCCTCCCATATGCCCCTGCGAAAGTGTGCAAGATTATCATCGTCTGCTGCATGCTCCACAACCTGGCAGTGCGGAAGGAGTTGCCTCTCATCCAGGATGATAATGACCAACATCCGCCACCTGTGGAGGATCCTGGCCTGGACCACGATGCCAGTGACGATGATGATGATGATGATGATGATGGTGATGTCCGCACACAGCTCATCACCAACTTCTTTAGCTGAATGTGAGTATCCTGAGGTGTCATGTCAATGATGTGAGTTGGCATGATGTGTGGGTGGTGCTCTGGTGCTGTTGGAGTGTGTCCATGGGCTACTTGACTGGATGTGTGTTGCGATGTGTGCTAACAGGTGGGCTGTACTCCCCAACAGTGTTGACATGCTAACTTGGTTCTGGGTGGGTGTCTTGTAACATGTATTGTGCATGAGTTTTGCTGTTCTGTCCTGTACTCCATTGCTTTTGACTGTGTGTCATTTGTGTCATTCACAGGGTACTTTCAGATTCGTTTGGTCAACTGTGTCCACCGACGACGTGATTGCACTTCCAGGGTGGTAGCTGTTGTGTCCCTACAGGTGATGTGCGCCACACCCATGGACTTCCTTCCGTCTACAGTTGTTGACTGTGTGCCCGCTGCCAGGTGGGATTACCTTGCATCTGTAGTGGTTACGACATGTTGCAACTGTGTAATAAACCTGTGCTTCACTTTGTGATGTGCGTTGTCTGTGGTCACACATTTGACTGCCATTTGCTTACTGCACCTGTGGGCTACTTGACTACAACTGGGAATGGGTGTGGTGTCTGTGCATTGCACCGTCTTCCCTGGCAACATCAGTGTAGGCAATGAGTCAGATGGCCTAGGTGTGTATGTGTTGTGTAGCCCTGGTGGTGTGTCTCCCTCATATGTGTCACGTTGCCTTTACTCACATGCCTGTGTTGTCCTTGCTGTTGCAGTTCGCATACACAGTGTAATTTTGCAGTTCATCATCCCCATAACAGCACCCACGTTGGAATCACGACAGAGGCAAGTATGGTGTATTAGTGTGTTTATTGTGATACATTTGTGTTAATAGTGCATAGGATGGGTAGTGCTGTACATAAATCTTGCAATCCGAAGTTCCTAGGTGAATTGAAAGTCCTGATAGACAGGATCCCCAGTATTGGGGCCACAGTTGTCTGACACATTGGTCCAACTTGTACTCCCCATGCAATGTGTGGGAGTAGTGTTGCCGTCAACAGGGTGAACAGTCTGTGCACAAAGGCGAACATCCAGAACAGGTTCAGGCTTCCTGGGAGTTGCGCTTGGCCATCGGCCTCTCACTTTTCCCTCCTCGGACGACCCCTCTTCTTGGGGGGCCCCTCAAGTACAGGCTGCTGCGGTGCAGGGGACTCTCCGCCAGAGTCATCCTCCCCCTGTGGCAGTTGCAGTTTGTTCGGCACCAGATGTTGTTGGCACACAGGGAGGTGTGGACTGGTTGCTGTTCATCTGGCGGAGGCATTGTAAAATGTCCCTGTGCACCGCCGTCATCTCATGCAGTGCATCCCACTTGGACTCCACGCGGGACATGTGTGAGTCCACGCGGGACATGTGTGACTCCACGTGGGACATGTGGGAGTCCAAGCGGGCATGATGGGCAGCCTGCTGCTGTTTCATGTCTCTGAGGAGCCCCACTACCTGGCTGAGGTCTCCGGTGCTGGACTGGTACGCATCAGCTATGCGTACCAGTTGTGGGTCATCATGCACACCAGCAACGTCTGCAAGCAGCGACCTCTGTCTCCCACCCCTCCCACCACCCCTGCTGACATGTGCAGTGTGTGCAGTGGCACGCACAGATAACCCTGGTCCACCTTGGGGTTGGTGGTGGTGGTGGTGTCCATGGCCCCAGGTTGGTCCAGGGTCCCTGTGCTGGTGTTGCTCCTTGTTCTGTCCATGTCGGCAGGGATGGTATTTGTGGTGACAGTCGTTGGAGGGGTGGGTGCAGGGGGTGCAGCTGGTGGTCCTGCTGGTGCTGCAGCTGGTGGTCCTGCTGGTGCTGCATGTTGACTTGCACCGGATGTGCCAGGTTGGTCTTCATCGTCCGAGGAGGACAGAGGCTGTACGACGCCAGTGAGCTCCGCATCCTCTTGAGCCTGGGACTGGGACTCCTCAGCGTCTGCTGCTGTGTCCCCATCATCACCTGTTTTTGGGAGACACAAACAATGTATGTTATGTTTCTGCAGGCATCAATGGTTGACACACATGACAGTTGTGACTGTGCCTCTGGGTGCGGGCCTGTACATTGCATTGTCCTAAGTCGTCACAGTCAGGGGTTGATATTGGTGTGGCACATTGTCCTGCATTATTTGGGCATTTCTATGTATTTTTTGGGGTGTGAACATGGTCTGCATTGGTTGTGTTTGGTTGACAGCCGGCCCTCCTTCCCACCCACCCAGCCAGTCAGTTATCCCACCATGGAACGTGCTTGCGTTGCAGGGAGTGGGAGTTGTCTCTCAGGATGTCAGTCAGTGGTGTCCTGCTGTTTGTTGGTGCACAGTTGGCAGCAGGGCCTTGTGCTCCCCACAGCAGTAGCCAGTGTCAGACATCTTGTGAGTCCTTCTCCACTCCCTGTGATGTGAGCATGGTTCAGGGTGGTGTTGATGGGACAGTTGTGGGGGTGACCAATATCAGTGGCTACGACTCCCATCATGCTATTGCCTCCACCCCCTTCCCAGCATGCCCATGCTTCCTTCCTTTTGACTCTGCTTCCCTGTGGGGTGGGCTGGCTGTGCTGACAGGATGGCTGGGAGTATTGTCCTGGCAGTTGTTTGGCTAAAAGTCCCAAGAGTGGCCCTGTGCTTCACACAACATAACCCAGGGTGGTGGTTCTTTGTGGGATCTTGTGTTAGGATGGGGGCATTGCTTTCTACCAGGTGGGTTCTGTGGAGTTTGTGTTGGGGTGTGTGTGAGGGGAGGTGCTTGTGACTATGGTCAGTGCTGCAAGTCCTCCTTCCCACCCAGCTAGCCAGATATCCCACCATGGAACATGCTTGCATTGCAGGGAGTGGAAGTTGTCTCTCAGGATGTCAGTCAGTGGTGTCCTGCTGTTTGTTGGTGCACAGTTGGCAGCAGGGCCTTGTGCTCCCCACAGCAGTAGCCAGTGTCAGCCATCTTGTGAGTCCTTCTCCACTCCCTGTGATGTGAGCATGGTTCAGGGTGGTGTTGATGGGACAGTTGTGGGGGTGACCAATATCAGTGGCTACGACTCCCATCATGCTATTGCCTCCACCCCCTTCCCAGCATGCCCATGCTTCCTTCCTTTTGACTCTGCTTCCCTGTGGGGTGGGCTGGCTGTGCTGACAGGATGGCTGGGAGTGTTGTCCTGGCAGTTGTTTGGCTAAAAGTCCCAAGAGTGGCCCTGTGCTTCACACAACATAACCCAGGGTGGTGGTTCTTTGTGGGATCTTGTGTTAGGATGGGGAACATTGCATTCTACCAGGTGGGTTCTGTGGAGTTTGTGTTGGGGTGTGTGTGAGGGGAGGTGCTTGTGACTATGGTCAGTGCTGCAAGTCCTCCTTCCCACCCAGCTAGCCAGATATCCCACCATGGAACGTGCTTGCATTGCAGGGAGTGGAAGTTGTCTCTCAGGATGTCAGTCAGTGGTGTCCTGCTGTTTGTTGGTCCACAGTTGCCAGCAGGGCCTTGTGCTCCCCACAGCAGTAGCCAGTTTCAGCCATCTTGTGAGTCCTTCTCCACTCCCTGTGATGTGAGCATGGTTCAGGGTGGTGTTGATGGGACAGTTGTGGGGGTGAGCTATGTCTGTGACTACGACTCCCATCATGCTATTGCCTCCACCCCACTTCCCAGCATTCCCATACTTACTTGCTTTTGTGGGGAGTTCAGTGTGTGTGGGTGTGAGAGCAATGGCAAGATGGCTGACAGTGGTGTCCTGCTGTTGGTTGGTGTGCAGTACCCAGCATGCCCTTGTGCTCCCCACGACACAGCAACAGTGTCAGACATCTTTGATGGGCCTTTCCACTCTCTGTGGGATGTGCATGCGTGAGTGTGAGCTTGCTGGGCCATGTGGTGGGGGATGTAGGGCTGTGACTACGACTCCCATCATGCTATTGCCTCCTCCCCCTTCCCAGCATGCCCATGCTTCCTTCCTTTTGACTCTGCTTCCCTGTGGGGTGGGCTGGCTGTGCTGACAGGATGGCTGGGAGTGTTGTCCTGGCAGTTGTTTGGCTAGAAGTCCCAAGAGTGGCCCTGTGCTTCACACAACATAACCCAGGGTGGTGGTTCTTTGTGGGATCTTGTGTTAGGATGGGGGCATTGCATTCTACCAGGTGGGTTCTGTGGAGTTTGTGTTGGGGTGTGTGTGAGGGGAGGTGCTTGTGACTATGGTCAGTGCTGCAAGTCCTCCTTCCCACCCAGCTAGCCAGATATCCCACCATGGAACGTGCTTGCATTGCAGGGAGTGGAAGTTGTCTCTCAGGATGTCAGTCAGTGGTGTCCTGCTGTTTGTTGGTGCACAGTTGGCAGCAGGGCCTTGTGCTCCCCACAGCAGTAGCCAGTGTCAGCCATCTTGTGAGTCCTTCTCCACTCCCTGTGATGTGAGCATGGTTCAGGGTGGTGTTGATGGGACAGTTGTGGGGGTGAGCTATGTCTGTGACTACGACTCCCATCATGCTATTGCCTCCACCCCACTTCCCAGCATTCCCATACTTACTTGCTTTTGTGGGGAGTTCAGTGTGTGTGGGTGTGAGAGCAATGGCAAGATGGCTGACAGTGGTGACCTGCTGTTGGTTGGTGTGCAGTACCCAGCATGCCCTTGTGCTCCCCACGACACAGCAACAGTGTCAGACATCTTTGATGGGCCTTTCCACTCTCTGTGGGATGTGCATGCGTGAGTGTGAGCTTGCTGGGCCATGTGGTGGGGGATGTAGAGCTGTGACTACGACTCCCATCATGCTATTGCCTCCTCCCCCTTCCCAGCATGCCCATGCTTCCTTCCTTTTGACTCTGCTTCCCTGTGGGGTGGGCTGGCTGTGCTGACAGGATGGCTGGGAGTGTTGTCCTGGCAGTTGTTTGGCTAGAAGTCCCAAGAGTGGCCCTGTGCTTCACACAACATAACCCAGGGTGGTGGTTCTTTGTGGGATCTTGTGTTAGGATGGGGGCATTGCATTCTACCAGGTGGGTTCTGTGGAGTTTGTGTTGGGGTGTGTGTGAGGGGAGGTGCTTGTGACTATGGTCAGTGCTGCAAGTCCTCCTTCCCACCCAGCTAGCCAGATATCCCACCATGGAACGTGCTTGCATTGCAGGGAGTGGAAGTTGTCTCTCAGGATGTCAGTCAGTGGTGTCCTGCTGTTTGTTGGTGCACAGTTGGCAGCAGGGCCTTGTGCTCCCCACAGCAGTAGCCAGTGTCAGCCATCTTGTGAGTCCTTCTCCACTCACCGTGATGTGAGCATGGTTCAGGGTGGTGTTGATGGGACAGTTGTGGGGGGCAATATGTGTGACTGCGACTCCCATGATGCTATTGGCTACACTGACTTGGCCAGCATACACAGAATTCCTTCCTTTGAGTGGTCTTCACTGTGTGTTGGTGTTGTTGTGGTGGCTACATGTCTGGATGTGTTTGTTAGTTCTATTTGTGCCACTGCCTAGCTGTAGTTGTAGTTGTGTTTGTACATGTGTTGGCACAGTTGGATGTGACTTTTTTGATGGCATGTGTTGTGTTTATCTGACTGACATACACATTTTGGGATGATTCTGTTCTGGTTGCTGTGTAATTGCTATGAGTGCATGGTTTGACTCTCCCCTTGACAGTGATGTGTGTGTTTTGTGGCAGTATATTGTGTACATTTGTTGTGTACTCACCAGGCTCTGGGATGTCCTCTAGTCCATATACGCTCACTGGCGGAAGGATGGCCCGCACCTTCTCCTCCCAGGAGGGCCACTGCCGGTGTATTGGCTGTTGATGTAGTCTTTCTTCAGCAGGTCCCGTACCCTCCTGCGCACGTCATACCACCTGTTCTGGATGTCGCTCTTTGTGCGCCGACATGGTGATTGTGCGTTCACCCTGTTGATGATCCTCTCCCACATCTTGGTTTTCTGGGAGATGGGGGTCTGTTGGACCAGTGTGCCAAACAGCTGTGGCTCTACCCTGAGGATCTCGTCTACCATGACTTCCAATTCACAATCTAGGAACTTGGGATTCTTCTTGGGGGGCATGGTGATGGGTGGTGATGGTGAGTGATGTGTGTGTTGGTGTGCAGGTGAGGGTGTGTGAGTGTGTGTTTTGCTGGGTGTATGTGAGGTAGGTATTTGTTGGTGTGCTGCTGGTGTGTGGCTTGTGTGAGGGATGAGCTGTGGGTGTGTGGTTGCTTTCTCTTGGGTGCTGGCAGTGGAATGGCATTTACAAAGGCTCATGGTTGTGATTTGTGTCCTTTATATAGGTGGAGTTGTGGGTGTGTCTTTGTTCTCTGTCCCCACCCCCAGTATTTATTGGCTTGGTAATTGCTTGTTTGGCCTTTTTTGTGTGATTTTTCCTTTGTACTGTCTGTGTATGTTGGAAACGTTCTTGTGACCGAGTCGGACCCTGCATTTGTCTCGTACGGTCTTCTCCGTTTCGTTCACGCTGTGTTTGTGCAGTTTTCTATGCTGCGTACGCGTCGGTCGCGGTGTTTTGTGTTGCTTCGGCTCGGTTTTGTATGCGTGTCGGTCGTGCGGCTTGGCCTCCGTCCGACTCGCTCGTGGTTTTCGCGCCTTGCATCGTACTTTGCGGTTTGGAGTTCGCGTGTACGTTTCGGTCGGATTTGTTCCGGGTGCGTGTCGGTCGGTTGGATTCGCGTGTTTTTCCGGCCGGATTGCTGTTTTCCGTGCGGCTCGGTCGGTCGACTTGGTTTCGGTACGTGTCGGTCGGATTTTTCACGCCTTGCATCGTACTTGGCGTGTCGGGCGCCACAGGTACGTGTCGGTCGGTATTATTTCCGGATCCGAGTCGGTCGGTGCTTTTTCCGGCCCGAATCGGAATCGACCCCTTTATATTTAACACACTGAACATTAGTAATAACAGGTGATACTGAAGATGTATTCTACTTTGAAGAAATGAATTCTGTAATTGAAAGATTAATTGATGCTTATAACCGCTTCTATGACTATAGGAATCATGTGTGATTGCCCATTCAGGGCGCAATTATGTACTGGATGTCTCTGATCGTAATTTTTTCATATGACTCATGAAAATATGTGGTTACTCATTGTGAATTCTCACTAATGATTGAGATTATATTTCTTTGCGCCACTCAGTGGATGAACTGTTAGTATATGATTGCCCATTCGGGGCGCAATTGTGAGGAGAGGGACAGCGTGGAATTGTCACAAGTCATATGACACAGGTGGAAGAATGATTGATATGTATTTGGGATTGATCTAAATGATGATAATCATCCCGCAGTTTGATTTGATAAGAGAAGATGAAGTGATAACTGTTATTATTATATTTTTTATTTGCACACTTTACGATACACACTTATGTTTTTGAGCACGTTCTAAGATGGCCACTGTGATTCTGGCAAAAGATTAAGACCAGTGGACCGTCGTTTATGTCTACTATTATCACGTGATGCACTTGTTTTGAAGAAATAAGCTCAGTGACAAAAGTGATACTGACATCGAAAAAGGCTTAACGCCGAAACGCGTCTGTCAGTGCAGGAGGCTTGCACATTAAAAAGTATTTTATCTTGAAGAGTCCATGAGTGCGCTTATTTCTTGGCTGATTCAGGGTATATCGGCATTGTGGATGCATATATATATATATATAAAACGCTATAACGCTCCAGAGTATCATCCATGCCCCTGCACTCACAAGCGGGTGCTACATGACGCAAGGGTGAAATCGTAGATTAATCTGAACGCTTCTTGGTAATAATTAACCAGCACTCATGGGAGCAGATTATCCCAAATTTATTGGGTTAAAAGAGTACACACACACATGCATTTCGGCAACCGCCTTTCTCAATGGTGGCTGGAGTCATTTTGTGACATCAATAAATAGCATACATCTCATTGGTTATTCACAAGATACATTGACATAAGTGAAGGACTTGCGAGTGTCTTTGCTCA
Organism: Calotriton arnoldi; assembly: GCA_963921515.1. NCBI lineage: Eukaryota > Metazoa > Chordata > Amphibia > Caudata > Salamandridae > Calotriton > Calotriton arnoldi. The sequence continues at coordinate 288,623 of CAWUFW010008828.1, read as the reverse complement.
CACAGTTTTTTTATAGCGTGGCCATCTTGTAACGTTGCAATATATTAACATCACAATAAATCATATTTCTATCTGTAATTGTAAATACAAAATTAGGCGATGAAGGAATAAAAATATAAGATCAAAGCCCGTTATTATGTCCTGTATGGACCCTTCTCCCCCTAGTGCGACCATTCCAAAGGGTTGACACTATATTGCCCTGTATGGGATGGGAATCATATAAAGAAGATGTGACAGATTATAGAATACCATTTATGGGTGCCTGTAGGAAATACATTGAGCTTTAATAATTCATTTATCCCATATATGTGTACATCATGCCTCATCAAGCACCATCACTCCTATGTACCACATCTCCTATACATATTATCCTGCATTCAATCCCTATTTGTCTTACACACCCAGACATATCAGACATTCTTAGTTGCTAATCCTTCATGACCACCTTCAGTCCTTCATGTTAATGAAATTAATCTTGATATCAAACTAATGGTAAATAGACATAATATCGAAATAAAAATATCGAATGGACAGAATATCGAATCCAAAATATAGAATGGACATAATATCGAATGGACATAATATAGTCGTTAAAAATATCGAAATTAAGGTAAGTAATATCGATTGTCAAAATATCTAAGTACAAAATATAGGCATTAAAAAATATCGAATTTTTAATAATATCGAATTTTTTCTGTGTTTTGTATGTTAGTATATGTGTTAAAAGTTTATATTAGTTTTTGTAATGTATGTTTAATTTTTTTAAAGCAATGATTTTTATGTTATTTAATTTTTGCGTCATTTAATTCCGTAGCGGGTTGTGGGTTTATAGGGGAATAGGGTGGGAAGTAATTTAATTGTAATTAAGTAAATATTTATTTTTATTTATTGGTATTGATAATTAATTTATTGTTAATTAATTATTAATTGGTAATTAATTTTTATTAATTGGTAATTAATTTTTATTAATTGATTAATTGATAATTATGTTAATTCTATTAATTTATTATTTGTAGTGGGTTGTGGGTTGATAGGGGGATATGGTGGGAAATAATGTAATTGTAAATAATTAATTATTGAAAATATTTTTTTTGTTTTGATAATTAATGTACTGTTAATTAATTATTAATTGGTATTTTTTTATTATTTATAAATTTTTGGTATTGAATATTAATTGGTTGTTAATTAATTATTAATAGGTAAATAATTTTTAATAAATAAATTGTATTGATATTTATAATTAATTAATTATTAAATATGTTGTAATTGGTAATTAATTTTAATAATAATGTTTATTAGTATTGATAATTAAATAATTGTTATTAAAATATTACTTTCCCTACTGTTGCACTCTCTGGAGTGGGAATAGTAATTTTTACTCCTACGCTATCCAACGTTTTCACTACTGTTGCACTCACTGGAGTGTAAATAGTTATTTTTACCTTCCCGCTATCCAACGCTTTCCCTACTGTTGCACTCTTTGGATTGGGAATAGTAATTTTTACCCCTACGCTATCCAACGCTTTCCCTACTGTTGCACTCTTTGGAGTGGGAATAGTAATTTTACCCCTACGCTATCCAACGCTTTCCCTACTGTTGCACTCACTGGAGTGGGAATAGTAATTTTACCCTCCCGCTATCCAACGCTTTCCCTACTGTTGCACTCTCTGGAGTGGGAATAGTAATTTTTACCCCTACACTATCCAACGCTTTCCCTACTGTTGCACTCTTTGGAGTGGGAATAGTAATTTTTACCCTCCCGCTATCCAACGTTTTCCCTACTGTTGCACTCACTGGAGTGGGAATAGTAATTTTACCCCTGCGCTATCCAACGCTTTCCCTACTGTTGCACTCTTTGGAGTGGGAATAGTAATTTTTACCCCTACGCTATCCAACGCTTTCCCTACTGTTGCACTCACTGGAGTGGGAATAGTAATTTTTACCCTCCCGCTATCCAATGCTTTCCCTACTGTTGCACTCTCTGGAGTGGGAATAGTAATTTTTACCCCTACGCTATCCAACGCTTTCCCTACTGTTGCACTCACTGGAGTGGGAATAGTAAATTTTACCCTCCCGCTATGCTACGTTAAAAATATTGAATATTTTTTAATAATATTACGTTAATATATGTATGTATTAAAAAATAAAAATGTGTTTATTTTTTTTTACTTAAATTAATTATTCATTAATTTGAAAGTTATTTAAGTATTTTTAAGTATGTTTTACTTAATTATATTTATTATCTTATTAATTTTACATTACTTTTAAGAGATTTAAAAAATTCGATATTTTGACTAACTATATTTTTTACAACGATATTTTTGATTCGATATTTTTGTACTTACCTGTTTGTAGATAGGGATTCGATATTTTGGTATTCGATATTTTTAACTCGATATTTTGTCAGGTCGATATTTTCTTCCTCGATATTATGTCAGTGATCCCAAACTAATACATCTCAGAACTCTTGTGATCTCTAGTACTACATCAAGGCTTAACTAAATTATCATTCACTACTACTTTACAAGTGCACTGCCAGTTCCTCTCCACTATTTAACCCTGCCGGTGCTTTTGTTTGTATATCGATTATGTACCTCGATTTCAACCTACGGAGTCTTGACTCTCGGTCTCCGCCTCGCATATCTTTCGGTACATGGTCCAAACAGAAAAATCTCAACAAATTCCTAGTGCTACCATGACAGGATTCAAAATGTCTAGCCACCAGGTAAGTATTATCCTTATTAGCAATAGCTCTAAGGTGCTTGAGGATCCGTATTTTAGTAGGGTGTATGATACTCCCAATGTATCTCAGTTCGCAAGGTCACACCTGGCAGTACACTGTATAACTCATATTACAGTTCATAAACTTCATGATCCTCTTCGGTGTTGCAAGACCTGGTATGGCATATGTCAGCACTTTGTTGCTGTTGGCACAGGCTTTACATCTGCTGCATGGGAAAAAACCTTTCATGGTACCAAAAGCTGACTGTCTACTGTCCTGCGGGAAATGGCTATGTACTAGCTGGTCTTTTATTGACCAAGATTTTCTAAACATTAGCAAAGGTGATTCTGGAAGATCTACTCCTCTGACTGGATCAGATTTGAGGATCCGTCAATTTGCTCGTAATGACCTTCTAATATCACAAGCGTTGCTCGAGTAGTTACTGATCATTCTAAAGTCTTTTTGGCTGTCTTCTTTCTTTTTATGATTATCTTTCAAGAGGTCAAGTCTTGGTTTATCTCCCACCCTTGCCTTACCTCTGTTCAGGATTTTTGTTGAATAATCCCTGATTTTAAATCTCTGAATGCTCTCAGATGCTGCTACCTGAAAGTCGCAGTCCCTCGTATAGTTTCTTTTTATCCGCAGTAATTCGCCATATTGAATACTATTTTTCAACTTAACCAGATGGCTACTGGTAGCAGGCAATAAAGAGTTCCCTGCTGTAGGTTTCCTATACAAAGCCGTGCATAGCCTTTCCTCCGAAACAAAAACTCTCAGATCTAAAATGTTTACTGAAGTGCTACTAATCTCCCCTGTCAATCTAAGGTTGATCTCATTTCTGTTTAGTACAGTCAGGTATTCATTAGCAGATTGTTTTGAGCCCCTGTATATGATGAATAAATCATTGATATATCTACTCCAGCTAACAATATTATTGGTCCACTCATCATTGGTATCGGACCAGGCCACTCGCTTCTCCCACCAGCCCACGAATAAATTTGCGTAGCTGGGGGCGAAGCAGGTGCCCTTGGCCGTACTCTGTATCCTTTTAAAAAGATGATCCTGGAATAGAAAAATGTTATTGTTTAAACAGAAGTCAACGAATTCAATCAGCATGGCATTATGCTCCATAAATTTCAAGGAGCATCCATTCAAAAAGTACCTGACTGTTTCCAGTCCATTCTTATGTCCAATACTAGTGTACAGATTAGAAATGTCACGTGCCATCATCAGGAAGTCAGGTTCCCAGGTGACCCCTTCAATCCACCTCAGAAAGTCTTTAGTGTCCTGAACGTACGAGGTCAATTGAATCACATGTTCAAACAAAAAATGATCAACATAGTTTGACATGTTCTCTGTAAGACTTCCCCGTGAGGACACTATCGGTCACCCCGGGGGATCAGTTCTGTTCATATGAACTTTAGGTAGGTGATAAAAAGTTGGTAGTCGTGACTCGTGAGTGAGAACAGCTAAGAAACCGATACTCCTCAGTTTCCAACATGCCTTTATGATACCATTTCTCAATCAAATTGTGATATTCCTTGATACTATTGCCATACTCCTTCCTCGATGCCTTAATATAACTGGTTGCATCATTAAGTTGCTTGAGTGTTTCTTTACGGTAATTATCTGATGTTAGCAGCACAATGTTACCACCTTTATCTGATGGTTTACAGACAATTGACTTATCTTCCTATAGATTTTTCAACGCTTTCCTTTGTTCTTTGGTAATATTCCTTCTATTCACTTGTTTAACTTTTTGCGTTCTTAATTTCACAAGATCCTTGGTCACAGTTTCCGTAAATACGTCAATAGCATCCATTGGCAATTGTGGCAAGAACGTGGACGGAGGTTTGAATGGACTTTTCGGTCCCACCTGCGTAATCCCTAGATGTTTCCCTCTGTCCAGGCTATCTGTTGTCTTTTTTGTATAAGAACTCCCTTCATCCTGTAGGTCCACCAAGATGGCCAGTGTTCCTAGGATATTGCCAGTTAAGGGGACCATACATGTAGATTCTGATGTTCTGGTCCTGTCTTTATGCCAGAATCCTTTCATTTTAAAGAACTTGTGTAATTTTAGTTTTCTAGAGAATTTGAAAAGATCAATCTTCATTTGGGTGTATTCAAATTTGTTAGCAGGACAGAACGTGAGTCCTAACCTCAATACCGATTCTTCGATTTCCGTCAGTTTCCTCGGTGTCAAATTTATGATGGTTACGTTTTCTGCTGTTATCTGCGTTTGTTGCCCCACTTGCTTCGGGTCACACGTGGTGAGGCACTGCTGTCGCTTTTTCCAACCGCCCGTTTTCGTTGTTCGTTGCCTCGTGACTCCGGTGGGTTTCCTCTTCCTCCCCGGGTCCATGTCTGCCTGATCAAGCAAAATTCCTCATAAAAAGGGGTTGGTATCAGGCTCATTGAGCCCTGCGCTCCACTTTCTTCACCTGATTGGTCAGTATCCATGTCATCAGACTCTGATGTATCCCATTGTTCCAGAGTGGTACGGTTTTTATTATTCATCAGTTGTCGACGTGGTGCATCAAATTTCTTTGAGAAGGTGAGCACTCTCGCTTGATTGTAGTCCCTTGCATAGCGTTCAAATTTCTCTTGTTTTCGGTGTCTGATTTTCTGTTCATAATTCAATAATTGTTTTTTTCTTTGCTGCTTTCAATTCTTCTTGTTTGCTCTTGTCTTCATGGTTGGCAATTACACTCTAAAAGAGGTTTATTTCTTTCAAAGCATGTTCTCAGTCACTCCAAGCAAACTTCACCAGGATAACCAACATTCCTTTGGAGGAATTTGCAGTGTGCTCAGCCCACTCTTCTATCAGTAACAGGTCTGGGTTATAAAACGCTGGGACTGTATAAATACGTAGTTCACTGGGTACGTGCTGAATATCAATATAGCTCTGCAGTGATGTTGTCTCCCACCATTTCCTGGTTTCTCTTTCGTAAAGCCTTTCCAATTTAGTGAATTTGGTCTTAAGTTCATCGCCTCTGTGTATTAGAGTACTGGTGCTGTATTTCACTTGAGTCTCTGTCCTTAATTTGAAAATGTCCATTAAATAGTGGAGAGGAACTGGCAGTGCACTTGTAAAGTAGTAGTGAATGATAATTTAGTTAAGCCTTGATGTAGTACTAGAGATCACAAGAGTTCTGCGATGTATTAATTTGATATCAAGATTAATTTCATTGACATGAAGGACTGAAGGAGGTAATGAAGGATCAGTAACCAAGAATGTCTGATATGTCTGGGTGAATAAGACAAAAAGGGATTGAATGTAGGATAATATGTATAGGAGATGTTGTACATAGGAGTGATGGTGCTTGTTGAGGGATAATGTACCCCTATATGGGATTCATGAATTATTAAATCTCAATGTATTTCCGACATGCACCCGTAAATGGTATTCTATAATCCATCACGTCTTCTGTATATGATTCCCAGCCCACACAAGGCAATATAGCGTCAACCCTTTGGAATGGTCGCACTTGGTGGAGAAGGGTCCATACAGGACATAATAACGAGGGGCTTTGAGCTAATATTTTTATTCCTTCATCGCCCAATTTTGTATTTACAATTACCGATAGAAATATGATTTATTGTGTTGTTAATATATTGCAAGGTTACAAGATGGTCGCGCTATAAAAACTGTGTGAGCAAAGACACTCGCAAGTCCTTCACTTATGTCAATGTATCTTGTGAATAACCAATGAGATGTATGCTATTTATTGATGTTGCAAAACGGCGCCCGCCATCATTGAGTAAGGCGGTTGCCGAAATGCGTCTGTCTGTGTTCTCTTTTACCCCAATAAATTTGGGATAATCCGCTCCTGTGAGTGCTGGTTATTATTACCAGGAAGCGTTCATATATATCTATATATATATCACTGAAAAAACCATAGGTTTCAGGGGCGTTATAGTTAGTTGGACATTTTACTCGTACAAAACCATAGAAATTCCCCCGTTATACTTAGTTCAGCTAACTATAACTCGCGCGCCCGCAATGCACTGCTGATGACGTCACATATTACATCACTCATGACATGGTCAGTGACATCACTCATGACATCACTGATGACATCTCAAATGACATCACTGATGACATCACTGATGACATCATCCTTGTGATAGAGTGGCAGACCTCCTCTCACCCTAATATAACCTTTGATACACACACTCAAAAATACAAACTAACATTTTCAAAACAATGGACATACCAATACCAGTTACAACACACCTATTCAGTAATTCCAAGATCTACACACACATCCACTCATTCACCAACAGTCCCTATACAGTCACTCATACATGTACTCACTCATCATATGTACTCATACACCTATACATCCTGTTACACACCGCCACTCATCCATAGAGTTACTCACACACATAGTCACACATGCAAACAAAGTATCAAACATCCATTTACTTGCATATACAGTTATACACACACTACCACACTTACTTCTACAGAAACTTACACATACTTACTCTCTTAAACAATCACTTATAGAAACACCTACTTATTTGTACAGGAACTCTTCCAATCTCTCACTCTCACATATACTCACTTATATACACCAATACTCACATATACTAGTTTAAAACATATGTAGTTACTCATAAAGACACTATTGAGACAGTCATTCACTCACTAACACACCCATACACATACTCATCCACCTATACAGTCCTGCGCACATGCTGTCTTCAACACATACAAACAGTGAGTCACTCATTCATGCATCTATGCACTAAGTAATACCCCCCACCGAACCATACAGACACTCAGACACTCATACTGATACTCAAAAAACCAACTACTAACCCATATAGACACTCATGTAGCTACTCACCAATCCATGCAGCCACTTATACACAAAGTGAGAGACTGATACAGATATTTTCTTATTTAAACATTACTCACTAACCCATGTATTCACTAAGATACACTTAGTCAGTTATACAATCAATTTTACACAAAAAAATCATCCATTTAGATACTTATATACCCATTTATTCTTCCATCGAACTTGAGATATACATATATAAAACATATTTAATTTTCAGAAAAACACACATTCACTGGATGATGTCATCAGTGATGTCATCAGTGATGTCATTTGAGATGTCATCAGTGATGTCATGAGTGATGTCACTGACCATGTCATGAGTGATGTAATATGTGACGTCATCAGCAGTGCATTGCGGATGCGCGAGTTATAGTTAGCTGAACTAACTATAACGGGGGAATTTCTATGGTTTTGTACGAGTGAAATGTCCAACTAACTATAACGCCCCTGAAACCTATGGTTTTTTCAGTGAATTGCTAAGGTTTTTTAAGTGCTAATTTCTAACTATAACGTGCCTGAAACCTATGGTTTTTTCAGTGAATTTCTAAGGTTTTTTAAATGCTAATTTCTAACTATAACGTGCCTGAAACCTATGGTTTTTTCAGTGAATTTATATATATTTATTATACTATGTATACATGTGAAAATGTCTCGGTCCCCTGTTTGCCTCGGTGGCACGGAAAAAATGGGTGGAACTGACGTCAGCACACCGACGAGGTCCTCTTATGGCTCCGATGACGTCATACGGTGTCGCGAGCGGAGCCATGCTCGTTGACGTGGGAGAGCTAGGAAAGAATTTCCGTGGAATGCTGGTGCAGGGGATATTCACCTAAGTGTTCAGGCTAGTCCTTTGGGAGCAACTGTTTATGTTGTCACTCCAGAAACCGAAACCAGTGATCCAAGGGCAGAGGCCCTGCAGATGGCACACGAGGTGGGGTGCCCAGTCGTGTGCACCGGCGGGGCAGCGAAGTGACAAGCACCACAACCCACAAAAAGGTAACGAGGGCACTGAATAACACAGGATCTTCTCTTTGTATCTGGCAGGAACAACGAAGTTAAAATGCCCTAGTACCAAAATGTAGAATTAGTGCTACAGCGGTCTTCAAGAGGACCTGCGATGCCGCTTCTACCTCCCGTACCCTGGAGGCGGCACATGGGTCACGCGGTACGGTCATACTGCGATGGGACGCACACTCGTTGACCTCTCATGGCACTGCTCCACACTTCAGGGAGGACGCTTTCCATTAGCTATGTTTTCTGATGACATGTCGCGCCGGCCCCGTCCAACAACAGAACTCCTTTAGATCCAAACAGACTCTTCCACTCTCTCACCGGAAGTGAAACCAGGCCACGCGGACACTTTCACAATACAACAGCCGGGAATGCACTTTTCGGTAAAAAAACACATTCCTTCCTCCTAATTAATCAAATAAACGTCTCACTGAAGAACAGGGGCCAGCTTCGATCGGTAAACAGCCGTTACAACGACTTTTTACTTTGTGATACCATTACAACGCATGCATTACCACGCATGCGTTGTACATCACGAAGTCATTACTTCGCATTTTTAGAACGCATGGTCATTTACCACGCATGCCTTTACAACGAATTTTGTTGTAAAGGTATGTATGGTAAATGACCATGCGTTCTAAAAACATGTAGACGATCCATGTCGTTGTAAGGAAACAGAGGCTGTTCCGTTTCCTCACAACGACGTGCACCGCCCTCAGAGATGACGTGAAGCAGGAACCACGAGGAGAGAGGAACCATGAGGAGTGAGAGGTAAGGTGGATTGGGCATGGGGTGGGGTTTCTTTTCTAGGGTTTAGGGTAGTGCAGTGGTGTTTGGGTGGTGTAGGGGTCGTGCTGGCAGTAGTGTTTTAGGGTTTAGTGTAGTGCAGTGGTGTTTGGGTAGTGTAGGGGTCGTGCTGGGAGTAGTGTTTTAGGGTTTAGGGTAGTGCAGTGGTGTATGGGTAGTGTAGGGGTCGTGCTGGGGTAGTGTTTTAGGGTTTAGGGTAGTGCAGTGGTGTTTGAGTAGTGTAGGGGGTCATGCTGGTGGTAGTGTTTTAGGGTTTAGGGTAGTGCAGTGGTGTTTGTGTAGTGTAGGGGGTCATGCTGGGGGTAGTGTTTTATGGTTTAGGGTAGTGCAGTGGTGTTTGGGTAGTGTAGGGGGTCGTGTTGGGGTAGATTTAGGGTTTAGGGTAGTGCAGTGGTGTTTGAGTAGTGTAGGGAGTCATGCTGGGGGTAGTGTTTTAGGGTTTAGGGTAGTGCAGTGGTGTTTGTGTAGTGTAGGGGGTTGTGCTGGGGTAGTGTTTTAGGGTTTGTGTTAGTGCAGTGGTGTTTGGGTAGTGTAGGGGGTAGTGCTGGGGTAGTGTTTTAGGGTTTAGGGCAGTGCAGTGGTGTTTGTGTAGTGAAGGGGGTCATGCTGTGGGTAGTGTTTTAGGGTTTAGGGTAGTGCAGTCGTGTTTGTGTACTGTAGGGGGTCGTGTTTTAGGGTATAGGGTAGTGCAGTGGTGTTTGGGTAGTGTAGGGGTCATGCTAGGGTTAGTGTTTTAGGGTTTAGGGTAGTGCAGTGGTGTTTAGGTAGTGTAGGGGATCGTGCTGGGGGTAGTGTTTTAGGGTTTAGGGTAGTGCAGTGGTGTTTGTGTAGTGTGGGAGGTCATGCAGGGGGTATATTTAGGGTTTAGTGTAGTGCAGTGGTGTTTGGGTAGTGTAGGGAGTCGTGCTGGGGGTAGTGTTTTAGGGTTTAGGGTAGTGCAGTGGGGTTTGGGTAGTGTAGGGAGTCGTGCTGGTGGTAGTGTTTTAGGGTTTAGGGTAGTGCAGTTATGTTTGGGTAGTGAAGGGTGTCGTGCTGGGGGTAGTGTTTTAGGGTTTAGGGTAGTGCAGTGGTGTTTAGGTAGTGGAGGGGGTAGTGTTTTAGGGTTTAGGGTAGTGCGCCCAACCAGCCACAATATCCGTGGACAAAGGGGATCCTGACTCTTTGGAACGCTCCGTCAATTGAATAATTTGGGTCAAGGGCCCTACCACGTCCAAGACCTATCAATTCCTTTCTTGGGATCCCTCATATACTTGGAGAAAAAGGTACATAGTTTCTCATCAATTTCAGGCGTGTGTGCCACCTTCCCCTTCAGTGAGAGCCTGGGGCATTCTCCCCTCATCCTATTCCTGACCTCCCTTTCAAGGGGTTGATGGATTTTCCTCACCACATACTCTGCCACTTTGGCGTCAGGTGTCCACTCTGCCGACCTAGGATGGTAAATTTGGGTAGGCTCGAACATGTCCGAGTGGACCCCGTCCCCAACCGGGGACTGAGAGGTGTGGGACTCTGGACGCCAGGGACGCCCTGAGTCCTTATCCTCATCGGAGGAGAAATCGTCCTCCGATACACCCTCTCCCTCTAAGGGAAACCCGCCGTCGGGGTCTACAATAGTGGTGACAGTGTCGCAATTTTCTCCGGGCCCCTCCTCCTCCCGGCAGGGTGCATGTTTTAGCGTTCGCGCACTCTTGAGGAAGGTCTCCGTAAGTTTATCAAATCCTTCCAAGTGCCCGCGTTATGCTTAACGGCCCTTTTATTCCCCATCTGGGAGCTACTTGGACCCGCCACCACCAGATCTGGGTCACTGAACACCCCAGGGATGCTTTTCGCCAGCTTATCAACCTGATCCCTAAGAGGAGCCAGTGCCCTAGAAATAGCCAGAGAGAGGGCTTGGTCCACTGCTGGAGGGAGAAGTTGGGGGGCCATTCCTCCTCCACTTCCTGGTAGGAGGAGTAAAAATGGTCTTCTGGAGAAGACATGATAGCAGAGGGTGTGAGCACAGAACAAATGCCCTTAAAATCCTTAACGGACATAAAGCTGAATTCACAGACGGCCCCTATCATTCATTGCAGACTGATTAGGATCCTTGTGACCTACAGTTTGATATTGGAAGGCTGTAATAATACCTACCTCCCCTTAACTTGTAAAGAGCTCTGACGAGCCCACTTCCAGTTTACTACCCAGCCTCTAAGATTGCGCTGAATGTAATATTAGGTGCGCCTTTTCTCTTTGTCCTGAAGAAGACCCCATCCTAAGGCTTGAGTCACCTAGCTGTCCACCAAGGGGTCGAAACGTAGACTACAACTAGCACACAAGCCCCGACAAACTGTGAAGCAATAACAGGGTCATTTTAAGGCTATGTGTTGTATAGGAACAATTGTGTATTACAAATGTGATGGATATATGTCACACTTCTTTTCCTTGTCCACTCCTCTCACGGTCTCACATTGACCACATTGACCAATTACACTCCGTCTTTCCCATTTCACACCCGAGCACCTTTCGTTTCAATTGTCAGAATTGTATGATAATGTAAGAGCAACTGTGTTGCCACATTTAATTTACGTATTTACCTTTGAGAATAAATTTGCATTTATTGCAAATATTTTTGTGTATGGTGGCTAATAATTTAACTTTTTCTGTCAATTACTTATTGTTACTTGGACCACCCCTATACTGTATCTTAAAATCCTTAAGACAGCCCCCTCGCCGGTGCTCCAACAGCTGGGCTTTCCCCGAAGCTGTTATAAGAATAGACTGAGGCGCAATACCAATTACCACCACCAGGTGGCGCTGGTCACTAACGTGGCCGTGTGGGGAAATCACCGCGTAGCGGTGTCAAAATTAGGCGAGGGTTGTTCGGGAATCAAGCAGACACTAAAGGAGTGACCGGAATCCCAAACGCGCGTAAAGACCAGCGGGAGCGCTCGACGGAGCTGCCTCGCTCGGACCAGACGCGCCTGACAGGATCTCACCGCGCGCAGAGCACACAGCGGGAGAAACTGCGAGGGGGAGAACGCGCTCGGGCAAGAGCCTGCTGCGCAGGGAATATGAAACAATACCAAGGCAATAATGCTATTAACGTGCACAAGAAACCGCTATACAAACAGCAACAACGTCAGATTAAGCCAAGAATGTATGGAATGCACTTAACTGATGAGCAGTGAAGAAAGAGGAAGCGGAAGGGACGTCACGATATTATATACGATGGACTGTGATATGATTGGACTATAGTTGCCTTGGAGACTACCCCCTAATGGTTCATGGGTTGTGTAGTCTTTTGTTTAATGATTGTTGTGTTACGTTTTCTTTGAACTGCTACGCAAATAAAGTGAGGAAAGATATGCATAATCCTCACCTCCGTCCTGCCATAGAATTCATTAAACTTTATTTGATCTGATTTAGAAACATAGATCATAAAAGTGTACATAAAAATAGTAAATCCTCTTTCCTAATACAATACAGTGAGAATTAATTAAAACCAGTAGGTAAAAACGGGTGTTACAAAACCCGGTTCAGAGCAACTTCAGGTTAACAGAATCGTAAAGTTCAATGTTTCGCAAGATCAATCTCATGTACTTCAGTGCAAAATACGCAATAAGGGGTCCAAGTAAGATATAACGCTCCAATACCTGACCAGTTTGCACTATATAAAACTGCAGAAAAACTAAAAATAAAAAGTGTTTTGCACACTTCTGTCATTGGGCTATATGTGGGCTACATCTGGGTGATATTTGTGCTACATTTGGGCTCTTTTTTCTCTGGTGGCCCTCTTGGGAGACTTATTTGTTATGAAGTTTCCTAATTTCGTCATTTACTGCAGTCTCCTCAGTAGGAAATGCTTTCAGTTTTTACTTTGATTCCATCAAGAAGGCATTCAGATGTGTCACACATTTGCCATAAAATCAGAATGTTAGCACTCTAGTTGTTCATTAGATCACTGTAGTAAAGCTACTGCTCACCAGGGAGTTAACTGGAAGTCTACTGCTGGTATTGAAAGTGATTGTTTCAGTCTGCATGTCAGAATTTTCTAATGAAATAGAAGAGGATTTGAGATCTCACTTAAAACATGCCCTAAATTTTCTTTCTGCAGCACTAACCATAATTTCTATGGCAAGATGAACCCCCTCATTTTGTTCCTTTTTAAATTAAATGTTTTAAGTGTTACCAGTTTATTCCAATCAAGATGGCTTCAGGTGTGCCATACTTTTGTCATAAGTAAGACTGTTAGCGCTCTAGTTGTTCTTTAGAACACTCTGGGAAGCTGCAGAAGAACACAAAGGCATCAACTGACAGGCTGCTCCTGTTGAAATATAACAGGAAGATATTTGAGATCTCACTTAAAACATGTCGTAATTTTTCTTTCTACAGCACTAACCATAATTTCTATGACAAAATGAACCCCTCATTTTGTTCCTTTTTAAATTAAATGTTTTAAGAGTTACCAGTTTATTCCAATCAAGATGGCTTCAGGTGTGCCATCATTTTGTCATAAGTAAGACTGTTAGCGCTCTAGTTGTTCTTTAGAACACTCTGGGAAGCTGCAGTAGAACACAAAGGAATCAACTGACAGTCTCTGCCCTTGTTGGATGTACATGTTTTACTGAGAATGTCAGACTTCATTCTCACATGATTGAGAAAGATAATGTGAATTTACAGAAAATATGCTCTCATTTTAGCTTCTGGAGCACCTTCCAAAACTGTATGGGACAAGCATGTGAAAATAGTTTTCTCTCAAACATGATTCATGATATCCCAGCAGAAAGTTTTTCACAGAGTAAAATCACCTTAGAACACACCACAGTTCCTGAAATTAGTATGGTACCATCAACAAATGAATTCTAATGTAACTAAAGTCTGTTATCACCCTTTATAGTTCTCCTTTTGGTAACCCTCAAAATCTTCGATTCACTACAATGCATTTTAATGGGGTACTATCATTTATATTGGTCCCAAGATGGCTGCCAGCAATTCCAGGATGAAGTGCTGACAGCCAATCAGATCTCACGATGACATGTGTGGTTAGGCTCTGCCCAGATATATATGTGTTTTCTTTTCAAATTTCTCAGGAACTACTGAACGTATTTACACCATTTAACCAAAAGGCACGACTCTGAACCAAGGGCTACCTTTTTGCCAAATTTGGTGTAATTCCGTTCAGCAGTTCGGGCTGTAGCTGCGATGAAATGTTCCTATGGAAAATTGCATGGGGAAAACACATTTTGGGACCCCCCTTTTTTCTCGGTCCCCACTTGACGAATCACCCCGGGACTTTCAGGATAGGAGCGGACCGGAGCGGGCCACGAGTTTTAAAAATTTCGCGAAGATTCGTCAATCGGCGCCAAAGTTATTTCAAATAGAATGTTGCGGATTTCCTATGGAAAATAGGTCCTAACTATAACTATCTACTGGCGGTCTATATATATAGAAGCAAAAACAGTCCCCTGTGCAGCCACGCACAAATGTGGACATGGACAACAAAATATCGCTGGTGCCAAAAAATAGACCATTTATTTCATTGCGAGTGCTGTCTCAGACGCGTTTCGGCCACAGACGGTGGTCTTGATATATATATCTCTCCCAGTTTCCCACCAACGCCACTGCCGAACTCCAAAACGGGTGCCTCCTTGCGCGAGGGTAGGACTCGCGTGTTCCACAACAACTCATCCACAGGTAAGGAGCACTCACGGGGTATTCAAATATTTATTTAACGCTATAAACAGCAAATGCATTTCGGCATTTCGAGCCTTCATCAGTGCTTTCGTTAGGTTAAAAAATAAAACACAGTCTCTCATTGGTTTAAAAATTGTCACCTTCCCTGTCATTGGTGAATGGGTGGCCAATGGAGGAGCTGTAATCCTGGTACCTCCTTCTGTAGCTCGATCGGCCGTGATGGGGTATATATATATACGTTACCTACAGGCAGTCGCCAGTTAGGACCCAGTTTCTATTTAAAAAAAAGGTGATTTTCAGTTGCCTATATCTTTGGCACAGGTTAATGAATCTTCAGGAAATTTCCCCCCCAAAAGTGCCTGTTACTTCAGGTGCTGTCTGGAAAGTTTTGGGGTGTTTCATGTAGTGGGAGGTGAGAAAAAGGGGGGGTCCCAAAACGCATTTTCTCCATGTTAATCTCCAAAGGACCTTTGAAAACTACTACAGCCCGAACCACTGAATAGAATGATACCAAATGTGGCAAAAAGCTAGCTGTTGGCCCACAGATTGTGCTTTTTGTGATTGGGTGTAAATCCTTTCAGTAGTTTTTGAAATATTAAGGAAAATCTGAATTTGTATATAAAGGGACGCGGATCTTCCATGGATCCAGCAGTCTCTGTGTTTAAATCTGATTCGCTGCCCACACTTCAACCAGGAGTGGTGGTAACTGATCTTAACTGTGCCCTGGGCTCTGCTGAGAGGCCCAGGCCAGTGTTATGTTTTAAACACAACACATGAATAGGGTACACTATGTATTAGGGTACACTTACAATTGGCCTGACAGACCCTATAAGTCCCTAGTAGGTAATAGGGTGAGGGGGATTAATCTACCTACAAGCCCCTAGTAGATAATAGGGTATGGAGGTTTAGAAGTCCTGCAAATTTAATGCACTTTGCATGTGTGCACTGCTGAGTGGCTGTCTGTCATTTTAAATGCAGCCTTGCCTCACAGACTGCCTTTAAAAGTAAATGCTTACAATTGGAATGACCTACTGTTAGAAATGGGGGTCTCTAGTTGGCAGAGGTAGGTACCTTTGTCCAAATAGGGACCCATGCTTCTAGTCAGAGTAAGGGGGATACACTTCTAAAATAACCCCTGCTCACCCCCTTGGTAGCTTGGCATGAGCAGACAGGCTTATCTCAGAGGCAGCGTGTAAAGCATTTGTGAACACATACAGTAATATAGTGAAAACACTACAAATGGACACCACACCAGTTTAGAAAAATAAGTAATCTTTATCTAAACCAAAACAAGACCAAACAACAAAAATCCACAATACAGTAATAAAAATATGACTTTCAGATAGTAGAAATAGTTCAGTTCAAAGCAAATTGCAGATGCAACACCTTTCACACAAAGTACCTGGGATGCGTCACGCAAACAAGCGAAACGGGCCGCAGGGAAGGTGATGCGTCCGTTCCTTACACTCAGGGAAGGTGATGTGTCAGTTCCTTGCTCCAGGGGTGGGATTGCGTTGGTTCCTTACTGCTGCGCTGGGGAGGTGATGCGTCAGTTCCTTACCAGAGAGGAGGCGATGCTTTGGTTTCTTACTGCGTGGGGAGGTGATGCGTCGGTTTCTTAGGGCGTCCCCCAACGATGCGACAAACTTGTAGCCTTGATGCGATGATCCGGGACGATGGATGGATTCTTCCAGCTCCCAGTGGAAAACAGTCTCTAGAGGTCCAAAACAACAGCAGGCACCTCTTTGCAGGTCAGAACTCCCAGCAAGGAAGTTCAGGGGAGCTTATGGTGAAGTCTTTGTGTCCCTGAGACTTCAGAACAGGAGGCAAGCTCTGTTTCAAGCCCTTGGAGATCTTCCTCAAGCAGGGGACACAGCAAACTGCAAAGTCCTTTTCTCCTTTCCTTGGCAGCAAGTAGCCACTGCAGGCCAACCCCAGACAGCAAATAGCACATGGGTAGTATTCTCCTCAGCTTCTCCAGCTCTTCTCCTTAGCAAAGGTTCCTCTTGATTTTCCAGAAGTGATCTAAATGTCTGGGGACTGGGCCCCTCTTTTTATACCTAAAAATCCTTTGTTGTCTGAAGGCAGAGAGTGTCTGTACCCAGCCAAAACCAGTTCTGTGGGGCACTTTGCAAGTGCACAACAACCTCCATTGTCAGTATGTGCCCTGGCTCCAGACACACCACAGGGGGGCGGAGCCATCATTGTGGAAGGCAGGCACAGCCCTAGTCAGGTGCAAATGCTACTCCTCCCACCACTCCAAATGCAGACTAGGCCTATTCAGCCCAGCCCTGACTCACCAGGCTCTCTGGAGCCACTGCTCCTCCCCAGCCCCTGACACTCCAAAGCCAGACATGCAATACACAAACCTAGCAGAGGCATACTGGATGGCTAAGCAAGGAAATACATATTTTCTAAAAGTGGTCTTTTCAAACACAGAATGTAAAAAATCACTCTCACTAAAAGATGCATTGTAACATTCTGAGTTCAGGCATATCAAACTTTATTTTCCTACCTTGTTCCCAGGGGTAGCTATGTTTATAAGACGTTATAAACAAACTCCCCATTCTATCCTACGGGAGCAGGTAGCCTTGCAATAGCGAAAAACGAAATTGGCAGTATTTCAATATCAGGACATGCCACACACATCAGGGCATGTCCTACCTTTCACATACAATGCACCCTGCCCACAGGGGTACCTTGGGCCTACCTTAGGGGTGACTAACATGTAAGAAAAGGGAAGGTTAGGGACTGGCAAGTGTGTGAACTTGCCAAGTCTACATGACAGTCCCCGACTGCACACAGGCTCTGCAATGGCAGACCAGAGTTACATTTTACAGGCTGCTTCTGTGGGTGGCACAATCAGTGCTGCAGCCCACTAGCAGCATTTGATTTACAGGCCCTGGGCACACACAGTGCACTGTACTAGGCTCTGACTAGTAAATAAAATATGCCAATCATGGAATCACCAATCCATAAACACAATATACATAGAGAGCATATGCACTTTAGCACTGATCAGCAGTGGTAAAGTGCCTAGAGTCATTAAACCAACACAAACAGGTCAGAAACAATACAGAAGGAAGGCAAACATTTCTGGGATGACCCTGCAAAAAGGGCCAAGTCCAACACCTACCCTATAAACCCTTAATAGATAATAGGGCAGGGGGATTGAAACTACCTATAAGACCCTAATAAATAATAGGGTATCGAAGTTTACAGGCCAGCAGCTTTGTTTGCACTTGCATGCGTGCACTCCTGAGTGCCTGAGGTCGTTTTAAAAGCAGCTCTGTTCTGCAGCACTGCTTTTAAAAGAAAATTCACTGCAAACTAGACTTTGGTGTTATGAGCACTTAAAAAGTGATAATCTACATTATGTTTACATATTAGGTACCCCTAGATCTCCCCTAGCTGTCCCAGAGGGGGGCTGGGGGTCATGTAACTATAAGAAAAGAAGTTATAAGATTTTCTTGTCTGTAAGTCAAAATCCAGCCTTCCTGCAGCTTTACCCGATTGGTCAGGGCTAATAGGATTAGCCAGACTGCCTTCATTAGGTGATAAGTGGCAATCCAGGGGAGAGGCGATCTGGTGGAGAGAGCTCTACAGCTACACAGGAATGCCAGAGCACGGGGAGGGGTCATACAGCATGAGGCATCAAAGGAGGACAGGGCAGGCAGGGAATGCCAGGCAACCTCCCCCCATAGCACCCCCAGACTAATGGTCTGGTAGAAAGGTTCAATAGGACCCTGAGGGGCATGATCAATGGGTTGTCTGACAAACTAAGGAGGACATGGGATGTTCTCCTCCCATGCCTACTGTTTGCTTACATGGAGGTCCCATAAAAGGGGTTTGTTTCAGTGCCTTTGAGCTGTTGTTTGCACACCCTGTGAGGGAGCCATTGTGCCTGTTGAGAGACTCTTTGGAGAAGACTCTCAAGGAAGCAAAGGATAATGTGCTTGATTATATGCTAGGTCTGGGATCTCGCATGGCAGAGCACATGTACAAGGGAGGCAGGAAACTGGAGGCCAGCCAGGAGATCATAAAGCACTGCGAGGATCAAAAGGCTACAATGCCTGAGTACACACCAGGGCAGTTGGTGTGGGTTTTGGAGCCTCCATGACAAGTAGACTGGACCCTATCCAATCATTGAAAAGAAGGGTGAGATTACCTACCTGGTCGACCTTATCACCCCCAGAAACTCTCATAGGGTCCTGCATGTCAATAGATTGAAACCCTACCATGAATGGGCAGACATGACCATGTTATTGGTGACAGATGAGGGAGAAGAGGAGGAAACTGAGCCAGCACCTGACCTCCTATCCCAAAATGTGGAAGATGGGTCAGTGGAGGGAGTAATACTCTCTCCCAAATTGGCATCCCAGCAGCACAAAGACTGCAAGCAGGTGCTGGGGCAGTTTGCTGGTCTGTTCTCTTTAACCCCAGGTATCACTGATTGGTGGGTGCACCACATTGACACTGGTGACAGCCCTCCTGTCAAAAATAAGCTGTACAGGTTGTCTGACCAGGTCAGAGACAGCATCAAGGCGGAGGTGGCTAAGATGCTAAAGTTGGGGGTAATTGAGTCCTCTGACAGTCCATGGGCCAGCCCAGTGGTGCTGGTGCCCAAACCTAATCAACAATACTTAAGGAGGGTTACCTTATTTTGTTGGATCCTATTACTATCTACAAGACAGCTGTTGCGTTGCCACTATCTCACTCTGGTGTAGGATTGTTCACCCAGGTAAATTGGTGAAAATCACTGTGCCCTTGTGGGATATGTTTTAGGGTCCTCACTCATAGGTACCACCTATAGCTTGCTTAATCATCGGACCCTCGTCCCGCTCACCTAGTGTGGGGGGGACAGGCTCAGCACGTTTGTAAGTGGAGTTCTTTGGCTATGTGGGTTTAGGGATTGTGAGAAGAAATTTAAATTGCCTGCCAGTTCTTACTACTTTTTTCATGGTTGGTCCATTGGCAAGGTTAAAATCAGTGCAATGTCATAGGAGAGTAGTGACCCTATACATCTAAGGTCGACATGTTTCAGACGTTAGAATCGCCCATTTGGGAAGGTTGGCTTTCTTCAGGACCTTAGTTTTGCGCTAATCCTCATAAGTGTAACTGCCCTTTATCACCGTGTATATCAGTCTTTTTAAAAAAGTTTTAAAGAAAGGAATGGACGCAAATCATACAGACCAGTATCTTGGACTTTTTGCTTTTTGCATTGATCTGGTCATGACATATGGTTCATGTCTTTATAATTTTGTGGTGAGTATAAGAATTTTCATAAAATACTACTGAGGCTGATCCTGTGATAGAGAGCATTAAGACATACATGTCAAGGTATTTTGTTTACTTCTGACTACACATTACCTGCAGAATATAAAAAAACAACACAGTTGCCCTGTCCAGACTTATAATGACATCAATTGCAAGCACATTGTCAATCATATACGTAAACATTTAATAGAATAATGATGAATTTTAAGAAATATAACAACAGTAACAGCTTGAGATATTTAGAATAAAAGGTTTAAAGCAGTAATTAGCAGAGGGCATTTCATGCAGGACAGCAACAGGAACACAATTGGATGTACAGTAGAAGGTATGGCAGCAGAGCAATATTGTTAGAATATGTTCTGACATAAATATTGTGTCATACATATTGTTTACAAAAGTATCACCACATTGAAGTTAATACCAGAAAATCCATACCCAAAGGTATAATATTTTTTTAAACAATATTCAGGACACCACATTTAAGACAAACAATACTGCTGCAAGCAATACTTTGAATATTAGAGACCAATGAGTGGAATACAAAATGTTAGAAGTGATGACATATGAGGTGGAGCTCGAACATGACAACAATGATATGCAATACAAAGAAAATTGAACTGTTGGAGAAAATGGTTGTTAACTGACACAGATACCGAGAAGTGTAAATGAGAAGAGAAAGGGAGACTGAATTAGTAATAACTAGAATTGTTGAAGATCCATCAAAAGGCATCAACATTAGAGTTCATGAGACCTAATTGAAAAGAGAAGCAGTAATCAAGGCTAGCAAAGTTCAAGGTAAGAGTTAGAGTTTAGTTGTGTGAAAAGATAACAGACTAGAGGTTTGATATATATTATTGAGCAGGAAATTACAGATTTGGAAAAGTAATAAACATGATAGAGAAACCCAGAAAAGTAACAGAGAGTGCTACAGTATTTCATACTGCTCATCTGATCAGACAATTGCAAAACATCCTCCCTTTTAGTGCCCTGAACGTTCACACTACAACTATTGTTTTCCTAATCAACGAAAGATTAGACAATTTCAAGTCCCAAAATAAAGGCATGCAAAAGCATCACTTTTATTGTCTGGAGAAGTTCAGAATGCATTAGAGTGACTCTCTGACAGTTACAAATATGGGAACATATTCCACACATACTTAGAGGACCACCATGCCTCACATTAGGAACAAACATCTATTTCAATATTCTCTGTCTTGTTTTCAGTGCCTCAGTGGAACATCCTGGACATCTGGACATAAACGTGTTTGCATTTGTTTCACTACCAGACTTGTAACAATTTGTTCCACCATCAACTTCCCCAATGGGCACTTACCATTATCTAACCTGAATTAACTTCTCTGACCCTCAAATCTCCATATTCACCATGGAAATTCCATTACCTTTACACTTGGTACTGTTACCTTGTCTAAAAGGAAATGTATAATATATGAAATAATTAGCTCCAGTTGTTATTCAACATTTTAGTTAGATTAGGTGATCTTAACATTTTTAATTTATTTACAGTTAAACATTTAATTCAATTTAATTTAGGTAAAATAATATTTTAGATTTGACTGTGATTAGGCTTATGATTAATGTTATCTTGAGAGTGAGTGACTCTTTTAATGTCATTGCCAGTGTTATTTATAGGGATTTCTAAACGTTCTTTATTTTACTATAAAGAAAATATATAATAATTACTAATTTTACATGTTGGATAATTAAAAATGGTTTAAGGTTAGGCTATGGTGCAGCACTGAAATAAACTGATTACTTTGTAAATGTATTTTAATTTGTTTAATATAGTTATGTATGTAACATTGGTGAGTAGCGGTGGCTCCTCCGCTATGGCAGAGGAGCATAACCTCCCCCCCCCCATCTTTAGGATAGGTGTAGGGTAAGGGTGGATAAGAGATAAATGACAAGGTCGTAGTTGACAATTTTATGACAGCAGAAGTGACTATATATGTGCAAAATTGAATGACTAATTTGTAAGGGAGCACCCCATCGATATAGCAAATCTTTTCCCAGAGAAACATATGGTAAGTTCAAGTAGTTCCAATCAGCATTAAAGTCAGAACAAAACACAATAAAAACCCCAAACCAATTTAGAACAATCAAGGGAATTTTAGTAATCAGAGTAAGAGAACTAAAGACACACATGTTTTAAGTTAAAAAGAAAACCCATGTAGTTACAATGGTATTCTATGAGCCAGTTTCAGTCACTGTGTGTCACTTAAAGATGCAGTTGAAGGCCACTCTTGGACAAAGACAAAACTAAGAAAACATCACAGCAAACGGATCCTCTCTGAAGCCAGGAGGGCGGGCAGAGTGAGTTATCTTGCAGGCTTCACAATCAACTGCTATAAATATTCATGGCACTCTTCTGGGGGAGCCAAAGCAAAGTTCCAAGTGTGAGACAGTTAGGGCCAGATTACAAGCCTGGCGGTCATCCGACCACCCGAATACGACTCGGGCAGTCGGACCGCACTAGGACCACAGGCTCCGCCAGGGAACTGCTGTTCCCTGGCGTAGGAGCGGCAGTCAGAAGCCACAATATGCTTGGTGGGACCGCCAAGGTCCTGCCAAGCATATTACGAGTTTCCTCTCTGACAGTTTGGAACCGCCATGAAATGCCTGGCAGCGGGGAAACAATGGGGGCCCTGTATGTGCCCTAGACATATGTGGATGCACACAGGGGGGCATAGCATGACTTTCAAGTCCATGCCGTGCAGGAACCTTGTGAGGAGTTCCCATTGCGGTGCCCTTTTAAAAGGCACTGCCACCTTTTAAAGGGCACCGCAGGGGGAACCGCCACACTGCACACCCGCCAGACTACTGAAAAGTTGTAATCTGGTGGGCGGGCGGTGACCTTCAGCGAAGCGGTGGTGCGGCGGTTTGCACCATCATGCTACCACTCTGCTGTAAGGTCGTAATTAGGCCCTGAGTCTCTTCCCCTGGTTCCTGCTCTATACAAGAGTCCCATTTTCTTGAAAATGATTGAAGCAGTTACTTTTGGTCTCTCCAACAAGTCGTAGCTGTCTAGGGAAGATATGACACTGCCTCAGTAAAGATAGAAGTGTGGCTTAAGCACCCACATTTACAGTGTGGAAGTAACAACCAAAACGTACAGAATCAAATCTTAGACTCTCATGACACTCCAGCCTACTTTGCTCCAGAGAAAATGTAATCACTGAGGTTGGGGATGTAAAAGATTTAAATAGATTTGAAATATGGAAATTGTTTTCAGTGTCTTGCAAAAGGCTGAAGTTCCATGTACTGAATGATTTAAACACAAACCATGCTTGTAGTTCTAAGAATGCTATTTAGTTCGAAGAGAAGCACATTATGTCCAAAAGGGAATCCGAAGAAAATTGAAAACAGTTCTGAAAAATGGAAGGTGGTGGACATATAATATTACAGTTTTTTTGTCAGATTTATATTACAAAAGAAGACATAAGCTATGACTCTCTTAATTTATGTCTACATCCATTTTAAGTTATGCCTGCTGATATGTTCACTTGCATTCCCTTCCTCCAGAGGCACAGATTATGACTGTTTAAATAAACCATCAAAAGTGTGTGGAATTCGCCCAAAAAAGACCCTGAATACAGTTTTCATAATGTTCATTTTTTTTTTTCATGAATACAGGTAAACTTCCCTGGACGACGCAATGTAAGCACTTTTAAAATAACTTTACGCATGCCTTCTTCTCTCTATGAAACATAGTTTTCTCTTACATGTCATTTCTTCCCCCACCTAACTTCTGCCTGTCAAATTGAGGTGATTAGTTATCGCTCCAACACGTTATGGAGCAGTTCATCCAGATCTTTAAGTTGCAAATGTAGGGCAAGGTTTACTAACCTGCTGTGTTGCATAAAATGGAGAGAGCAGGAATGCATCATATTTACCAAGGTGGCTTTGCGCGGCTTAGTAAATATCATTTAAGCCCTTTCATTGTCTTGTGTGACACAATGGCAGGGCCTAACTGACCGTAGCGGGCACCGGGCGTTTCCCCGGTGGGCCGCCAGGGTGGGACCAGTTTTGGGCCCCTGGGGGGCCGTTTTTGTTACCGCGACCGGCAATATCGGCCCCATGTAACAAAATCGGCCGGAACCGGCCCTGGCAAACAGCTCAGCCAAACCTCCCCCCATCACCCCCCGACCGAGCAGTTTGCCAGGGCCGGTTTCGGTTCCCAGCCAGGCCCTGCACAATGGCAATATAAGGGCTTAGTAAATCTGGGCCTCAGTAAGCAGCCCAGAGTGGGACATGCACTTAAAAATGTTTCTCCACATCAGAAACCTATACTTCATTCGATCTGTATTTAAAAGTTGTATGGAATTTTCATGATCCACCAAGTTTTTGACGCTTACATATTTCAGCACGAGGGAGACGCCCTTTTTTCTGTAACCTGTACGACTTTAAAAGCGACTGGCATTTGCTGCTTTTGCTAAGGCAACAGACAGGTAGCAGGCTGGTGCTACAGACTGCAACAAGATGCTACCACACAAGACAGTGTGGTGGCATTACTTCTTACTAAGAAAACTCTATTCTTACTCTATCTATTATTCTGACTCGTACAACCTGCTACTCCCGTGGCAATCACTACCTCAGTCCTGCTTTTGAGAGATAATTTATTTCTTCATAGGCTTCTTTTTATTATATCTAATTATCTTATTAGCCAACTAGTCATAATATATGCCAATAGGCAACTTAGATTTGAACCACTCAGGTACCACAAATGAAACTGACAAACAAAGGTACTGAATTAAGTTAATAAGAGTTTCCTCTTATTCTCTTTTTTTAGAGTTTTATATAGCGCAAACTTGACCCGAAGGTATCAGAGCACTTTACATGAGCACCAGTTGCGTTACAGACAGACACATTCATTTTGTTAGGCACCGGGAGATTAAGTGATTTGCCCAGAAACGCAGGATGCCGAGTATCCCTGCCGAGACTCGAACCCGGTTCCCCAGCTTCAAGGCTCTACCCGTCAGGCCACGTCCTCCTTCATGCATTAAGGTTCAATGAGACGGATACACCTGAATGTAAACATTCATCTGTAGATAAATTCATCATAGCAAGTGGCAAAATGTTCTGTGCCTGCTTTATATAATATTATTAATATTCCCTTTTTGGTAAGTAGAATTCCAAGTTTGCACTGATTAACAAATGGATATTTTATGTATTTGCATAAAGTTTACTTTTCAGAGGTGTATTTTTGTTTTCTTTAATAGTAGCCTTGAGCAAACTCAAAGGGCCTGATTCACAAAGGTAAACTTAGGCATTTTGTCTAAACTTATACCAAACGTCTAAGTTTACAACTTTGGGAATTCACAAATGGCATTTACGAGTACCATCATTATGTCCGCACTTGGGCTGGATCTCCACGGACATAAAGATACTACTTGTGAATGGCCTTTGTGAATTCCCAAAGTCGTAAACTTAGAAAATTGGTCTAAGTTTAGACCAAACGTCTAAGTTTATCTTTGTGAATCGGGCCCTAAGGGCGAGACCCCAACAGGGTGAAACCCATGTCAACGACATTTTTTTGCATTTCTGAGATGCTGGAATTGTCTCTGATAATTTAAAGAGCTGTACTTAATACAAAACCAGTTTTATTTATCATTAGTAGGACTGAACATGTTGTAAGGGCATGATATCAATGGCAAGAGGTGGCTGTTGCTTGCCATTTCATGGTAGCCATTAAAGAACTGTATAGCATATTTACTATTATTTCATGCAAAGTGATGCAGCAAGGGAACTTGCTGCCCTGCGTTGCATAGAAGGTGCCGAGCATAAATGCTCCATATTAACAAAGATATGGAGCATTTCTGCTCTCTCATTTGCTCTGGTGCACTGTGTGCTGTCTAGTGCCAATGCAGGCAACCTTGCACCATAGTGCAAGGGTGCTTGCGTTAAGAGAAAGATTGTTTTTGTACAGGAAGGGATTCCTTCCTGCACAAAATCAATCCTTAGACGCGTATGCCTATTTCTATTTGTGCTGCTGAAAGTAACACACATGGAAAGATGAAATAACGAGGAGAAATGAAGATCTTTCTCTTTATTACACCTCTCTATGGTAAGCGCACAATTCTGGCGCAAACCTAGGTTTGCTGGCTTTAGTGAATCTGGGATTGCATTTATTCTATAGGTGAATGCACGGGAACGCCCATGCTCCACCCCTGGAATGCCTACCACAACAAAATGTAATGCAATGCAGCGCAAGCGGCTGCGTTGCATTTCTTTACAAAGCCGCACAAGGAGGCTCAAATTGTCCCTTGCATGGCTTTGTAAATCAGAGTTGAGGACTTGCTTTGCCTTGCGATGACTTGCGTCATACAAGGGCAATACAAAACCTTAATAAATATGGGTCTGATCATACCCTGAGAACTCAGCAACAAAACCAAGCAGCCTACTGTTGATTTATCGGATGAGCATTTAGAGTCTGCACTGCCTCCTCCTAACGAAGTTGTATTTTCATGCAGGATACCAATAAGGACAAGGAAGTGCTCAGCAAGCATTCCAGTTGCATTCTTTTAAAGCAAATATTGTATTTTGAGTGCTTGCATGCTTTATTTCTCAATTTAGCAACGGCATTATGTATTATAGATCATAACATGCTATAAGAAACACTTCAAAAGTTGAACATGGAACCTGGGTTGATTTATTTCTAAAAGGTCACACCTGTAACTCTGAACAAGTAAGGCTCGACTCAAATGGTTAAAAAAATAGAGGGATTCCCGGTTACTCAAGGAATCCACCTATGCTTTGTTTAGGATCCAAAGGTGTTCAGTGTGTTTATTAATGAAGTAACACGACTTACTCCATGCCCAAATTGATGTCCTGAAGATAGGAAAAATAAATTTCCCATTATTGTTATTCATTTATGATGTGGTGTTATCCAGAACGACTTAATAGAAAGAAAAACTTTTTGGTGGACCCAAATCTCCCTTTTTATCCACCATTCCATATACTCCTCATGTGCTGCCATCTTGAGCCTTTTTTTCTTCTTTACTCAACTGAATGTAGAACAAGGAATTCACACTTGCTATTGTTGTGGTCTGAAGGAATCTAGATCAGAACTGAGTGGCATATTTATCAAAAAATCACGCAGAGCAGCAAGCCACCTTGTTGAGCTACATGACAGGGAAAGGGTAGGAATGCGCCGTATTTAACATTATACGGCACATTCCGGTCAATTCCCTACGCTGGTGCACAATGTGCTGCCTAGCGCCAATGCAGGCACCCTTCCACCATGGTGGAGGTGTAGCATTTTGACGCATTCCCAGGTCTACCTATAATGGTAAATCTGGGAATGCACCAAAATCCATGGGTGGATGCATGGGAACACCCACGCTTCACCCATGGAATGCCTCCCTGGGGCAGAGTAATGCATCATAGCAATTTGCATTGCGTAACTCTAGATTTATCAAGCCACGCAAGGTGGCTTTGCATGGCTTGATAAATCTTACTTAGTAGTTGCACCACCCATTACGTGGAACAAGAGCAATGCAACTACTTGATAAATATGCCCCATAGTGCATAACCAGTCACCATTTAACAGCACTCAACACAGCCTAACAACTTATTGTAGCTAAAAATATCACAATGACATTCCTGGAAATACATTCTGCTGTTTGCACGCCATGACTTTATGTAAAAAATGTCTTTGCTTTCCATCAGTCATGCAGATACTGAACTTTCACCCAATATCTGAACACATAGAACAGGTCTGTGCAAGGACTCTCCTTTCTTAACCCTCCTCATGCTTTCGAAATTCAATAATTAGGAAGTATCATTCAGTTAAGCCCTCAATGAATATCTGGTGAGTGTGTTAACAAGGGAAATACCAATGCAGCTAAAATATTGAAGACGGACACAGGTGACACAACTCCTCACCTGGACACATAGCTGACCAGTACTATTTTTGCCCATCATAAATTCCCTTTCACCTGCACTAGATATAATCCCAACCTCAAGACGCAACCACATCTGAGTAAAGGAAATGACAACATCGGAAGTCCAACTTACTTTGTTCTTCACTCTGACTTTTCTGTGTCAAGTATGGACACATTTTCCAGAGAATTTTGCATGCAAGAGCAAAGTTATAGGTATGCCATTGACCTTCCTGCCATATCTTAGTGGACCCTTTTAAAGGGCACTAGTTGAAGCCCCAGGGGAATGTAAAGTTCATTGTTGCCCATGGACCTATTTTTCTACTGTTAATAGTCTTCTTGCCCACATGGAGTCAGCAGCTGCTAGTTGCCCTTCCCCTTATTATGCAACCTTGCCTAAAGCTCGAGACTTTAATCACATGATGAGTGGGAGAAATTGGGTTGTTGGTTAAATAGAGGGTTACCCCTGTCCAAGCAACAGCCACAGTCTCTGTCAGGGTGAACCACAAAAGTCATTAAATTAACCTGTGCTTAAACCTTGGTAGCTTGGCACAAAAAAAGCAGTCAGGCTTAACTCAGAGGCAATGTGAAAAGTATTTATGCAGCACACACAACACAAGAAAAAGCCCAAACCAATTTAGAAAAATAGAGAACATTTTAATAAATCATTTGACACCAAAACAACAAAAATCCAGATAGGAGGATAGGAGTTATGATTTTTAAAGTGCAAAGTAAAACTAGCACATAAAAGAACAAAGCGCCAACTGCAGACATCTTGTCGTGCGAGACCGGATCGAAGTAAAAAAAATATGGCCAACCGCGATGGAGCACAGGTCAGGTACAAGAAGTGGATTGGGTGCGATCGGCACTTACCTTCATACTTAGAAGAAATTCTGAAGAAAATGTTTTGAGAGGGTAAAGTTCATGGAGGCAAATCTTCAGGCATTGTCCGAGAGGGCAGCATTGTCCTCGAGGAGCCGCTGGATGAAGTCACAGTAAAGATTTCTATGTTTGGACTTAGTCACTTTTTTGGAAGTTGAAAATCTCCAGCTAGACATTGGAGTTTTAGGGAGCTCCCAGGCCAGGATAGTTGCACCATATCCCCGCCCACAATATGTCCCAAGTACACTATAGAACCCTGCCCTATCTGGCACTTACTGGCCTTGATAGTCAGGCTTGCCTGTTTCAGGACCTGAAGCACTTCCTAGAGGTGAAAGAGGTGGTCCTTACAGCTACTACTGAAGACAGCTATGTCATCCAAGTAAGCAGCACTGAAGGACTCCATCCCAGCCAAGACCTGGTTCACCAGTCTCTGGAAGGTGGCAGGGGCATTCTTCAGACCAAACAGCATTTGCCAGAATCACCTTCAAGATACTCACCCACGCACACAAGGCCCTCCACGACACCGGACCAGCATACCTGAACAACCGACTCAAATTCCACGCACCTTGAAGGACCCTACGATCAGCCCAGCTCTCCTACGCCGTGGTCCCCCGCACCAGAAAGACCAGATCGGGAGGCCGCTCCTTCTCCTTCCTCGCAGCCAGAGCCTGGAACGCCCTTCCGCTCCACCTCAGACAGACAACATCGCTCCCCATCTTCGCGAGAAACCTCAAAACCTGGCTCTTCGACAGACCCCCTCCTTGATGGACTGGAACCTGCACCCCCCCCAGTGCCTTGAGACCCTTACGGGTGAGTAGTCGCGCATAACAAACGCTGATTGATTGAGTGATACCTTAAATTGGAAGTGGCCCTAATGGGTGGAAAACACAGACCTCTCTTTAGCCCCCTCAGTTAGGGCATTCTGCCATTACCCTGAAGTCAAGTCAAAGGTACTCAAGAACTTGGCAACCCCTAATCTGTCAATGAGCTAATCAGCTCTGAGCATGGGGTGAGCATCATTCTTGGTGACTGAGTTGAGCCCCCTGCAGTCCACGTAGAACCTGAATTATGGTGCAGTGCCTGGTGGGGCATCTTTCGGCACGAGCACCACAATGGGGTGGACCAGGGACTACTGGAGTGTTCAATCACTCCCAATTCCATCATCTTAGAGACTTCCTCCTTGATGCTGGCCCTCACTTTTGTCAGACAGCCTCTATATTTTGTTTTTGACAGACAGGCTTTCCCCTGTATCAATGTCATGGGTACACAAATGTGTAAGCCCAAGATTAAGGGAAAACAGTGAGATAAACTGTCACAGGAACTTGTGACAGTCCCACTGCTGTTCTGAAGTCAGTTTGGGGAGAGGTTTACATTCTCCACTGACCCATCTTTCTCTTTGGATGACAGGAGATCAGAGATAATTTCAAACTCCCCTTCCTCTGCATCATCTGTCACCAACAGCATGGTGACCTCAGATCTCTCATACTGAGGTTGGAGGTGATTGAGATGGAGTTCCCTTAAGGGGTCTCTAGGGGTCTTGTGGTCCTCCAGGTAGATGGCCTCCCCTTCCTCCCAATCACCTCATAGAGCCCAGAACCGTGATCCTGGAGGGCCCTGGGCTCCACTGGCTCCATCACCCACCCTTTCTGACTAGGTTGAAAGTCCACAGGGGTAGCTGCCTGGTCATACTACTGCTTCATAACTTCCTGGCTAGCCTCCAATATCTCAGAAACTTTCTTCAAGAACTAACCTGGCCATCTGGTTCCTAAAGGGCTAGCATGTTAATGACCACATCTTGGGGGGGGGGGCTTCTTGGGAGCTTGCCCCGGTCCCTCTTTTACCAGACTGAGAGCTCCCCTGACAGGCTGACCATACAGAAGTTCAAATGGGCTAAACCCAGCTTGCTTCTGTGCACCTCCTTGTAGGCAAAAATCAGGCATGGCAAAAGGACAGCCCACTTCCGCCTCATGGGCTGAGGCAGGCCCATAATCATTCCTTTTAGGGTCTTGTTGAACCTTTTAACAAGCCCATTGGTTTGTAGATGGTAGGGTGTGTAAAACTTGTAGGTAACCTGTAAGAAACTAGTTTATTGGCTGAGGGAGGTAAAATCCTTCTCAAACAGCAACCACAATTCTTCTCAGGGTGAAGTCACAAACAAACCCCAAATTCACCTGTGCTCCTCAACACTCAGGTGGCTTGGCACAGAGAACCAGGTTTAACTCAAAGGCAATGTGCCAAGTTTTTGTGCAACACTTCAAACAGTAGCACAGTGAAAACCCACAACCAAATGATTCCCAAAACAGTTTAGAAAAATAGAGTAATTCTTAATGAATAAAATAAGACCAAAACGACAAAAATCCAATCAGTAGAACTGAAGGAATAATAATTTTAAAGAGTTTAGTGAAAATAGCCCCAAAAGGTATAAAGACCCACTTGTGGATATGAACACCACAAGAGGGAGAAGCACTCCTATAAACACATAAGAGAAAAGAGGGAGTTTAATAAAGACTTAGATTAGAACATGAAAACCCAAGTGAGTGTCAAAAATCTGAGTTACAACAATTTCAAATCAATAGATATAAATATCACAATGCAAATTTGTTTTGATGAAAGCCATTCTTTATTTCTTTGCTTTAACTTTAAGATTACGGATAAAGACACAGCCAACGGGTTTCATCCCAAAACATTGGGACTTCTTCAGGGCTGTTAAAAACATATAACAAACAAGACTTAGGAAACATGCACAATATGAAAAAACTACAAGATGGGAACATTCCATAAACAATAGACCAACAGAAACAAAAATGACAGCGTTAAAAGCAACACATAACAAACGTTAGGATAGGGATGTCTAATATCCACATTACATTTCTAAAAATATCTCTAAGAAAAACACAGTATTACCACCATGCTATGACAATGTCTTTTGAGTTCCGCTGATTGCACACTGTCTAGTCAATTTGGTTTGGGGACTTCCCGGTAATTTTACTGACATTGGGTCATTTTCTATATGGCGTGGAGACAGGTTTAGCGGATATAAGAGCTGCGTTTATTAAAGTTTTAAAACTAACTCATGGACTGTCGTCTGTAGAGGTTGGAGGGCAATTATTTTGAAGTAATATTTCCTGTATGGTAGCCACGGGACAACTGAAATGATAGTATTTTGTGTGCACCAGGACTAAAGTTAAACTGCATAGCAAAAGACTAACGTGGTTTATATATGGCATTTGATAATGCATTAGTGCAGGTTAGCACTTGAGATATGACTCCATAAAGTGCAAGTTCCTGGTTGTGAAGTACACAGGTTTATTGCAATGGCATTTGTTTTGGTTTCTAAATATAATTATATTAATGTACTTGCTGGTCAGAAGTGACGTTCTAGTGGGGGACTGCCTTTTTTCTGTGGACAACACTCCTTCAGCAAAGTTGTCATGTATATATGGAATGCCTACAGACTGTGTTATATATGCTTTTTCCTTATTTGTGTATTTCTTAAAGGACTCTTTGTCAGTGCAACTTTACCAGTGTGAATGATATTCCCAGTACACTTTCAGATTTCGCAATTTAAGGCTTACGGTAAGCCCTTTCTAGGTTACCAATTTTTGGTTTCATTTGGGATTAAGGCTACGTATCACCTATTGAATTTGAGAACTATGTGATGGTGAATCTTACTTTTTCTGTCTTTCGGGGATTTTATTGCTCAATTCTGAAATTGGTGTTGCTTATTTATTACTATTGTATTTCATAACCGTGGACTGACGGGATTATCTATTATGTCTTTCCTTTCTACTCTTATGCCAATTCACTTTTTAATCATCTTGGGAGCTTATTGTCCCTTTATGAACACTCAACTAATACCTTTCTTCTTCCTGTGTTTATGAAGGAAAGAGACTAGACGTACTATTGGTAGTACCTACTCACAAGCAAGTTATTGTATATGGCACACGTGCATGCCTTAGATACTTTGGCAAGCGTCTTTCTGGGTTGATTATGTAGTAATGCCGTGACTGTATGTTCATTATAGGATCCTGCTATGGAGGGACAGATTTCTTTGCCTACTATGTGTGACTGGATTGTGTATCTTCAAATGGAGGAGATACTAATTACTGTGATATTTGTGCTGTCTTCTGAGTTACTAGGACACATTAAGATGTGTATTGTCCGTATAAACTCAATATATGGACTTAGTTACTTTTATTTTACATATTGAAATGTAATATTGTACGATAAAACATCACATTATTTTGCAATATTTTGTCCACTCAGGATTTCTTTGTCTTTTTTTCATACAGCATAAAGAATGTATTGAAACTTAAAATGTTGGTTTGCACCACAGTGTTTTTCTTGGAGATGTTTTTAGAAATTTAAATGTGGATATTAGACAACTCTATCTTGACGTTTGTTGGTCTATTGCACATAGAATGTTCACATCTTGTAGTTTTTTCATATTGTGCGTGTTTCCTAAGTTTTGTTTGTTGTATGTTTTTAACAGCCCTAAAGAAGTCCCAGTGTTTCAGGAAGAAACGCTTTGACTGTGTCCTTATCCATAATCTTAAAGTTGAAGCAAAGAAATAAAGAATGACCTTTATCAAAACAAATTTGCATTGTGATGTTTCTATCTATTGATTTGAAATTGTTGTAACTCTGATTTTTGACTCTCACTTGGGATTTCATGTTCTAATCTAAGGGACCGATTCACAAAGGTGGAAGTGCAAATTGTGGACTGCATGCACCATGTTGCAAAGGAGCAAACTTTTCTGGGATAAGATGTAGTGTCCGGTCACACCTTTTTCCCTGCTCAAACTGATTTTCATGACCTCCTCTACCATTTATCACACTTTCCAAATGTTCTTTTTTGTAAAAATTGCAGTCCGGCAAATTGATTACACTTCATCCGGCCCAAGCCATAGAGTGTGGCCCGGGTGCGGAGAGTACAACCCGAGCCAGAGATTCCGGCCTGACTGCGGACGTAAAGATACGACTCCTAAATGACCACTGTGAATACCAAAAGTCGTAAAGTTAGACTTTTGTCTCAGATTGCCTTTGTGAACCGGGGCCTAAGTCTTTATTAGACTCCCTCTGTAATGTGTTTATAGGAGTGCTTCTCCTTCCTGTGATTTTCTTGTGTAACTATTGGGGCATTCTGGATGGTTGACCCTGGGAGTGAGCACCCTTGTATTTGGGAACTGTACAGAGCGTGGTGATTGTTACCACATCCGTTCAAGTTGCGCTAGTACAAATTGCCAACTGTGGATATGTGCTTGCGACAGACCCGGACAAAGTCGCAAGTTCAGGCTGACAACGATAGAGCACGGGCCGACTACAGGGACCCAGTGTGGCCTGCTGAACAGAGTACCTTAAATCCTGGCATGTGGAGCACTGCAAGGATCTGCATTGAAGAAGCGTCATGCAGCTGCAGCAATGAGTCAGTTCAGAGATGCGGTGAGGCTGGTGTGCAAGGTCCTGTGTCATCATCGAGGATTGCAATGCAAAGTCCGGTGTCGAGGATGCGTAGCAGAGTCATATCGATGCGTCGGTTCTGAGGAGCTGTGAGGCTGCGATATGGAGTCCAGTGTCGTCATCGAGGCTGCCGTTGATGAGGGATGCGAGGGCATGTGCTGAGGATGCGCCACGTAGCAGCGGTTCCGATGCGCCAACGGGCTGCAATACGATGCAGGTCTTTGCGATTGTTCTGATACCCGCTGCAGCAGCGATGCGTCGGTTCTCCTTGGGTTTGTGCTGCACAGCACAGAATATGTGTTAGTTCCGCTGGAACCACAGAGGCTGGCAGAGCACCTTAAGCCCACTTCCAAGGGTCCAGGCCTGGTGCGGCACCTCTTGGCAGGGAAGACTCACAGATGGCAGATTCCAGGTGCAGGTGCAAGGTTGTTGAAATCCTGTTGCGCCCATCAGGCTTCAGATCAGGAGGCCAGCCAACTAGCCCATGGAGGCACTCTGTGGTTCTGGGAGTAAGAGATGCAGGTCCAGTCCTTCTCACTCAGGCAAGAGAGCAGCAAGTCAGCACAGCAAGTCAGCAGTCCAGCAAGTCAGTACTCCAGCAGAGCAGCAGTCCTGCAGAGTAGCAGTCCTTCAGCAGCACAGCAGTCCTTCTTCTTGGCAGAGTATCCACAGGTCTAGAAATGTACTGAAGAGTTGATGTCTGAGATCCAGGATTTATACCTACTTGTGCCTTTGAAATGAGTGAGAAGCTTCTAGAGGTTTCCCTTTGAAGTCCACAGCCATCCTGCTTTCCCTGTCCTGGCTCCAGACTAACTACAGGAGGCCTTTGTGAGGAGGCAGTACACAGCCTATTTAGGTGTAAATGGGGCTGTGCTCGGCTCCTTCCTATTGTGCATAGCTGTCTAGGAGAAATATACAAAGCCCAACTGTCAACTATACCCAGTAAATTCAATTCAATTTACTTTATTTGGATAAAAACATATCCATAAAAGAACAAATCTCATTACAGCACATAAAATGTATAAATGCATAATAATCAGACATAAAAACAGATACATTAAAACATGTTCATAAAGTGCACATGGTATTGCGGGCACGCACAGCAGTTTTCAAGAAAGCGCCTACACGAAAGACCAGTTCATCATCTTCCAAATTGAGAATAGTCCTATATGTGGCTTCAAGGTGAACAGGTGGAATTTTTTTTTTTTTAAAAGGTATTAAAAGCCATTTAGCATACTTTATATAAAACTTACAGAAGAATAAAAAGTGTAGTGTAGTTTGCCCGCTCTGGCCGTCACACGGGCATGGCAAAGGATCAAGGTTGGCATGAAAACCAAGAGGGAAACAGAGTAAAAATGTCACTGTGCCAGCTCTAAGACGGAAGAGGCGTCCCCTCTCCCAGCGGCCCATGGGTTTTGTGAGATAACTGGCCAGCTGATAATAAGTATTCTCAATTGGCATAAAAGCGGCTATGGTTGGTTTCCTAGACTCCCTATCAAATCTTGCCTTACTATAATGCATATAGAGTGGCATCTGAACATCTTTTTTGCTTACAGTATCTATCTCATTTGAACTTATAAAAATATGTTCATAATTAACCCTGCTTAGGCTCAATCTCACCTCTGATAGCCACGGAATGTCCATTCACTTTTCACTTTTGAGGCAATCTCCTATGATCTCTCTTGTGCGGGACGCCGCTGGGTTTTTCCAGATGGCTAGCCAAAATAGAGCTGGGCGGGCCTTTATATAGTCTTCAATATAATGTAACTTTAATTCACTGAGGCAAACATATTGGGACGTGGAGATGAGGGCACCTAAAAGTTTCCTACAAAACCTATTTTCCTCACGCTGGATACTACAGCTCCTTGAGAAGCCCCATATCTCCGCACCATAGGTTGCCGTAGGTATGCATTGGAATTTAAAAAAAATGTAAATAGCTAAAGCAGCCCCCTGTCCTCCTAGGTTGGGGAGACTAAGAACCGAGTTAATAGCTTTAGAGAACTTATCCCTGCAGTATGCCATGCGGTCATACCAAGAGCCATTAGCAGCAAAGACCAACCCCAGATAGGGAAAAGTGCTAGTGCATTGTAAACTTTGATTACCCATGGAGATGGAGTTTAAAAGGCGCTTCCTCTGCCCGCAAGCCATTATGAAAGATTTTTTAAAGTTAGTGCATAGGTCTAACCTGGCCATAAAATCAACAAAACCCCGCACTAAAAGACGTAAAGCATTAGGTGTGCGGCCCATTAATACCGCGTCATCAGCGTATAATAGGGCGGGGAGTTTATTACCATTAACTCTAGGGACATCCTTAGTGAGTGCTGTCAATGATTTTTGTAGATTGTTAATATATATAATAAAAAGTAGAGGGGCCAGAACACAGCCCTGCCTGACCCCTCTACAAACTCTGATGTCATGTGAGACCTCCCCACCACTGTTGATTCTAACCCGGGCTTTCACATCCTTGTGCAAATATGCTAAAAATTGTACTAAAACCTCGTCTAACCCGTATTCTAATCAAATTGACCATAATCGTGACCAATTAACATAATTAAAAACTGAGGTCAGGTCCATAAAAGCCAAATATATTGGTGACCGCTGTGCAGTGGTATATTTTCCAATTATTAAATTTAGATTTAAACATTGCTCAATAGTGCCTACTTTACTCCTAAAGCCTAGTTGACATGGTTGTAAAATAAAATTGCCTTCAGTCCAAGTTTTAATCTTGTTATATAAAACCCCCCCTAAGATTTTCAGTGTTATCAATCAGGGAGATAGGTCTATAGCAGCTAGGTTGGGAGCGGTCACCCTTTTTAAAAATTGGAACAATAATACTCGTTGACCAGGTACTTGGTAGCGGGGCATTAGTTAAGTTATTGAAAACATTTAGCAGAAGCGGGGCCCAAAAATCGGGTTTATGCTTAATGAGATCAATGGGTAGCCCATCAGAGCCGGGGGCTTTATTGCCCAGGCTCTCATGTACAGCTTCCTCCACTTCAGGTAGGGATATTAATATCCCTGTAGGGGCTTGGAGCTCAAACGGATCTTCATCGGAAGTGGGGGCTGTATATATCATGGAAAAGTGAGCCTCCCAGGCCTCGCTAGTTATATTACAGCTGATTGGTGTTAATGATTGTCCCATCGTTCTCACGTCTTTAACTGCAGCCCAAAACATTTTCCCATTCTTTAAACTAGCGGCACTGGCAAGAGTATCCCATCGTTCATTTAATAATTCTTCCTTCCTATGGGAAATAACCAGCTTATACTTCTGTCTGAGTGACTTAATTAAAAGGTGACACCTTGGGTTAGTTGATAGGGCCTTGCGTAGCTTTCTATTAATCGCTGAACACTCACTATTGAACCATCTAGGTCTGTGCTGTGTGACGACAGCAGGTTTTTAATAATGCAGATTTTATGGCCTCACAAAATTTAGCAAATGCACTAATTACCCCGGGGTTGGGTTCCCGTACTAACAGACAGGAGTCGACAAGTCCCAAATTATCTCTAACCACCTTATAAAACAAGTCAGCGCTATTAACCCCTCGCCACACTAAACTTAATTTGTCTGTTGAGAGTACCAAACACCTGGCGCCACATTCTGTTTTATACATCGGCCTAGGGGACAATCTCAGCACTACTTTGATCGGGTTGTGATCGCCGTGGTGTGGGGGAACAACCTCAGCTTTCAGTAAAAAGTCCTCAAGGGTAGAAGAAATGAAGATATAATCAATGGTAGTAGCGCTGCCCCTTCCTCTAAATGTTGGATCAGGTAAGTTGCTATAATTAGTTACAGCTGCAATGTCCATAACATTACTCAAGGCATGATTTCACAAATGTTCCTTTAACTCCACACCCCTGTGACAGATATGTCTTCTACTGCTTGGCCTTAAAACAGCAGTATCTTCACTGGGGAGCTTAGCATTAAAATCGCCCCCAAACATATGCCAACTTTTTTATCAGAGCCGTTACAGTTCTCTAAGGTGGTGACAAAGTCAAATAAATTAATAAAATTTGCATTAAGAGAGCTGTGAAAGTCATTAATATAGAAATTAAGTAGATAAATGGATACCCCCTTTTATATAACAAAGCTTTAAATTTGTCACTTGAGTGTGTAAAACCTTAGTACTACCCCCTGCGGCGATGTTCACCCAGATTGAAAGGCCACCAGAAGGTCGACCAGATTTGGAAATTGGGGCCACATCATAAAAACATTCAAACCCTTCAAGATATATATCTTTGGTGGCCCAAGTTTCTTGGAACATCAGAATGTCCTGCTGTCCAACCAATTCCAGCCAGTCCAGCTAAGTATATTCAAGTCTAAGTTATCACGAGCCTTAGGGGTAGATATAGCAGCATAATTGTGTGTTTCAATTGTATATGGAGGGCATGTGGGTATATGATCGACCCCATCAATCTTAGGCAGTAATGATAGTCAATCCTGGGTATCCAAATCTGACAACACTAAAAGTTTGTTTTGGACAGCTGGAAAAACAGGTTCATTTATAGGGCATCTAGGGGTTGGTTTATAAAAATAGCCCAATGGTAGAGACCAACTTTTTGACGAGTTGATAGTTGTAATCTCCTGACTTCTCAACAATGACCTTACCATAGATGGTCTGTGAAAATTGATAACAATTCAGTCCCCTTCAATGTTCTTGGGTGAGTTACCTACACACCCCACTCTTCATACCATGATTATCTCTTTCGCGTTTAACACGTTGAACCCCTTATTCTTAGACAACCAATCCGCACATTTATTGCGCAATTGATCCCAGGTCTCCCTCTGTTCCTTCTTGAGGGATGGTACCCCTGCCGGCATCAAAACGTAAGGGCAGGCTGCCGGCAGCAGTCCCAGCACATCTGTATTAGGCCTAGAATGGATCCTACTCGGTGGGTCAGGTGTAATCATGCTAGAAGTGCCCAAATTCAGTTGATCACCAATGGATATATTGATAGGTTCGAGTATAGATGCAGGGGGCACCAATAAGTCAATCCCAACTGAGGATGATGGACCATTGTTGAAAAAAAGAGGTTTTGGTGCTGTATTAGCCTTCGTGAGGAGGCACTCACTGAATTGGGTACATGTTTTACAAGATGACACAGCTGGGGTGTCAGCAGACGGGCACGTAACAGTAAAGGGAGGGTTGATTTTGGATGACACATTGGATGATGAAATCGACACCCTCCCGGGGACATCGTTAGTTTGGACTGTCTCTCCCCGTTGGGTGAGTTTTCTCATTACGGTGTCCAAATGATCCAAACGCTTCCATAGTGATGTAAATTTCATATCTATTATATCAATAATCCGTGAACAAACGGTATTAATGAAAGCATCCCCAAGATCTTGTGCAGCTGATGGAACTTCCGTCTGAGTGCAAATTGAATGGCTAGAGTTCCTGCTCGACGGTGGTCCCAAAATACTAGCACTAGATGATGATTGCATCCAGAAGGACAAGCAGCAGCGGGTAGAGCTAATACATGGGGGCTGTTTCCTTTTGGTGCAGACAGGCTTCCCAGGCTTCCTTTTGTGTTTTGTAGCCAATGCTGCTGCAGCTGTTTTGGTACCAATACTTGGCTGTGTCTCAGCGTTTCATGTCCTTGGGCACCAGGAGTGCTCCCACTAGGAAAAAACACATTGTTAGAGCCAGCTGACTGATGCACTGGGTCACAAGGTGTAATGGTGGATGCCGGGTCAACTGATACCCCTCCAAGTGCAAAATCAGTCTGCACTGCCTCAGTTCCCAGGGACAATCTGCGCTCTGTAAGTTCCATCGGTGGACATGATACTGACCACCCTCTCCAGCATGCTGTCGAAACTATACCCAGTCATGTGACCCAGGGACAGGCACTAAATGGCTAAGACAGAAAAATGACAACTTTCTAAAAGTTGCATTTTCAAAATTGTAATTTAAAATTTGTTTTTACCAT
Source organism: Calotriton arnoldi (assembly GCA_963921515.1). NCBI lineage: Eukaryota > Metazoa > Chordata > Amphibia > Caudata > Salamandridae > Calotriton > Calotriton arnoldi. Next base: position 248,115 of record CAWUFW010008828.1, on the reverse strand, counting down.
AAGTTATGATTTTTCATTACAATTCCAAAAACACTAAACATGAACTGGTTACCTGTTCCCATTTGAAAATTACAGCTTATTAAATGTAATAAGGTAACTCCAATGTTATCATATGGGAGAGGCAGGCCTTGCAGTAGTAAAAAACATATTTAAGAGTTTTTCACTACCAGGACATATAAGACTTGAAATTTAATATTGTACTTTTTAAATATACTGCACCCTTGCCCTCTGGGCTGTCCAGGACCTACCATAGAGGGGCTTTTATGCATTAAAAGGAAGGTTTGGGCCAGGTAAAAGGGTTATTTTAACAAAAGCTGGTGTTCAGTTGGTACCCCAGTCCCAGGGTGCACAGCCTTTAATTTCAGCCGTGGGCCATAATATTTCAGCAACAATCTTGTGGTACTCATTTTCATTCATATTAGTCCATTTTAATCCATTTTAAACAAAATGAAACATGCACATTTAAGTCTTCCGTGTTTTTATTTGTAACCTGGTGATTCCTGTGCAAAAGTTGCTTAAATTGTCATTCCTCTACTTGTAACACTGATGTGGTCATACAAACTTATGAAAACCCAATGCATTTCGCGAAAGGTCAGTTCATCAGGGGTAACTACAATGCAAAAGTTTAAAGAGGTCCTATCAGTATAAACATCAGTTAACATTTTTTCCAACACATGATAAACACGAAGATATAATGACGCTTGATATAATACCAAAGTGTACCGTGTTATCAAAAGCAAACATACTGTCCAAAGAAAATGTGATCCCATACAGATTTAAAATATATGCTCTACACTGCCACACGTGCTAAAACTCTCCCCCGAAACAATAAAAGTGAATAACAAAGGGCCAGACATACGACCCTATTTAGCACTCGCAAACGGGAGATTGCCCCGTTTGCCACCTCTAAAAATAGTTGTGGTATGTACAAACCCTATTTTGTGAGCCGGTAACCTAATACCAATTCGCAAAATAGGATTTGCATGTTGCTATTAGGAAGGGGCGTGCCAAGGGTGTCCCTTCCTAATAGTGAGTAGCACTGGGTATGTATGATTGATTTGCGACAGCAAATGCGGTCGCAAAACAATCGCAGCTACCACCTACTTCAAGTAGGTGGTGAGCCAGTCGCAAACGGGAAGGGGTCCCCAGGGGACCCCTTCCCCTTTGTGAATATATGCCAAAATATTTTTTAAGAGCAGGCAGTGGTCCCACGGACCACTGCCTGCCCTTAAAAAATGAAAAGTAAACTTTTCATTTTTTTCTTTTAAACGCATCTTGTTTTCCTTTAAGGAAAACGGGCTGCATTTGAAAAAAAAAAGTTGCTTTATTTAAAAAAGAAAACACAGACATGGTGGTCTGCTGTCCCCAGCAGGCCACCATCCCGGTGATATGCAGTAGCGGCCTGTGGTGGGAGTGCTGCCGGGCGGTGACGCGGGGCGGGGGAGGGGCAGGGTGGGGGGGTAGTAAACTACACTGCGATGCAGCGCACGCAACGAAATTCGTTTTATTTATTTGTTTGTTTACTTACCTCTGTGCGGCCGTATTCCATAGTTTACTACCCCCTACCCTGCCCCTCCCCCGCCCCGCGTCACCGCCCGGCAGCACTCGCACCACGGGCCGCTACTGGTGATATGTAAGATTCCTAAACGGTCGCAAATTGCGACCTACCTCATTATTATTAATGAAGTGGGTCTATATCGACCCCATTAGGAATTGCAAACAGTGTCTGAGACAATGTTGTACATTCCATTTTGCAAGTTGCAAGTTGCAAATTGCGAGTCACAAAACGTCGCAAAATTGAATAGTCGTACATCTGGCCCAAAGAGCCCACGTGCGATCAACTGAAATTGAATATTTTAAAAAAAGGTGAACCTACAAAACTGGCTTATTCAGTGAAAATAAAACATCACTAAAACTGTGAGATGACAAATAGTCAAAAACATAGATTTATGGTGTATGTGCCATGAAAGCAATATCATATTGCATCCATCAAAGTCAGTGTATCAATGCTTAAAAAGAACAGGCTGCCAAGTGCCAATGCAGGAATAGATTGTGTCACTGGTAAAAACATATGAGTGTGTACAAACTAGCCGCCATCATAGCCCCACAGTGTTGCTTGCTGATGAAATCTAATACACCTATCCTTAAATACCCGGGAGTTGATTAATCCCACATTACCCAAGAGCTGACCATGAACGTCAACAACATAAACAAAAAAGTAAGGTGCCCCACAAAGCAGATGAAATTGCTGGCAAGGCTAAAAATGGTTAGATAATCATGCGCCTAAACAAAGTAAACTCAAATGAACCCGAAACAGCATTTTGTCTAAATTATATACATGTAGTGCGATACACATTATGCTAATTTGTAAAGCTGTCAAAACATGTCACAACAAGTTTATTTTACGACTGCCTCAGTGTATAAACAGTTCCGAAACCGTCACTGATGCTATGCCAGATAACCTAAACAATGAAACAAGAGATTGATCTTCGGTATTATCACTGACTTGAATATGCAATGTTAAACATTCAGTTTATGATGCAAATTACGGGGTGCAAACTCTTGGAGGACAGAAAAACTTTGCAATGACATATAAATGATGGAATGCACACCCTTATTTAATCAATTTTTATACAATTGTTAAACATTTCTTTAAACGCTTTCAAGGCAAAATCTTTGGTGTGCAGCTACTGGTTCGTGCTCTGTCTGTGCTGCAGTGACAGGCCTGAGACATGTTTAAAGGACTACTTAATTGGGTGGCACGATCGGTGCTGCAGGCCCACTAGTAGCATTTAATCTACAGGCCCTGGGCACATGTAAGGCCACTTTACTAGGGACTTACAACTAAAATAAATATGCCAATTGGGAATAAGCTAATGTTATCATGTTTAAAGTTGGGAGCACATGCACTTTAGCACTGGTTAAAAGTGGTAAAGTGTGCAGAGTCCTAAGGTGTGGTATGTTCATGTCCTTTCCATGCATTCTCTCCTCAGGTATATGTCCCCTGCTGCTCAGCCGGTGTGACTGTGAGGTAATAGAATGCTGATGTGTGCATGGTTTGAGTGAGTATCAGTTGGAATGCGTGGGCTGAGCAGCAAGGATGCTGCTCCTGGTGGGGCCTTCCTGCTTCCCTACTACCATCTTCTGGCTGTAACCTGAGACTACTAACTTGAGAATAAACCTTATCCTGTTTCACCTATACTACTGGCTACCCTGCATATTCATTTACCACATAAGGCCAACAAAAATGAGATCAACAAAAATGGAGGAGGAAGGCAAAAGGTTTAGGGGAAGACCACTGATGGAGCAGGGTTTTGAGAAAATAAAACCTGCTCGGATTAAGTCCTCCGTAACATTTACAAACAGTGTGCTGTGGAAATAACGTGCCAAAACACGAAAAACATGGGGAAATGCTTTGCGCATGCGTGCACTAATGCGTGAACTAATGCATGAAAGACTAGGCCGCATTTGCGTTCTGTTTTTGGAATAAAACAAAATAATGCCGCTTGTTCACATTAATGCGCTTGCTAGGAATTTAACGTGGGATAGTGCAATGGTGGTTGGTAAACACTGAGAAATATATTTCATGAAATTAATAATGTCTGTGTTTCATTCATTGTAGTTAAGCAAGCATGGGCCTACATCTTTGCATGTCAGTCGAGGGATAAAGAAAATAAATACGAATAAATAAGCTGAAAAACGAGCTCTGAGAGAGAATGGAGAAGGCAAAGGCTGATAACCTTCAAGGATTTATTGTGTGTCTGCCAAGTAACGGAAGGATGGCCGTGGGATCAAGTGCAAATGCACAAACTTCTTCTGCGGAAACTGCAGAGGCGAACAATGAAAATGTAGAGACTTGCAACATGTTACTTGTTGGAGTAAATGTGTATTCATGAGACGTGGCTAACGTAATGCGAAATGTGTAAAACAAAGAATGCAGTGAAAAATATGAACGTGACTATGGTGGTGTGATAAAACACCCCCTAAATTAACCAATGAGAGACTGAGTTTCTGAAAATGTTTCAACAAATGTGGGTTGGACATGTATGTTTTTAGGGTATAATTGAGGTGTCCTGGGGGGTGTAAAGGTGGGCGGTTATGCGGTTTGCTGAGGCGGATGCTATGGCAGAAACTGTAGGGAAGCTGAAGTGAGGCTGAGTCGGTGTTTTGCTCAGAGCTAGAGGGAGATCGTCGCTGTCCGTCGGTTTGCTGATAGTGGCCTACCTATTTCCTGCTCCTGACCTGAATGCTGTATCCTGATCAATTCTTTGTTCTCCGAATCTTTACACAGGGAACCCCCGCTATCCCTCTGGCCAGAGGGGTGGTTTTCCTCAGATTTCCTTAGGTTAGTATTGCTAATGATCTGTACTTTGCATAATCATTTGCAATTGTATTTTTGTCTCTGAAACTACTGTCTCTCCGCCTATCCACTCTTTCATTTGCATATGTTCATTTTGATATGAGTTTGACACTGTTTGCATTGATAATGTTCTCTTTCTCTGTGATTGAATCTTTGTTTGCCTTGTAAACCTGTACATGATGAGCATTTTTACCTTCACATTATTTTGCGATAAACATTGTTAACCTTACACAGAGTTTGGGGATTATTTAGTAGTATAGGTAGATAGATAGAATTCATTATTACCATCAACTTCTCAACTATAGGTCCATCGACCAAAGAAAAGAAGTTGAAATACAGGTTCAGTTATGTATTTAGTGTGTTGGATATGAGCCTGTATTATGAACAACTGATTTGTTTTCAAACTTTATAAACTTATACCAGCACATCAGGGAATTGGGTGAATGAGTATGGGCCTGTGTTTGTGTTATTGGATGATTATCGATCCCTGATGGGCGCTGGATCACCACCCTACTGCTGACAGGTCTAACATAACACCACACTCCTTCCACTGGAACTTTGTGTATGCAGACATGAAGTTGGTGCCCCTGTCAGACACCACCACCTCTTTGGGGCACCCCACCCAGGTAAAAATTCCCATTAGGACCCCACCTGCTGCAGGTTTAGGCACAATCCTCAGAGATATTACCTCTGGGTACCTAGTGGTATGGTCCACCAAAACCAGGATAAGCCTATTGCCTAACGGACCAACAATGTTAATGTTCATCCTTTCAAAGGGGGTGCCAATGACAGGTAAGGGATTTAGGGGAGCCTTCAGCTTTTTCCCTGTTTTTCCAGTGGCCTGCCTGGTGACATAAGTACTGTAGAATGTATCAGAAGATATCTTCATCCGCGACAAATAGAAGTGGGAGACAAGCCTAGCAAAGGTCTTCTCGTGCCCCATATATCCTGCCAGGGGAATTTCATGAGCCAGCCCTAGTAGGAAGGACCTGTAGCATTTGGGTACTCCCAACACACATGTTGCCTCATGCACAGGTGTCTAAGGCTCACTATACAGGAGGTCATTCTCCCAATATATGAGGGGATCTATAGTGTCACCTGCTGCCTGGCCTTCAGCATGACGCCTCATGCCCTCAAGGGTTCAGCACTCTCTCTGTGCCTTTCGGAACTCCTCCCTTGTGGGCCCACCTTCTTTTTGCCTCTAGCTCCGGCAAGGTCAGGCAGGTCACCAAGGGAGGCAATGTCCTCCCCAGTAGACTACGGGGCAGAATCTCTGGTGCCCAATCCACCTGTAACGTGGGACATTACGGAGCTGGTTTCACACACCTCTAGCCCTTCCCTTTCTTGGCAGCTGTCTGGGCTATTCTCCCAGGCTCCAGACCTCCTTTACTCCCTTCTTGGGCAGCCATGAACCTGGTGGTCACACAGAACCACTCAGGCAAACCCAATATTTCCAGGTGTGACCTGAGCTTCACTTCTTTCCAGGCAGTGTGCTCCAGGTCATTCCCTAGCAAATAGGGCTCACAGCTACTTTAATCAGACCCCCCCCTGCACACTCAAAGGGAATCAGAGTCACAGGGAAGTGGCTCTCCTGGTTTTCTGCTGCTACAACCTGGTAATGTGCATTGGGTACTATATGCTCTGAGGACACCAGAAGACACTTGATAGTAGTCATTCTGGCTCCTGTGTCCCTCAGAACCTCCACCCTCTGCCCATTGATGGTGACCCACTGCCTGTACTTGGAAGTATTAGAAGGGATGAGGGCTTTGGACACCATCTCTCTTTCACCTGGGGACATTAGGGTAACCTCCACTATCTCTCCCACTCTAACTGGGGCTATCTCCTCCCCAAGTATTAGACTGGATAACCCGGGGGTCTGCCACTACTGTGGGGCTGTGGTATCTTGGGACACCTGGCATCGCCCTTGGTGTGCCCTTACTGGTAACACTCATAACACTTGGAGGCATACTTACTAGTGTTCTTGTCAACAAAACTGTCTTCTGGTAGCCAGATTGTGAATGGGACCATTTCTCCTGTGAACTATTTTGAGGACCTTGAGAGAACACTTTCTTGATTCTTTATCGCCCCTCCTTCTTCAGGTGGGAACCCTGACCACCCTTTTGAGAGTCCCCCAGATGCCTTTTTGGACACTATAGTGCTAACCCAGAGATCCGCCTCCTCCGCAAACTTCATGTGGTCAGAAAGCCCTCTATCCACTAGGTGCTCGCGCAGCTCTGCAAAACATGTCTTGAGCATGTGCTCCCTCAAAATCAACTTGTACAGCCCCACATAAGTGTCACCTTTGCTGCACCTCACCCAGCTAATCAGTGCCTTGCTCGAGTAATCTAAGAAATTCACCCAAGACTGGGTTGGGAGTTTGTGGCTGTCCCTGAACCTCTGACAATATTTCTCAGGGTTCAGCCCAAATTTAGCAACATGTATCTCTTTCTTTGGGGCATACTTTGTCTGGTCATCCACCCCAAGTATGAGAATTGTGTCCCTTCCCACTGTAGGCATGTTTCCATAAGCTACCCCTAGTACTCTTCTGGAATGTTTTGTACCTTCAGAGCTAACTCAAATGCAGAAAAACACTTGCCTATATCATCACCCACCCCATATTTGGGCAACAAGTCTTGTGGTATGCAGACCCTCACCTCTCCAATGGACACTGCAGGTATGCTGCCACCAATGTTGTTGGACTTTGAGATCTATCTGGCTTTGATCTCCAGCTCCTTCAGACCCATCTTATATGCCAGCAAAAGTTTTTTTCCAGCCAAGACCCTCTCAGTCTCACCTTTTCTCTCCTACGCTTCCAGCTTCATCCCAGCCAGCAGTAGTCCGAGCTCCCTTTCTGTCTTTCTGTCCTCCAGCTCCTCTGGCAACTGAACCCTGGCAGAGACACTGATCCCTGCCTCCTCCTGGGCATCTGCTGGGGTTGAGTTGGGCTCTCCATGCAGCTCAGGACCCAGGTTTGGGTACTCTATGTCTTCATCATCCTTTACCTGTGCTTCTCCCTCCTCATTATCCCCCTCTGGGACGGACTGCCACCTCTGTACTTCCTCAGCAGCTCAGCCCTGTTGAGGGTGTTAAAGTTGAACAGATCCATCTTCATGCTACAAAAAGGGAGGTAGGGCACTAAAATTTAGAAAAGAGAGGAAACAGCCCATAGAAAACTGAGAAGAATTTAAAAGAAGCTAGCTCTGGTGTCAAATTATTGTATTGGATTTTTGTGCTGAAAAAACTCAAGTCCTGATCCACACCCATGAACACCACTGTAAGAAATGTGTTGGTTGAAGAGGAGGGGGTGATCCCTGTTCAAGCAACAGCCACAATATCTGTCACTAAATTAACCTGTGTTTAACCTTTGGTAGGTTGGTGCACAAAACAGTGGGCTTAACTTAGAAGCAATGTGTAAAGTATTTCTGCAAAAGACACACAATTGATGGATGGAATGCAGAACAAATCAAAACATTCACCCCCAGTCAAGAGATCTGGGTTAAATCCATCATTCTTTTGCTCACCATGCCACCCCAGTTTAGACCTGGCCAGGTCCTCCCTGGACCGGAAACAGGCATCCTAGGACCGGTTTCGGGGTTTCACCCCTCATCAGCCAGGATAGCTTGAATCCAGTGGCACAGTGAGCACGGGACCCACGAATGGGAATACCCGGCGCACTTAGGGCGAGAAAGCAAAAGACCCACAATTGATGGACAGAATGCAGAACAAATCAATACATTCACCCCCAGTCAAGAGATCTGGGTTAAATCCATCATTCTTTTGCTCATCATGCCACCCCAGTTTAGACCTGGCCATATGCAAATCAGCAAACACAAGGAGATGATGGACGGAGTGCTGAAACTTTTCAAACACTCACCCCCAGTCACAGATCTGGGTTGAATCCAACATCATTCTTTAGCTCACTTTGCCACCCCAGTTCAGACACAGCTATATGCAAATCAGTCTTGACCCTGTGCCTCATGGTACCAGTCCAGCCCAAACTGCCAAGTCATGTCTTCCCTGGACCGGAAACAAGCATCCTGGGACCGGTTTCGGGCTAACAGCCCTCATCAGCCAGGCTAGCTTGAATCCAGTGGCAAAGTGAGCAAGGGACCCACGTCTGGGCATACCCTGCCAACTTAAGGGCGAACAAAGCAAACACAAGGAGATGATGGACGGAGTGCTGAAACTTTTCAAACACTCACCCCCAGTCACAGATCTGGGTTGAATCCATCATCATTCTTTAGCTCACTTTGCCACCCCAGTTCAGACACAGCTATATGCAAATCAGTCTTGACCCTGTGCCTCATGGGAACAGTCCAGCCCGAACTGCCAAGCCATGTCTTCCCTGGACCGGAAACAAGCATCCTGGGACCGGTTTCAGGCTAACAGCCCTCATCAGCCAGGCTAGCTTGAATCCAGTGGCAAAGTGAGCAAGGGACCCACGTCTGGGTATACCCTGCCAACTTAGGGCGAACAAAGCAAACACAAGGAGATGATGGACGGAGTGCTGAAACTTTTCAAACACTGACCCCCAGTCACAGATCTGGGTTGAATCCATCATCATTCTTTAGCTCACTTTGCCACCCCAGTTCAGACACAGCTATATGCAAATCAGTCTTGAGTCCAGCCCGAACTGCCAAGCCATGTCTTCCCTGGACCGGAAACAAGCATCCTGGGACCGGTTTCAGGCTAACAGCCCTCATCAGCCAGGCTAGCTTGAATCCAGTGGCAAAGTGAGCAAGGGACCCACGTCTGGGCATACCCTGCCAACTTAGGGCGAACAAAGGAAACACAAGGAGATGATGGACGGAGTGCTGAAACTTTTCAAACACTCACCCCCAGTCACAGATCTGGGTTGAATCCATCATCATTCTTTAGCTCACTTTGCCACCCCAGTTCAGACACAGCTATATGCAAATCAGTCTTGACCCTGTGAATCATGGAACAGTCCAGCCCGAACTGCCAAGCCATGTCTTCCCTGGATCGGAAACAAGCATCCTGGGACCGGTTTCGGGCTAACAGCCCTCATCAGCCAGGCTAGCTTGAATCCAGTGGCAAAGTGAGCAAGGGACCCACGCCTGGGCATACCCTGCCAACTTAGGGGCGAACAAAGCAAACACAAGGAGATGATGGATGGAGTGCTGAAACTTTTCAAACACTCACCCCCAGTCACAGATCTGGGTTGAATCCATCATCATTCTTTAGCTCACTTTGCCACCCCAGTTCAGACACAGCTATATGCAAATCAGTCTTGACCCTGTGCCTCATGGGAACAGTCCAGCCCGAACTGCCAAGCCATGTCTTCCCTGGACTGGAAACAAGGATCCTGGGACCGGTTTTGGGCTAACAGCCCTCATCAGCCAAGCTAGCTTGAATCCAGTGGCAAAGTGAGCAAGGGACCCACGTCTGGGCATACCCTGCCAACTTAGGGCGAACAAAGCAAACACAAGGAGATGATGGACGGAGTGCTGAAACTTTTCAAACACTCACCCCCAGTCACAGATCTGGGTTGAATCCATCATCATTCTTTAGCTCACTTTGCCACCCCAGTTCAGACACAGCTATATGCAAATCAGTCTTGACCCTGTGCCTCATGGGATCAGTCCAGCCCGAACTGCCAAGCCATGTCTTCCCTGGATCGGAAACAAGCATCCTGGGACCGGTTTCGGGCTAACAGCCCTCATCAGCCAGGCTAGCTTGAATCCAGTGGCAAAGTGAGCAAGGGACCCACGTCTGGGCACACCCTGCCAACTTAGGGCGAACAAAGCAAACACAAGGAGATGATGGACGGAGTGCTGAAACTTTTCAAACACTCACCCCCAGTCACAGATCTGGGTTGAATCCATCATCATTCTTTAGCTCACTTTGCCACCCCAGTTCAGACACAGCTATATGCAAATCAGTCTTGACCCTGTGCCTCATGGGAACAGTCCAGGCCGAACTGCCAAGCCATGTCTTCCCTGGACCGGAAACAAGCATCCTGGGACTGGTTTCGGGCTAACAGCCCTCATCAGCCAGGCTAGCTTGAATCCAGTGGCAAAGTGAGCAAGGGACCCACGTCTGGGCACACCCTGCCAACTTAGGGCGAACAAAGCAAACACAAGGAGATGATGGACGGAGTGCTGAAACTTTTCAAACACTCACCCCCAGTCACAGATCTGGGTTGAATCCATCATCATTCTTTAGCTCACTTTGCCACCCCAGTTCAGACACAGCTATATGCAAATCAGTCTTGACCCTGTGCCTCATGGGAACAGTCCAGGCCGAACTGCCAAGCCATGTCTTCCCTGGACCGGAAACAAGCATCCTGGGACTGGTTTCGGGCTAACAGCCCTCATCAGCCAGGCTAGCTTGAATCCAGTGGCAAAGTGAGCAAGGGACCCACGTCTGGGCATACCCTGCCAACTTAGGGCGAACAAAGCAAACACAAGGAGATGATGGACGGAGTGCTGAAACTTTTCAAACACTCACCCCCAGTCACAGATCTGGGTTGAATCCATCATCATTCTTTAGCTCACTTTGCCACCCCAGTTCAGACACAGCTATATGCAAATCAGTCTTGACCCTGTGCCTCATGGGAACAGTCCAGCCCGAACTGCCAAGCCATGTCTTCACTGGACCGGAAACAAGCATCCTGGGACCGGTTTCGGGCTAACAGCCCTCATCAGCCAGGCTAGCTTGAATCCAGTGGCAAAGTGAGCAAGGGACCCACGTCTGGGCATACCCTGCCAACTTAGGGCGAACAAAGCAAACACTAGGAGATGATGGACGGAGTGCTGAAACTTTTCAAACACTCACCCCCAGTCACAGATCTGGGTTGAATCCATCATCATTCTTTAGCTCACTTTGCCACCCCAGTTCAGACACAGCTATATGCAAATCAGTCTTGACCCTGTGCCTCATGGGAACAGTCCAGTCCGAACTGCCAAGCCATGTCTTCCCTGGACTGGAAACAAGCATCCTGGGACCGGTTTTGGGCTACCAGCCCTCATCAGCCAAGCTAGCTTGAATCCAGTGGCAAAGTGAGCAAGGGACCCACGTCTGGGCATACCCTGCCAACTTAGGGCGAACAAAGCAAACACAAGGAGATGATGGACGGAGTGCTGAAACTTTTCAAACACTCACCCCCAGTCACAGATCTGGGTTGAATCCATCATCATTCTTTAGCTCACTTTGCCACCCCAGTTCAGACACAGCTATATGCAAATCAGTCTTGACCCTGTGCCTCATGGGATCAGTCCAGCCCGAACTGCCAAGCCATGTCTTCCCTGGACCGGAAACAAGCATCCTGGGACCGGTTTCGGGCTAACAGCCCTCATCAGCCAGGCTAGCTTGAATCCAGTGGCAAAGTGAGCAAGGGACCCACGTCTGGGCACACCCTGCCAACTTAGGGCGAACAAAGCAAACACAAGGAGATGATGGACGGAGTGCTGAAACTTTTCAAACACTCACCCCCAGTCACAGATCTGGGTTGAATCCATCATCATTCTTTAGCTCACTTTGCCACCCCAGTTCAGACACAGCTATATGCAAATCAGTCTTGACCCTGTGCCTCATGGGAACAGTCCAGGCCGAACTGCCAAGCCATGTCTTCCCTGGACCGGAAACAAGCATCCTGGGACTGGTTTCGGGCTAACAGCCCTCATCAGCCAGGCTAGCTTGAATCCAGTGGCAAAGTGAGCAAGGGACCCACGTCTGGGCATACCCTGCCAACTTAGGGCGAACAAAGCAAACACAAGGAGATGATGGACGGAGTGCTGAAACTTTTCAAACACTCACCCCCAGTCACAGATCTGGGTTGAATCCATCATCATTCTTTAGCTCACTTTGCCACCCCAGTTCAGACACAGCTATATGCAAATCAGTCTTGACCCTGTGCCTCATGGGAACAGTCCAGCCCGAACTGCCAAGCCATGTCTTCACTGGACCGGAAACAAGCATCCTGGGACCGGTTTCGGGCTAACAGCCCTCATCAGCCAGGCTAGCTTGAATCCAGTGGCAAAGTGAGCAAGGGACCCACGTCTGGGCATACCCTGCCAACTTAGGGCGAACAAAGCAAACACTAGGAGATGATGGACGGAGTGCTGAAACTTTTCAAACACTCACCCCCAGTCACAGATCTGGGTTGAATCCATCATCATTCTTTAGCTCACTTTGCCACCCCAGTTCAGACACAGCTATATGCAAATCAGTCTTGACCCTGTGCCTCATGGGAACAGTCCAGCCCGAACTGCCAAGCCAAGTCCTCCCTGGACCGGAAACAAGCATCCTAGGACCGGTTTCGGGATTTCATCCCTCATCAGCCAGGATAGCTTGAATCCACTGGCACAGTGAGCCCGGGACCGACGTCTGGGCATACCCGGTGCACTTAGGGCAAGAAAGTAAAAGACACACAATTGATGGATGAAATGCAGAACAAATCAAAACATTCACCCCCAGTCAAGAGATCTGGGTTAAATCCATCATTCTTTTGCTCACCATGCCACCCCAGTTTAGACCTGGACAGGTCCTCCCTGGACTGGAAAAAGGCATCCTAGGACCGGTTTCGGGGTTTCACCCCTCATCAGCCAGATTGGCTTGAATCCAGTGGCACAGTGAGCCCGGGACCCACGTCTGGGCATACTCGGCACACTTAGGGCGAGAAAGCAAAAGACAAAAAATTGATGGACGAAATGCAGAACAAATCAAAACATTCACCCCCAGTCAAGAGATCTGGGTGAAATCCATCATTCTTTTGCTCACCATGCCACCCCAGTTTAGACCTGGCCATATGCAAATCAGCTTGACCTTGTGCCTCATGGGAACAATCCAGCCTGAACTGCCAAGCCTGGTCCGCCCTAGACCGGAAACAAGCATCCTAGGACCGGTTTAGGGGGTTTCACCCCTCATCAGCCAGGATAGCTTGAATACAGTGGCACAGTGAGCCAGGGACCCACCCACGTCTGGGCATACCCGGCTCACTTAGGGTGAGAACGCAAAAGACACACAATTGATGGACGGAATGCAGAACAAATCAAAACATTCACCCCAGTCAAGAGATCTGGGTTAAATCCATCATTCTTTTGCTCACCATGCCACCCCAGTTTAGACCTGGCCATATACAAATCAGTCTTGACCCCTGTGCCTCATGGGAACAGTCCAGCCCGAACTGCCAAGCCAGTTCCTCCCTGGACCGGAAACAAGCATCCTAGGACCGGTTTCGGGGTTTCACCCCTCATCAGCCAGAATAGATTGAATCCAGTGGAACAGTGAGCCCGGGACCCACGTCTGGGCATACCCGGCGCACTTAGGGCGAGAAAGTAAAAGACACACAATTGATGGACGAAATGCAGAACAAACCAAAACATTCACCCCCCAGTCAAGAGATCTGGGTTAAATCCATAATTCTTTTGCTCTTCATGCCACCCCAGTTTAGACCTGGCAGTATGCAAATCAGTCTTGACCCTGTGCCTCATGGGAACAGTCCAGCCCGAACTGCCAAGCCAGGTCCTCCCTGGACCGGAAACAAGCATCCTAGGACCGGTTTTTGGGTTTCACCCCTCATCAGCCAGGATAGCTTGAATCCAGTGGCACAGTGAGCCCGGGACCCATGTCTAGGCATACCCGGCTCACTTAGGGCGAGAAAGTAACAGACACACAATTAATGGACGAAATGCAGAACATATCAAAACATTCACCCCCAGTAAAGAGATCTGGGTTAAATCCATGATTCTTTTGCTCACCATGCCATCCCAGTTTAGACCTGGCCATATGCAAATCAGTCTTGACCCTGTGCCTCATGGGAACAGTCCAGCCCGAACTGCCATGCCAGGTCCTCCCTGGACCGGAAACAAGCATCCTAGGACCGGTTTCGGGGTTTCACCCCTCATCAGCCAGGAAAGCTTGAATCCAGTGGCACAGTGATTCCAGGACCCACATCTGTGCATTCCCGGCGCACTTAGGACGAGAAAGCAAAAGACACACAATTGATGGACGAAATGCAGAACAAATCAAAACATTCACCCCCAGTCAAGAGATCTGAGTTAAATCCATCATTCTTTTGCTCACCTTGCCACTCCAGTTTAGACCTGGCCATATGCAAATCAGCTTGACCCTGTGCCTCATGGGAACAATCCAGCCCGAACTGCCAAGCCCGGTCCTCCCTAGACCGGAAACAAGCATCTTAGGACCGGTTTAGGGGGTTTTACCCCTCATCAGCCAGGATAGTTTGAATACGGTGGCACAGTGAGCCGGGGACCCACGTCTGGGCATACCTGGCGCACTTAGGGCGAGAAAGCAAAAGACACACAATTGATGAATGGAATGCAGAACAAATCAAAACATTCACCCCCAGTCAAGAGATATGGGTTAAATTCATCATTCTTTTGCTCACCATGCCACCCCAGTTTAGACCTGGCCATATGCAAATCAGTCTTGACCCTGTGCCTCATGGGAACAGTCCAGCTCGAACTGCCAAGCCAGGTCATCCCTGGACCGGAAACAAGCATCCTAGGACCGGTTTCGGGGTTTCACCTCATCATCACCCCTAGGATGCTTGTTTCCAGTCCAGGGAGGACCTGGCCTGGCAGTTTGGGCTGGACTGTTCCCATTGGGTGCAGGGTCAAGACTGATTTGCATACGGCTGGGTTCAAACTGGAATGGCATGGGGAGCAAAAAAAACATGAATTTAGGCCCAGATCTCTGTACTGGGGTGAATGTATAATTTTGTTCTGCATTCTGTCCATCAATTGTTCTTTTTGCATAAACTATTTATGCAGCACAAACAAACAGTTATAAGGTGAAAACACAACACAAGAAAAATTCCACATCAATATAGAAAACAAGAAAAAAAATCTATTCATTATTTGATACCCAAACAACAAAATTCAAACTAGTAGACCCGGAGATAGGAATTTTTAAAGTTGAAGGTAAAACAAGTGCCTAAAAGAACAAAGTGCCAACCACGGGCATCTTTTCACTTGGCCAACCACGATGGAGCACAGGTCGGCTACAAGAAGTGGATTGGGCCTGCTCACCACTTTCCTTCAGACATAGAAGAAATTATGCAGAAAATGTTCTGAGAAGGTAAAGTTCAGCAGAGCAAAGCTGCAGGTGGTGTCCGAGGAAGAAGCGTGCTTGTCGGAGAGCCGCTGGATGAAGTTACAATAAATTGTTCCATGATCGGGCATAGTCACTTTTTTGGAAGTCAAAAATCTCCAGCGGGATGAGGCAGGAGGCTGTAGCCAATGAGAGTTCCAGGAGGCCGAATACCCCTTTGGTGAAGGACTGCTGAAAAGGATTTGCTGTGGCGGAGACAACGTAGCAGGAGCTACTGTGTAGTCAGGTTGACTGACGATGCATCTTGGGCGGATAGACAAGAGTGTTTTCCCGGTCTTCTCTCCGTTCTCAGAGCAGTTTTAAGCCAAACCTTTTCTAAGTCGCAAACTTCAGATTGTGGCTATATGGGCACCTTCACCTCCACCAAGGGTCCAGGACTGGGAGGTGGGTGGGCACCACTTGGAGGGGGTTAGAGCTCACTCAGCCTGGGTCCAGGTGTGGGTTCAAGATAGTGAGAGTCTTTTCTGTCCCTGAAACTCTGAATAGGAGGCCAGAAAACTAGCCCTTAGAGTCACTCTGCTAGTCCTGAGTGCAGGTGATGAAACAGGGCTCAAGCAGCAGGGCAGACGTCTTAGGGTTCAAGGCAGACTTCAGGCAGCAAATCTGACCTACGAGGTGCAGCAAGACAGTCTTCTGAAGTACACAGGAGGCCACAGCAGCAGGCATTCCTCTGAGAGTCCTTCCACAGGCCCAGAAAGTGAAATGAATAGTGGGTCTGATGGTCCCTTTTTTATAACTGGTGCCTTCTTTGAAATATGAAATCTTTCTAGAGAATTTCCTTTGAAGTGTTAGATGTTTCCTGACTCCCCTACCCTGGCTCCAATCTGGCTGCATGAACAATGAAAGGGGGACAAGCCCTTTCTGTGAAGGCAGAGCACAGTCTATTCAGTTGCAAGTGGTGCTGTGCCCAGTTCCACTCTCCCATCCTACCAGTTGGTGGCCCATCCAGGCACACCCAGTCCCTCTATTATGTGACTATCTTGAAGGAATTAACAAAGTCCAACTGCCAACTACACCCAGTCATGGGACCTAGAACAGGCTGCAGACACTAAATAGCAAGGGCAGGAATAATGCCAACTTTCTAAAAGTATTAGAGAAAAGAACACACTTCTTGCGTCCCCACTGTCGCACTGCAAAGCGTAGGAATTGATCCCACCAATATATTATTTTTATCCGGTACTCCAATGTAATCTCATTATAACTGTTTTATTATCCAATGTTTATTCCATGTACTATTATCTTCAATCATAACGGAGACAGTGTGGTCAAATCTGTAGTCTTTATTAACGTCTTCAAATACCAATTGTACGCCAATCCAAGCTTTATACAGAGGTACGTCCACATCAACCACTTTTTGAAGTTAACACACTTTGTGAATACCCAATGCATTTCGAGCCTGCCTGGCTCTTCGTCAGGGGTTACTGAAAATACAATAAACAGTATAAGTATTTCTATAGACAATGTTTTTTAGATGTAAAACACAACGTCTAAATCCGGCTAATTCATTTCAACTTCATGTCTTAAACAAACAAAATTCAAAATTCAAATGCTACTGTGGTTGATGTGGTTGATGTGGACGTACCTCTGTATAAAGCTTGGATTGGCGTACAATTGGTATTTGAAGACGTTAATAAAGACTACAGATTTGACCACACTGTCTCCGTTATGATTGAAGATAATAGTACATGGAATAAACATTGGATAATGAAACAGTTATAATGAGATTACATTGGAGTAACGGATAAAAATAATATATTGGTGGGATCAATTCCTACGCTTTGCAGTGCGACAGTGGGAACGCAAGAAGTGTGTTCTTTTCTCTAATACATGTGTATTGACTGTGGTTGGGGCGATCCACGGACACTGGACGAACGCACTTATACACAAGTTTTGAATTTTGGAGTAATTTAAAGGGAAGGAGTGCAAGCTCTATATATATGTTTTTAACTTTCTAAAAGTGGCACTTTTAAAATTATAATTTAAAATCTGACTTTGCCATTAAAGAGTATTTTTATTACAATTTCATAGATACCAAACATGAAGTGTTTACCTGTTTCCAAGTAAAAGTTATCACTTAAGGCAACCCAATGTTATCCTATGGGCCAGGTAGACCTCACAGTAGTGAAAAACAAACTTAGGATTTTTTCACCACCAGGAAATGTAAAACTTAAAAGCACAAGTCCAACCTTTTAATCACAATGTACCCTGCCCTATAGGCTACCTAGGGCCTACTTTATGGTGACTTATACGTAATAAAATGGAAGTTTAAGGCTTGGCAAGTGAGGCTATCTTGCTAAGTGGAATTGGCAGTTCAAAACTGCATTCACGCTGCAATGGCAGGACTGGGACATGTTTTCACCCTTTCTGTGTACAAAATATGTTCATGCTTATCTCATATCAATTAATCACATATGACTCTTTAGGAAAAGAAACACATTGGACAGTTGCGTTTGTGTTTACATCAAAAAGAAAGATAGTGTGTGTGTGTACATGCATATTTGTGTGTGGGTGTGTTTATGTGAAATTCCACATTTTAATTTAGGATTCATTTAACATATATAACAAACAGAGAGGCATCATCACATTAATTGTGTTCACCCTGGCAGCACAAGTTAAAGGCCGTTTCCAACAGCCTATCACATACTTGACTGACTCCATTAAATTATAAATGAGCTTTGCAAGGATCCACTGGAGCAGGATTGGTTTTGTATTTAAATAGGTACACACGAGAATAGTGTTTTCTTCAGGGAAATGAAAGATATAATTGTCTTTGCTTCCTCCATTACTGGTATTTCAGCCTTGTCTGAATCCATGTGGATGAAAATATCGAGCAAGTATTGATAAGATTGAGAAAACACAGATAAGCGGTAGAAGAGCTACATTAATGATTCTTAATTTGTATTTATTTATTTATTTATGTATGTATGTATTTCTATTGTGTCATGAATTATGACCAGGTGACATTATATAGGTTGTGATGTCATTCACTCTTTTGCAGACACATTTCATGGAAAAGCCATGTCACCTTAATCGTGGTGCAAGAAAATTGCATGTTAGGCTGTAATTTATGACCAATGACTACCTTTCAGAGAAGCCATATATTTAGGACTCAATCTCGTCAAGTCCTTTGGAATGGAAAGTTAATTAAAACTTTAGATATAAGGCTACCCATCAAAATGATGGAGTCACATTTTTGCCAAAGATGTGGATTATTTCATAACCTTTATATCTGATGCAAGTTATAAAAGTTGCAAGCATATGTTTGCTTTTTAAAAAGTTGCGTATGCCACACTGCGTTTAACCATAAAGATGGCCTATACCCTATTTACCAAAACCACTAGTCAGAATTGTGTTATATGAGAAACAAAACGAGGTTATATTATTTGGATTCCACAGTGGTTATAGTTCATTATGGAAATTATGTCTGCTGAAGAATTTCATAATATACTTATCTTAAAATATTGTGTCTATGTACAGTGTGAGAACAGCTTCTACTTTTGTAAAGAGAATAACATATGGTGTTTTGAGTTGATATGAGGCAGGAAAAAATGATTTAAACGATTGTTTAAAAAAATAGGTGGCGTCAATGTCTCCTCTGGTGCTCGACAAAGCTTATGTTTCGAAAACGCCGGTCTTCGGGAGCACAACGTGACAATTATTTTTCCCCGAAAGAGGTCAGCTGGGGCACACTCCCTCCTCCTGCTCCCTCAAATATCTCACCTGAAATGCACTGCAGTTGTTGAATTGAGCAGACAACCCGGATTCCCCCGGGGAAATAAATAGACGGGCTTGCATAAACTGCTCGTTAGGAAGCAATCTGTATTGTGATTGTCAACATTTTTATATCTCAGTTGTGTCGAGATGTCCCCAACATCGAGAAACTCACCGACTCTAGTTCTAAGCTAAGTAGGCTATCAAGACAAACAAAAGACAAACCCTGCCTATAAGTTGCCCAACTTTGTAAACATAGACAAGGAGACAAGAATGCAAAGGTGAAAGGGCAGTACTGCTTGTTTCATACCTATTTTGCTCATTTCCATTTATCTTACAGACCTCCTGGCGAACCTATGAAGATTCATAAGTCAATTTCATTGCATGGTTAATAAAAATCTTTACAAACAGTAAAAAGCATGGGAATGTGCAACATTCAGATAAAACCATACGATAATAACATTGCTTGGTACCGAAGATACATTCATCACCCCCAAGAATGGGCGGCGGCCATGGTAGATTGGGTTGTGAATAAAACTAAACTGAAAATCTAAAATTCTTGGGATACGTGATTGATGGAACCAGTAGACACAGAGGTAAAAAACAGGTGCACAAATGGTTAAGATGGTTTAGAAACCATTGTTTTACAGGAATGCAAACAGTGGTAATGTCCAGTCGAAAACCATCCACGCTAAGATCGGTGTAGAACGTAAAAAGTGACTATTACTTGTGGCACAATGTGAGTCAAAATACACACATTTTCCTTTATTTTTAAACAAATCTTAGGACTGGCAAAAACCACTGATTTTAGTATCTTGCACACTTAGGACGACCACCTGGTAAGAAGGCAAATTCTGGACAGTGACAGTAGAAATTCAGGACCAAGGTTCAAAACTCAGGACAAAATTTCAAGTAAAAGGTCATTTTTATGGACACATCTGAGGACATTGTATGAATAAAAATAGGCAGCTGACAGACGTACAAGCCACAATAGGTTTATGTTCTTTAGTTTGCATTACACATTGGAGTGTTGAGAAAACATTCACAAATAGCTGGACAGATTTAAAGATGAAAAAACTAGTAAACATAGACTCCAAGCAGAATTTGACAGCTGACATTTTCACAATTCTACCCCTGTAACATGAATGATAGTGCCAGAGGCATCGCTCTGATGCTGAACATACTCTTATGGTTCACAGGCAGTAGCAATACTACAGAGTGTGAAAAGGAGGAGGTGAGACAAGGTGAGATGTGAGAAAGGAGAGAGGGCTATATATTGAGAGGGAGAGATAGAAGGTTGGGACAGTGAGAGTGAACAGTGAGAGAAGAGGACAGCAAGTGAGGGCCTGCCATCTGAGAGGAAAAAACTGATGGAGAAAAGAAGACAACAGAAGAATATGGAACATAAAAAAACAGATACAGAAAGATGGCGAAGGTGACAGAGAGAAAATTGAAAAGTGAAAAAAAGGTAGAAAGGGCATATAAAAGGTGAGGTAGAGGGAACCGAGAGAAAGCATGTGGCGTGAGAGAGGCAGAGACGATTGGCAAGGTAGGGGAGAGGAGGGAACAGATAGAGAAAAGGGAACCAAGAGATGAAGAGGTTGGGGGCGTGGCCAAGGAAGACGGCCGTGTAGACAAATTTGTCGGAGCTCCTCTCGACTTCCCGTTAGTTCTATCATTATCCTACCGAATCCTGCTCCGGAAAATGGCCCAAATGGCATCGGAACACGGGGCCTACCTTCCCTGATGCCTTAATAAAATGGAGAGCAGCCGAGGGTGTAAAGATCGTAAAGACGGGTGGTAGGCTCTTGGGAGCTGGGGGGCGCCATCTTGAGAGCTGAGGAGCCGTGGAAGTAGAGTGCGCAGTTCAACAGACACCGCTTTGGAGAAGACACGCAGGAGAGCCGGGGCACCGGAGGGCCGATACTGCGTGGAGACAGAGGCCCGGAGTCCGGCAAAAAGAGAAGAAGCGACCCGCCGGTGACCGCGACGAGAGGCCGGTGCGCGGGTGCACTCATGCACGAGCTGACGACGGGGAGAGCCCTGGTAGACCACATCACAGGGTAAGGAGTGCCGGCAGCGTGGGAAGACTGCACCTTGATGCGGCGGACATATAAAGGGCACGCAACACACTGAAAACATTAAGAGGGGGAACTTAAAAGCGGAGGTTCGGGCTGGCATAACACTGCACACATACACCAGGTCAATTATTGGTGCAGCTCCCGAACGGACGACACATAGCGCGGCGCTAGGCCCGCCTGCGGCTCCACATTGATTGGGGGTGAATGGGGGTTCAGGAAGCACATCCTGACCAACGAGGAAAAACAGTAACAAAGGAAGGGAGGGCGCGATTCTCCACGCAGACCATCCTAAGAGACATTGCAAAGACTCGAACAATCCGGACACAAAAAAAAGGCTGCACCCTGACAAAATAACATTAAAATATATGAAGTAGTGAGGACCAGGGTATGTGAAGACGGCAACAGGGAAGAAGATAAACACAAAGGGAACAGAACATTGCAACGACAAAGATCGACGGAGAGTAGCAAGGACGGGCGGCAGTTGCACACTTAGACCAGTGATGCAGCGCTGCTGGTAAGGACACTCTACAGGAAGTCCAGGCAAAACTGAAGCACTCCTGGAGGGTCAGCAGGAAGGCTGAGCCCAAGAAGATATATAGAATACAACGCTCTCATAGGGGAAATATTTGGGTCAAACATCACACTTAAGGAAGTGCAGGGGGAGGGGGTAAGGACTTCCTAATTCTACTAATATAAGAAGTGGCACCCCCTGAAACAATGGTGAAGGATAAGGCACCAAAAGCACAAGCTAATAAAATATCGAATTACGCACAACCAATAATACAAGATGCAGAAACGAGGGAAGAGGACACCAACGGAAGGATGGACCCACAAGAACAAACCAACACAGCTCCCCCTACACTGTCAGATGTACTTCAAACGATCCAGATAACGAGAGAAGATATGGTACACAGAATTGAAGCAGAAGCCATAGATGTTAATCTCCTACGATGTGACCTAAGGAAAGTGTCGGACAGGGTGACTACCACTGAAAACAATGTAGACACTCTTCAGAAGAAGTACGCAATCTCAGTAATACGGTGCTCGAATTTAAAAAAAAGGTAATTCAACTAGATGAGAGGGCAGAAGTCTCCGAAGGACGATCAAGACGGAACAACCTACGATTTCTTGGTTTTCCAGAGAAAGCAGAAGGCCCCTCAGCAGAATTATTTCTAGAGGACTGGATCACGAAGGAATTGACCCCTAGGAGACTCTCCAAATTTTTCAAGGTGGAAAGAGCACGTAGGGCATTAGTTCCCCCGCCCAAACCAGGCGCACCTCCACGGGCCATCATTGCCAGATTTTTTAATTATAGAGATCGCAATATCATTCTGCAGACTACCCGCACTAAAGGACAAATTCACTATGAGGGACACCCTATATCAATATATCCAGACTACACACAAAGAGTCCAAGAGCAGAGAAAAACCTTTATAGCAGTCAAGAGGAGACTTAGAGACCTGCATTTAAAATATAGTCTTATGTTCCCTGCAAAGCTACGCGTTGAACATGAGGGCTGTGTTCTGTTGTTTTTCTCAGCGTCTGAAGTAAGTGACTGGCTAGATGCCAGGGGAGAAGGAGGGAACTGCCTGGTGCCACCCACGGGTTCCGGCAGAACCCAGGAGACCAGGAATCAGATGCAGGGGCGCTGGAGATCAAAGAGACAGCTACAACCAGGAAGACAAGGCAGTCCGGGACAGATCAAAGTTCTCCAAGATGGGACACTTCTGGCCTCTGATACGGAAACTGTACCCGAATCGGATATGACATCACAGGATATGACGACAGATCCGGGAGGTTCTGGAAGTGGGCATGAATGACCAGAATCAAGAGGACATAAGGACAAACACAGATTAGTGATCAACGAACGTGTTTACATCAGGCGGGAGATTTCTTTCTTTAACATTAAGGACAAAGAGGCGGAGGTAACATTACCATAAGAAATAACTTAAGATGGAGCAGGGCAGTCGAGGGGTAGCATTTCCCCCAACAGAGGCTGAGCTTCACATGAGGAGCTTGAGGAATTACCTCCCACCCGGCGGAAACCAGTCCACTGGCCCAGCAACTATCTATAGGAACTTTAATACAAAAACCAGAGTTCAATACTTGTATAAGTTATATGAACTTGGAAAGTAATGTTATGGAAACCAAAAGTACGCACTTGTTGAGGGGGGAGGGTAATGGGGCGGTAAGTGTTGAAACTGGCATCAGTTATAATGACGGAGGTGAGAATCAAACAACTGCCCAGGGGGAGGGAGAGGGTAAGGGAAAGTTCAGTTTTCAATGTTATATTGAGTTGGGAGTAGAACACATTGTCGAGTCCAAAATACCGGTCCCATTGAAAATCCAGTATGTATGGAGGGGGGGATGGGACACACTCATGGGAGGAACAGGCGAAATGCGGATTACAACAACTAATGATGGCGGCACAAGCTCTAAAGATTGTTAGCTGGAATGTCCGGGGTATAGCAGGATTTGATAATAGGCGCCGAATACATGCCTTCCTGAAATGATATAAGGTGGCCATAGCCTGTCTGCAAGAGACTCACATATGGGGAGGTACGATTACTAGTGTAAAGAGGAGATGGAGGGGACAGATCTATGCTACCTCTTATTCAGGGTACGCAAGAGGAGCCCTAATATGGGTAACACCTGGGACTCCCTTTCAGCACTTACATCATGTCCTAGATTCAGAAGGGAGGTTTGTCATTTTACATGGCAAATGGGAGGGAAGGGAAGTATGTATTATTAATGTTTACGCACCCAATTCAGACTGTCCTGAATTTTTTCCGACAATTATGAAGGCGGCGACGCCATATATGGGCGCGGAGATTATACTCACAGGAGACTTTAATTGCATATTTGATGGTACGTTAGATAGAGAGCCCCCTAGAAATAACACGAAGCCCCGAATGACAGCATCGCTACTAACAATAATGCAGGGCATGCAGCTGAGAGACAAATGGAGAGCTAAAAACCCACATAAGAAAACATTCTCGTGCTACACCCCGGAAGCTAACACATTCAGCCGCATTGACCATTGCTGTCTGACACCTGAGCTATCAGCGGCGACGGAGGGGATAGTTTATCTGCCCCGATACCTCTCTGACCACTCGCCACTGTTATTGACACTGAAAAATGGCGAGGGCCGCCCCGCGATCCCACTATGGAGACTGCGAGCGGAGGCGCTTACTGATCCACCTTATGCATCACAAATATCACAGGCTATATCTGATTACTTCAAAGAAAACTGGGGATCCACGGCTAACAGATCTACCAAATGGGAGGCTATGAAGGTGGTAATAAGGGGGGTATGTATGAAGACAACCTATGGGGTGAAAAATCAACTGGAAAGAGATATTAAAACACTAGAAGGACAGTTGAAAAAAATGGAAGACGATTTACGTAATATAACACAATATAGCACCAAATGGAATAAAGTGAGAGAGGAATTATTGGAATCATGGACTAGGTTGGAAAAATTTAAATTCACAACATATAGACAGAGGTTATATATGGAAGGAGATAGAACTGGTGCACTATTGGCGAGACTTATAAGATCGGACAAAGAAGCTACACCTATTTTACAAATGCAAAATAAAAATGGGGATATCGTCTGTATACAGAAAGCGATCCTAGGGGAATTAGCACTTCACTTAGAATCAGTATGCAACAAAAACCCTCACCCCCCCAACCAAATAATGCAAGATTTTTTAAACACTATGAAAATACCCACACTAACGAGAGAGGAGGCTGAGGCCCTCGGGGTGCCAATTACAAAACAGGAACTGTTACTAGCCATTAAGAAACTAAAAACAGAAAAATGTCCGGGGAGTGACGGACTTCCGGCAGAATTCTACCAAAGATTTGCCCACTGATAGCTGACCGGTTACTGGAGGTCATTAACGAGGCTCTAGTAAAAAGAGTCCTACCAAAAACAATGCAAGAAGCAGTAGTGACTATGATACTTAAACCAGATAAAAAAAACCCTACTCCCGAACTCCTACAGACCAATATCACTCCTAAATCTGGACGCCAAGATCTTAAGCGGGATTTTGGCGTCCCGCCTGCTCCCATATATGTCCCAGCTTATTCATCCTGACCAGGCTGGGTTCATACCCAGACGGAATACCACTCACAATTTGCGTAGGCTGGCTCATGTATGGCATGCCCCCAGTTTAGTGGGCGAGAATTGTGCATTGGCGCTTCTAGATATAGAACAGGCATTCGACTCTGTGAAGTGGGAATATACCTGGGCAATCCTCGAAAGAATGGGGCTGGGTCAGGACTTCATCCAATGGATTAAAATAATCTATACTGACCCAACGGCCAGAGTGAAGCTACGAGGACAGGTTTCGAGACCAATTGCTTTGACGAAAGGCACCCGACAGGGCTGTCCATTATCCCCTCTTATATTCGCCATAGCGATGGAGCCTTTGGCTATTACACTGAGAGAGAAGCTGGGAAAATGGGGAATCCAATTAAGAGAGACCCTACATGTGGTCTCGATGTACACAGACGACACGTTAGTATATATGCGCCACCCAGATGAAGGAGTACCAGCTCTACTCTCAGAACTTGAAAAATTCGGAGCAATGTCCGGTCTCCGCCTTAACCGTGGGAAGATGAAATTGTTCCCTATGGGGAGACTGATTGAGCTACCGGAACACGACTTATCCAGTGTAGGGTTGATGTGGGTATCAAAGGAGGTCAAGTATCTAGGAATACAATTAATACACACCCTTACAGCCTATCTAGAGAGCAATATTGAGAAAACGATAGAAGGCATCAGGCGTTCTGTTAAATTCTGGAAGGAGCTGCCGCTATCTCTGATGGGAAGAATAGCTATAACCAAGATGGTCATACTGCCAAGATGCCTATACATCTTGCAGAACTCAATATATAAAATCCCCCTACATTATTTTAAACAATTAGAGCACTTACTGATAGAACTACTGTGGGGCAACGGAAGGAAACGTGTAAAACTTGACACCCTCCAACAAAAATGGGAAGCGGGAGGAATGGAGGTCCCGCGTCTGGAGCTCTATTATATGGGCACACAACTTCAGCATGCGGTACACTGGATGGATGAACATAACAATTGGGAGAAACAATTATTGGCGGGTACATATGGAGACATCCCCTTGCCTGAGCTCCTTATGAGGGGGGCCGGAATCCCCGAAACATACCCATACATTATTCAACATGAAGCAGCGGTTTGGGAAATGGCAATTAAACAAGTAGTTCAACATGCACCCTATGCCCCGGATATGTCACTATGGGAGGTGCAACCTTTTAAAAAGATAACGGAGTCTATGTCCCTTAAGCGATGGATGGAAGGGGGATGCCATACAATGGGAGATCTATATAGTAATAATCAATTTATAACTAAGGAAGAAGCTGAAAATATGTATGAATTAGGTAGGGGCCAATTCTTACAATACGCAAAGATTGCAGCGGTCGCCCAGGAGATATGGCCCACATTCCCACAGGAACCGCCCATCACATCGACCCTACAGGCACTACTTAACCTGGCCGTGGGACACAGACTAGTCACACATCTATATAGAGCCCTAAGAGATGATCTTCCCCAAAAAATCCTTCCTGTCCAGGCACGATGGGACGATAGGGTAGGCGAACCCCTGTCAGAAAAAGATTTGGTTAAAATACATGAGGGAGTCAGGAAGACAAGTTCCAACGCGAGATTTAAGCTTATCCAATATAATATTATTCATCAGACCTATATGACCCCCAAAACTTTAAACAGAATATACCCGGACCGCACTAACAATTGCCCTAGATGTGGACAGGCAGAAGCTCGCACAATACTGGGGGAACGTAATAGACAGAATACAAGTCACCACCGGATGGAAAATCTCACAAACAATTGTGGTAATAATATTAGGGCTGCTCCCCATGCCTAAAACTAAGAAGCTTAGTAGAAAGTTTGTTATATTGGGTCTAGTATTGGCAAAACGAAGGATTGCGATGAAGTGGCTCAGCCCGGACCCTCCCACTCTGGAGAGTTGGCTAAAAGACATGAGCAAATGGGCGACAGCGGAACTAGTTAGAATGAAAAAAATCAGGAAGGATGAAAGATTAGAAGAGGATGCACGAGCGTGGTCCCTCATGATAGCTGACACTAAAGAACCTCCTTCCCCGGACGAGGAATCACAGGGGGAAAGGGAAGAGGGCTCAGATGCAGTGGAACCGACCAATGGAGGTAATACTTGAGAACGTCAAAGAGGCTAGACGTGATTAATGTGAAGACTGTCATGCTATTTCTCCTTTTAGATGATCTGACTCGACAATGGGGGGGGCAGGAGGGGAAGTTACAATGTTTATAACGAAAATGGCATAATACCTTGTAATATAAATGTATATAGACCGAGTATCCTACAGATATTGATGTCAGGAGATTGAGACATGGAAAACAACGAAAGTAATTATGACCGTAGATACAGTGAATGTACGTGTGTTATATTAACCTTGAAATGCCAATAAAAACATTTAAAAACAAACAAAAAAGATTAAGAGGTTAGGGAGTGAACAGAGAGATTATCTGGGGGTTCACTTTGTAACTTGCATGTTAGGTCTTTCAATCCCAATTACAATGCACTATATCTTTGAAAATATGGTGCTACTCTGCTCTTTCCCTTAAACGTAATACAGCACAGCAACTTCACCTACTGTGTGAAATGTTAGTAAATATATCCCTCAAAGATATGACACAGGTGTCCATAACTAAATTTTGTTTTGGACCTTGTACAGTACTCCACTGCTTTTTGGGTAGGGTTGCGCTACTGAAACAACATATATATATATATATATATATATATATATATATATATATATATATATATATTACTGAAAAAACCATAGGTTTCAGACACGTTATAGTTAGAAATTAGCATTTAAAAAACCATTGAAATTCACTGAAAAAACCATAGGTTTCAGACACGTTATAGTTAGAAATTAGCATTTAAAAAACCATTGAAATTCACTGAAAAAACCATAGGTTTCAGGGACGTTATAGTTAGTTGGACATTTCACTCGTACAAAACCATAGAAATTCCCCCGTTATAGTTAGTTCAGCTAACTATAACTCGCACCCCACAATGCACTGCTGATGACGTCACATATTACATCATTCATGACATGGTCAGTGACATCACTGATGACATCACTGATGACATCTCAAATGACATCACTGATGACATCACTGATGACATCATCCAGTGACTGTGTGTTTCTGTAAAGTTTAAATATGTTTTATATATATGCCAAGGTGTATTGAAGAATGAGTGGGTGTATAAGTGTCTGGATGAAGGATTTAGTAGGTGCGTGACTGACTGACTGTATAAGTGAGTGATTAAATGAATGCATGGGTTAGTGACTAAACTGTCTAAATGTGTGTATCAGTATGTCTGTTGTTGTGTAAGCTGCTGCATGTGTTGGTCAATAGCTACATGAGTGTCTATATGGGTTATTGATTGGTTGCCTGAGTATTTGTATGGGAGACTGAGTGTGTGTGTGGGTAGGTGGGAGGTGTGTGACTCTGTGCATAGATGTGTGAGTGGTTGATTCACTGGATGTATGGGTTCAAGAGTGCATGTGGAAACAGCTGTATGGGCGGGTGAGTGTGTGTATGGGTGTGTTGGTGAGAGATTGGATGTCTCAGTGGTACATGTCCAAGTAACTACATATGTAAAAGGCAGTGTATGTGAGAGTTGGAGTATATAAATGACTATACGTGAGAGTCAGTGATTGTGAGAGTGGCTGTATGGATGAGTGTGTACTTGTATCAGTGATTGTATAAGAGAGTAAGTATGTGTTAGTATATGTTTGAATAAGTGAAGTGGTGTGTGTATAACTGTATAGCTGAGGAAATGGGAGTGTGATTGATTCTTTGCATGACTGACTAGGTGTGTGAGTAACTCCATGGATGAGTGGCGGTGTGTGAGTGTCTGTATAGGTGTATGAGTGCATATGATAGTGTTGTATTGATGAGTGACTGTATGTATGAGTGATTGTATGGGTGAATGAGTGGATGTGTGTGTAGACCTAGGAATCAGTGAGTGCGTATGTAGTAACTGGTATTGGTGTGTCGATGGTTTCGAAAATGGTAGTCTGTATTTTACAGTGGGTGTATCAAAGGTTATATTAGAGTGTGAGGAGGTGCATCAGATTTTGACGTGGATGATGTCATCAGTTATGTCATTTGAGATGTCATCAGTGATGTCATCAGTGATGTCACTGACCATGTCATGAATGATGTAATATGTGACGTCATCAGCAGTGCATTGCGGGGGCGCGAGTTATAGTTAGCTGAACTAACTATAACGGGGGAATTTCTATGGTTTTGTACGAGTGAAATGTCCAACTAACTATAACGTCCCTGAAACCTATGGTTTTTTCAGAGAATTTCTAAGGTTTTTTAAATGCTAATTTCTAACTATAACGTGTCTGAAACCTATGGTTTTTTCAGTGAATTTCAATGGTTTTTTAAATGCTAATTTCTAACTATAACGTGTCTGAAACCTATGGTTTTTTCAGTGAATTTCAATGGTTTTTTAAATGCTAATTTCTAACTATGCCTACAAAGTTAGGACATGTAAAGAAAGAGGAAGAAAAGCGCAGAAAGAAGCAAGACAAATGCAGGAAGAGGCACAGAAGTCCAGAAAGACGAAGAAAAGTGCAGGAAGAAGCAAGAGATGTGCAGAAAGAACCAACAGAGGAGCAGAAAGTACTCCTGTGCCCCCAACTTTTTACTGACAGGTACTGGTGGTAACTGACTCTGACTAACCAGGACCGGAGCCAGTGCTATGCTAAAAGACACTTAGAATACAGTGAAAACACCTACATACGCTAGGGAACACTATGCGTTGGGGTACCCCTGTAATTAGCATGACCTCCTCTGTATTTGCCATGAATTAGTGCCTGGGTCATTTCATGAGTACATGGGTAGTGACTGGATGATTAGAGTACTGCAAGGAGAGTGCATGGTGAATTTATAAGTGCTTGGGTTTTGGTGGAGTGATTGGATAAGTACATGGTGCTGGCTGGGTGATTGAAAGAGTGCATGGGTACTGACAGGGCGATGGCTGGACTGCATGGGTAGTGCTCAGAGGATTGTAGTAGTGCATGTGTTAGTGCCTGGGTCATTCCATGAGTACATGGGTACTGACTGGAGGATTAGAGTACTGCAAGGAGAGTGCATGGTGAATTTATAAGTGCTTAGGTTTTGGTGGAGTGATTGGATAAGTACATGGTGCTGGCTGGGTGATTGAAAGAGTGCATGGGTACTGACAGGGCGATGGCTGGACTGCATGGGTAGTGCTCAGAGGATTGTAGCAGTGCATGTGTTAGTGCCTGGGTCATTGCATAAGTACATGGGTACTGATTGGATGATTAGAGTACTGCAAGGACAGTGCATGGTGAATTTATAAGTGCCTGGGTTTTGGCGGAGTGATTGGATAAGTACCTGGTGCTCGCTGGGTGATTGGAGGAGTGCATGGGTAGTGACAGGGCGATGGCTGGACTGCATGGGTACTGCTCAGGGTATTGTAGCAGTGCATGAGTTAGTGCATGGGTCATTGCATGAGTGCATGGGTAGTGACTGGATGATTAGAGTGCTGCAAGGAGAGTGCATGGTGAATTTATAAGTGCTTGGGTTTTGGCGGAGTGATTACATAAGTACACACATGTCACATCAGGCCCCGCCCCCTCCCTTCACCACTGTGCAAACGTGCCCCCTGGCGGGTTTTAATTTGGGGGATTAATTCCCCTTGAATCCTGAGGGTCCCTGGGAGCCAACTAGCCCACCAGGTACCTCCAGTAAGCGCCACAGAGCTGCGTTGCAGAGAGGTGGTCTGAGGCCATGCCCCTTTTTACACCTCTCTGCAACGCAACTCCGTTGCGCTTACTGGATGTACCTGGTGGGCTAGTTGGCCCCCAGGGACCCTCAGGATTCAAGGGGACTTAATTCCCCAACTTAAAATGCGCCACAGGGTGCGTTTGCACACTTGTCACATCAGGCCATGCACCCTCCCTGCACTACTGTGCAAACGCACACCCCCCTGGTGCGTTGTAAATTGGGGGATTAAGTCCCCTTGAGTCCTGAGGGTCCCTGGGGGCCAACTAGCCCACCAGCTACCTCCAGTAAGCGCCACAAAAAGGGGGCGTGGCCTTGGACCACCTCTCTGCAACGCAGCTCCCTGGCACTTACTGGAGGTACCTGGTGGGCTAGTTCACCCCCAGGGACCCTCAGGATTGAAGGGGACTTAATCCCCCAATTTACAATGTGCCAGAGGTGCGTTTGCACACTTGCTATGTCAGGCCCCGCCCCCTCCCTGCCCCACTGTGCAAACGCGCCCCCTGGCGCGTTGTAAATTGGGGGATTAATTCCCCTTGAGTCCTGAGGGTCCCTGGGGGCCAACTAGCTCACCAGGTACCTCCAGTAAGCGCCACAGAACTGTGTTGCAGAGAGGTGTAAAAAGGGGCATGGCCTCTGAACACCTCTCTGCAACGCAGCTCCCTGGTGCATACTGGAGGTACCTGGTGGGCTAGTTGGCCCCCAGGGACCCTCAGTATTCAAGGGGAATTAATTCCCCAACTTACAACGCGCCAGGGGGCGCGTTTGCTGAGTGCTGCAGGGAGGGGGTGGGGCCTAGCCGCGATGCCGGCTTTAAAAAAAAATTTTTTTAAAGAAGGGGGGCTGTGTGGCCCCCCTTCTCTTTCCTTTTTTTGGGCCCTGGGGACCCCTTCCCCAGGGGCCTGACCCCTTTTTAAAAAAAAAAAAAAAATGTAAACGGGAAGGGGGCCGCGTGGGCCCCCCTCCCGTGGCCAATTCCGGCCCCGGGGACCCCATCCCCCAGGGCATGGCCACATATATTTTTTTTTAAGGAGGGGGGCTGCGTGGCCCCCCTCCTGAGGCCTCTATTGGCCCCGGGGACCCCATCCCCCGGGGCCGGCCTTTATTTATAAATTTTTTTATTTGGGGAGGGGGGCCGCGTGGCCCCCCTCCCGGGCCACTTCTGGCCCCGGGGACCCCATCCCCCGGGGCCTGGCCATCCTTTTGTTTTTTATTTTTGGGAGGGGGGCCGCGTGGCCCCCTCCTCAGGCCAATTATGGCCCCGGGGACCCCATCCCCCGGGGCCTGGCCTCTCCGTTTTTTAAATAATATTCACAGGGGAGGGGGGCCACGTGGCCCCCTCCCGGGCCACTTCTAGCCCCGGGGACCCCATCCCCCGGGGCCTGGCCTCACCGTTGGGGACTGTGGGGGGAGCCCCAATGCCCCCACGGTCCCGCCAGCTCCCTGCGTCCTGCGGTAGCCAGCATTGCTTTTCCACACGGGGTGCTGCTGACATGCAGCTCCCCGTGTGGAAAAGCAATCAGCTTTGGATTTTGGAAGCGAGAGCAGGTTTCCCTGCTCTCGCTTCCAAAATCCAAAGCAAGTTTGCTATGAAAGGGCGGGAGCCGCACGGCTCCCGTCCTGCCATAGCAAACAGCAGTGTCCCGGGGGTGGGCACCCCGGGACACTGCAGGAGCCAGCCCTGGGGGGTGGCGGTCCCCAGGGCCATCAAGGGCTCCAGGAGGGGGGCCGCGCGGCCCCCTCCCTCCATTTCAAAGCCCCGGGGAGGTGGTGGTCCCCGGGGCCGGGGGGCCACTACGGACCCCCAAATCTCAATATTAAGTGCCCCGGGGAGGTGGTGGTCCCCGGGGCAGTGTGGGGGGGCTTGAGCCCCCCCACACTAATTATTTTTTTAGCCCCGGGGAGGTGGCGGTCCACAGGGCTCGGGGGGGCCACGAGGTCCCCCCGTCAATTATCATAAATGCTCCAGGGAGGTGGCAGTCCCCGGAGCAGCGTGGGGGGGTTGGGACCCCCCATGCATTTCTTTAGGTAGCCCCGGGGAGGTGGCGGTCCCCGGGGCTACGGGGGGCTGTGTGCCCCCCCGCATTTATTTTAATAAGCCCCGGGGAGGTGGTGGTCCCCGGGGCTGCGGGGGCCCCCGCGGGCCCCCGCAACATTATTTATAAGTGCCCCCGGGACCTGGCCCACCCGGGGGCTTTTTGAATACGAAGCGCGGGAGCCCGCGCTTCGTTTTTTTTTTTTCGTCCGGATTCGCGCACCCAGCGCGAATTCGGCCGATTTAAAAAAAAATAAATGCTTTTCTTGGCCCTGGGGGTCCTTGTGGGACCCCCTGAGCAGGCCTAGGGGGTCAGGGTGTTTCTACCCTGCCCCCTTTTCTTTTTTTCACCTTTGTTTTACTGTTTTCTTGTGACTCGGTTCTACCGAGTCACAAGATGGCTGCCAACACTTCCTGGTTTGGAGTGTTGGCAGCCAATTACAGTGAAGCTCGTGGTCAGGAGGGTTCGCGAATCCACCGCGGCCATAGATATCGAAACTTTTATTTTTTGAATTTCTCACCAACTACTGAACGGATTTACACCATTTTTAAAAAGGACGCTTTCTGAACTAAGCACTACCTTTTTGCCAAATTTGGTGTAATTCCGTTCAGCAGTTCGAGCTGTAGCCGTGTCTAAAGTTTCCTATGGGAAATTGATTTTCTGACCCCTATTTTTTAATTTCTCAGGAACTACTGAACGGATTTACGCCATTTAACAAAAAGGACTCTTTCTGAACCAAGGGCTACCTTTTTGCCAAATTTGGTGTAATTCCATTCAGCAGTTCGGGCTGTAGCCGTGTCTAAAGTTTCCTATGGAAATTAACATGGAGAAAACACGTTTTGGGACCCCCCTTTTTTCTCGGCCCCCGCTTGGCAAATCACCCCAAAACTTTCAAGACAGGAGCTGACCAGAGCGCCCCACTAGTTTTGAAAATTTCGCGAAGATTCGTCAAGCGACGCTAAAGTTATTGGGAAAACAAAAAATGCTTTTCCTATGGAAAATAGGTCCTAACTATAACTACCTACTGGCGACCGCCAGTAGGTAATATATATATATATATAAATATATATTCACTGAAAAAACCATAGGTTTCAGAGACGTTATAGTTAGAAATTCGCATTTAAAAAAACCATAGAAAGTCACTGAAAAAACCATAGGTTTCAGGGACGTTATAGTCAGTTGGACATTTCACTTGTACAAAACCAGAGAAATTCGGCCGTTATAGTTAGTTGAGCTAACTATAACTCGCGCCCCCGCAATGCACTGCTGATGACGTCACACATTACATCATTCATGACATGGTCAGTGACATCACTGATGACATCACTGATCTATGGTTTTATTTCTAACTATAACGTCCCTTAAAACCTATGGTTTTTTCAGTGAATTTCAAAGGTTTTTTAAATGAAAATTTCTAACTATAACATCCCTGAAACCTATGGTTTTTTCAGTGAATTTGAAAGGTTTTTTAAATGCTAATTTCTAACTATTCCTACAGAGGTAGGACATGTGCAGAAAGAGGAAGAAACGCACAGAAAGAAGCAAAAGAAATGCAGAAAGACGCAACCGAAGTCCAGAAAGACGGAGAAAGGTACAGAAAGAAGCAAGAGATATGCACAAACAACCATTAAAGGTGCAGAAAGAGGCCTTGTTGCAAAGTCATCCTGTGCCCACAACGTTTTGATGACTGGTACTGGTAGTAACTGACTCTGACTAACCAGGCCCGGAGCCAGTGCTATCCTGAAAGACACTTAGAATACAGTGAAAACCCCTACATACACTAGGGTACACTATGGGTTGGGGTACCCCTGTGATTGGCATAACCTCCCCTGTAAGGCCCTAGTATATAATAGGGCAGGGGGATTAAAACTACCTCTAAGTCAGAGGTGCAGAAAGAGGCAAGAGAAGTGCAGAAAGAAGCAACAGAGGTGCTGAAAGAGGCAAGAGAGGTGCAGAAAGAGGCAAGAGAGGTGCAGACACAGGCAAGAGAAGTGCAGAAAGAGTCAAGAGAATTGCTGAAAGAAGCAACAGAGGTGTAGAAAGAAGCAAGAGAAGTGCAGAAAGAGGCAAGTGAGATGCAGAAACAGGCAAGAAAGGTACAGAAAGAGGGAAGACGAATGCAGAAAGAGGCAACAGGGGGGCAGAAAAAAGCAAGACAGGTGTAGAAAGAAGCATGGGAAGTGTAGAATGAAGCAATAGGGGTGCAGAAAGAGGCAAGAGAAGTGCAGAAAGAAGCAACAGAGGTGCAGAAGGAAGCAAGAGAACTGCAGAAAGAGACAAGAGAGTTGCGGAAACAGGCAAAAGAGGTACAGAAAGATGTAACAGAGGTGCAGACAGAGGCAAGAGAGGTGCAAACAGGTAAAAAGGGTACAGAAATTTGCAAGAGAGGTGCAGAAAGAAGCAAGTGCAGTGCAAAAGAACCAACAGAGGTGCAAAAAGAGGCAAGTGAGGTGCAGAAGGAGGCAAGAGAACTGCAGAAAGATGCAAGAGAGTTGCTGAAACAGGCAAAAGGGGTGCAGAAAGAGGAAACAGGTGGGCAGACTGAGGCAAGAGAGGTGTAGAAAGAGGCAATAGGGGTGCAGAAAGAGGCAAGTGAGGTGCAGAAAGAAGCAAGATAAGTGTAGAAAGAAGCAACAGAAGTGCAGAAAGAGGGAAGAGGGGTGGAGAGAGAGGCAAGAGGGGTACAGAAACACCCACATTTAGCAATAAGTAACAGGTGACCATTCTAGGTTTGCAAAGGGCCTTCCAACACGCTGTAACATTTGTCCCTGCATTTTCGGTGACGTTTGAGCCGTTGGAGATAGAAACAAGGCTTTTTTCGTTCAAATCTACAGATTAGGGAGCAGATGATGAATTATGTGGCTAATGCGGAAAAAGTATATTTGTGAGAAAGTCGGTGCAGCCAAACAGTCGCATAATTCCAGTGACCCTGCTCATACCTCTGACTAGGTCCAGAAGTGCTCCTCAGTGATTCCTTCTTTTTTTTGTCTCATTGAGTTCATAGTTGAGTTTCTATGGAAACGAGGAAGACTAAACCTGACATTACCACTCCACAACACAGACTAACATACCACATAATTACTCTCCATAACACATAATCCCACTCTACATAATTCCTATAAAATAAATACCACATACTTTCTATCCACATAATTTCACTGCACAACTTACCACATAATTCCACTACACACAACATACATCCACTCCACTCCGAAAAACATTAAAAAACTTTTACATTTACATTGCCAATAGCTCTAACTCTCGCAAATGCGAAACCTATAACATTGCAAACACTTCTTTAACTAGTGAGAGTAAGGGTGTGAGCGAGTGTTCCTCCCTTCAAAACGATCTATTTTATTCATTGGAGAAATTCCTTTCAATTACACAATACAGTAGTACCAGTAGGATTGAGTGAAGGTAGATGTTCTATTTTCATTTGCCACTTTGTAAATCCATTTCACTCTTTTTTGTCATATTTGATGAAAATAGTTTTTAAGAAAAGGGGGACAGCCGACACGTGTTTCGCCCTATATGGCAAGTTGAGCCAGGGCTTTCTCAAGGCTATTTGTTATGTTCAAAGGTCAGATTCTGATGAGAGTAGAATACATTCCAATTAGCTTCATGATAATAATTTTAAAAATATCCAAAATTCGAGATATATAAATTGAGTCCCAGGATAAATCCGTCCAAACTACATTGGACGGATTTATCCTGGGACTCAATTTATATATCTCGAATTTTGGATATTTTTAAAATTATTATCATGAAGCCCCCTCCCTTCAAGTACAAAGCCCCGGGAGGTGGTGGTCCCCGGGGCCGGGGGGCCATAACGGACCTCCGAATTTGCATATTTAGTGCCCTGGGGAGGTGGTGGTCCCCGGGCGTGTGGGGGCTGGAGCCCCCACACACATGTTTTTAAAAATAAAGAGAGCCCGGGGAGGTGGCGGTCCCCGGGGCTGCGGGGGGGCTGCGTGCCCCAGCGTTTAATTTGCAAAGCCCCGGGGAAGTGGTGGTCCCCGGGGCATGTGGAGGGGCTGGAGCCCCCCCACACACATGTTTTTTAAAAATAAAGAGAGCCCCGGGGAGGTGGCGGTCCTCGGGGCTGCGTGGGGGGGCAGGAGCCCCCCACGCTTGTTTTTAAAACAAAGCCCCGGGGAGGTGGCGGTCCCCGGGGCTGCGGGGGGCCGCGACCCCCCCGCATTCAATAAACTAAGCCCCGGGGAGGTGGCGGTCCCCGGGGCTGCAGGGGCCCCCGTGGGCCCCTGCTAATTAAATAGGCATTGCCCCCGGGACCTGGCCCACCCGGGGGCTTAAGAATAACGAAGCGTGGGAGCCCACGCTTCGTTTTTTAAAAATTTTCTCGGCCGGATTCGCGACCCCAGCGCGAATTCGGCCGATTTGTTTTTTTTTAAATGCTTTTTTGGGCCCTGGGGGTCCTTGTGGGACCCCATGAGCAGGCCTAGGGGGTCAGGGTGTTTGTACCCTGCCCCCTTTTCTTGTTTTTCACCTTTTTATTTACTCTTTTCTTGTGACTCGGTTACCGAGGCAATGGCAATGCTCACTTTCTGATACTTACTCACTTTGAAGGTTTCCAAATTTGAAGACTCAGTCAACTTTGGGGTCGCGAGCTTTGTGGGTCTCTCTCATTGAGGACACTTTTGTTTCCAGTCACTCTCTTAGGAGACTTTTACACATTAGCAGTACTCACCATGTGCTCCACTTCAAGGTTGGCTCACTTTGGGAGGTGGTCACTTTTGGGGGGTTTCTTCCATGGAAATTAACCCTCTTTGTGGTATATTTCAAACTTCACTCTTTTCTGCTCTTTATCTCTTCATATCCCCTTATTAACCATTGTCAATTCTATGACCATTGGGAAATACCAATGCTTACACAAGAAATCTCTATTTTATATACCTGTCTCTTCACATCTGCGACCAATTAACCCTCCATCCATCCCCCCAATTAAGACACATTTCTATATAGCAGTTTTTTATTACTGTTATCTTTAGTCTAATCAGATGACAGGTGGATCTGTTGATTGTTTCTTCACTCCTTTTTGAACGCTTAATTGTTTATGTTTGCACACCAATGTTATTGGTGTCTTTTCTTACAATGCTACACAGGGTAGTTCAACAGTACACTTATAAAAGAATAGAACAGGGCACATGAAACCAACACAGCCTATTATGCATTAAATGGTAGCTGTCATTGCTTCTAGCAGTAGAGGTTGTTGGCGGGAATTTATTTCATAGATTATTTTCTACTGCTGGAGGGAGCCATAGCAGTTCTGCTTCATAGGCTAGCCTCAGCTTGAGGCTTTTACTACTGATGCCTATTCTGTAACTCCTTGGTGTGGCCAGGGACAGTTGCATGGCTGCTGCCTCTGCTGTGCCTGTTCTCGGAACGCGAGGGAGGCTTTCAATTGTAGTTTTGCTTTGGTATTTGGGTCTGGGCCTAGCATTCGAGGCTGTGGCATTTTGTGATGGGCTAGCATATAATGGCTCCTCCTTGGTAAGGCTCCGGACATATTGTTGTTGAAGCCCACCTTATTTATGAGAAGTGTTGCATCACTGCGTGAAAACAGCGGTGCAACACTTTTCAGTGCGCCCTCCTTGCGACACCATGGATGCGCCAAATTTAGTGTACAGCGCTCCATGTCGCAAGGATTTACAGATACGTCACTATTCCTGACGTATCTGTAAATGCAGTAATGATGCATTGCTGGAGTGTGTCGCAAAAGTGACGCTACTCCAACAATGGGTCATTACACATTGGCAAGTCCCATGTTAAAGACACCTGCATCAGTCTTACGCCTGCTGTGAGGCAGGTGTAACATTTTGATACAGTGGCGTCCTAGAAGTCGCGTAGAGAAATCTCATAGATTTCACTGCGCCACTTCTATGACCCTTTTTTGCGGTGTAATGCCCACCCTGCATACTTTATACCTGAATCAGGTATAATGTAGCGCAGGGCTTCACAAAGTGACGCATCTGCTTAGATGCACCACTTTGTAAATATGGCGCAACGTGGCAGATTTTTTACGCCACAGCTGCATCACAAAAAGTGGTGCAAAAGTGGCGCAAAGGGCTCATATATAAGCCCCTAAATGTGTGGTAACTAAAATATACTTACACCTATCTAATCTAGCAACTATTTTGTTATATTATTTTATTGACCTTATTGTTTACTTTAGCACTTATTTTAGGGTGTTTTCACTTTGGTGATGTCACTTGCGGTGATGTCATGGGCTCAAAGGTAATGTGACATCATTTCCTGTCAGGCCATGTGGGCCAAAGTTATGTGATGGCACTTCCTGTGATGTTATCAAGGTGTCACAAATGGTGTGATGTCACTTCCGCTACCCTTGAGATTTTGGTGAATCGATATCCATGTTGTCACTCACAATGTCATTTTAATGTCCTCTGATTTGCTTTTTCATCCTCGCAGAGCCTGACAATTTGAGAAGGCGAAATGCCTTTGTAACACCAGGCATAGTATTAATCAAATGAATTACATATTTGTTAGTAACAAAAAATAGTATACCTTTTAGGGTTCATGAAGATAGTCAGTATCTCCAGTGAGATACAGCCTATCATTTACATCTGAGGGTCCCTGTGGGCCCACATGAGTAGCAGAAGCAATGATGGAGTAGAAGTTTCCATTTCTCTACAGCCCTCTTAAAGACAGCACAGTACTATATAGAACGTGACACTAAAGTTAATTAGTAACTTTTAATATGTGCATTTTGAATATAATCAGGCTTCTTATGTACATTTTAACAAAACTGACCTGTGTCAGGCCTTACTCAGTGAAGGCTGGGCCAGGTATAGACACCCCATGCCTCAGTAGAGGTCAAATTCAATGTGCTGAAATAGTAGAATATTTGGGGTTCACGCCATGGTGTTGGCATCCATGAGAGTTACAACATTTGCAGACTTTTTTGTAGGATTTAAAGACTATTTTGTATCACGTCAGCATTTTTATTAGTAGCGTGCAGGGCTGGGCAACTTAGTTTCTTGAAGCTTTTTATAAATCTTCACAAACTTTGTGAAGTTTACAGAGTCGGCAATGCAGATAGGTCTCTGTTTTTAAAGCAAGCAAGGCCAAAGCTAATTGGCCTGTCTAGTAAATAAAAATGCAAGCCGGGCCTATCGGCTTTCCCGGCTCTTTTGTCCAAAGCACCTGCTTGTCTGGTCAGCCCTTCAATTCGTAGTTCGCAAGCCCCGCCCTCCCTGTCCTCCATGGTACACACGACCACACCAGAACACTAGCCCCTCTCTACACGAGACACGAATACACCAAGCATTGCACTGGGCAAGTTCAGCCATTTGCAGCGTTTGCTAAAATAACACCTTCAGATCTATTTTAATACATTTCATGCGTATCTGACTCAGCAATCTTTAATGTGACTTTAGGGGAAAACCATCTGACAAGTCAACGAAAGTTGATATATTTATGCAAAATTATATGTAAAAAGAAACACATTCAAAAAGCATGGTATCTGTGGCAAACGTAACCACGGTTTCAGTCACCCTATTTAACTTGAAGTGTGCTTTTTTTATTGTCATTTGAAGTTGCAATCTGGCATTTTTTATCTATCTCAAAATTGAAATTAGGAAACTGGCGGCATTAATATGCGCATAGTGCGGAGTTAACGTTGATAATGCAGACCAGCCAACCCAAGAACAGTTGTCACCGTGAGAGTGTACAGGGAGAAGGGCGAGTGCACTTAGAGAGGCGGCTTAGTCATGGCCTAAACCATGACCCATGGTGGGGCCTAAACCACCATAGCTACCCTCCCCCACAGCAATAATGAACTCACCTGGCTCCAACTCCCATGTCCCAGGGAGGTTTTAACTGGAGCCCAGCTGTGTAGAGCATTCACATCTGAGCTGGACCTACCTTCAGTCCAAAGGTTTCCAGCACACTGTATAATTGTGCCTCTTCCCCACGTAACCCTGTGGTGAGGCATGAAACTGTGGGGCATATTTACAAAACCCTCAGCGACACTTGAGAGTCACTTTTTTTTCGCTCTGGTGGGGCAGCGACATTTTCCATATTTACAAGGTGGCGCTAAGCCACTTTGCATGGCTTAACAACACCTTGTAAACATGCCCCTTTCCGCCGCAGTCCTCTGCGGCAAAGGGGCGTGCAATGGGTGTTGCTGTGGGCATTCCACTGCAACACCCCTTGCTTTTTGACGCTGCCCCAGATTTACAAGGCTGAGGCAGCGCCAAAAACTAACAGCATGGATTACAAGGCATTCATATGGCGCAACAAGGAGAAATTATGAATTTCTCCTTGTTTTTTGCTCTTTCCATGTGTGCTGCATTCTGCAGCACACATAGAAAGTGCAAATCGCCATTATTGATTGTTTATGTGCAGGAATATGTCCCTTCCTGCACACAAACAATCGTCCCTGCAGCGCAGGCACCCTTGCAACATGGCGGCAGGGTGCCTCCACTGGCGCTAGGCAGTGCGCCAGCGCAAGGGGAAACACAGGGGTGCGCTGTATTCTAGTGAATACGGCTCATTCCTGCGTTTTGAAAATGTCTGAGCGTGGGGCTTCCAAATTTGGCGCAGCTCCGCGCTCCAACATTTTCTTGTGACTATG
Organism: Calotriton arnoldi; assembly: GCA_963921515.1. Taxonomy (NCBI): domain Eukaryota; kingdom Metazoa; phylum Chordata; class Amphibia; order Caudata; family Salamandridae; genus Calotriton; species Calotriton arnoldi. Next base: position 206,342 of record CAWUFW010008828.1, on the reverse strand, counting down.
CCCCTGTTTGTCACACAGCAGCACTGCGAGAGGCGGCAGGCCTGTAATGTGATTGCACCTCAGATGAGGAATAGCCAGGGCGTGTGGCGGCAACTTCCACTTCTCAGTAGCTCAACCACATGCTTCTGCGAGGTTGTCCTGCTGCTCAATATTGTATTGTGGGCAAGTTACTTTAAAGAAAGGAGAGATAGCTCAATGAATGAAAGGGTGAAAGCATTCCTTCACAGGTCATGAGTTTGAATTCTGGCGAGGCCAACTCAGAATTCCACCCTCCCGAGGTTGTACATCCATCAGCATTAGATTGGGTAATGGGTAACAAGTGCCTTTAGAGTGCTTAAAATGCCTGAATGGGTTATGAGGCACTACATAAAAAGATTATTGTTAGTTTAGGTACACATTTTGATTCTCTTTATGAAGAGGTAAGCAAGTGCATCTGCATGACTGCATTGTTAGATTTCTCCAGTTTTTTGTGTACTTTCCACTTTTTCAGACTTACCTTAATGCTAAGTACTTGTAGTGGAAGAGGTGTGACGCAGCGGCCAGGGTGCCTGACTCCGGACCACGGGCTTCACGGTTCAATCCCCGGTGCCGGCGGCAGGTTAGCCCAGCACCATGTGACTCTGGGCAATATCTTGCTTAATCTTCCCGAGGGCCCCCAGTGCCGGGACAACTCTCCGGAGGTAGCTGTGCGCTTTACAAATGCTGGTATTTCATTTATTGTATTATTATCACGTTTACGTTTCCAAGCCTGACCACAAATCACCACCATTAAATACAATGGATTTCAGATCCACATCTTCAGTGAATGGAAGTAAAACCAAAATGTACTCCCCAAATAGAACTTTGTCACCAAAATTCAATTACAATGCCATCAACAGCTTCCAGTGGAAGTAGAAATAACTGAAAAATATTACATAATTTTTCTCTTGCAAGTAGTTTAAAAAAAAAGGCCCAATATTTCACTATCAAACTACATGCAGGGCTTCCAGGGTTTGTCTAATAGTTAATTTTTTATTTATCTTTGTGACGTGTGTATCTCTTCTCACAACTGCTTCGCAAATGTGTATTGATTGCTCGCTATTGATCATAATGCAGCTATGTAAGCTGACAAAGTTGGGGCATATTCACAACGAAATGGTGCAGCGCGGCGCTGCAAGCAATTTAGCTGCCCCTCGCTGCATCATTTAAAAAGCACAGGGATGCACCCTATTTACAAGAATAAGGCCTACGCCTGTGTTTTCCCTTGCGCTGGTGCTAAGAAAGCTGCCTAGCGCCAGCGCAGACTCCCTTGCACCATGGTGCAAGGGTGCCTGCGTTGCAGGGATGATTGTGTTTGTGCAGGAAGGGACACCTTTCTGCACAAAAACAATCATCAAAGGTGTTTCGCGTCTTCTATGTGTGCTGCAGAATGAGCAAAAAACAAGGAGAAATAAAAGTATTTCTCCTTGTTGCGCCACTCTAACTCCTCCTTTTGAAAGGCGTTAGATTTTGGTGCTGCCTCAGATTTACAGTTCCTTGTAAATCTGGAGCAGTGTCAAAAAGCAATGGGTGTTGCTTGGGAACGCCCACAGCAACACTCATTGCACGCTCCTTTCACGTAGAAAACAGTGGCGAGGCTGGCCATATTTACAAGGTGGAGTTAAGCCATGCAAAGTGGCTTAGACCCGCCTTGGAAATATGCAGCAGGGCAGTGCGCCACCGGAGTGTCGGAAAAAGTGACGCTCTGGTGGCGCAATGCCCTTGAAAATATGCCCCGTTGTGTTTAAGATGTTGCAGTCACATGATGCTGAAATCGTCCAAGAGTTGGAGTGCGAACTATGGTGAACTCCTTTGTCTCGTATGAGGAACACGGTAAAGCCACGATTGTGGAGTATCACTTGATGTCACATGCATTATGTTTAATGTTGTACAAAAACTCAATAAATACAATAATAAACAAAACTCCATTCAGGACGACAGAAAATCTCCTCATAAAAATGCAGGGGAGGGAGCCAGGAGTGATGAAGGGAGCAGGAGGGGGAGTGATGACATGGGTGAGAGGTGAGTGTGATCGCATTGGATAGTGATGGAGAAGAGGGAAAGCTGATTATGGAGCTGTTAGTGAGAGTTGGGGAGGTATGTGGTAGGTGGTAGCAATGATGGGGAGGGAGCCATGATGGTGGGAGCAGTGACTGGGCGGGAGATGGGTACAATGACCTTCGAAAGCATGCAAAGAGGGAAAGTTGTTGCAGCTGGAAGGCGGGAGTGATGATGGTGCTGGGAGGTGCAAGCGATGACGGGGCAGGAGGTGGGAGCTATGATGGAAAGCAGAGCACACAGGGAAAGCTGATGATGGATCAGGAACAGGGAGCGATGATCAGGGCATGAGGCCGCAATGATCAGGGGCGGCTCCTCCATAATGGCGGAGGAGCGTCGCCCCACTGACAGCAGATGATAAATAAAACAATATTAAAACATTATTATTGTTTTATTTATCTGTGTTTGCACTGCTTATGTGGGAGTAGGAGGTGCGGGCCGGGCCATGGCAGGGAGGAGTAGTAAGTGCGCATATCAGTTTGGCCGGCTGTCTTAGGCCAGCGAAACTGACATGCACACTTATGTTTCTCCAACCCAGCTATGTTGTACAGCCGGGTTGGAGAAATGCTACAGGCTCCCAGGCACTGTCTGAGCGACAAACAAGGCCCCTTAGACCAATCCTGGTGCTGCTCTCATGCTATGAGAGCAGCGTCTGGATTGGGTGGGGTGCCTGTGCTTTCAGGCCCATCCACTACGGAGGAGAGCAGCAGGAGGAGCGAGGCGACCAGCAGCGGGAGCGTGGCCGCGTGGCAGGTAAGGGATTTTTTCTTTTATTTCCCAACCCCTCCTCACCCCCCCCAATGATGATGGTGTCTACTGGAAATTAATGGTATTTTGCCCAAAAGCCTTTATTTTTCTAATGCAATTTCCATTGTGAGAAGAGGCGTTTTCTGAAATTCTTACAGAAGCCCAAATGGGTAAACTGAGCAATTCAATCAAAGCCTGTAAGGTTCTCCAAAACGGCTTGGGGCACAGGGGTGGTTGGTGAATAGGGGCACTAGGGGGCGACCCACCAGCACACACAGGAGAAGCTCCCGGTTCCTCACCCAGGAATGTAGACATACAACTGACAGACTTGAGAGTTTTTTTTTATATATTCAGTGACCTGTTTGCTGACCGCACAAAGTCTGCATGTCAGCAGCACAGGGGACAGGGCAAGGGATCCTATGGACTGCACCTGTGTGTGGGGCGCGTTTCTTGTCAGCTCTCTTCACACATCCACAGTGCAGCAACGTGCCTGGTCATGTCCTGTGCAGTTAAGCCATGTTAAAGACTGGAGCCTGCTCAGGCATTTGAGTTCTTGTCATCACACTCACCCCAAGCCCTATCAGAAGGCAGAATAGAGCAGTAGTGAAGAAGGGTCAGCTCCCAGCCGTCTCCTGTCTTATGATAGGGCTGTCCGTAGGGTCATCACACTGAAAAGATCAGACTCATGGAGTCTGCCTGAAGAGCCGAGCCGACGCTTATAAGTCCATGGGGAGTAGAAGTGCCTCCTAGCTGTTTTCTCAGTTTGCACTAGTGCTTTTCAAAGATGACAGAGCTCAGGGGTAGTAAGCACTATACAAAGACAAAAACAATATAAAACAACTGGTATTTTTTGTCCTGGACTATTTGAACATTTTTTGAAAGATAAACTTGGGCAGGCAGCATGATACCATTTTTGCATTTTCCCGACGTGATTTGGTGCATACTTCATTCATTGTTTACCTGTCTCCTACCAGCAGATGGCCTTGTACGAGGCAGGCGTTGGGGTGTTCTTTCCATCGGTGTTAGTGCACGCTGCCTTCTTGAGTGGATGCTCGTCTCTTTGTGTTAATGAACTTATCATTGGGCTTGACTTGTGGTTACAACCTTCCACAGACATCATTCTTAAGGGATGTGAACTACATCGCACAGATGAGCCCCTAAGTACGCCAAACGTAGTCAGTGATTGATAAATACTTTTGAGAGATTGTTGGCTTTTGCTGACAAAGTATTTCTGGGGCTGCAGCGTTTATATTACGGTATTCTTTAAAATGCGGCATGCAGTCACACTTTAAAAGGTTGTTTCCTGGACAACCTTTCAAGTCGACGAGCTAACGCACACGCAGCCACGCACACGTGAACGCATGCACGAGCACAGTATGGACGTCGTGCGAGGCAACAGCTTAGAAATGTTTAACTATTACAAACCACATTCCGTTGGTAAGTTCACACTGGAATTTCCATTGTTACTGGCACACCAACTCTCGCATTCTCGAAGCTTCTGTCAATGGCGTATTGTTCTTTCCCCACACATTGAAGCTTTCTCCGGCGTAACTCTTCTTCTCCGTTTGTGCCTGTCAGTGAACGGCTGTAGTGATAGGAAAAGCTCGCTTAGTGTCATCGGTTTTCAAAGCTATTTTTCTTGTACTAACGCTACATGGGCGAAGTGAACATGCCAGGCACATTACAGTAAACTGTTCAGTATTTCAGATCCAGGCGGGAATCCATCACAGAGATGTGACGTCACGAGACCAGGCAGCCAGGATAAACTTTTCATAGTGTTTAACGGTAATAGCACACAGGGGCGGCTCCTCCATGTGGGCGGAGGAGCGTCGCCCCACTGTTTTCTCGCAGTGCGAGAAGCAGAAACATAAAATGGTATTATTTAAAATACCATTTTATGTTTCTGCTTCTCGCACTGCGAGAAAGCAGAAGGGTTTGTTTGGGGGCGGGTGGCTGGGCGGTCCTGCTCGATGGCAGGGGAGGAGTGGCTTGCCCACTCTGAGGGCGCTGACTGTTTGGTCGGCCCAGTCATACGCACTCTCCCTTTTATCCATGTAGGCTGCATGCAAAATAAATAATGCCATTATCTGAGCGCGTTTTGCCCCGCACGCCAAAGGAGGCAAAATAAACAAGCATTGTTACAGCCAGCGAGCCGCATGTAAAAATGTCACCAAAATAGGATGGCAAAATTAATTACTGTGGCATGAAAATACACGCCTTGGCATAGAGGGCATGGGGGAATAGGAGGGGGTAAAATAAATAGTACTAACATTACTGCGGATGGCCACTAATTTACGGGAATAAATCTGTAGTTGAGTGGTGCTCCTCAGGTGTAAACTGAAGTGATCTACCGGGTGTGTGAACCAATTAGAAAGCAGGAAAGAAGAGCGTCGCTGATGTCTACCCTCCTTATAGTGATTACAGCAGGTCTTGCAGACTTCACATGCGAGCTACCTAGGCTCGACCTAAAAAGGAGCGGTGAAATGAAATATTTGCCAAAGATCACACAATTTAGTTAAGCCGTAAGCCGGAATTTATCCCAGGTTTTCTGATTACCAATTGTACAAACCAGTCTTTAAATGGATATCTTGTTGTGGCTCCTTCTAACCTCAAATTTTGTTGCTTTGGTTTTAATGCTTTGTGCATGATCATAGTGTGTGGGTTGCAGGCAGAAGCCGCATGAAAGTTCGATTCTTTTTGGGCTATAGATTTCAAGAGGGCCTCAAGCTGAGCTAGAGCCAGGCTTCTGGCTCGAGCCTGGCTCGAGCTTTCAGTGGCTTGCCCACCTCTATTCAAATATATATCTCAGAACTACCGAGTTAATGTATGAACTTTAGACAGAACAATCCTGCTCACTGTTTCTGACTTGTACTGTTTAAAGTCCATGCATTAACTCATAGAAATTCCGAGTTATATGTTTGAACTTTAGACAACTTGCATGCGAAAAACACGTGTGCTCGGGCCATCATGGAATGGCCCCTAGTGGTTCCAAACTACACATTCCTGTCTGAATTCTGACCTCTCGTAAAAAATGCAACCATTTTCACAGTGTGGAATGGTGAAGCAACAAAAGAGGTTGAGATCAGAAAATTTGCTAGAATATATTTATAAGCAGCGCGAAAGCATTTTGAGCAGAATTGTTGTACATAGTAACAATAACAGAACCTAGGTAATGAATGTTGGGTACTTTAAATAGTTGGTGGAGTTAGCAGCGCTACTTGTGATGAGAAGCACCAATGACTGAGTCTGACAGGCAAAGACAAACAAATAACATCATAAAATTATCTAAACAAAAGTACAAGACACTTATGAGGCATAGTATTTACGCAACAATGTCAGAGAGGGTGGTCATCCATTTTGTGTTTTTAGTTGGAGCAAATGACGTTCAGTGCCATTTAGAACTCTTGGAGCGAGTGGTTGGCACGAATGACGGACAGTAGGGATTACCAATGACGTGGGCTTATAGGTAGATGGCTTGTAAATATGGGGTGGTTTAGGCGTTGTCAGAAGGTTGCAAGTGGCGCATCTAAGGTTCTTAGCTGGTGTGAGGGATAATGTGTCAGAGCGATAGCTTGAATCCAAGGTTAACTTCTAAAGGGCTCTGCTCATCGTAGTGAGCCAACCAGCTTGGTGTAGGCATGCTGAGGAAAGTTGCCTCTAAAAACATCCAAGACTTCTCCTCTAAGATGCTCAACCTTTGAGTGTCTATTTGATGAGCTCAGACTGCAATGACCACCTCCTCGAGGGCCTGGGCAGTGCTTAATTTGAGGCGGTGGGGGTCACCAGCACACATTTTTGGGCCCTGGCATTTATTTATTTTGTTCAGACATTTCCTGAGAGCAAGAGAGGAAAAAAAACGCAAAGGAGAAAGAAGGAGGAGGAGAAAGACAGAAAAACATTCACAAAGAGCTAAAGCAGGAACCCACAACAGTAAGATAACGGGGCAGGAAGTGCCTGGCAGTGGATTAAATAGGCATGGAATGAATTCTGTATTCTGTGCCCAGACATTTAATATCACAGGCCGTGGGCCTTTGAGTAGAGCTTTGGGCACCGGCACTCATTCGTTTACAAATCAAGCGCTGCTTTGGCGTGTTAGTCAGTCACTGTATAAAAGGAGTGAGCAGCAGTATTCACATCTCCGTGCAAGAACGGAAGTTTGAAGTTGTGACTAGCACGGCACTGGCAAGCTGTAGTGAGCCGCAAATCCTGGGACTAGCTCAGCTGCTGAGTGCTGCTGCACCTGCCTCGTTTCTGAAGGATTCAAGCGGAAAATGTTAACTCTGGCTAATGATAAGCTTCGTATCCTGTGGCCTGCTTGACTCCATGTTATTAGGACTTTGCTGGAGGGATGTAATTACTGCCAGGAAATACCGCAGAGCCTCTTCGTCAGTAGCACATTGTATTTCGTTCCATTCACCTTCAAAAGTGGAGGTAATTGCATCCTCTGCCAGTTTGGTATTGCTGAAGTCAAGAAATGGCAAATTATATTAAATTATAAGGAACTCGGGTACACTGAAAAGGTGAGAAGTTCCTAAGTAAGTGGCTCTCACTTGTGCGAATTAATGTCAAATCAGGTCCGCTCGCCTTCTCAGTAAAATGATACATTCCTTGCTAAATAATAAAAGATTCTTTAGTCGACTAATTGTATTCAACTTTCCATGAAATGATCGCACTTTCTATTGTCAATGTGCATTTTAAAATTATAAACATCAAAAAGAGTCCTATTTCAATTCTTGTGACCTCCATTACAGGTTATTCTTGCGGCACCAATCTTGTTATTAAAGATATGCTGTCTCTTAATAACCATTCAGGATATCAGTCTCGTCATAGGGTAGACTAATAAACCAGTGTGTGGCAGTATGAGCTGAACACGTTAGGGTGTTCGGGCAGCTAGATTAGGTGCTTGATGCTCTCAAATAGTGGTATTATTATGATGTTGTGTCACGAAATGCCTTTACACTGTGTATTGTGCAGTGCATTAAGCTGTCCTTTTAACTGATGCAACACTCCCAGGCCTGATGTTTGCTGCTTGATATCTGTGCTGTAAGGTTCAGATTAAAGAAACATACTGTAGCTCAACACCATGCTTGCACAGTGCTTCATTTAAAAAGATAAAAAAAAGTCACCAGCGCTGAGATATGCCAGCTAGCCGAATGCCAAGTTGTTTTGATTCCAACTTATGCCTATTTCTTTACCCACTTGACACTTCCTGTGTCCACATCTCACTCTTGTCGGGTTTTTTTTGTTGCTACTTTCTTCTTTTATTACTGTTTTATTTTCTTTCTCTTCTTTGTTCTTTCTCCGTTTCCTGTCTTTGTCTACTTTGGGTCAAAGTCCGATGACGAAACTATATCCTCGCCTCCAAAAATGTGTGCCGGTTCCCACCGCTTTTAAACACCGGCACAAATTAAGCATTGCGCTGAGGTCTCAGAGGGGAGAGATAAGAAGGGGCTGGTATGTGCTGCTTAGAAGTTTTGCTACATCTTGTACTCGCTATTTTACCACTCTTGCCTCTGACATTCTGATCCATTTCTTCGTGGTGACATGGGGCGTGGTGGAAAATAATGGTGTGCACCCGAGAATGACAGAGATTTGTTAAAAAGAGAGTATACACGGCTTGATAGGGCACAAACAAACAGCCCTTGAACATTGGTACCATCCACATATTGCAAGGAGCGAGTGCAAATTAACGTTTTCAAAAGTTACTTTTCTACAGCTGTTACATCACCAGGAGAAGTGATGGTTTCTCTGGTGTTTCTCCATCCCACCTGGCCTACAGATCCGAAGGAGGCGATGAAAAAGCAGACGGGAGTCTAATGTCTACCTTATTTCTCTCGGGTCTCTTCAGAGGGTGGTGTGGAAGGTGGTTGGAGGGCAAGTATACATTTTACAGGGAGGGACGCTGCAGAAGGTGGTGGATGAGATGCTGGGTATTGATTGTTTTAATGTTACGGTGAGTGGGCGATGGAGATATTGATTGTAGTGGGGGGGGATATCTGGACACCAGGTGTTGAGTTTTGTTTAAATAATGTAATAGGAGCTAAGAGATTTTTATTATTATAAAGAGGGTGGTGTGGGACAGCGGTGGGTTGCAGAGGTATGGGTCATGTTGGCTTTGGCTCCCTCATGATTGCTTTACCCCTGTGCAGCTGATCCCCGGGATTAGCGGCACAGTGGTAGAAAATCTGGAGAGCTGTAGATAATATAAAACTAGAAATGGCCAGTTGGTCCAAGTGACATCATAGACAACTCGAGTTTCTCTTTAAGTGTCTGTTTGATGTCACTTGGAAGGCCTTGATGAAAAACAATCCCATTATTGGCAGCCGCCCATCTATAATTCTATATATTTTAAATGGAATTTAATGTGTAGACAGACCTGTCCCCCCTATTAAAGAAATGACATGATAACTGTGATTTACTCAATAAATGTCCCCCCAGTCTTTGCAAAACAGGAACGTCGCTGATGGATCCAGATCATTTTTTCCTTAGGATGATTCCAGCCTGTCTCACACTATCCACTTATTGGAGCAGTGCAGGCCCGTAGCTCATAGAAGGCCAAGAAATGATGCCCACTGCTCGAGATTGGTCAACAACCTCAACCTGGAGTTTATACGTGTGACGACCTTATCGACCACTCCGACCTCCGACTCACTAGAATAGAACTCCCGACAGCAGAAGATGCCCATTGATGTTGCATCTATACGTCCTCTTCCTATCCCTCATCCTAGCATCACACTCAGCAGTCCCTCTTCTAGCTCGCCACTGCCAGCCTTGCCTTCCTACACCACCTGTGGTCCTTCTGGGTCATGGACCTCTCCCTACACCCCAGTGAGCACACACTCCCCCTCTGCCCCTAGGCCACACTACATTCCCATCCACAGTGATGAGCCCTCTTACCTTGAGGACAAACTTTCAGACCTTAGTCAAGACCTTAAGTTAGTTAAAGCCAAACTCCAGAACCTTCTATACATCACCTTGAAGCTCGCGAAGCACTTAAATCTTAACTTGACCTCTTAGGATAATAGAACCCATCAGAGTAATCAATTCGCTCCATTCTCTGTGATACAACGTAACTTCTCTCATCTTGTTTCATCAATGATTAATAATAATTAAAGGAACCGGCTTGTGAGATTTTGACCCCACTCCAATCCTACCTCCAGACCCCAGAGGGTTTCAGAACACCTATCTGATGCTGATATATACTCCCTTTTACTTTCATATACCAATACACATAAGGATTCGACACCCTCGCAGAGCACCATCCAGGCTATTCCCTCCAACCTGCATAGAGAACCCAGTCTCGACAATAGATCCATGAACAAGCATAATCTGCTACAAGTCCACACAACACACCATGAGACATTAGTTACCAAATCTCATCTCAGATATTTGCTCCTTAATTGCAGATCGGCTGTAAAACACACAGCTGACATCGCTGATCTCATTCTCGCTCAAGACCTTGACCTCCATATCTTAACTGAAACGTGGTTCAATGATTCATCCCCTCCCACTTTTGACATACTAGTATCACTCAACTATGACATCATCAGAATGGACAGATCCGGAAGAGCTGGGGTTGGCATAGCCTGCATTTACCACTTCATGTCACCCTAAAACAATCACAAACGGTTACAATGACATCATGTGAATAGGTATAGAAATATGGAGCAATAACAAACTTGTCTGTAACTGTACACAATTTACCACCCCCAGGTAATAACTTACCTTTTATTGAACAAATGATGGAGACCATCTCCTCTAACTCAGACCAACACACCAATCAGATCTTCCTTGGGGATTTCAACATTCATTGAAATGACTTAAATGACCCCAATCTTAACACCTTCAAGGCTTTCCTTACGGACTTCAACCTCACCCAAACTTGCAATGGCCCAACACACAATAGACTCCACCCTTGATCTAATCATCACCAAGGATAACTTGATACAACTTGAATCCATAACACCCTGTGTCTGGTCTGATCATTACGTAATCTCCTTCCTTATCCTAGAAAAGGTGTTATCTAGAAAGGGTCAATTAATTAAACTCAGATAATGGTCTAGAGACATAAGAAATATTAATCCCTCTGAGCTAACTGCTATTAGCAACAACATCCTACCTCCTCCCACAAACATGATAAATGCGTATGAGCTTACCAATCAATGCACCCAATCCATGACAGGCATAATGGACACGATTGCTTCAAAGCAGCTTAAAAGAATACCTAGCAGACAGTGCAAAACCTGGTTTAATGGCAATTTAAATGAGGAAAGGCACATTCTAAGGCTTGCTGAGAGATCATGGAGAATCTCTCCATCTGGCTCTCACCTCAAGCAACTGAGGGCACAAGAAGCTCCTACAACAAAGACATCTGAAGGTCAAAAGCAGAATACTTCAGGTCACAACTAGATAATGCCCAAAAAATAGACCCCAAAAACTTTTCAAAATCATCAAACAACAAGCAACTTGCCATTCTAAACACCACTCGGTAGACAAGGAGATACTACTTAATGGTGATGAGTTCTCCACACATTTCATTAATAAGACAAGGAAGATCGAATTAGAATTGCAACTCGCCTCTCAGTGTTTGCTCAGCTTGGACCAGCCGATTCGCCTCTCGGTGCAGCTCCTGGACAGTTCTCCTCGTACTGGATATACCACAAAAAATAAGGCCACTTGGTCTTCCTTCAAAATCCCTGACGAAATTGACATACTCACAATAATGACATCAATAAAACCCTCAAACCATTTTAATGATCCTCTGCCCACTAAGCTTGTTAAAGAGCTTAGATCTTCCATACGCCCTTTATGGACGAAGATTATCAAAGCATTTCTCTCTCTGGGCATGGTTCCTGATAGCCTAGAGATAGGACGGGTCACCCCAATGTTAAAAATCCTAATGCTGACTAGTCCAACCTCAATAATCTTCATCCAATCTCCAACATCCTGACTCTAGCAAAACTTCTGGAGAAATGTGCACACCTACAACTCTGGAACCACATTGAACAATTCCAACTTCTAGATCAGTACCAATCTGGCTTCAAAACTGGTCGTAGTACTGAAACGGCTTTGACTCATATTGTTGATGGTGCCCTGAGATTGCTTGATCTCTCCTCGGTGTTTGAAATGGTCAAACATGACAGCTTGATTGACCTCCTCGAAAATAGGATGGGGTTATCTGGTCCCCTTTTAAACTGGTTTGCTTTATTCCTTCACAATAGAACTCAGAGAATCAAAATTAACCAATCCCTATCAGACATTACACTGGTAAAAATTGGAGTACCTCAAGGTTCCACACTCTCACCCACGTTATTCAACTTGTTCATGGACCCCCTTACGGACATTTTGAAGATTTCAAACATTTATTACCACATGTATGCTGATGATACACAATTGTATTTCAGTGGGGTGAGGGGCCTAGCTCGTGTAGATGTAGTGCAAGGGTGAAAGAAGTGATTAAAACAGGTCAGTTAGTCCTGGAACACATTTTATTCTGGTAGGTAAACTGCCTGATTAAAAACTAAGGAGTGGCGGATATCTAGGGACTGTGTGTCTAGATGTCTGCGCACTACTCTCTATAGGTCGACATGTTTCTTGCCTTGGGTGTCAGGAGGATCAGTGGCAATTCTTCAGGACCAAAAGATATAAAATAATAACTATCTACACATCCTGGTGAGGGAAACCTACCTCCCCCGTCGTAATACTGTAGGTAAGTACCCACAGGAGTTGTGGAACCTAAATGCCTAAAAAGTTATGTCTCATCAGTATCCGGCGGGATAATGGACAACACAAGTTGGTGTCCAGCACTCCATTGAATGCGCGTCTTGAGACCTACCCCTGCCGCCGGAACCCCCACTGCACCAAACGGCAGGAACAAAAGATCTCCGCTAAAGAGCCCCTCATTGGGTGCCCGTCGGGTATTGCAGCACCGACCCGACGAGGAGCAGGCCCAATGAATAAGCATGACACCTAGCTGGCTGTGTGTGTGAGGGCCCTAGTTCCGAAGGGAGGAATCCCCCTCCCTCCTTACTCTGTGGGGCATCTTTAACCCCATGAGTAAATCAAGTGTATCTCTCTATCCTTATCTCTCACTCCCCATAGGAACTGCATACCCTCTCCTTTGCACGTTGTATCTCAACACTGCCTCAAATATATTTTGTGCTCCTGTTGATGACTACATGGTAATTAGTTTTCTCCTGAACAATGCCGATGATCCATGCAGAAAACCAGACCGTGGTAAAAAAAAACACAGTGTTCTGTGCTGCGTCCCTGGGGCTCTCATGTTGCTGCGTGCACCTGACAGCGCCGAGAGCTTCTAAACTAAAGAAAGCGCTTGAAGAGGGAATCTGCCTCTGAAGCCCACTCATTCTCGGCGCCTTGGAAGTCAGGCTTCTCTCGCGAGGGGGTGGGCTCCAATTTTTAGACTTCAGGAACAACACAGAAGGAGGCACGCATACATGCAGCAACAGTCGCGGCTCGCAATACTCGCGGGGGTGGGGGGGATTCATGGGGGGTTGCGCGGTGGTGGGGGGGGTTTAAAAAGATAACTTACCTGACCGGTCCGTCCGCGCCGCATCTGCTCCTGGGCCGGGGTCCCGCTTTCTAAACAGGAACAAACAGGCATGCTGCAGCTCCCTCCCCTCCTGTAAGCCAATTACAACGCTGCAATGGCAGCTTTGTGATTGGCGCGGAGTCCCGGACGGCGCCCAGCCGGGCACCAGTAGGTATGCCATTTTCTCTATGTAGGCTGCATGCAGCCTACATAGAGAAAATGGCCAGTGCGCATGACTGCTTTGGTCGGCCCCAGGGCCGACCAAGCAGCCACGGCACTCAGAGTGGTGCAAGCCACTCCTCCAAGACCCGCCCACCCCCAACCAGGCATATGCTCCCGCCCGCCCCCAACCAGGCATACCCCTGCCGTCTGCCTTCTCGCAGCGCGAGCAGCAGAAAATAAAATGGTATTTTTAAATACCATTTTATTTTCTGCTTCTCGTACTGCGAGAAAGCAGTGGGGTGGCGCTCCAACGCCCTAATGGAGCGGCCGCCACTGGCACTGACTCCCTATTGTTGAAACCACAGAAGTACAAAAAAATAGAAAACATACAAAGGCTCCTTCTCCGGCCTTGCCCCAAGAATTTGGAACACTTTACCACCTAAAATCAGGACAAAGCCCTCAACTGCTTCCTTCAAAAAATCTCTTGATGCATAGATTCCTTCTCTCTGATCATTCTTCAGCTCGGCTAGCGTTGGGTAGACTCTCTTGGATCTTGGGCCTGATATGCTTAGAGATGTACTGTATATATGTATCTCCATGATTATTCCCTCTCTGATTGTCATTTGTTTTTCTCTTTTCCCATTCATGTATGACTGGATTGCTATATGTACAGCGCTCAGATACCAGGACTGGTCATGTTCGCACTATATAAAACTCCATAAATAAAAAATTACAATTTAGTGGATTAGTACATGATATTAAATTAAGACATTTGCACATATTACTTGACACTGTAGCTTTAATTGGCAGATATTTGTAATTACAAATAAATCCCCCTTCAACTGACATTCTTGCTGCAACTCTAAAAAGCAAAGCACTTCTTAAAGATTCTCAACATTCCATATACTTTAGTCTCAACATTTCCACTTTCCCAGACTTGTCACTCCTGCTGCTCTTTATATGTGTACATTCTGATGGAGCGCGATGGTGCTCTAAAATTGTAGGGGTGCATCATAATCATGGATAGTCCGCACCCGCATATATTTCTGTGTTGTATTAACAATTGGTCATTAGGAATGTGATGTAATAATGATTTGTAAGTGAAACAATAGAAAATGTTTCGTGCCATGCAAAAGAAACGAAATGACATTTATGCTTGGAAAGGAGTAACCTTTAGCGTATTGCAATGGCCTAATGAAAAGCCTATGTGTATTGTAATGCATTTTGATTTAAACGTGCATTATGTTAGAGTCTGCATGTGGAGATGATTGATTGTGTTCAACGTGTAATAGTTGTAGATGCTTGCAAAGCAAAGTTTTATTAATTTGTGTGTATAACTTGATGTTTAAAGGCCTAAATGAAATGTTCACGTTGTGTAGTTGAAGGCCTATTCATTTATTCTTATGTTGGCCGATTTGTGTAGGCCTGAAAATGTAATTTCCCTGGTAGGCTCTCGCATTTTGGAGGTAGTCAGCGAATTTCATGTACATGCAAGGTTTTTCTGTTCTCACGTTTTCTGTTACAGGTGGAAGAAGCTGCCTTTGTTAAGTTAAACTAACGCCTTTGTTTGAGGAGTTAGGCATGGGGGAGAAGTGATACTTTGTAAACGGAATGTCGATAATTGGGAGCCGGTGTTCTTTCTCACTGAGGAGGCCTGGGAATCAAGGTCATCGAGCCGAACTTGGATGGAGTGAGGAAGACGGTGGAAATTTACCTATGAGAAGTGCCCCGTGAGATGAGGTGATCTGTGGGCATGTTTTACATCTGTGCATTTTGTATTAGGGACAGTGTCCCATGGGTTGAGTCAGGAGAAGGGGATCGAGAGTCAGGAGAAGAGGAGTAGAAGGGAGTTAGCAGGAAAGGGTATAGAGATCGACCCATGCAACGTGAATGTACTTCTTAGGAAGTCTTCACAAGCTCACACCTTTAATTGCTCTTGCCTGGGAAATTCTAAGTAGGGATGTCACTTTAGAGATAGAGTAGGGATAGTCTAATGCTCTTTACTTTTCAGCCGCAGATGAAGTCTGACTTAGACGTTGGGGCAGTCCTTGCCATTGTTTTGTTTTTGGAGCTTTTCATTCTCTTCATGATTTATAAGATCAGACTCACTCGTAGGTATGGCTTTGTATTAGTTCCCATGTACTTTTACAACCTCGTTCTGAGGTGTTTGTACGTTCAGTTGTTTTTGGCATTGTAATAAACCCACTAAATTGGAGTTCGGAGTCTGTGATCTTTTGAGTCGCAGTCATCGGAATAAGTTGAATTGGCATAATTGAATTATTTCTCCCCTTTATACTTCTCAGCAGGTAACAAAAGATCCATTGACCTAGGGTTCCTAGTTAAATTCTGGTAGTGGAACCCGGCCTTATCAGTTGGTAGCGAGAGGACGGTTACCTCTGCAGTAAGGGGAGAAGCTAGGGAAAAGATAGTTATACGACTCATAGAGCCCAAGAGATGGTCGTCCAGAGGATCAAGAGCGGAGGACGACGGCGCCTGGTGGAAGCTGACAAAGAGTGACGGTGCGGCGGGAACAGCAGTTCGCAGTGGAGTGAGTATGAATAGGGATGTATGTCTGTTAGATTGCGGTGATGGATTGATTGTGTGATGTCTTGCGGAGTTGGGATGAAAGTCGAGTGACTGTGGTTTTGGACTGAGCGCGCGGTCCATGTGATTTGTGTTATTTGATGTCAGGCTCAAGGAGCAGCCTAAGATCCCGGGATAGAAAGATTGTGGTGTGAAAGACACCCAGAGTTGTAATTGTCTGGACACTGATTGTGGGAGTTGTGAGACGTCATCGACAGACCCACTCGTGATAGGGAACGAGAGTGTGAGTGTTTGAGTGACCAACGCGGGTCGTGGGTTACTGCGTGTGGAAGATCGAGTGATTGGATCCTATCGATAAGTTATACGACTGTCTGGCCGTTCGTGGGCAGATAGTCTGAGGCAGTTGTCC
This sequence comes from Calotriton arnoldi, assembly GCA_963921515.1. Taxonomy (NCBI): domain Eukaryota; kingdom Metazoa; phylum Chordata; class Amphibia; order Caudata; family Salamandridae; genus Calotriton; species Calotriton arnoldi. The sequence continues at coordinate 189,852 of CAWUFW010008828.1, read as the reverse complement.
GGTCGTTTCGAGGACAGACAGTTGCCAGATTGAGGTAGACAATTACTTGTGACTGTCCAGTCGTATGGTGGACAGACAGTCGGTTATGTGACTGTTCGGTCGTTTGGTGGACAAACAGTTACTTGATTCGATGAGTGAAAAGTGTGCGTGTGGTAGATACGGATTGTGAAGGAGGGGAACTGCTGAGTGAAGAGAAGGAGTGACGTCGAGGTGTGCCGCGCTGCGATAGGTCGGTTAGTGTAAAGCCGCGCTGGGATTGGTTGATCACCATCAGGAAGTAGAGTGAAGAACATTTGGTGGGTAAAACAGTTGATTTCAGCATGAAATGTTTTAAGGTATTGCGGGATCTTTGCAGGGGAGATAGAGGAGTGGTAACTCGAGTGGGGGAAGAAGCACCACCCGAGGATACCCCAGCTCATTACTTGGCCACGAATGTAGGGCTCCATACTATAATTTGGCTTCAAAATTGGCAAAAGATAACTGAGAAGGAGGGAGATTTGGCTTTCCCACGGTATGGTTCGTTCAGATTCGATGTATTGTACCAATTGAGAGCAGTGATGATTGCGTTGCGACCTCCACCCAGACCAACACAGTTTGAGGTGCTAGACGCATGGATAAGAGCAGCACATGCGAGGAAAAGAGATCGAAGTCAGGAAAGGGTGAAAAAGTCAATCAGGGCTTTTCAAGATGCGCGATGGGACACATTGGTGAAAAGATGGAGGGTAGACACCATAGAGGGACAGGCTGTTTCCTTTATTAGTAAAGGTGGGAGATGCTCAGAAGAGGAGAGAAGAGGAAGATGATAGTGATACAGATGACAGTTTACTGAAGAGGTTACTAGCAGAGCGTCCACCTCCATACAATCCAAGCTCAGAGGAGGGAAGGAGAGCACTCACAGAGGAAACTGGGGAGCCGCAGACAAACCCTAGTGCAGGGATAAAGGGAAGGATGGCAGCAGGAGCAGAGAGGATAGGGACACTATCATCGAAGAATACAGAAGCAAGTGGAGTTAATATCGTCACGAGATTACCGGAAGCTCTTACAGTGCCAGTCACCATTGGTCCCATAGTGTCAGTGTACGATCTAGATCAGGCAGAGAACGGGAGCTTAATACGATCAGCAATGGGAGAGAGCACTGGTTCTGGAGGAAACGGTACAGTGAGTGGAACAGGTCACATTTCGAGACCCATAGAATCGAGTACACCTTTGCCAGCCACTGCAGATGCTTCTAGAGGTCAGGTGGAATCAAGAGTAGCGAGATGAGGGTCTTTGGCGGATTCACGTTCTGATTTGAGGATGTGGGAACCTCCAGTGAGAGGTCCTAGTGGAAGGATGACGGGAAGAGACATGACTCAGGGAGTTTCGGGGAGTCAATCTGTCTCACGAAACATAATGGAAGAGAATCAACGTAGAGACCAGAGCAGTGAGAATGGAGAATTAAGTAGTGCATCAAGTCAAGGAATGATTAGAACTGCTATAAGGGCTAAAGTGGTGGACGTGATGAGGTTGAAGGCAGAAGTAGATGAGATAATCAGTGGAAGCTTGCCTTTAGAAAGGATAGAACTTTATGAGCCAGATGAATTGCTGTTTGTGGCGAAGGATGTAACTCGTAGGGCAAGGAAAGCGCATGAAAAATTGACGGAATTGGCACAGAGGTATGATGTAGATTTGTCTAAAACAAAAATGTTGCAGGGAAACCACAGGCTAAATTACAGTGATCAGGAACTGGAAGAGAAAAGGGTCATAGGATTGAAGACACATATTCGAGAATTGATTATAGGGATGCGTGCATGGAGCATGCTTGACAAATGGGAGGAAAGATGGTCAAAGAAGAAGAGCGTCAAGAAGGGTATAGGGGAAACACCGCCTCCATGAGGGGGGACAGTAGGAGTAGAGGCTTACCCTTTGCGAGAAGTACCGAGTGGAGGGTATGTGCATGTCCCGTGGAGAAGAGGTGATTTGGCGGTGTTTACCAATGATTTTCCTCGGCTGAGGGAAAAACCTGTTGAGTGGTACAAGCAAGTTGACCGATTTGTCAAAATTTCGAAGGTACTGTGGATTGATTTGAATACGCTGTTTGATATTGTAGTACCAAGTGATTTGTGGTCAGCATGTAAAATTGCAGTTGATTGGCCGTCTTCGGAACCAGAACGAGATCCTATTACACATGGTCCTTCACCTGTGGTCATGAAAAAGTTCGAGCAGGTAATCACATGGTTGCAGTCGAAAATTTCACCACAAGACATTGATTGGGTTAAGATAGACCGAACTGTTCAGGAGCCAAAGGAAACAGCACATGCTTATTACGAGAGGCTTTTGCAAGCCTTCAAGCAGTACAGCGGGTTAGACACCCTTGACCCAAAGGATATGGGACAGTTTGTTTCCAAATTTGTCTTAGGGTTAAGACCAGAAGTTAGCTTTATGATCCAACAGCATCTGATCTGCTGGCAGAATAAATCCGTGGATGAGATTCTACGGTATGCCAGGTATTGTAGTGATGAAGTGGACTCAAAGCATAAAAAGCTCAAAGACAAGTTAATGCTGGTCCAAATGCAGAATGCAGAAAAGGGGGATCAAAAGCAGTCTAGTGGAGGAACGTTAGGAAGAAGACAGGGAAATAATCAAGGAGGGACCCAGAATACGTCGGGTCAGGGAAAGGGGAAACCCATAGACCCAAGACAGGGGTGGATGTTGCCACACTGAAGAAAACCACTGCATGTCATTATTGTCACAAGATCGGGCATTGGAAGCGCGAGTGTAGATCAAATCCAGCTAATCAGGTCCAAGAAGAGGAAGTGGTGCAGGCACCTGAGGTCGTTAATACTGTGACGAGACCCAGGTCCATGCAGGGGGGGACTTTAAGCCCGCAGGTGCAAATTCCCCAACCGCCGAGAATTCCACAGGGAAATCGAACATATCAGCAGATGCCCTTTATTGAGACTTTTGATGAGTTCGATTCAGACCTGTTGCAATGACGGTGCCTGAGAGGGGAGGAAGACTGTACTCTTGGAGCAGTCTTGGAGGTAGACCAGAGGGGACCGTATGTAGAGGCGGATGTTGACGGTCATCCCACCACCTTTTTGGTTGATACTGGTGCTACCCGTTCTACTGTGAGATCTGCAGTAGTTCCCAACCTACCCCTCTCGGGACAATCAATCCAAGTTGTAGGAGTGGCAAATAAGAAAATGACTAATCCATTGACTGAGGCAATACCCGTGAGAATAGGAACGTTTCACAACCGACACCAATTTGTGGTATGTGACTCAAGTCCAGTTTGTTTGTTGGGTCGTGATCTCTTGTGTAAATTGAATTGCACCATCTACTGTACACCCAAGGGAGTGAAATTGCAGACTAATGATGACGATGTGGCATTTAAATTGGCAAATCAGAATCTGAGCACAGTGATGTTTCCTATGTTGACAGTTGAGGAACTCCCACTTGACCTGAGGGACTCTGTCTCTCTGGATGTATGGGATTTCACCGGAGAGGAGATAGGTTTGATCAAAGGGGTAGAGCCAGTTAAAATCCAGGTTAAACCAAATGCTGAGTTCCCGAGAACACCCCAGTACAATCTGTCACCGGAAACGGTAGCAGGAATCAAGCCTGTGATTGAGTCCATGATTGAACAGGGAATCCTGAAGGAAATAATGGGAAGTCCATGTAACTCACCCATTATGGGATTGCAGAAACCAAGTGGGAAGTACAGAATCGTACAAGACCTGCGAAAGGTCAACACGATTGTAGTTCCATGTTGTCCTGTGGTACCGAATCCATCAGTGATATTGTTCCAGATTCCATGCGAATCTGAATGGTTCACTGTGATTGATTTATGTCAGGCATTCTTTTCGATACCATTACATGAGGAGAGCCAATTTTTATTTGCTTTCCGTCTGGAAGATCGTGTGTTAACATGGTGTCGTATCCTACAAGGGTATACAGAGAGTCCATCAATCTTTAACCAGCTTTTGAAGAAGAATCTTGAGAGTCTCATACTGCCACAGAACTCAGTTCTAGTGCAGTATATTGATGACCTCTTGATTCCGTCCGAAACGGAGGATGCTTGCAGGATCGATACTGTTGCTCTACTGAATCATCTAGCAGAGAATGGACCCAAGGTGTCTCCAAGCAAGTTACAGTATTGTCTGACGGAGGTTCAGTATTTGGGTCATCGAATCGAGAAAGGCAAGAGAAAGGTGTCACCAGATCGGATTGAGGCGATCATGAATATGACTGTGCCTACCACTCAGAAGGAAGTCAGGATGTTCCTCGGGATGGTCGGGTACTGTCGCCAATGGATCCCAAACTTTTCCTTGAAGGCGAAGCCCTTGCAGAGGCTGATGCACAAGGATGTGAGCGATCCGGTACCATGGGATCATGACTGTCTGATTGCGTTCTTGGAGTTGAGAAAGGGCCTGTGTCATGCTCCAGCTCTAGGGATGCCAGATTACAACAAGTCCTTTTCATTGTTCTGCCATAAGCGAGAAGGTTGCGCATTGTCAGTCCTTACTCAAAGTCATGGGGGTGTCCGTAGACCAGTTGCCTATTTCTCAGCTACTTTAGATCCAGTAGATTCAGCGTTGCCCGGATGTCTCAAATCCGTTGCTGCAACAGGTGTCAGCATTGAGAGATGTGAGAGCATTGTTATGGGTCATCCACTTACAGTTTTTGTTCCACATTCAGTTGAGCTCCTGATGACGAGGACTAAGACACAGCACCTGACGAACAACAGACTCACACGCTATGAGCAGGTTATACTTGCATCGGAGAATGTGACTCTGAAAAGGTGTTCTGTGCTAAATCCTGCTACTTTGATGCCTTTGCCAAATGCTGATGATGGAGATTGTGAGGACCATGACTGTCTTGATGTGACTGAATTTTGCACCAAACCAAGACCTGACATTGTCGATGAACCTCTGCCTGAGTCTGATGAAATCTTTTTTGTAGACGGTTCATGCTTAAGAGACAATGTGGGTCATTTGAGAGCAGCCTTTGCTGTATGTACTATCTCTGGAGTTGTGGCAGCTGCTTGCTTACAGGGAGTATACTCCGCACAAGTGGCTGAAATCATTGCCTTGACTCGTGTCTGTTTGATTGCTGATCAAATCCGAATCACCATCTACACCGACAGCCAGTATGGGTTCGGTATGGTTCATGATTTCGGACAGCTATGGTCACAGAGAGGATTCTTAACGTCATCAGGATCTCCTATCAGAAACGGGGAATATGTGAGACAATTGCTGGAAGCTTTGCAGCGACCACGAGAAATAGCTGTGGTAAAATGTGTAGGCCACGGGAGGGGGAATGATTTTGTGTCTTTGGGAAACCGATATGCGGATGAAGTTGCACGTTTTTGCGCTGAACAAGGGTGCATTTTCACAGGAGATTATACTGGAGAGAGCCCAGAAAGAACCGAGCTCAGCATGATGTTAGCCATGGCAGACACCTGGGATGAGCTCAAGCGTCTGCAGGGAGAAGTTCCACAACAGGAAGAGGCTGCTTGGACTAGAGCAGGATGTGAGAGAAGAGATGATGGCATTTGGGTTTCTAATGATGGTCGAGCAGTGTTACCCGATGACTTACTGAGCCCTATGGCAAGACAGATTCATGGAGCAGTGCACATTGGAAGGGATGCTATGGTGCGTGTGTTCAGACAAACGTGGTATAATCCACGGTTCCGTGCGTTTGCTGAAGCGGTGTGTCACAGGTGTGTTACGTGTCAGCAGATGAATGCTGGAAAGAAAACTGTGGTTGCATTGAGTCACATTGGGAGGTCTGGAGGGCCTTTCAATCGAATTCAGCTTGATTTCATAGAAATGCCTAGGTGCAATGGCTTGAGGTACATTTTGGTTGTGGTGTGTGTTTTCTCACGGTGGGTGGAAGCGTATCCAACCAGGAGATGCGATAGCCTCACAGTAGCAAAACTGTTGCTTAGAGAGCTGATACCATGGTTCGGTTTTCCAACTTCATTGGAGTCGGATAGAGGAACACACTTCCACAGCGAAATTATGAAGTTGCTTTGTGCCGCTTTGCATGTTGATCAAAGCCTGCATTGTAGCTATCGACCAGAGGCTTCTGGTATTGTGGAACAGATTAACGGGACTCTGAAAATGAGGATGGCAAAAATGTGTTCGTCCACGTCTCTGAAATGGCCTGATGCATTGCCGCTGGTGTTGATGAGTGTTCGTAGTTCTCCCGATAGGAGAACTGGCCTTTCACCACATGAGATCCTGATGGGGAGGGCGATGCGGTTACCAGCAATGCCATCTACAGCCTTGATAAACATCACAGATGATTTGATCCTTGATTATTGCAAGGGACTGGCTGACGTGGTCCGTTCTGTGTCTCACCAGGTTGAAGCTGCAACTGCCCGACCTCGAGGGACCTCTGCCACGACCTGTGTCCGGGTGATTGGGTGCTAGTTCGCAAGCACGTGAGGAAGAGTTGCCTTGACGCCCGTTGGAGAGGCCCTTACCAGGTGATTCTGGTAACGAATACAGCAGTGAAGTGCGGAGGCTTGCCAAACTGGATTCATGCCTCCCATACTCGCAGAATTTCAGAACCCTTGGAAGAAACGGCTCCTCTCGTAGAAGAAAATCCAGCCGTGGCAGCGAGGCCACTCAAGAGGACAAGCCAAGCTGTGAGGGTTGCTGACGAAGCTGGTTGCCCACCAGAGCAAGCTGAGGGGGGTCACGCTACACAAGGCCCAGGTATTGACTCTGAGGGAGAAGGTAACGTTGCGAGTGGTATAGAGTCAGACTCAGCTGAAGGAACTGGTGCGCAAGTTAGTCGGGGCAAAGAAGAGGTGCTGAACTTGCAGAAGAATCGTGGCCTGGGAGACAAAGGAGGCTGAATCTGAGACTAGCTCCTGAGAGAGATCTTGCTCCTGTGTCGGAGACATCTGAATCAGAACTGAGTGACTCAGAGCAAGCTCAAGAAGGCCCGAGAAGGTCAAGGAGAGTAAGGGTGCCTTGCCAGAGATACGCTGCTCCGGAGTGGACTTGTATGGTCACTGATGCCGGGAGTAGTGGGGACCGGGAGACTGAGGTCTTCACAAGTGGTCAGCAGAACACCCGAATTGAAGATTGATGTGGGACTGATAGTTCCTGGATTGGAAACAGAGGGGGTGCTAACAGTGACTGTTCCGAGACCTCCGATATTGAGTAGAGTGCGAGTTCTGATCCTTCAGGAACTGTCCTTTCCAACCTTTGGATATCAGCCACCAGCTCAGGAGATTGCAGCTGTTCGTCTTGAAATTTTACAGCGTGTACTCATTGAAATTGGTTCTGAGCTTATAAGAGACTGTGATTGAACTGTGAACTGTAAATAAGAGTTTAAGAAGATAACCTAGGCCCGAGCGGAAGAAGAATACATTTAGGGTTTCATATAGAAGAAGAAATAGGGCTAGGGAAGTCTTCTTGAACTGTGTAAATAAACTAAAGCAACGAACTGTGAAAGAATTTCCGGAATTTCCATGAACTGTGTTTGAACTGTGAGAACGGCAATTTGAGGTGAAGAAAAGAGACTTTTAGTGTATCCTCTTGCTGAACTAAACCGACAAGCTGAAGATGGAATCTGGAAGTTCGAGCCGTAGGTCTAAGTGTGTGTTAGGTACACTCATAGTAGGGGTGATAGTTGTAATAGCAGTAATTATTGTATCTGTAAAAGTTTTACATGATGCAGAAGTTGAGGGAGTGGGAGTGGAAGGGACATCCACACCTGTTACTTCTAGTGCAAAAGAGGGTATCGTAGGAGCTGAAAAAGCTATGCTAGATCAAGCTAGTCGTATGCTGCATGTAGATTTGTCTAGAGGTGATTATACGCTTAATGCCTATGCGAAGCTGCTATATAAGTATGTAAATACGATGGATGTGAGAGATTGTTATGTGTGTATGCAGTTGCCTGCGTCCGTAGAGGAAGGTATTCGTTATCATCATCTCCCTTTGACGTATGGTATTACATGTAGTTTATTGCTTAGTATGTTTTATGGTAAAGGTCATTATGAATATTATTTTTCTAATTATGATGCAGTGGTTTCAGAGGTTCCAGCTTATAAGCATTTGAACAAGTATGATTATTATAAGCAGGAAGATAGAGTGGGGAAGTATTTCATACCTACTGTAACTTTAGATACGGCTTAAGCACATCGTCACAATTTAACATGTTCATTAACAGATGTAGAGAAGACGTTTGTAGATCAAGTAGAGGATACACATAGACAATTAACGGCAAATCGTAACAATCGAGAAGGAAAGGTTGAATGGACCAAGGAGGAGTTAGCACACAAGGAGAAAGGGAGTAGTGGTCCAATAGCATTGGATTTTGAGCAGAGAGGGAAGTTGTGTGTGAGACAAGTCCAGACCTATTATGATAAAGTTTTTGTGGGACAGAGTGTATGTGATCATATCTTCACCATTGAGGCTACAGCAAAGAAGTTCTTGCAGGATGCGATACAAGTGGTCCCGAATGTGTATTTTGTGTGTGGGAAGAATGCATATGTGCGATTGCCATTGAATTGGTATGGTACGTGCTACGTAGCAGTGGTGTTCCTGAAAATTTATCATGTTGAAGATTTAGGACATTTGGGAAGTGGATTACACCATAGGGAGAAACGGGGTGCAAGTGCAGGAGAGATCATAGGGGATGTCTTTGGAGCATTGATACCAGGTTTAGGAGTGGCGCTGAATGATGTCAAGATTAGAAAGTTGTCAACTATTGTGGACAAATTGTCAGCAAGCACAGCTCAGTCGTTGTTACTTGTGGACGGACAGATGGTGTCGATAAGGGCTATGGTGATGCAGAACCGTCTTGCTTTAGATGTTTTGCTGGCAAAAGAGGGCGGTGTCTGTAAAATGTTGAGAGTTCAACAGTGCTGTACTTATATACCGGACAACAGCAAAGATTTGAAGAAGTATATAAGGAATATCACTGAGATCCATCATGAGGTGCATAATCTAGCTACAGAAGGAGTTTGGGACAAAGTGGGAAAAGGGTTTGGTAAGGTAGGAAGTTGGTTTGCGTCCCTTGGAAAGGGAATTCTTGGTTACATCTTGAAGCCTATCATCATAGTAGTGGTTTGTGGGATTGTTTTGTGGGGATTGATGAGGGCTTATAGGTGGCATAAGGCGAATCGATTTGAGAGATCTCTTAGAGCGCAAGAGCAAAGGATGGAGAGACTGCAGGACAGTCATTATGAGAATATTAAGAGCCTGGAGAGGTTCCGACAGGGAAGAGTGGCTACAAGCTCTGTTTAGGTCCGTTCTTTCTCCAGGGAGGTGATTTGTTATGATGATACTTGTCATCAGAGGGGGGGAACTGATGGAGCGCGATAGTGCTCTAAAATTGTAGGGGTACATCATAATCATGGATAGTCCGCACCCGCATATATTTCTGTGTTGTATTAACAATTGGTCATTAGGAATGTGATGTAATAATGATTTGTAAGTGAAACAATAGAAAAAGTTTTGTGCCATGCAAAAGAAACGAAATGACATTTATGCTTGGAAAGGAGTAACCTTTAGCGTATTGCAATGGCCTAATGAAAAGCCTATGTGTATTGTAATGCATTTTGATTTAAACGTGCATTATGTTAGAGTCTGCACGTGGAGATGATTAATTGTGTTTAACGTGTAATAGTTGTAGATGCTTGCAAAGCAAAGTTTTATTAATTTGTGTGTATAACTTGATGTTTAAAGGCCTAAATGAAATGTTCACGTTGTGTAGTTGAAGGCCTATTCGTTTATTCTTATGTTGGCCGATTTGTGTAGGCCTGAAAATGTAATTTCCGTGCGAGGCTCTTGCATTTGGAGGTACTCAGCGAATTTAATGTACATGCAAGGTTGTTCTGTTCTCACGTTTTCCGTTGCAGGTGGAAGAAGCTGCCTTTGTTAAGTTAAACTAACGCCTTTGTTTTAGGAGTTAGGCATGGGGGAGAAGTGATACTTTGTAAACGGAATGTCGATAATTGGGAGCCGGTGTTCTTTCTCACTGAGGAGGCCTGGGAATCAAGGTCATCGAGCCGAACTTGGATGGAGTGAGGAAGACGGTGGAAATTTACCTATGAGAAGTGCCCCGTGAGATGAGGTGATCTATGGGCGTGTTTTAAATCTGTGCATTTTGTATTAGGGACAGTGTCCCATGGGTTGAGTCAGGAGAAGGGGATCGAGAGTCAGGAGAAGAGGAGTAGAAGGGAGTTAGCAGGAAAGGGTAAAGAGATCGACCCATGCAACGTGAATGTACTTCTTAGGAAGTCTTCACAAGCTCACACCTTTAATTGCTCTTGCCTGGGAAATGCTAAGTTGGGATGTCACTTTAGAGATAGAGTAGGGATAGTCTAATGCTCTTTACTTTTCAGCCGCAGATGAAGTCTGACTTAGACGTTGGGGCAGTCCTTGCCAGTGTTTTGTTTTTGGAGCTTTTCATTCTTTTCATGATTTATAAGATCAGACTCACTCGTAGGTATGGCTTTGTATTAGTTCCCATGTACTTTTAAAACCTCGTTCTGAGGTGTTTGTTCGTTCAATTGTTTTTGGCATTGTAATAAACCCATTAAATTGGAGTTCGGAGTCTGTGATCTTTTGAGTCGTAGTCATTGGAATAAGTTGAATTGGCATAATTGAATTATTTCTCCCCTTTATACTTCTCAGCAGGTAAGAAAAGATCAATTGACCTAGGGTTCCTAGTTAAATTCTGGTAGTGGAACCCGGCCTTATCAATTCTCTGCTTAGGGAGTCACCCCTGACTCTGGTGAGTAAGAGAAAGGGGAGTTGAGTAGCAGGCACAAGAAAGCAGAGAGGTAAAGAGAATGGCATCGAGGAATAAGTGAAGTAGAGACAGAAAGAGGAAATTGGAGGGGGAGAAAGATAAGTAGGAGAAGGGTAATGTTTGGGAGTGAAGGAGAGAAGAAGAGACAGCTGGGGCTAGAGATAGGAAGAAGCAAATGTAGATAGAAGGAAGTGGGCAGAGTACAGCGGTGGGTGGGCAGAAATGTGAGGGGACATAGAGAAAACATGAGAAAGATAGAGGTAGCCAGGTAGAGAAGTGAGGTAGTGAACTATAGAGAGATGATAGATAGGTAGGAAAAGTTGTTTAGTAGAGAGAGGGCCTAACATGAAGACTTATAAAAAATAGGTCATGTAAACAGAATGAAGAGGTAGAGAATGTGGTAGAACAAAGGTGTGGGTGAGAAAGAGAGATAATGTGTACAGAGTAAAGAGATGAAATGAAGAAACAGGTGAGGTAGAAATAATATGAGGTTGACATAGGTTGACAGAGGGAGTGATAGTCTGTGAGAAGGTGAGATATAGAGAGATTTGTGCGATGCATAAACAGGTAGGAATATATATGTGGAGAGACGTAAAGGGAATTGTGAGGTATAGGGGATGATTTGTGCAGAGAGGAATTAATGGAGAGATAATGATAGAGAAAATAGGTGGAAGTAGAAAATGAGGTAGCATGTAAGGTAGTGAGAGAGGTCAAGTAGAGGGAACAGAGGTAGAACAGAGACAAGAGGTAAAGCTTTGTAGAAGTGAACACATGGTGAGAGGTAAGAGTGAGAAAGAGAGTGGGGTACACAGTGATGAAGTTATGATTGAGATAGAGAGGAATGGGGCAGAGGCAATGATGTGAGGTTTGAGAATCATGAGAGACAAATATGTGGGCTTTGAGAATGATGAAAGACAGACAGAGACAGGTGGGGTCTAGAGAGATGGAAAGAGAAAGGATAGAGAGCTGAGGTAAACAGAGAGATGAAGTAGATAGAGAGATTGGTGAGGTAGATGTAGGTGAGAAACAAGGAGGTGAGATGGGAACAGATCAGTAAGTTGCAAAGAGAGGTGAGATCATGAGAGAAAGGTGGGGTACATAGAGGTGTATTGAGAGAAAGGTGATGTAGACGTAGTGAGATGGAGAGAGGTGGGATAGGTAGGTAGTATAGGCATAGAGATGTAGAGCTAGGTAGATTGAGAAAGAGGGAAACTGAGAGGGGTCAGGCACAAGAGGTCAGTTAAAAGATGGAGAGACACGAGAGAATGACTCATTTTTAATTTAATTGCCACCAACTGACTGAGACCGCAAGGGTTGCATTTGCACAGGCTGGCTTCACTCTGCAAACTTCTTTGAAGTATATACTCGGCTGCCAAATTAAAAAGGATCTGTTTTATTTACACTTTGGTGACTTCTCTCAGTCCTGATCAATTTACCAGAACATCTCTTGGAATGTGGTGGCCATGAGTGTAAGAAATAGGGTTGAACCACAAAAGTCACTAAATAAACTGTGATTAAACCTCTGGTAGCTTGGCACAGAAGCAGTCAGGCTTAACTTAGAGGCAATGTGCAAAGTATTTATTCAGCACTCTAACAGTAATAATGTGATAACGCAACAGAAGGAAAATCCCAAACCAATTTAGAATTCAAGTTAATTTTTATAACTAAAGCAACAAAAATCCAATTAGTAGAACCAGAGTTATGAATTTTTAAAGTTTCAGGTGAAATTATCGCCAAAAAACACAAAGCGCCAATTTGGGATATCTGGTTGCACTGGATAGGGGCAAAGTGACAAGTTCAGGCCACCCATGATGGAGCATGGGTAGATACAGGGACCATATTTGTCCCGGTGAAAAGTTTTACCCTCTTTGAGTTCAAGTCCACTTGGGGAGCTGCAGCAGAGGTTTGTACTGGCTGTTGACGCGAGGAGATTGGTGTCGGTGCATGGAGTCAGTTCGTCGTCGCTGTTTGACACCAGGAGTCAGTATTCGCTGGAGCTTCGCATTGGCTCTGGATCGCAGACAAGGTGCGAAGAGCAGGTTGTCACTGGAGATATGAGTCGGCGGGCACCACGGATGGTCGGTGGATGATGCAAGAAGTTTGGTTGCAGATGCGAAGATCCCAAATACTTCGGGATCTTCACATGCAGCCCAGGACCTGTGGTTTTGAGGCAGGAGGAGTACACTCTGATGCTAGATAATGGTCCAGGACCTGGAGCTCTTTGGGATCAGAGCTCAATACAGCAGAGGCCAACAGCTGGGCTCAGGAAGGTCCAGTTGATGCTGGTCACCTGGGCTGTTGCAGGGAGGCCTCTGGAAGCTGGTTTCATTACTGTAGCTCAAACAGGAGGTCAGCCAACTGACACTTGGATTCACTTTTGGGGAGCCTAGGTTCAAAGCAAGCAGATCTAATCTTCCTTCTTTGGACAGCAAGGCAGTCCTTCTGAATCCATCACAGGTCCAGGAGTGCTCTGATGAGAGGTTCTGAAGGTGCCACTTTTACTCCAGTGCCAGCCTGTGGGTGAGGGATGCGCCTTTGTATAACCTTCCTCCTTTCCTGGGTTTGTCTCCAAACTGTCTTGGGTAACAACGGGCAGGCTGGAATAGGTGTCAGCTGCATTTGTCAGTCGCAGGACAGGCAGCACTTAGAAGTCAGGAAGTGGGGGAATATAGCCGTGAGACCACCCTTTGAAGCTCAGGAAGGCTGAGTACAACCCCCAGGACATCCTGCTCAGGAAAGTAGCACCCTGCTCCACGCCCAAGGCCCTTTTGACCCCATGTCTGGAAGAAATACATAAAAAAGCACAGGAGAGCCATTTGAAGTAATGTGGCCCAGGACACTGGCAGAAAGGCACATCTAATTTAGGCAGAAGAATGCCAACTTTTTAAATGTGGCATTTTCAGAATACTTACTTAAAATACGGCTTTACCATTAGAGAGGATTTCAAATTACAACTAATTTGAGTAGAAATAGCATTTCTCTATCTGTTGCCAAACTGAAGGCATCACTTATTACATGTAAGTCTATGGGAGGCATAGTCTTAAACCTTTGAAAAAAATGTGTTTGGGAGTTTTTCACTGTCAGGACATGTAAAACCTAAATACACATGTCCTACCTTTTAAATACCATGGACACTCCCCTAGGAGGCCCATCTTAGGGGTGACTTATACATATAAAAAAGAAGGTTTAGGCCTCATAAAATGTTTATTTCGCTAAGTTGAAATGGCAGATTAAAACTGAAGTGGCAGACCTGAGACATGTCTTACAGGGTTACTTAGTGGTTGGCACAATGAGTGATGCAGCCCACTAGTAGCATTTTATTTAGCAGCCCTGGGTACATGTAGTACCGGTTACTATGAACTTATAAGTAAATGAAATATACCAATAAGGTGTAGGGCAATTTTAACATGTTTTCAAGGGAGTGCACAAACATTTTACCACTGGGTAGCAGAAGTATAGTGCACAGAGTCCTAAAAACCAACAAGAACAGGTTGAGCAAAGGAAGACACAAATCTGTGGCTACCCTGCAGAGAAGGCCCAGTCCAACAATGAGCATTTGCCCCATACTTTAATATAGCTCTGGTTTCTGTCCAACATGTGCTGACGAACAGCAACACTTACAAATTCATCACAAACTCATTTATGCATGGTATGTCCAGCACAGTGTTGAGCTTGACACACTACTGCAGTAGAGCGCAAACAAAGGTACTTGTTCAGCCCTGTATATTTATTTTAGTATTGAGATTTTTGTCCCTCACCTGCTGTTTGACCCTTTCCCCATCCAGGACCAGATAGCATGCTTGGCAGAATTCTTTTAAAATGTACCACAACTTTTTATCCTGCAATGCACTGGGGCACATCTCATAATCCAGCATTCTATATCACTTCAATTAAACTAAGAACACATCACCACTCAGTCAGTGTAACCTTGCCCCTTTCACCGAGTCTGAACTGACAGTGAGCTGATCTGTGGGCAAGTCATTCCCTTGTTTTTTCCATTCTCAGAGCTGATTGGCGACAGCCCTTGTAAATCCACCTTAGAGCTGCCCCCCTAAAATAAAGGAGTGTAGCATAGCCACCCAGTAGTACACACCACTGCAGCTATGTGCAGATAACTTTGCTCCAACATTGCAGTTCTAGACACTGTCAACAATGCCACAGGATCCACCATGAATGTGTGCACAGGCGCAGAATGGAGCTGTCTGCCTATTTCTGAACTGAATCACACTCTCTACGGAGTACACACTATCTCAGAAACTCTAAAAAAACCTCTGAAAGTCAATGGATGAGTTCCAGACAGCAGAATGGCAAACACAGCTCCTTGCAGAAACTCACATACAGTCATAGATTTAGTGCACGTGCACACTGACCAATTGTGTTAAAAAACACACAAATGTCTTTCTGGGTCAGTGCACAGTTTTCGGGAGACTGCTTCTGTACTTTTAGAACAAGTTATTCCAAAACACACAAGGGCCCTATCCGCTGCTCAGCACAGCTTAGAAACAGAAAGAGGTAAACAGTGCTCACTGCTTCCCAGCTTAACTGTCTGGAAATGAGGCTCGAACTCAGAGAGATATTGGGTTAAATGAATTGACTTTACAAACAGAAGACACATAAAACAGGCGTCAGGCTCTGCCAGGAGCCCCTCATTTCAGAGTTCAAACCCATGATGCGCACAATTGTGCACTTTTTAGAATTACCGCAACATAAGCGCATATTTCAGTATCCCTTTTAAGTTTTTAAATTAAATCCGTGATTTAATAAACACACTTCTGTCCCTAGTTTAATTAAATCCGGCTAAATTGCAGATTAAATCCAGTGTATAATTTGCACCTGCTCGATTATCTACAACGGTTTTTATCCTTTATGATAATAATGACTAGTGAAGCAGCACATGTAGAAAAGAAGGACCAGTCAAAATTCGAAGCACCACTCAGTCCTCAGGACATTATTTTACTTTTCAACTCAATTAACAGACATGTCCTCTAACTTAATAGGCCCAAGAAATGTTCCACTAGCTCCCAGAAAACACTAGGATTATGTTTCATACACTAAGCACTGCCCAGAGGAACAAAGGATCAGAATATTTGCCAACATTTTCCACCCATCAGTTCTCTTCAGGGACTCTTCCTTAGATTCCTCAATTGTGATTACTAGGCGGCACCTCAACCACAAGGACTGCGTAGGATGATTCCTGGGTGTGAGGAGTCCAAAGCTAGGGAAGAGCCTGCACCCCAAACTCGGAGCCACCCTAGCTACCTCTGATTCAGAAAACAACTGAAAACGTAACTTTTTGGCCTAAATCAGCCCTAACCCACTATCAATGGTTATAGACAGTGTTACCATCCAACCAGACTGGAATTCAATCTATCAAGTATATATTTGTCCCCATTTGTTATGTGTTGTACACTTGGAAGATATGGTTTGGTGACAACTTGAGCTTTATAAAACAATAAATAAATATATAAATTTTGGAGCGCAAATTTTGCTCTTTCATTTGTAGGGGTGCATCATAATCATGGGTAGTCCGCACCTACCTATATTCCTTTATTGTATTAACTTAGAACATTAGAATGTGAACTGTAGTAACGTGAAAGGTGACGTGTTAGGGATATTGTCAATGAATGTGAAGAAATTAACGTTGCAACTACATGTGTTTAACTGAAAACACTAACGTGCAGAATTCCTACATGTTGCTGACAAGTATTCACGTATTTGATGTGCTTATGTAACATGTTAATTTAGATGTGCTCAGTAATGATGTTCATTTTTTAGGTAATTTCACAAGGCCCCAGGATGCTTGTTTCCGGTCCAGCGAAGACCTGGCTTGGCAGTTCGGGCTGGACTATTCCCATGAGGAATAGGGTCAAGACTGATTTGCATATGGCTGGGTCTGAAGTGGGGTGGTGAAGTGAGCTAAAGAACGATGATGTATTCAACCCAGATCTGTGGCTGGGGGTGAGTGTCTGAAAGGTTTCAGCGCTCCATCCATTATCTCCTTGTATTTGCTTTGTTTGCGCTAAGTTTGCAGGGTATGCCCAAGCGTGGGTCCCTTGCTCACTTTGCCACTGGATTCAAGCTAGCCTGGCTGATAAGGGGTGTTACCCCGAAACCGGTCCCAGGATGCTTGTTTCCGGTCCAGGGAAGACCTGGCTTAGCAGTTCGGACTGGACTATTCCCATGAGGAATAGGGTCAAGACTGATTTGCATATGGCTGGGTCTGAACTGGGGTGGCGAAGTGAGCTAAAGAACGATGATGGATTCAACCCAGATCTGTGACTGGGGGTGAGTGTCTGAAAGGTTTCAGCACTCCATCCATTATCTCCTTGTGTGTGCTTTGTTCGCGCTAGGTTGGCAGGGTATGCCCAAGCGTGGGTCCCTTGCTCACTTTGCCACTGGATTCAAGCTAGCCTGGCTGATGAGGGGTGTTACCCTGAAACCGGTCCCAGGATGCTTGTTTCCGGTCCAGGGAAGATCTGGCTTAGCAGTTCGGGCTGGACTATTCCCATGAGGAATAGGGTTAAGACTGATTTGCATATGGCTGGGTCTGAACTGGGGTGGCGAAGTGAGCTAAAGAACAATGATGGATTCAACCCAGATCTGTGACTAGGGGTGAGTGTCTGCAAAGTGTCAGCACTCCGTCCATCAACTCCTTGTGTTTGCTTTGTTCGCCGTAAGTTGGCAGGGTATGCCGAGACGTGGGCCCCTTGTTCACTTTGCCACTGGATTCAAGCTAGCCTGGCTGATGAGGGGTGTTAGCCCAAAACCGGTCCCAGGATGCTTGTTTCCGGTCCAGGGAAGACATGGCTTGGCAGTTCGGGCTGGACTGTTCCCATGAGGAATAGGGTAAAGACTGATTTGCAAATGGCTGGGTCTGAACTGGGGTGGCGAAGTGAGCTAAAGAACGATGATGGATTCAACCCAGATCTGTGACTGGGGGTGAGTGTCTGAAAAGTTTCAGCGCTCCGTCCATCACCTCCTTGTGTTTGCTATATTTTTATATTAAACCTGTGTGCATTTAGCCACGTCTCACATATGTGTACCTATGCATTTTTCCCTTATGTGCATATATGTCTCCATCACCTGTATTCACTAAGCCATATATTACCATTGTATATGAACTGCCTCTTTCTCAAGTTTGTACCTGTAGAACATACTGTCACCTGTATGCACCTAGTCTCATCTTACCTGTGTGTGCCTAGGTCTCTCCTACTTGTGTGTAATAACTTGTGTCATCTTCATCCACCAAGCACTACTCACCTGTATGAACATAGAATTCCCTCACCTAAACATGCCTAGCACCCTTAACAGTGTATCCTGATGGCTCTGACGTGTGTGCACCTAGTCTTTGTAGCATGTTTGCACAAAGCCACCCTCAACCCAGTCAGACTTAAATTAGAGATACTGAATTTTTGGGAGACACCTACTCCCTAACACCTAGCGCCCCCATCTATCCTGTGTGCACTTCACCCAACTTAACTGTATATAACTCCTGCTAACCTGCAAGCACCAACGACTGTATGGTCCATTTGCACTTAGCCTCCATTACCAATGTACACCTCCTTTTTGATGTGCAGCTAACCCCATCTCACCTATGTGCATGTATGCACATAGCACCTTTTCATTTGTGAACACAAAGCCCCCTATAACCTGTGTACACAGATTCCTCTATCTCTTGTATGTACTGATTTCTCTTGCACCTATATGCCCAGCCCCCTTACCCATTGTCTCTAGACTCTTCTTACCTGAGCCACACTACTGTAGATTTTAAAAAAATACTTCATTTTGAGCATCTGTAAATTAGCAACAAGATTTGCAAAAGAGCAAAATGCAATTTGTGCACACAAATCTTACCCCCACAAAAAATGTAATCATACGGTGTACCATGGATCTGGCAAGTGTAGAATCAAATGCATTTCTGATTCACACAGAAATGCATTGGAATGTGCACCAGGTACAACGCTAGCTCCCCTACGGCAATTCTGATCTAGTTTCTGCATGGGAATAAGCAAGGAGCGCAGAGCATGCCCACCCTCAACTTAGAGGTAGAAATGCAAATCTAAGCATTGACAAGAAATGGCCCTTTACAAATGGTAACTTCCATTCCCACCTATGGGTGACATGGTTTTATGGGTAGAAGGGCTGCTCGTATCCACAGGTTCCATCGCCATAACCTTGTGAATTATTTCTTTTAATATATTGAAGGGCTGTCAAGTTATTTTGTAATGTTAACATTCAGACAGCACTTATAATTTCACAGTGCTCAAACATGCATCTAATTTGACCTAAATATGTGAATATCTCATGTGAAGAACCAGAAAACGGCACAAATGAAAGATTTGCACATGTAGTTTCTGGAAAACTTGGAGCTGTAGAAGTTAAAACAATGGAGACGACCTTTGGAGCTGGAAGTGTGTTAAGTCCTGCTTTTTTTATCTTAGCAATCTGGTTCTAGTAGCTATACTTTACCCCATTTTAAAAGCAGAACAGGAGGTATCAAAGTAAAACACATCAGGCATAGAGAGGACAGCCCTCCCTGTTGGCGGCCTACGAGAATCCGCAAGTATGGTAGCCGGAATGACTGATGGATCCGCTTCTCTGTTCCTTGCTGCTTGTCTGCCCCTTTTGCTCAACCCTGACATCCATCACACAAATGATAATGTATATGTATGTACCTAATGTGCTATGCTGCAATGTTATTTGTATTCATGCTAAGAGAAACTTCAATAAAAATGTTTACTAAAAAACCCAAACACATCAGGGCTGGGTGCATTACTCATGCAAGCCATCCGACAACCTGAGAGCTTTGCAGCGCATTCACATATTGCTTATACCTTCAATTAAGTGCTGGCAGTATGAATCGTGCACTTATGGCAAGACGCATCACCTTCTCCCATTCTGCAGAGCCCCTTACAAAACTGGCAAATAGATACTTATTTACCTCACATGCTGAATTGAAATGATCTATAGCTTTTCATTTTGACGCTCCATCCAAATCCCAATAATCAAAGGATCTCACAGGTGTCAAAACAAACAAAAATAATCAAAATAGCTTTTCAGCATTGAAGGAAATGTCACTTTTTTTTTTTTTTTTTAAAGAAAAAGGCCTCTAAGTTATAGTGCACTAAATACTCTTCCAGATTCGAGGCAGCAGCAGTCTATCTGATTCGGTTAGTAAGTAATCAAATCATCAATCAATATTCTTTATTCGATTTAAAAAAATAAAATCATAAAAGTTAGGCATAGTGTAATACATTTCATAAATATCAACTTCAGCACAAATTACAGCTTGGCCTGCTTTAAAACGCCAGAAAGATAACATGATAAAAAATAGCATGCTGTGTGTTGGTGTAGTTACAAACTGTAAGAACAATAAAGCACTTCTCACTTGGTTAAAATTCTTGGGCTTCAGAAATGGAAGTACAAATTTAAAACGCAAATAGTTATATTTAGGCTAGATTATAACTATATGTAAATTATCATTAACAGAGGCATTGTCACAATCACAAAAGGACTACATCGAATCCTTAAAACAGCCATGATTAGAGGGCAGTAGCTGCGGAAATAAGTTAAGCCTAAAAAATGTCAGTAATCGTCGCTAGTGGCGGGGCATGTCCAAAGTAAGATAAGGCGCCAATCCGCTTACAGTTTTCACCAGTAGCGCATGATGTACTAGATGCTTGTTCAATGATATTGCCTCTCGATCTGCAGCCGCCTTGTCTCTAAACACTGCTTTAACCCATCTATGGTCAGTTTTGACTATTCAGCTAGGATCAATATACAGTTCAGGAATCCCTAAAATTTTCATGTTAGAGGAGAAATAAGCCAACCAGAGGATTGAGGGAGAGTTATCCAGATTCATGCAATATTGCACGATCTGTCTATTGAGACCTAACTACTCCCTTGACCAAACCGAAAGCTAAAGTGTCAAGTGGCAGAGCCGCATGTGGTCAGAAACATAGCCCATGCCCAGCTCTTCATGAACTACCTCAGAAGGTATACTTTGTGGTCCCCTAGGAGACCCCTGAGGAATTTGTTTTCAGCTACTTGAATTGGGGCAACGGGCCCTTATCACCAGATACCACATCCATAGCTGACTATTGGGATGTACTTAGCCTCGAATATATCCAAAACTGTTTTTATGTGGGTGAGCCCTAGCCGATGGGAAAAGTCTCCTAGGCTCAACGTAGCCCTATTGAAAGTCGTCACGTTATGGTTTATCAGTGAGTGCCAATTAAGACCACAGCCCATTTGGACACCCAAATAACGAAACTTATCAACTTGGCTGATATGGTGACCTTCTACTATAAATTTAAGGGTTTTAGTCTTGGGCGGACCAAACTTCATCAGGTGTGACTTTGAAAAATTAGTGGACAAATCAAGGCCATTCCTAAACTCAATAAAAAGATCTAAAAGTCTCTGTAACCCCTTGGCCATAAACAAATCAATTTAAGTCGTTTCCTAAGAAACTTGCAAACAAATGCTGTCCCAAAAGACAAAATGAAATCAGTCTTTTTTTGAGGCTTCTTGCTCGGACTTCTATAAATAACGTTGCCCTTGATATCAGTCAGCACATGGATAAAATGCAGGTGCCGAGCATTCTGTAAAATGCTACCTCACTGCATTCTAGGGTTTACATTGGCACAAACACCTGTGTTTCTAGATTGAAACAGCAGGCCCGATCTTTGCCCACCTTCGTCTTTCGTCACAGTTTGTTTTTTGTCGCCTCACTAGTTAAATTGCAGCAGGTGTTGCCATTGCTACAGGGTATACGCTGTGAAGTCGACTAACTCGCAAATGAAACCGCTCACTGCATTGAACTTTGAAAACCGTGCTGTACTATTTTAATAGTTTACTAAGCAGTGATGCAACCCCAAGAGGCACTGAAACTGATGTCCAGGGCCTCTAGCCCCCCGTGGATTTGCCTCATCCTCTTGATGAAGCCAGGGGTCGCAAGTAACAAGCCAGGGGTCGCAAGCTGAAGACTAGAGGTCTAAATGGCATCCATGGCTTCTCCTCAAATACGGAAGGAAGGCAAATAAGTACGCCTGAATATTTGAGGATTGGATTATTATCTACTCTAACTCTAGCCTTTGAAGTTTTTCTGGAAATAGTGTTTTTTGGTGATGGGGTGGCCTTGGTCTAGTCTCACCGAGCAGAGAAAGTAAAAATGCAGGAATGTTGGTTAGCATGCGTGAAATGTGTCCGCATTCTCCATAGAAATGTTCGAGTGTTGGAAAATGGGTAGCTTCAACACAATGGCAGAAGTGGGACTGAAACACCAATCTCATTTCCAGCATGATCAGTCCAAGTCTAGTTGGCTTCCTGAGTGGTTTTTACAACTTGGCATTTGTGACGAACAATATATTTCCACTGGCAAAAAAACAGAGAGAGGAACCCATAAGCTTAGTTTTATTAGCCTTAAAAGTGGTTATTGCCTGCTTTCACTTCATTGTAATGAAGTGTGCCCACGCACATAACAAGGTGGGTGGCACGATATGATGTCCGCGTGCCCGCAATAGCATCACTGGCAAAGTATTTAACCTTTAAACATTGCTGCAAATCACGTTCTGCAGAAGGATCCAGCTCCAGCCGACCACACCACAGTCAGCTGATAATACAAAAGTTAAAAAGAAACCTCAAACTTAGCAAGTTAAATTGGCGGGAGAGTGAGGAAACGAACAAGATGTATTCTCAATAAAGCCTTGCTTTCTCTGTCATGCCATGCAGGCAGTAGTGATCAAATAAAGGTGAAAGTGTTTTTAGTGAAGTGAATCTCAAAATGTTAAAAACTCGTAGACCCCGATTTGTAAAATTTAATCAATCTGGGTTCGCCCAGATATATTAAAATCTGTGTCGTGCGTGGGAAGACTAGTTAGTGGTCTAACGCACTGAGTGTCCATAAAAAGGTCGACATGTTTCAGCCCCAGTGATTGCCCTTGTGGGTCAAGTGGGCTTTCTTCAGGGCCTAAAAAAAAAAAAAGGAAAAGTGGTGGAGACCTTATTTTGTATGGGTCTCTATGTATCAGGGTGTATTGACCCGATTCTCATGCGGTCAAGAGGAAGTGTCAGCACAAGTTGTACTACACTGCACAGCAGCAGGTAACAAGCTCCCTGGTTGCCCGTTGAAATCCACAATTTAAGACTCAAGGTACTACTTGACCGCATGAGAATTGGGTCAATACACCCTGATACATAGAGACCCATACAAAATAAGGTCTCCACCACTTTTCCCACGCACGACACAGATTTTAATATATCTCGAACCCAGATTGAGTTTTTAACATTTTGAGATTCACTTCACTAAAAACACTTTCACCTTTCTTTGATCACTACTGCAATAACCAGTGGTTTTCCTCCGGATGGAGGAAGCATACAAAAACTAACCCTATGATGATGCTGTCACGTTTTTAAGAGCAGGGCGGATAATCAAGATATACCGCTTTTCCGACTTTTATACGTGAATGAGGGTTTTTTATCGGTACACTGCAAGAATTTCATAAAACCCTGGTTACTCAGGTCAAGTGATCCATTCTCATTTTGATATCTATTCTTAAGAAAAAACAAAGGATATTTTGAATGCACTTGCATGACATGCCAATGCCTATCAGAAGCTTTTGAGGGACCCGGGGCAAAAACTAGTTGCGAAGCCCTGACCCAGAAACCCTAGTTTCAATCCCAGCTTCCCAGCTTGACCATACTGTGTGACCCTAGGTAATTATTTTTCTTCGCTGTGCCTCCTTTTCTGAGACTATAACATTTGAGTGCACATTGAAATAATTCAGTTCAGAATGTTCACTGTACATACTTTCCGTGTATATGGTTTAGTAGGCTATAATGTTGCTTTATCTATAACAATAAAGACTTATGTAGGAGAAATAAGACACATTGCTTGCTCTTGAGTCATTAATAAAATTACCAGGACAAAAGGGGGTGTGGTTCAATAATTATAATAAAGGCCAATGAGTTCAGTGTTAAAATCTAATATGCTAAAGTGAAAGAGTCCAAAATACACTTTTTCCAAGTTATACATTTGTGGCAGTCAGCAACTCTTGTAGCATGGCGGGAGTTTGTGACTAAGCTAAAAGCTGTTCTCCTCAGTGGCGCTCAATTTCCAGACAATAGGCAACACAGGCATGGCCGCTGAGAATTATGGAGCTCAGCCGTCGCGCTTTCCTACCACTGCCCCATTGCCGCTAGTGGAAATGCCTGGGTGATGAGTGCATGGTTCACAGTCTCAAGGCCTATGTGTGCCTGCCATCAACACACAGTCAGCTGTGAGAGTGGTTTGGCAGTGTGGGCATGGCCTGTTTTATACCCAATGGCTATGATTATAGTAGCACAATCTGTGAAACATGCAGCACACGCCCACAGCTTTGTCAATATCGAATTGCAGGCCTCTACAAGGAGTGGTGGCTGGGTAAATTTGCACCATCTGCCCCCACTTCTGACACTGGTGAACATGCCCTCCAAATCAGGGATTGTTTCCCAATATTTGCTATGAGATGCTTATATTCCTGAGGAAGACACCTGATCCAATGGGGCAATATTTGACTGCTGAAACATGTTGATGGAAAAGAGAAGTAGGGTCTGTTTTTCAACACTCCTATTTTTAATCTTGTGGTAGGGAGACACCACTAAAAACATTTTTAGCTCACCACATATCATTTTAATATCGGTGTGACAGTTTAACAAATGAAACATCAATTTTGATATAAGAGGCATAACCTCACCAAAACTAGGAAACATGTAACTAGTAGACTCTCCAGCCAGTGAACTGCAGCACTCTCAGATGCTTCCCAGTACTATTTGTAGAACCCACCAATGAAGCGTACCACAAGCCAGGGTTAATTATTCTATGAATACATGAATGTATGGTAATTCAAAAGAGTTTGGGCTGTTTCTTGCAGGAGTTTTGTATGTGTTGTAAGTTTATGTCAGTTTAAGCAAGTCATACACCAGTGAAAGAATCAGGTGATGCCCCTTCTACTACTTCCACCTGCCCTTTACTTATTCTTTGTGTTAGGGATGGTTACGCTGCTGCTATCCGTGTTGTACCTCTGTTATGTTATGAAGTTTGGTATAAAACTTTCCCCACACAAAAGACAAAACGATTTACATAGCCAATGCTTGTTTTAATGCATGATGTCAGTGAACCATCACAAACTATTTGAGCAGAGTTTACTTTTGGTTTTATGTGTGAAACAAGTAGTTTTTGAAATGGAACAGACAACTTTGTAATATTTTTACACATAGCTGACAAGTGGCTCAATGTCACATATAACACTTTTCTGCCAATTCTGGCCTTACAGCCAACAACGCTTTTCATGCTGGGAATTAAAGCCCATAATGAACGTGTTAAAAGTAAAACTAAAAACCCCACAGTACAGCATAAGATAGAAATGGCTGATGTATCATTTGTCAGAGCAGGGCCTGGCAGAGCCCGATGCAACAATCTTTGTTGGCATCCCCAAATGACCGAGTTCTCCACAGATTCCCTCACTACCACCCGCAGCAGCGCCCCTCATCTCTCCATAGAACCCCTCTTACATGTATATTTCATTTGTTTTATAGCACTACTCACACTAGTGTAAGGTGTCAGAGTACTTTACATCTCACACGTCATACAGAGACAATGAATCATACAAGAGTGTACATCAATGCATAGGGAATGTTGCATAGGACAATGAGGACTAGGAGACACATCCATCCATGCTGGTAGGCTGTATGTTTTAAGAGTGCTTGGTCTGGAGTAGCGTAGACTTTAAAACATAACATGGTGGTTGGAGTTGGCCTTACTAATATGAATTTATTTCTACCCCAATGAACCATTTTAGCAACATTAGGACAATCAAAGACTGGAGAAAAACAAGTTCCTGAACCTGTGACTTGCAGTCTGCATGCAGCTCTTTCATCCCCTGATGGAGCAGGGTAAATGAAATTTTTTTAACCTCCTAATAATTTTCGTAAAATAATTAATAAACTTGTTCGGTTAAGTAAATAACCAACAATGTATGTTACATGTAAAGGGTTAAAGGTAACACGCTATTTTTGTGTGCAAATTAATCTACTTATAATTGTTGACGTGTCTAACATAACGTAATATTTGCGTACTAATAAAATAATAAACGCATGATTTGTGCTTTTTAAATAAAACGTGTGGTGGCAAAATAAAGCGATGGTAAGTAAGGGACGGCTTTATATGTTGCTTTTTTCTAGGTAATACCTAATTGGGGTACGTAGAAAGACGGGAGGGAAACGAAAGGGTTTATATTCTTTATTTTAACAATATTTTGTTTATCTTTGAAAATAGTGCGCTTAGGCCTGTTGAGCAGCGATATAAAATGGCCGCCATTTGCTAGAGTACGCATGAGCAAGAAACCGTGTGGTAGAGGAGAAAGGCTGTGAAAAAGGATGACCACATGTTCGTGCTGAGAGCCTAAGACGGAAGTATGGTCAAGGCTATTGTGACCTTTCTGAGCAAATATGTGCCAAGATGATCAGCAAGAAGCATGAGAAGTCAAACTGAATAAATGGACGGAACTGTTGAATCTAAAAAGTATCAGAAAAAGATACAAATTGGACTGATCGAAACTGATGAGCAATGTCATGTACTGTGGGAAACGATGCAAGCATGGACATTCCACAAAGAACTGGTTAAGACAAGGAAGTTTGATTAAAATGTATATGGACTTGAATGAACCAATGAGAGAGAATCACGCCATAGAGATGCAACATTTTTATTCAGTAAGCTAGAATTAGGGTATAAGAAGACCTACTCTTGGTGGGGAGGGGTTAGATGCTTGAGAGGTTAGTTGCTGTTGACGGAGATGCTGTAGATGGGTGAAGTTGCGGTTGCTGATGCTGACGAGCTGATGCTGCTGCTGCTATTTTATATTTCTAGTTGAGTATAAGATGCTGCTTTTGGAGAACCTTTTTACTCCTGATAGATTTTTCATTTAGAGCTATTAGATTTTCCAAGACAGATAGATTGATCTTTTGGAGTTCTTGCTGTGACAACCTTATTTTTCCGTCTAATAGGTATGCATTGCAATTTCAATTTATTCTTATAATGATGATAAATGTAATAATCTGAATAATAAGCTTAAACTTATTTCTTGCTTCGAAACTTTATAAAAACTTTATTATTCTTTAAACAAATGACTCAGTGATTCTTTAGCTCAATAATTAAGGTAAAATGTTAAAGAGTTTATTGTGATTGAGCTGGTCTTAATCACCATCAACTGATTCCTACTAGTTGGTCCATCGACCAATGAGCGGAATACCTTAAAAGCAAATGAGAAACATTATGTCGTGTTAAAAAGAGGTATCCCGTCTCCTTCCAGAGAATCGTTTTTTCCTAGGTTAAGGACGGAGGTAATCCAGGGAATAAATGAGTAAGTGAATGTATATGCGGTGTTATGGGCCCCACCGTCATATGGATATAGTTTGTGTGTTGGAGGGATAGTTGCACCTGAATGACCGAAGCATATAGGAGAAGAATTTTTATTGTTAGCGCTGGATCAGATTTCTTGGTAGCAGAGTTATGGTTACTATAGATTAGTTTGGTGATTATTGATTATTGTTTATTGATTATTGATAAGTTCATGTCTAACACTTTATGTTGAGTCGCGTTATGTTATATGTAAGTTTTCACGCTTCTGGGAAGTAGGAAGTGGAACACGTGTGGCAAGAGAAGTCACATGGAATAGTGCATTGTCTGAGTTCATATTGGTAATAACACAGGTTGTGTTATGATAGGGACATTTTCCGCATAAAAGGTGTGTAAGTGAAATAGTGATCGGTTTTCTTGTGAAACTCTGGCCTTAATTCTCAGGAGCAGTATAGTCTCCACATGTGTTTTATCCCCAGAGAAACGGGTTTACCGCTTGCTTGAAAGAAGGGTAAGGTAGAGGGAAGTGCTACTTTATCGGCGAAACCGAAAATTCTGTGGTAGGGTAGAGGTAAGCGCTGCCTACTGGAAAATACAGAGTTCTTGTATAAATGGACAAAGCTATCTCTTTTGTTTAGTGAATCAGACAATGGAAATGTGTTTTAAATATTGTAACTAACGAAGAATTGTTGAAAAAGAAATTGTCGATACATTTTGTAAAGGAGGGGTCAAGAGCAGAACTGACGTAGACAAAAGCCGCGCTGGGATTGGACAGTGCGCTAGTCATACGGAAACAGGAGCAGAACTGACGTAGACAAAAGCCGCGCTGGGATTGGACAGTGCGCTGTAGACAGAAGCCGCTCTGATTGGAGTGTTGGTGTGAGTCGCGCTAGTATTGGTCGAATAGACTAGTGACGTGGAAGTTTGTGATTGGAGTGTTAGTGTGAGTCGCGCTAGTATTGGTCCGAATAACGCATAGAGAACAGTGTTGAATTGCGGATCATTTGAGGAGAGAAAGCGATTGTGAATCATGTCGTATTATGAATATGGTAGAGAGAAAACGTTGTGGATGTCAAAAGTTAAGAACTTCTTTAAGAAAGACAAAAAGGTAGTGACTAGAGAGGGACAAATAATTCCTCCGCCGAAATCACCAGCTTCACACATGATGCTGAAATATGGATATCATACATGCATATGGTTAGAAAATTGGACAAAATATACCAAGAATGATGGAGCATTGGCTTTCCCTGAGAATGGTTCATTTAATGTAGCTGTACTACGGAATTTGAGAG
Organism: Calotriton arnoldi; assembly: GCA_963921515.1. Taxonomy (NCBI): domain Eukaryota; kingdom Metazoa; phylum Chordata; class Amphibia; order Caudata; family Salamandridae; genus Calotriton; species Calotriton arnoldi. The sequence goes on along the minus strand of CAWUFW010008828.1, from coordinate 161,406 downwards.
AAAAGATGGCAATGTTAGAACCTAGACCTAGACCGACACAGTTTGAAGCTTTAACTGAATGGGAAGATGAGATGTATGAACGAGAGAGATTCAGAGGATTAAAGAATCATGAGTTTGTGCCTGGAAGGTTATGGGGAGTAAATCATGAGGACAGAATAAAGCGTTGGAGATGTGCTAATATGACAGGAGGTTTGTTTCCAGCTTTTACAGTTGAGGAAGAAGCAAAGAGAAAGTGTACAGAGAAAAAGAAACATGTAGTTATAGAAAAGTATGGGTATGGTGGTAGTGAAACGGAAGACGAATTGCTGGAAGATATTTTAAACAGAAACCCACCTCCATACCAACAGACTTCTGCGGTGGTGACACCTAATGCACCGCCAATGGAAACTGGGAGGAATAAAAATCCCGAACGAAGAGATGAGATAAATAGGTCACAAGATCAATTAAAAACTTCACAAAATGAAGAGATAGAAAGTGACAATGCAACTGAATTAGCAAAAACCACAAGAGAATTGACTGAGAAAATAAGAGCATTGACAAAGAATATGGAAGCTGTAACTGTACCAGTGACGATAGGTCCAGTAATGCCAATTTTTGAGAATCAGAAAATTGATGAACGTTCTTTAGTGATTCCCATGAATTCACATTTGCAAAGAAAAAGAGAAGGGATGGAACTGAATAATGAAGGTGCACACCATTTGGTTAGTACCTATAGACCAAGCCCACCTACTAATTTGACGATAAATGAGAATGAGATCAGGAGAATACCTATGGTAACGGAGTCTGCATCAGGGACACCAGAAAGAAGTAACAATTGGATAGAATTAAATAGTACGCCTGTAGGTCCGACTCCAGATGAGTTAAATGAATGGATGAAAACGCTAAAAACGAAAGAAACAGAAGTAAAACCATTAGATGTAATTAGGTTAAAAATAGACATGGAAGAATTGATTTTAGGAACGATTGGTACAGAAAAATTAAAAAATTATCAGGATGATGAGATTATGTTTTTGTGCAAAAGTCTTACATGGAGAGCTAGAAATTTACATGACAAATTAGAAGAGACAGCAAGTGAACTAGGAGTAGAATTTGCAAAAGTGAGAACGTTGCAGAAACCATACAGAGTAGATTTTTGTGAGAAAGATATAGAGAATCTGAACACATCAGGAAGATTGACCCAAATAAAAGAGTTAATTGTTTTACTGAGAAAATGGGGTGATGTGGATAGATGGAGAAATAGATGGACGAAAAGGAGTGAGAAAGTAACAGATAAAGCATCTTTGGCTTTTGCAGTGACAGATAAGGAACCAGTTGTAAGGGAGTACCCGATGAGAGAGACTCCAGGAGGTAGTTATGTGCATGTTCCATGGACTAGACAGGATATACTGTCATTTACAAATGACTTCCCAAAGTTGAGAGAGAAGCCAGTAGAATGGTACAGACAAGTGGAGAGATTTGTTAAGGTTTCAAAGGTGTTGTGGATAGACTTAGATGGATTGTTTGATATAGTAGTGCCAGCTGATTTGTGGACAGAATGTAAGATTACTATTGATTGGCCAACTGTAGAATATCCAAGGGATGCTAAAACAGGAGCGCCAGGACCAGAAGTGATGAGAAAGTATGATCAAGTAATTACCTTTTTGAAGAATAAGATTCCACCTAAAGAAACAGATTGGGTAAAAATAGACAGAACAACGCAGGAAAGTAAAGAATCAGTGCATGCTTATTATGAAAGGCTGTTGTTAGTTTTCAAACAGTATAGTGGTTATGAGACACTAAATGAGAAGGATATGAGTCATTTTGTATATAGATTTGTTTATGGGTTGAAACCAGAGATAAGTGAGATGATTAAACAGCATATGATTTGTTGGCAGAATAGCACAGTCGACGAAGTTTTGAGATATGCTAAGTATTGCAGTGATGATATTGAGAGTAGACAGCGTAAATTGAAAGAAAAAGCCATGTGGGCACAGGTGAAAGTTGCAGAGAAGCAAGAAGCTCAATTGAGTAATACCGGTAATGAAGCAGGACAGGCTAGATCTCGACCAAATATAGGTAAAGGAAAAGGACAAATGAGCATAGATGAGGCAAAGAAAAAGTGGCCATGCCACAACTGCGGAAAGCTAGGGCATTGGAGAAACGAGTGTAAATTTCCTCCAAAACTTAATGTGGAAAATCAATCATTAAATTCACAGGTGCAGAGTGAGGTAGTTACTCAACAGAGTCAGGTGCCACAACCACCACTTCCCAAGAGTGTTAACCAACAGAAATACAGTGCAGAAACAGGATTCTACGGAGGAGAACAGGTAACACAGTTGCCGCGTGCAGCTGCCATTTCTCAATATTGGTTACGACAGGATGAGGATGAAATGGATGAAAGCTTCTGACGGTGCCTAGGAGAGGGGGAAGAGTGCGTGCTTGGCGCAACTCTAGAGGTAGATCAGTCTGGTCCATTTGTGGATGGAGAAGTGAATGGTGCAAATGTAACATTCCTTGTGGACACTGGAGCTACCCGTTCTACTGTTAGGTCAGTGGAAATTCCAAACCTTCCTCTCTCAGGTGAACATATCCAAGTAGTTGGAGTTTCGAATCAGCAAATTAAGACGCCTCTTACTAAATTAGTGGAGGTAAAGATTGGTCCATTTAGTGAAATGCACCGATTTGTGGTATGCGATTGTAGTCCCGTGAACCTATTAGGACGCGATCTATTGTGCAAGATGAATTGCACTATCTATTGTACTCCAGATGGAATTGCATTTCAGACCCCAGATGAAGATGTATTGTATAAAATGACACTGGTGAATTTAGAACCAGAAGTAAATGATTTGTTTCCTGTATTTGATGCAGAGAAAATCCCAATTGAATTGAAAAAGACAGTGAAAGAAGAAGTGTGGGACTTTACAGGAGAAGATATAGGATTAATGAAAGAAGTAGATCCCGTTAAAATAACCGTAAAAGAGGGAACGAGTTACCCAAATACGCCCCAGTATAAATTGACACCAGAAATAATTGAAGGAATAACGCCAGTAATAAATAAAATGGTTGAACAAGGGATTCTAAAAGAAATCATGAGCAGTCCATGTAATTCGCCAATAATGGGACTGAAAAAGCCAAACGGAACATATAGAATTGTACAGGATTTGAGGAAGGTAAACAAAATTGTAGTGCCTTGTTGCCCAATAGTACCGAACCCTGCTGTGATTCTATACCAGATTCCACGTGAAGCAGAATGGTACACAGTAATTGATTTATGTCATGCATTTTTCTCTATTCCATTACATCCAGATAGCCAGCCATTATTTGCGTTTAGGTTTGGAGAGCGTATTTTGGCATGGTGCCGAATTCCTCAAGGGTACACAGAAAGCCCCTCAATCTTTAATCAGATTCTAAAGAAATCGTTGGAAGATTTAAAAATGCCAGAAAAGTCAGTGATGGTTCAGTATATTGATGACCTACTGGTGGCATCAAAAACGAAGGAAGCATGTGTCAATGATACAATTGCTTTGCTGAATCATTTAGCAAAAAGAGGACATAAAGTGTCCCCATCAAAATTGCAGTTTTGTCAACAAGAAGTCCAATATTTAGGGCATAAAATTGAGAAAGGAGTGCGAAAGGTAACGACTGAAAGAATAAAGATGATTCAAGGAATGAGAGCTCCAATGACGCAAAGAGAGGTAAGAATGTTTCTGGGAATGGTTGGATATTGTCGACAATGGATAAGCGGTTTTTCGCTGATTGCTAAACCGTTGCAAAAACTGACAAAGAAGGATGTTAAAGATCCTTTTGAAATGAATGATGAAGAAATGAAAGCATTCAGAGAGCTGAAAAAGAAATTGTGTGAAGCTCCAGCATTGGGAATGCCTGACTATGAGAAAGATTTTGAGTTGTATTGCAGTGAAAGAGATGGATGTGCATTTTCAGTCTTGGTACAGAGACATGGAACTATGAAAAGACCCATTGCATATTTTTCAGCTGTTTTAGACCCTGTAGCGAAAGCGTTGCCTGGATGTTTGAAAGCAGTTGCTGCTACTTGTGTGAGTCTGGAACAGAGTGAAGGCATAGTGATGGGATATCCACTGAGAGTATATGTTCCCCATTCTGTGGAAATTCTCTTGACAAGAACGAAAACCCAATACATGACACATAGTCGGCTGACTAGGTATGAAAAAGTAATTTTGAGTGCAGATAATGTGACCATTGACAGATGTATGAATGTGAATCCTTCGACATCATTGCCAGATGAAGAGAGTGTAATTGAAATGGATGAAGTAGATCACGATTGTCTGAATGTGCTTGAATATTGTACAAAACCGAGATCAGACATACGAGATGAGCCCTTAAAGGAATCAGATTATATTCTGTTTGTGGATGGCTCATGCTTGAGAACGAATGATGGAGTTCTAAGTGCAGCATATGCAGTTTGCACAGTAGCAACTGTAATGGAAGCATCTTGTCTGAAAGGGATACGGTCTGCCCAAGTCGCAGAACTAGTAGCTCTGATTCAAGCATGCAAGTTGGGAAGAAATGTACGGGTTACGATTGTGACAGATAGCCAGTACGGCTTTGGGGTGGTGCATGATTTTGGTCAGATTTGGTCACAAAGAGGTTTCTTGACATCTGCAGGAACGCCAATTAGAAATGGAGATTTTGTGAAAAAGTTGCTTGAGGCGATACAGCTGCCTAAACAGATTGCTGTTGTGAAGTGCAATGCACATAAAAATGGGGAAGACTACATAACTGTCGGCAATAAATATGCTGACGAGATTGCACAGTACTGTGCAAAGAATGTGGTTTCTTTAAACAGGAACCGAGAGAGAGAGCATATTTCTTGTCCTTTGCTTTTTACTAACCCTGTTGAGACATGGGATGAGGTGAGACAGTTACAGGAAGCAGCAGATGATGAGGAAAAAGATACATGGATAAAAGCAGGATGTAGAAAACATGAGGAAAATGATGTTTGGGTTTACAGAGATGAAAGACCAGTTATGCCTGATAGCATGATTTCTGACATGGCACGGATGTACCATGGACAAGCCCATATTGGGAGAGATTCAATGATCAGACTTTTTAGACAAACATGGTATAATCCAAAATTCAGAGCCATAGCTGAGAGTCTTTGTCAAAGATGTCTTATTTGTCAACAGTTAAATCCAGGAAGGAAGACAGTAGTGAGTCTAGGAACAATAGGACGAGAAGGAGGTCCGTTCACTAGAATGCAAATGGATTTTATTGAAATGCCCCCGAGCAACAGACTAAGGTATGTCCTTGTAGTCGTCTGTTTGTTTTCCCGTTGGGTGGAAGCATACCCGACCAGAAGGAATGATGGAATCACGGTAGCAAAACTTATGCTGCGAGAATTCATTCCGAGGTATGGTTTTCCAGTCACGATTGAAACAGATAGAGGAACACATTTCCAAAATGAATTAATTAAGTTAATTTGTGAAGCACTTAGTATGAAACAGAAACTGCATTGTGCATACAGACCAGAGGCTTCTGGAATAGTAGAGCAAGTGAATGGAACAATTAAGAACAGGTTAGGAAAAATGTGTCAAGCTACAGGACTCAAATGGCCAGATGCCTTGCCATTAGTTTTAATGACAATCAGAAGTATTCCGGAAAGGAAAACTGGACTCAGTCCCCATGAGATAATTATGGGACGAGCAATGAGACAAGCACATGTACCTGTCAACAAACTACTGACTATAACTGATGATCTGGTGCTGGATTATTGCAAAGGATTGGCTGATGTGGTGCGTTCTGTGTTTCATCAGGTTGGACCGGATGCGACCACTCTTGAAAGAAAACCAGCTCACGACTTGAATCCAGGAGATTGGGTCCGCATAAAAGTCCACAGGAGAAGAAACTGTTTGGTTCCTCGCTGGGACGAACCACGACAAGTGATCCTGGTGACAACCACTGCAGTCAAATGTGCAGGAGTAAAACACTGGGTGCATGCCAGTCACACCATCAGAGTTCCAGAACCTGAAGATCGACATGTGAGTCGACATCTGGAAATATTGGATAACAGTTCAGCATCAGAAGCAGAAGAAGAAACAAACAGGGTGCCAGAATCTGAAGATCGACCTGTAAGTCGACATCTGGAGGACCCAACTACAAGTGCAACGACAGAAGAAGTAGAGGAAATAGCTGAAGTTCCAGAACTTGAAGATCGACATGTGAGTCGACATCTGGAAATATCAGATACCAGTTCAGAATCTGATACAGATCATTCGGATTGTGAGGAAATTCTGAAAAGAAATTGGAAATTTGAAAGCATAAGAGAAGAAACTGAGCACGAAGATAGTAACAGTGAGCAACCAAGTACAAGTTGTGGTAAAAATCCTTCAGAGATAATATTAATAGATGAAGAAGGGAGAGTTTCAAACAGAAAGTTAGAAAAATCGGAAGATCCCCGAGGAGCAATAGGGACAGATAGCCAAACAAAAGAACAGGGAAATTTAGAAGCAGATAGAGAGACTGACACAAATTCGGAAGAACCTCGAGGAGGGACAGAAATAGGTGAACGAAGGAAGATAAGAAAAGAACCACAAGTAGAGGAAGAAAATGAAATTATAAGATTCAAAATAAGAGACAATAACGAAAAAACTGAAACAGAGTCTGAAGAAAGTGGAGAAGAAAGAAACCAAAAACTAGAGTCAAGAAAAAGGAATTGGAAAACAGAAAGAGAGGAAAAAGGAAGTGAGGCAAAAAGGCCAAGAAAAGGAGACAATTGGCCCAACGAAGTAAGAAAGTTAAGATACAGAATCATAAGGTTAGATGGAAAAAGTGCTGAACAAGTGAATGAAATAACAAGTCAGAAAGAGCAAGAAAAACAAGGTGGAAAACACTTGCAGAAAACGAAAAGAGTAAAGAAAGTAAATCCGAAGTATAGATCGCCTGAATGGTTGTATCTTGCTTTGACTGATATCAAAGAAGAAAAGAACACTCACGAGAACCCAGAACAAAGAAACCTAATGGGTGAAGGTGAGGTGCAACAAACTTGAAGAAATTTAAACAATTTCTACCGGACTTGACAAAACACTGGATCTGACGAATTTCTACCGGATTTGACAAAATACTGGATTTGACAAAGAAAGAATTCTGAAAAGAATTAAAAGAAAGTACCAAGCAAAGACAAAAACATTGGAGTGCAGAGTGGCTAATAAGTTATTTCTGAGGTGTAGTGACACAATTTTCTTGAAAATAAATAAATAAGGTTATAAAACAAAATGGAGGATACTAGAGATAGAAAATGTAAATGTGAGTTTTTAAGTAGATGGTGTAAGATGTGCTTCTTTTGTACAGGATTATTAATGACAGTATGGGTGGTTTTAGCAATCACTATTCCAATTAGTTTAGCTGTAGTAGAAACGTCTAATAACACAGAGAAAGAAAAAGGAGCTAACACTCAAGAACCAGTTATATTAAAAAGTAGTGCAGAGTTACATAAAGACAAATCAATAACAGATTTTTCAAAGAATGTTTTTACTAAATTATTATATGAGTATGTAGAAACAATGGATGTAAGAGATTGCTATGTTTGTATGCAATTGCCTGCGTCTGTAGCAGAGGGTGTGACTTATCATCACCTTCCTTTGACGTATGGAATAACATGTAGTGTTTTAGCAAGTTTATTTTATAAAACAGGTAGATTAGAATATTATTACACTGACATAGATAAGATTTTTGCGAAGGTTTCTGTAGTTCCCGAGCTAAACAAAATAAAAGAGGGAAAAACGTTTGGTGAATATTTTATAGAAGATAAGATTTTAACATTAGATAATATAGTTAAAAACAACCTTACCTGTGAGTTAAAGAAGGAAGAAAAAGTATTTTTAGAGATGGTTGAAGAAAGAAGAGTGAAATTTCAAAGAAAAGTGATAGAAGAGACAAAAACACCTCTTTGGGCGTTTGAGGAAGACAATCATGACAAGAAAAAGACAAATGCAGCTATGACTCTGGATTGGCCCCAACAGGGAAGGTTGTGCATTAGAAGAAATAAAACAAGATATGACAATTATTTTGTGGGTTCCAGTATTTGCCATGACAATTATCAAATTTTAGGCGGATGGGGATTCAAAGGGGGAAAAGATCCAATATTTCCAGGGATCTATTATGTTTGCGGTAATAGGGCTTATTACAGGTTGCCGGACCATTGGTATGGGTCATGTTATTTAGGCCTGGTCTTTCCAAAGATTTTTCATATGGATAGAAAAGAAAAAGGAACACACAAAATGATAAATACCTTTACACGTAGAAAAAGGGAAAGTTTTTCAGAAATAGTAGGTGATATTTTTGGTGCATTGATACCAGCAGTGGGAATATCTTTGAATGCATTTAGAATTCGGAAATTATCCACAGTGGTAGATCGTTTATCTACAGATACTGCTGGAGGGTTCTTGATGGTAAATACCGAGATGGTTGCCATGAGAGCTATGGTGATGCAAAATCGACTTGCCCTTGACATTCTTTTGGCAAAAGAGGGTGGAGTCTGTGGAATGCTGAAAGTCCAACATTGTTGCACTTACATTCCAGATAAAAGTGAAAATATACAAAAGTATATAACGAATATTACAAGTTTGCACAAAGAACTTGTTCCACTGGAGGTTGAAAGTGCATTGGGAAAACTTGGTAAAGGGTTTTCTTCAGTAATAAATTGGTTAACAAGAATGAGTGGATTAATAATAGGGAAAGTTATAATAATAGCAACCATGATAATAATAATAATTTTAGTGCTGAAGCTTGTAATTACATGTATAAAGAAAAGAAGAAGACAGAATAAAATAGAAAAAGAAAACATGATAAACAAGGAGAGAGAGAGAGAAATGGGTGAAATAGAGCTAGAAGAGATAAAAGAGAACATGTACAAGAAGACCAAGAGACAAATTGAAAGGGATACAGTTGTGTAAACTAACAAAAGCAAACGGATAAAAGAAATATGCTGTCTGAAAGAATTGTATAACTTGGGTTTTGTGGTGATATTAAAAATCACCAAAGGGGGGAGTTGATGGAGCAGGGTAAATGAAAAAATGTTAACCTCCTAATAATTTTCGTAAAATAATTAATAAACATGTTCGTTTAAGTAAATAACCAACAATGTATGTTACATGTAAAGGGTTAAAGGTAACACGCTATTTTTGTGTGCAAATTAATCTACTTATAATTGTTGATGTGTCTAACATAACGTAATATTTGCGTACTAATAAAATAATAAACGCATGATTTGTGCTTTTTAAATAAAACGTGTGGTGGCAAAATAAAGCGATGGTAAGTAAGGGACGGCTTTATATGTTGCTTTTTGCTAGGTAATACCTAATTGGGGTACGTAGAAAGACGGGAGGGAAACGAAAGGGTTTATATTCTTTATTTTAACAATATTTTGTTTATCTTTGAAAATAGTGCGCTTAGGCCTGTTGAGCAGCGATATAAAATGGCCGCCATTTGCTAGAGTACGCATGAGCAAGAAGCCGTGTGGTAGAGGAGAAAGGCTGTGAAAAAGGATGACCACGTGTTCGTGCTGAGAGCCTAAGACGGAAGTATGGTCAAGGCTATTGTGACCTTTCTGAGCAAATGTGTGCCAAGATGATCAGCAAGAAGCGTGAGAAGTCAAACTGAATAAATGGACGGAACTGTTGAATCTAAAAAGTATCAGAAAAAGATACAAATTGGACTGATCGAAACTGATGAGCAATGTCATGAACTGTGGGAAACGATGCAAGCATGGACATTCCACAAAGAACTGGTTAAGACAAGGAAGTTTGATTAAAATGTATATGGACTTGAATGAACCAATGAGAGAGAATCACGCCATAGAGATGCAACATTTTTATTCAGTAAGCTAGAATTAGGGTATAAGAAGACCTACTCCTGGTGGGGAGGGGTTAGATGCTGGAGAGGTTAGTTGCTGTTGACGGAGATGCTGTAGATGGGTGAAGTTGCGGTTGCTGATGCTGACGAGCTGATGCTGCTATTTTATATTTCTAGTTGAGTATAAGATGCTGCTTTTGGAGAACCTTTTTACTCCTGATAGATTTTTCATTTAGAGCTATTAGATTTTCCAAGACAGATAGATTGATCTTTTGGAGTTCTTGCTGTGACAACCTTATTTTTCCGTCTAATAGGTATGCATTGCAATTTCAATTTATTCTTATAATGATGATAAATGTAATAATCTGAATAATAAGCTTAAACGTATTTCTTGCTTCGAAACTTTATAAAAACTTTATTATTCTTTAAACAAATGACTCAGTGATTCTTTAGCTCAATAATTAAGGTAAAATGTTAAAGAGTTTATTGTGATTGAGCTGGTCTTAATCACCATCAACTGATTCCTACTAGTTGGTCCATCGACCAATGAGCGGAATACCTTAAAAGCAAATGAGAAACATTATGTCGTGTTAAAAAGAGGTATCCCGTCTCCTTCCAGCGAATCGTTTTCTCCTAGGTTAAGGACGGAGGTAATCCAGGGAATAAATGAGTAAGTGAATGTATATGCGGTGTTATGGGCCCCACCGTCATATGGATATAGTTTGTGTGTTGGAGGGATAGTTGCACCTGGATGACCGAAGCATATAGGAGAAGAATTTTTATTGTTAGCGCTGGATCACCCCGTTCATAGCTCACTGTGCTATATTAGATTGTAATTCATGAACAGCACTTAACCCTCTGCACTACTTCATGATGTGTCAAAACTGCAACTAGACAAAACTAAAATCTCCCCAGGATGTACAGTAATCCCATAAGTTACCCTGACATTTTTACTATTTGATGAACATTTCTGGGTCTCTGTGTCTCTCACAGACTTCTTTACACACTGCCACGAGTGGAGGCTATTGGAGGGTGTGGATTTCCAGAGGGGATGAACCCGTAGTTTGTAGTATTTGACTTGCTCAGATTTGTTTTGCATACTATCACGAAGGGGTTTATTATACGGAGCGTTCTCCCCTTTCCAGAAGCGCCCCTGGTCTGTATGGCTCTTTTTAATATCAACTCTAATAGTTTTGCTGGCAGTTTACGTCACCTTTAGACTGCATGTATTCTGTTGTCTTTGAAAAACAGGATAGTGTAGATCGGACTGCTTATTTCTTATGACATCTGAATAGCAATCGTCATCAAACTCCTGCTGGTGCCTTATATAACTCTCGATAAACTTGCATGATAATAGTGGTGGTGCATGTTTGGCCTACCACTTTTTAAATTTCTATCCCATTTTCTGTGGGCTTAGTTCTTCTTCCCCTTTTTTAATTCACAGAGCGTTGCCTCACGCCCTGAGCAGTTGCCAGGAGCGGCGAGTTCCCTCCCGATTTGATACGGGTAAGGTGTTCCGTTATAGAGTTTTCATTGAATTATTTTGAGGACCTAGAGCATGTTCTCATTGTAATGTAATGTGTTCTTTATATATTGATATAGACCTTATTAGTATGTACACATATATATTCAAACTTTTTATTTTTGTCAACAGGAGTACTACACCTATGCCTATAGTGCCAACATATTTACGTACCCAGGTATATGGTTGTATCGTTCTTCACAGTGTTTTGTATAATTTTGTTTCACGTGCAGTAGTTACAATTAGGTCCTGAAGAAAACCTTGATCACAGTCAGATCGGTAGTGGCTGAAACATGTAGACCTCTTCATTAGCGCGCTTGTACACGCAGTCAGATTGCGCGCTGACTGCTTTTTAACCATTGACACCACGTGATCTTAATAAATTTGTTTTCTCGTGGTAGTCAATTTTACTTCACCTTTTCTTTTACACTGCACCGCATACTCACCACACCGCCTTATGCTTCAGTGATCTTAGGTGATCTAGTCCTGGATCATATTTGAAAACATCCGCGAGCTCCTCCTGTATACTAGTATGGAGTTGTAGCTCCTCGGTTGCACTACTGTGTGGCCGAGAGGAGATCCCCAAATGATGAAGCATGCCACTTCGGTGGGTGATGGGAATCCGTCCTCGTAATTGAGATCCCCCCGTTTTTTTCATGTTCTCCTGTTGTGTGTACTGCTGTAACGCCCGTCTCTTTATATATATCTTTCCTTGAGACCCGCGGATTTTTTGTTGTTGTCATATATGGTGAGGGGATTTATCCGCGCAGGTCTATAAATTTTCCCTTGGACCCTCTATCTATCTGGTATTGTATTACTCAAAGAACCCTGCAGGAGGTGCTTTTAACCAAAAGAAGATATTTCAAAGGAAAGCGCCCCCATGCTTGACACCTGGTGCAATGGCACTGGTTGCACCGCCCTTAAGCCGGCCCTGTGTCGTACTGCCACTTGGAAGACTTGTGATATATAAAATTCACTTTAGCTTCTACCTTTCAACCCTTTTTCTTGTGGGCAATCACGGGTTAAGCAGCCCATTGCGTGAAAGGGCAAAGATAGCCTTTCAAAATGCAAATACCTGCTTATAATTGCTAATGGTTTAACATTAACAATCAGTGGAAATCTGGCATGCGGAAAAGCTGTTATTAACCATAACAATGCAAGCAGCATCAGCTGGACGTGTCCAAAGAGAAACTGAGAAAGGTAAAAAAATGTGGCGGCACCCCGCTACCTGAGGGGAGTTTAATGTGATTAAGGTGGTGCATCTGCATCACAAATGAGAAGTGTCCTACCTTAAATTGGGGCAGCACGTGCTGCAGGTACTGCTCCACTGGTAAAGTAACCTCTCTGTACAATTTCAAAAGACCGCCAGCAGTGGTGTTTCTGGACGGCACCGGTCAAATATCCCAATCTTATAGTTCTCTTATGCCCACTCCTGGAGTTCTGACTGCCTACAAAACTCAATCTTTGGTAAATGCTTTCACAATATTAGGAGGGCAACCTAATTTCCTTGTTCACATTGAACATTCCAATTCAAATTGCATATATCTGTGTTCACTCTTTTGTTTTCAACTTTCCATATCTCGTTTTTCAATTAATTTCCAGACGTTGGTGTCTTTTTTCATAAAGTTATTTTTATTAAGTATCCAATTCCATCACCCTTAAAACAGACGCAGCCAAAGCGGTTCATCCCTTATAGGGACTTCATCAGGGCCTAAACAATTTTATTTTTAAAAACATGTAATCAATACTTTTCACTTATTAAAATCAACATCTCTAGTTTTTATTTTTACATAAAAGTTTTTGATTTTTTTGTGTGTAATTTTTAATCTAACATAAAACCACTTCCATTTCAAGGAGTGTATCGATCGAAATTTCTGTACCACCTCTTGTCAGGTATACAGATTAATATTTACACACCATCCCCAAAAATTAAATTGATCCGTGTATTTCTTAAACCAAAAGACACCAACTTTCTACAGAGTGATTGCAGTTACCAAGTGCGTACTGCCTAACTAACACTTCTAAAACTCCTCAAATGCGCATACAAGAAGATCACTACTTTACTTACAATTTGATTTATCCTCCTTCTCAAAATTCTTCTTTTCCATTCATCCCCGTTTAAATGTCTGTCTCCTATTGTCAAGAAAACAGTGTCATGTGTCAATAAGCCTATAGCCTTTCCTTCTCTTCCTCTTGTTTCCTAAGTTATGTTACTCGTTGTTTCTTTCTAACCTATTTGACGCAGTGTTAGCGAACCCCCTGATTAACTTCCAACCACTACAACAGAGTAAACCTATATTCTGGGCAGAACTAGAATTCCCCTTCTCTCATATCCTGAATCATTTCTCCAACATATCATTGAATTATACCAGCATCATCATATACAGTCCCTTCAGAACCTATATTTCAGTAACCGATTTAAGTTGTGCCCTCTCCGAATCTCGACTGCCAATCCATTATTCCATGGCAGCCATCTTAAAAGCAAATATATAAACGTCCAGTATAGGCTTGAGATATACGCTCGGTTTATGAAAGGAAAGGAACGGTAGGTGGAGCGTCAGGATAAGGGAATGTGATTATGGAGGATGAATACACTAGGAAGAACTTTCAAGATGGCTGCCATAGAATATTGGATTGGCAGTCAAGACTTGGAGAGGGCACAGCTGAAACCAGTTACTGAAATTGGAGAGATATTTAAGAGGCATGATGAGTGTACTTAAGACAGATCGATTGGATAGGACTAGGACACACACACCGAAAGGCTACTCGAATGGTAAGAGACCTTGGGAGATAGGTGAGTTAACCACATGGGGAGGAACAAAGACCAGAAGGAGGAATATGGGGTCTGAAGGGACTGTATATGATGATCCTGGTATAATTTAATGATATGTTGTAGAAATGATTCAGGATATCAGAGAAGGGGAATTCTAGTTCTGCCCGGAATATAGGTTTACTCTGTTGTAGGCGTTGGAAGTGAATCAGGGGATGGTTCGCTAACACTGCCTCAAGCAGGTTAGAAAGAAACAAGGAGAAACATAACTTAAGAAACAAGAGGAATGATGGAAAGGCTATAAGCTTATTGACACATGACACTGTTTTCTTGACAATAGGAGCCCAGACATTTAAACAGGGATTTATGGAAAAGAAGAATTTTGAGAAGGAGGATAAATCAAATTGTAAGTAAAGTAGTGATCTTCTCGTATGCGCATTTGAGGAGTACTAGAGGTGTTAGTTTGGCAGTACGCACTTGGTAACTGCAACCACTCTGTAGAAAGTTGGTGTCTTTTTGTTTCAGAAAAACACAGATCAATTTAATTTTTGGGGACGGTGTGTAAATATTAGTCTGTATAACTGACAAGAGGTGGTACAGAAATTTTGATCTATACACTCCTTGAAATGGAAGTGGTTTATGTTAGATAAAAAATTACACACAAAAAAAATCAAACCTTTTTATGTAAAAATAAGAACCAGAGTTGTTGATTTTAATAAGTGGGAAAGTATTGATTACATTTAAAATTATTTAAAAAAAGGTTTAGGCCCTGATGAAGTCCCTATAAGGGATGAAAAGTGTTGGCTGGGTCTGTTTTAACTGTGATGGAATTGGATACTTAATAAAAAAGAACTTTATGGAAAAAGACACCAACATCTGGAAAGTAATTGAAAAATGAGATATGGAAAGTAACTGAAAACAAAAGAGTGACTACAGATACATGCAATTCGAATTGGAAAGTTCAATGTGAACAAGGAAATTAGGTTGCCCTCTTAAGATTGTGAAAGCATTAACCTCTCTGTACAATTGACCTTGATGTAGGTCTGTCAAGAAGGGAGAGCAGGCTAGACTGTTTACCCTAGGCCCTGCTTTTTTTAGGGCTCTGTAGTGCCACTGATTAATGTACTCATACATCGCAACCTGCATTAGTGATATATTCATGATGTGCCAGGTAAAGACAGATATGACTAGATATCACTAGGTGGCGCCATAAACTAGTTAGTTACCCAGGCCCCGCAAAAGCTTCTTCACAGGCCTGACTTGGTAAATCAAGATGCTGGAATAGTACAATTTAGAAACCTGCCCGAGATCTGGAAGGGCGACCAGTCGTTCACCAACTACCCAGATATCTTTCCCTGAATCCACTAAAATAAGTAATATTTTCATATTTTAGGCAAGAACAAGAGTGAATTTACAACGCAAAAATCTGCTGTCTGGCTCAGAGACAGCGATAAATGTAGAGGTAATATTCAGATGCAGTCATAACATTACTATAACTGCTAGGTACGGTATTGCACTTAGATCAAGAGTTCGTGAGCAAAAAAACAGAACTTATATGAGTGTTACGAAATACTCACTCTTTTTACAATTTATTTATGCCTTTGAATTCCACCTCTCTTTTGCTGGCAGTAAGCATTCATGTTATTTCTTTCGCTTATAGTTACTACTGAAACGTTGTAAATCTGTAATAGTGTTAAAATGAGCGGTAGCAATGATATTGCACATTTTTGCCGCTACCGTTCTATCCTAAATGAGTCTGCTACTGTTCTATATTGTATGTTTTTTTTGCTTGTCACTGAATTTCTGAAATAATTATTTTTGTATTTGAGATCGAACATACTTTCTATACGGGGAAGGGAAGTTCACTAGATGGTCAGAAATAAATGCGCCAGTTCTGGTGAAGTATAAGGCAAACAGGCTTTGTCGAATATTGCATAGCTACCCACGCTGACAACATCAAAGAGTCCGCTATTACATTTAAAGTGATTGTAGGTGTAGTTGCCAAAAAATGGCAATACATTTGCAGAGAAGTGGGTGAAAAGAGGGTATCAGGCATAACTTCAAGTGTGGTTTCATGCAGCATAGCTCAAGTCTCGCCCACTCTCAGCACACCATGAATATTAGACATGTGTGAAATTTTGGATTTTTTGTTCAACATGAAACTGTTTCGAGTACAAAATGCCTTGCAGGAGGCATTTTCTTTGAGTCAGTCCTCGTGCCTGTATCTTGTATCACTTTTCAATGCAAGGCACGCTCTCACAATAATTTTTGACACGATACTCCTAAATTTAGATTTGAAAAATTATGTGTACATTTGAGACAATTTCATGAACAGATGGAAATTTTGCAGTTTTGGGAACATAGCAAATTAAAAGTAAGGATGGAGGTTGCGGTCATATTCATTCAGGACACAGGCCAAACACAAAGGGCCTTATTCATGTGGCTTTGCGACACTTTTGCGCCGCCTTTGCGCCACTTTTTGTGAGGCACCGGCGACGTAAAATATGTGTCATGTTGCGCCTAATTTACAAAGTGACTCATCTAGGTAGATGCGTCACTTTGTAAAGCCCTGCACTACATTATACCTGCATCAGGTATAATGTATGCAGGGTGGGCGTTCCCCTGCAAAAAGCCTCGTAGAAGTGGCGCAGTGAAATCTAAATTGCTTTTGAAAAAATACAAATAGATTTATTCACTTTTGGCTTTTGTCATTACTATGTCAAACATTGTGTTCCAATTAAGGTGCTCCAGTAAAAACGGTGCACTGAAGTGTGAATGGTGATAACTGATAAAATGGTGCTATATACAAGCATTTGTATAGTACCAGGGGCTGATATACAGATATATTTTTTAACATGACTCAAAATCAACATCCATTGTGAATATTAACATAAATGATATCATTCCGCTAGTATAGTTGTCAACGTTTTTAAGCATTTTTGAACAGGACCATCATCAGGATCAAAACTGGTAGCAACCTAAAGGAAAAAATTAGCCACATTTATTAATCTTACTGTGGATGCAGTGGCCAAAAAAAACCAAAATACCTTAGAAAGAGGAAACAAAAATATCAGAAATTGATTAATCTGGAATGTGTTTAGGAAGCCCCCCCCCCCCCCCACACACACACACACACTTGTCAGGGAACTAAAAAGGCAAAATCATGGGCAAAATGTTTAGGTCGTCTGATCTTCGTCCACATATGATAGTGCTTCACCTATGTGGTCCCAAACCTCGTTTGCTTCTTTTAAGGGATGATTATAGCAGGCACCCAGTGGGAGAAACAAAGATGAACAGTACAGCTGTGAAAAGTATGTAAATGTAACAACTATGAGAACCGGAGTAATAAAAGGGGGAATAGATTTGTGTAGTTTTGGAGGTTACTGAGGCACTGGATCTGCATGAGTCATAGAGCGTCAATGTCATAAGAACTTCTAAATCATTGGGAAGTACCTAACAAGTATACGTGCTACGCCCTACCCAGATACAGCCATAAATCCCACACTAGTGCTTCCAATTTACCTTATGCAATTGGAAAAGCTGGGCACACGGTACACTTTTTTTTTGCACTCCCATTAAACTTTCGCCCCATCCGTTACAGCTGCCACAGCAGCCCAGCATGGAGAGAATGCAGTGTCTCTAGGCTCTGGTTGTCTTCCATAATTTTATGGAGTTTTTCATTACTGAATACGTGTCTCAAAATCAATCTGGATTGACTTCTCTCAGCTCCCTCTAAGTTGAAACCCATAACTTCTTGCCTAAGATCGCAGGTTGATAGCATTTGAACCATTTCCGGTATCCGGGGAAATATGCATCTTTTAGTTCATGTCCATGTTTCTGGTATCACAGGCCTCACATAAAAATGCCCCCCTTGAGGTGAAAAATTTGTGGATCCACTTTGCTTCCTGTGAACTTTCTGGGACTCCAGAGATATCACTCCCCCAGGGCTCTAAAGGCCCAGCTACTCCCTCTGCACTAAAAAGTTCTTGAAAAGGGATAAATCTGTGAGCTCAAGGGGCATCATTACCCCTCCCATGTAAAGCCTCCTGACACCACATTCCAGTCAAGAACTTTTGAAGGCCAAAGGGAGGCCACTGGAAGGAAGCCGTTCAGAAGACTGACTGAAGTCAATAGCTTTGCACACCAAGAGCATTTTAAAGACTGCCACAAACATATCCACATCACCAAAACCTGTTATGCGGCAGGCAGGATTGAGCAAGTGCAAAATACTCCCAAGTTATTAATCGAGATTGATAAATAGAAGTAACAACATTGTATTACTAACTGCTTCCTCACTCAACTAACCTGAGACCCTGCTGCCAACTACTTCGTTGTGATAATGGAACAAACAAGTGTGTTTCTGGGGAAACTGATACACCTCTAAAGACTAACACTTATGTCATGCTATCCTACTCCTATACGCCACCACAAAGCAACCAAACAACCATGTGACTGCCACTGTCAATCCCAAGAAGAAACCTGCTTTCTATTGAGCAGTATGAAACATACAGAATTTTGAGCTTCCAGTGCAGTTATTTGGTTTATGAAAAGGTAAGCCTCAACCTTTACATAATCTCTCAGCATCCTAAAAAATAAATTCCTAGAGGAATGGGATGCACCTCTTTCACTTCAGTCAGCCAGTCAAAGAAATGTTTATTTAGACCAACACATTTACACATATGATCACCTTATATTAAACATTTAACAATTTAAATAATAAATATTGCATTTTTTAAAATTTAATCAACAAACTGCATAACACTATTATTTAAATGCCACGTTGTACTCATTATAGTTACAAATTATTAAAAACTTTCAAAATACATATTTAAAATTGGGATACCCACACTGGGCCTTTTTAGCTGCCTTACAACTATCATTAAATTAAGATATGCATTTCCACATTTTTATGAGGAATTAACTCATCTAAAGTTCCTCATTTAAAATCATGATAAAAATGATATCATATAAACTTCCCGGTTACAATTATACCACATCATTTCTTATTATAGCTGCTATTATAAATTACGTAAACATCTAATTCATCTTTTTTATCCAAGCACAACCTTTTTAACTGCAATCATAAACCTTCCAATAGCAATTGCAGTATGCAGGTAGAGCGTGTCAATAAGAAGTTCTACAGTCTGTGCTCGATTTGTAATTCCGTTTTCGAAAAATAATGGCCATAAGATCAGTTTCCGCAAAGGCAACACTTTTAGGCAATCACAGTTACCACCAGGTTGGATCATTTCAATTTTTGTTTTCTCATTTGTATAATAGGGGTTAACATCACACCAGATACGGAAACCAAACTCCCTTCTGCCAGGAATTTTACATGAATTGTACTGATTTTTTCCCACTCAGATACTGCCAATCCTTTTCCCGATATAGTTCCCTCCCTAATGACCTCAGCTCAACCTTTGAGACTTCTACTTGTAAAATCTGTTGGTATAACCTCACCTTCATATCCCTGCATACAGATTTCAAGTTCTTTCTGACCCCTTTGGCCCATTTCAGTTCACTTTGCTGGATTTTGTTTTTGCACCAAAGGGAGACTTTCTGTTCCTCTCCCAAACCCAGTCTTTTCCAGAATCTTATTAGAGCCACTTGGGCCAGTATATTCCATGAGATCAAACCCGCCTGTAATCTAATGGCCTGCCTCAGGGAGAAACATGGTAGGGACATTAGGGACTTAGTACATTTCCCTTCCTCAATGTCCCACCCGCTTTTACACTGTTACAGATTAATTCAGCTCCATATTATAGTTGCGGCGGTAGCATGGCCACGAAAGCTTTCAAGACTGGTCTATGCGACATATCCCCATAGTCCCTGTTGAATTTTTTCAAGCCACTCATCGAGGTAAGGGCCCTAGCCTTTAGGGCCTCCAAGTGAGTATGCCAGTTCAAGGACCTTTCAAACCAAACCCCTAGATATTTGTATTCATTACCATTTCCAGCATTGTGGTTCCCAGATTCCACCTAAACTTCTCTACTTTTTTACCAAGACACAACACCTTAGTTTTATCCATATTTACTGTTAGCTGTTTGTGGCTACAGTAATCCCTGAACGCATCAAACTTTCTCTGCAGTTCCAACTCTGTATGATCTAAAATTACAAGATCATCTCCGTACAGAAGGCATGATATGTGTTTACCATTCATTCTAGGACTAGCACCTCTAACCACCGCCAGCGCAGTCGGCAGATCAGCTACAAATATGGAAAAGAGTAGTGGGACCAACACACACCCCTGTCTTAATCCATTATTGATTGCTATTTTCTGTGTCAGTGTCCCCTCAGTGTCCTCTTTCACTTGCTGAATAAGGCTTCTATCATACCATTAAAAAAAAAACATGAAGCTATCCTATCCTAGAGGACCCCCGTGAAATCTTTTAACAAAGTATCTTCTTCCTTCATAGTGGCAAGTGATTGAGAAGCTGGTGGTTTCACAGTAGCAATCTCGTCTAGCTCTTCACTTGATTCTGAACAGTCTATTATTTACCCCACCCATACCATGTGATGGGACTAGGGGCCAAATGTTTTTAAAAAGTTTTGCAATCATAAAGCCAGCTGTTCATAAAACCACCGGCTGTTGGCCTACCAAAGGTCAAGCCATTATATACAAAAATGTTCTTTATGAGTCTGGAGCATCTTTACAGATTGCAAAGTACTTTGTGGACTTTTTGCAAATCGGAGGGTAAGAACAATGTGAAATGGGCATCCCCATTCTCCTCCCAAATCCCAATGTAGTGTATCAATGGTTGTGACTACGATTGAATCTTTAAACCATTGATCAGATACTGACTCCTGAATGAGGGTGGTATCAATTAGCACAGTAGAACTGACCCAGAAAAACAGCTTCCATCTTGTGAATGTGGACAGTTGACATTGGTGGGAGGAGCTGCAGCCTCCTCCCTCTAATGCCATTCACATAAAACAATATATTGTATTTTGAAGGCAAAAAGGACAAGTATTGCAAAGCCAATAGGTCTGCCTTTGGCAAGTTAGTGTGATGGTTGCATTTTGCTTTATTTTCTAATGCAAATTAATGCCATAGAATAAAAACAAGACAAAAACAAAGTGCTGTGTCCTAAATGTGATGGCCATATGTTTTCAATAAAAATTAGAAACTTTTCAAAAAAATAGCCATTGAATATAATTGTAAAAGAACAGCTTTGGCTCTTCCTAGCTGGCTGGGGTACGTAGGAAATATATCAAATTGCTCTTTAATTTTAATGCACTTCGCACGAAAATATTATTCTTATTAGCACATAGAAAAGGTTGCATTAGCTTTGAATTACGGTAACTTAAAAAATGTATTTAAACACACAAGATTGATTACAAAAAGGATAAAGAGTGAAAATAAACTAACATTGGCAAAGTAAACTATTAGCCCACCAGCCCTGGAACTGAAGTGTACTTCTTTTCCTGCAGATGTGCACATGTGATCATAAGGCAAAAAGCAGTCAGTCAGTCAGTCAATAAAACTTTATTCGGCCATGTTCTGGCCATAAAAGTACATATCACAAGAGAAGACCCATACAAGTAAAATATAAAAGCTACTAAACATGTGCAATTATCAACAAGCATTGGCATAGCCAATAGGTCTCGCTTTTGGGACCTTGTAAGTATTTAGTTATGCAGCACAATATCCTTGGTGCAACAACATCAACCAACCGTTGCATGGCTAAACACTTATAAGGTCCCAAAGGCGAGACACTTTGGCTATGCCAATGCCTGTTTATTATTACTGGCGTCCGGTTATAATTCAACACACTCCTGTTTAAGCCTTCGTGCCAATCAGAAGCGGTTTTGCACTCGGTCCTAGATTTACACAGAAAAATACCGCCAAGCTGTGCCTGGTGGTAAATAAATACCCGTGCTAACTCCAGCGTGCATCTTAATAAAGAGTGAACAAAATCGTAGTGAACTCAGTAACACCTGCAGACTGTGGGAAGGAGAGAAAGGGTGTAAACAGGGCATTGAGTGGGCCGGGTCCTGCCAGTGCTCAGCACCGGCAGTTCTTAAAAGCAGGTGCTGAGACGGGTCCATATCGGCCTCTCCATTTTTGCCTTCTGGGTGAAAAAAAAACCCTTAACTCTGCAGTGGTACCACCCTTCACTGCTTTTAATGTAACTTCAAATATACTTTTTTTTAAAAAGTTTTATATAGCACAAAGTCGACTGAAGGTATTGGAGCAATTTACATGAGCACCAGTTGCCTTACACAAGGACATGTTCATGTTTCAATCACAGAACGTTAAGCCGACATCAGGCTCGAACCTGCTTTCTTAGCTCGAAAGTCTAGCCTTACACCACAAACTCGCCCACAAGAACCGAAGCATTTTCATTATTATATACAAGGAAGTTATAGTTGTTGCTTATTTCTCTTATGCCCCTTACAACCATTGACAAAGCCAATAGTGCTGGCTTGTTGTAGGTGTAATGTTACTTGTTGTGTTATATATCTGGATGAATGGACAGGAGCAGCAAAATACCAGTGGGGCAGCACACTATGCTAAGTACAGATTTTTAACATAAATGTTTTAAGCCACGCGCTTAATTACATCGATTACGCCCCTTAAGAGACCCTCCAGTTTTTTCATCCCACTTAAAGCCCTGCGTGTAAACATTATTTATACTGGAGTTATTCGTGCACTTTGCACCTATGTGCAATTAGCTCGTATATGTGCTGAGACACATGAACGTTGTGCAGAGTTGCCTCTAAAACAAAGCAAGAAAGAGTTCCGCAGTATTTGCATTTATTTTTAAAGTGCGGTTTCCATGGAGCCACTCTGTTATCCTACCACCGTTTCAAAGCGCTCAGGGATAGAAATTGGGTGTGCTGTATGAGCACAGTACACAGAGTCAGCGAAGGCATTTTATTTACTTGCTTTACAACTTTGCATAGCGCTGTATTCCGCAAGTCTGGCAGCGCCGCTCACTTTCGACTAAGCCGCCTGCCCCTGGTTACCGAGTGTAGTTACTGTACAATGTCACGCATCAATCACGCCGACAGCGTGAGTCTGGCCCTACTTGAGCCCATTACTGCCAACTGCCAACATTTTAAAAATCTGGCACCTAGTAACTGACGAAATATGAACATTTCTCTGCCCCGCGCAAGGTGCTTGTTGGCTTGCTGTAACGCAGGGGTCATTTTAAGGCCCTCTGCACCGTCCACTGCACCTTTTATAATACGGGCCATTATTTCTGGAAAATTTATCAGCCCCCTGTGCTAATCACCGTTTCAAGCGTATTCGCTGCGGCGGGGTTTAGGATGGAAGTGGGGCCATAAAGTAGCAGCAGCCGCGCTTGGCACGAGCGGCCTGCTGCCACTTCGTCAGCACTGCATCTGGGAAGCTGATAAAGACAAGAGAGGAGCGGGGACGAGAGGAGCGGGGGCGAGCGAGCGCGGCAGCCTGCTGAGCTGACCACACGCTCGTGCATCGTGCCTGAAACGTGCGGGTAACCGCACGGAAAAGGCCATTGTGCACGAGCGTGTGGTCAGCTTTCAAAAGCCCCTTACATAAAGTCTCGCAGCGCAGCGTTTGCGCGCGACTCAAGGCTCGACCTAAAAAGCAGTTAAAAAGTTCATCAGAAAGATTTAAAACATTTCTTCATTCAGCTCAGTAAAACTTGAGTCATTACTATGGGCAATCCATATATTTCCTTCTGCGTATTGCCCCCGATAAAAAGCTCGCAACCCTGTAACATATCAATGGGGAAGAGAGCACTTGCAGATAAATCAGGGCTGGTCTTACTTGTGCAAATTGGCAATTTTTTAAAAGAGGTAAAATGTGTTTATACCGTAATTCATTATAAAAACCACAGAAAAACATAAAGTGCAACAAATTTTGGTCTGAGAAATTATCACATGAACAAGGCTGTAGGGTCCCTGCCTTTGAGTGGCCCTTGGGTACTGTAAGGGACCAGTGAATGCAATTAAATCTAAATCTAGATAAAAGAAAACGATGAAGCAGATTGTTAATAAAAGACCAAAAAGGTTGATCTAAAATCCCAGGGCGTATAATCACATAATGTCTACACGTGGGTTTCTAAGTTCATTTGCTTCCCTTTCCAGGCTTCTCCTAGTTAAAAATTGGATTTTAATATCTTTTGCCTCCTCAGGGTGCAGTCAGTCACATTGCAAGAGAGTCAAGAGAGTCAATGGCAGAAGGGGTTGATCAACTGTATGAATATGTGTAGGAATATATTACTTAGGATTTTCTATGGACAGAATGCAGAACAATGTCATACATTCACCCCAGTACAGAGATCTGGGCCTAAATCCATCGGTTATTTGCTCACCATGCCATTCCAGTTTGAACCCAACCATATGCAAATCAGTCTTGACCCTGTGCCTCATGAGAACAGTCCAGCCCGAACTGCCAGGCCAGGTCCTCCCTGGACTGGAAACAAGCATCCTAGGACCAGTTTTGGGGTTTCACCCCTCATCAGCCAGGATAGCTTGAATTCAGTGGCATGGAGAGCACGGGACCCACGTCTGGGCATACCCGTCCCACTTGGGGTGACAAATGCAAAAAGAACAATTGATGGACAGAATGCAGAACAATGTCATACATTCACCCCAGTACAGAGATCTGGGCCTAAATCCATCGTTTTTTTGCTCACCATGCCATTTCAGTTTGAACCCAACCATATGTAAATCATATGTTCCCGTGAGGCACAGGGTCAAGACTGATTTGCATATGGCCAGGTCTAAACTGGGGTGGCATGGTGAGCAGAAGAAGGATTTAACCCAGATCTCTTGACTGGGGGTGAATGTTTTGATTTGTTCTGCATTCCGTCCATCAATTGTGTGTCTTTTGCTTTCTCGTCCTAAGTGCGCCAGGTATGCCCAGACATAGGTCCTGGGCTCACTGTGCCACTGGTATCAAGCTATCCTGGCTGATAAGGGGTGAAACCCCGAAACCGGTCCTAGGATGCTTGCTTCCGGTCCAGGGAGGACCCGGCTTGGCAGTTTGGGCTGGACTGTTCCCATGAGACACAGGGTCAAGACTGATTTGCATATGGCCAGGTCTAAACTGGGGTGGCATGGTGAGCAAAAGAATGATGGATTTAACCCAGATCTCTTGACTGGGGTTGAATGTTTTGATTTGTTCTGCATTCCATCCATCAATTGTGTTTCTAAGACTGTCTGTAGGCCAAACCTAAAAATTGGCATTCTGTCAATTTTTCATTGAGGTCTACTCACCCTCGCATGCCTTGTTCTGGGCATTTGCAGTTTTGTTCAGTGGGATTCGCAAACACTATTCTGCCTTGTTAATATTACGGAAGTAGGATAGAATCCTGCCCTGTAACATTTTTGTAC
The DNA here is from genome assembly GCA_963921515.1 of Calotriton arnoldi. Taxonomy (NCBI): domain Eukaryota; kingdom Metazoa; phylum Chordata; class Amphibia; order Caudata; family Salamandridae; genus Calotriton; species Calotriton arnoldi. Next base: position 135,979 of record CAWUFW010008828.1, on the reverse strand, counting down.
AACCATCGCAGTGCACAATGAAGATATGGTCATAAAGCAGTTGCTGTGCAAAACACTAGCTGTTCTGGCACCTGAGCTTTGTAAAATGGTAAACATCCTTTACCCTGCAGGCAGAATCAGGATCTGCCTTTACTCCGCAGTCACTGCTCCAACTCCGACATTACCACATGCTCCTTTACCACGATTTGGCACAACAGCTTGCTTTAGGGGGGCGTGTTGTTGGACTGGTGTTGGATTTTAAGTCCAACACCTTCCATACTGATACATTGACTGGAGTTGGAATAGTAATTTATGCTATTCCAAAGTCCAGCGCACCCCTACGGCAAGTCGTTGTAATGACTTGCGTGGTAAAGGAACGCGTGGTAACGACGCATTCGGGGTAGTGACTGCGGAGTAAATGCATGCGTGGGAAATGCATGCGGGGTTCCGTCATACACCCTTGTAAAATTGGTCCCTTGGACTGTTGTGCCATCAATCTGAGGTGACATCTGTCCATAACAGAGAGAAGAAAGAGTATACTGGTGTTCTGGGGCTGAGTGTGGCTTACAACTACATGGTTCAAAATCTGCTCCTTTACAGACTCGCCTCAATAACTCAAGTATCCAACAACCTTGAGATGGTTTGACTCTCCTTTTTGAGAAATGGACACAAAGTGAAAAAAAGGTTCCTTCCTTATTCGAGCTGTTACTAAACACACCCAACAGTATTCAGTGCAGATTTCTCCAGGGGGCTTAAGGTCCCTTGTGTTATTTAATTTACCTATTCATCCATTTTTTACTCTCTTTGCAAGCTTTGCTCCTCATAGTGAACCCTGTGCTTCAATGACCCATATTTAACGCTGTGCGCCCTCAACTTCTACCCAATATGACACATTCTCGGGTATTTCCTTATATAAAAGCTAACTTCACCTGAAAACTAATCTATTGAAAGCATCTTTGTTTGTGTTTCGCCATCCAAAGCTCAGCACCCCCAGGCCTTACCTCTAACTTTATTCATTCTTTGACTCATCCACAAATTTCAGTCCAGAAGTCAGGGATTTGTATGTAATTGACGAAGACAGATCAATTCTACCATAAGGACCAAGTGCCTAAAATTACCATTGATTATTGCCATAATAATTGATTAAGAATTGCAATAAATCGATGTATGCACTTCTAGAATTTTGATTTTTTGAATCCATAATTTTAACGTTTTATAGTTTGTATTGCTAGGTCATATACTGAAAATAATGCATGAATAAACTAGGAGCCAGAGCTACAGGAAACCACTTACCTTGATCCCTACGATTCCCTATTGCTGCCCTGTACATTCAGGCCATGATGGCTAAGTGCTTCTATACTTATACCAGTGCATTGCTTTAAATGGCTCTCTGGAGCACTTAGAAACTGAAGGCTAATGCACTCTTTGAACCACCCTTTGCTTAACATAGTAGTGTAGTGTTTCCTGGTTTAACCTCTTTGGTCTGAAACTATTGTGTGGTGTCCCTATAAAATAAATAATCCCCACCTAAAACAATTGGATGCATTAAAACCAAAGAGCAGGTTCCTTAGTAGTTAGATAATATAATTAAAGGAGTTGCACAGTAAAGGCACTGCCAAGGAGATAATGCTAGGCGGAACATTATTCTCCTCTTAAGAGTTTAAAAAAGTGCCCTTGAATGCTAAAATTAAGGACGTGTTGTCCGTACAAAGATGAACAACATCATACATAATTTAGAAAGTCAATTAAGAGAAGAAAAGCTTTCTGAAATCAGTATTCATTTAAATAATAGACAACTGCTTTGGAGAACAAGAGAATGGATTGGACTACTGGCATTTGTTTAAACAACTGTTTTAGCAGTGCTGTGCTACTCAATCTGAAAATACCATACTGTTTAAAACCATCAAGCACATGGTGAGGAATGTAAAAGGAAAGTAAAAGTTATAACAACTGGGTTTCATGAGGGAGACATGGTGATAGTGGTGATGTGCACAAGTGTGCACTCAAATAAATGTGTTGCCATTCTAAAATTATCCCATATACTCAATGGCTGCTCCTCCGCTAAGGCGGAGGAGCGTCGCCACACTGGTCAAAAGGAAAAATAAAAATGGTAGTAACGTAACTTTATCATTTTATTTTTTCTATTTCAGTCAGTGGCGGGGCAGGGCTGGCCAGAGCAGGGGGAGGAGTGGTTTGCACTCCCTAAGTGCTCATGGCGGTTCATGGCTGTTTGGCCGGCCCACTTGCGCTGGCCAAACATTCATGCGCACTTTGCATGTTCCCCACCAGGCTGCATTACACAGCCTGGTGAGGTACATGCACCGAACCATGGCGCTCAGACCAATCAGAACGCTGCATTACAGCGTTGTGATTGGCTCAGTGGAGCCTTTGTGCCCGGGTGCTTCCTGCTGCCGGCTGGAGATAGGAAGAAGGAAGCTGAAGAGGACGAGGAAGGTGGAGAGGTGGTGGCCGGCTGTTCAAGCTAAGTCCTTTTCTTTTTTTTCATTCCTCCCCGCCACCCCACCACCCCCGTCCAGTTCCAGCCGCTACTGGATTTACTGTTTGACACAGTGTGGTTTTGCCATGTGCAAAATCCCTAAGATTTAAAGTTAGAAGTTAATTTCCTCTTTTAAGTGCTATATCATCAAAACTGAAAGTTCACCTCGACAATCAAAAGATAACTTGGTGCAGGTTTCATAGCTTGCTAAGCTCTCTAACATTGTTTGTCGGGCAAGAATTACAGGGCCGGACTGGGGAACTAAAAGCAGCCCTAGCACAAAATGCTAAATCCAGGCCTGCTCCCTTTATCTCCTCGTGCTCTCTCTTTCCATCCATCCATTTTCACCTCTCTCTCTCTTCTCCCTCTTTGATCACTTTCTCTCCATCTTTCTCCTCCTTCCCTTACTGTCTATCTCTCTTGAAGCCTGCAGCAATTAAGCTTGGGAGCTGTGGCAAGTGATAGAGGCAGCAAGAGCCCCTGGGCATGCCAAAACCGGCCACCAAGGGGTCCAGCCCACTGGGGAAATGCCCGGTGGAATAAAAAGCCTTTGTGGCCCTGAAGATGCCTTCAGTCAGGAAAGGTTTTGCAAGAGATTTTAAGCGGATTATGTTAGAGAGAAGGGGGCTCAGTCTTGAAGTTCCAATCTTGCTGAAAATCAGTTTAAAATGCAGAACTTTATTAGGACAGGCCAAAGAGCTTGTGCGCAACACATGTATGTTACTGTATGTTAGTTAGCAGCAGCCTCAGTTTGAGGTCTCAACAAACAAGGGACTACCCGGAGAACCATTGCATGTTCTCTTGCCCTCTCTCAAACTGGGTTTGTTGGTCATTGTTGAATGAAAACGTGGAGCCGCTGGAACATTGACCATGCATTCTGCATTTCAGAGAGCCCTATATTCCTTTTTTTTACACGTAATAGCACCTTTTGATTGACAAATGGCAAAACTGTTGCTTGCTGGTTTGTTCCCATCTGTATTGGAAACAAAAAGATGGACTGGAATGTGTCACAGTAGCTGTGAATAGTTCAAGCATAGACCCAATTGCCATTCCTCCCAGTGAGATGCCCAAAACTGCCAGTTGCCCATGAGCAGCAGTTCTGTGTCCAGCTCAGAGGCCACATCTACATCTAATCCATACATTACCTCTTTAAATGGCATTCTTAGTTTAATTGAGTGAAAACTCAATAGAAAGTGTTAGCGGACAAGAATGGGGAACTGTTTCTTTTTGCTTCTCTTTGCGTTGAAATTTGTTCTTCAAACATTCTTTTTGTAGTGCGTCCAGTCAAGAAGTACAGACTGTAGTCTTGACTCGCTAAGAGCCTGTGAGGTGTCTTTTCCTCTTTTTTGACATATACTGAACACATGACGATTGTTTGTGAACCAAATCACATGTTGGGAGAGACATTTCAAGACGTCAGGGGCCATTCTGCAAAAAGTGCCTGGGGGGGAGCGTAATTGGATTGTGACTGCTTTCTCGCCCCAGGGTGCTTTGGTATTACAGAAGGGGCTACATACACTTTCATACCCCCTTCTGTAATACAGATAATTCCAGCGAACATGGGGCCCTGTCACAATCTTACAGGGCGATCCATGCAAATGAGGGAACACTTTGCCTCTGCACCTGTGCCATATTATAGATGTGGGTGTACAGGCTAAGGAGCTGTCAGGCGGCACTCTGACTGTGCACCACAATTAGGTGGCGTTCTGTCAGTGTTCCCCGTTGAGGGCCCACAAGGAATTGCCCTAAAAAGCAATCACTTGCTGCACACGAATGCAGGGGGATATCTGTCTTCCTCTGGCAAGCAGGCCGCACTGTCACCTGTATAGAGAAAGATGGACAAGCGGACCGCACTGCCACCTGCATAGCGAAAGATGGACAAGCAGACCACACTGCCACCTGCATAGCGAAAGATGCACAAGCAGGCCACGCTGCCACCTGCATAGCGAAAGATGGACAAGCGGACCGCACTGCCACCTGCATAGCGAAAGATGCACAAGCAGGCCACGCTGCCACCTGCATAGCGAAAGATGGACAAGCGGACCGCACTGCCACCTGCATAGCGAAAGATGCACAAGCAGGCCACGCTGCCACCTGCATAGCGAAAGATGCACAAGCAGGCCGCACTGTCACCTGTATAGAGAAAGCTGGACAAGCGGACCGCACTGCCAATTGCATAGCGAAAGATGGACAAGCAGGCCACACTGCCACCTGCATAGCGAAAGATGGACAAGCGGACCGCACTGCCACCTGCATAGCGAAAGATGGACAAGCAGGCCACAGTGCCACCTGCATAGCGAAAGATGGACAAGCAGGCCACAGTGCCACCTGCATAGCGAAAGATGGGCAAGCAGGCCACAGTGCCACCTGCATAGCGAAAGATGGACAAGCAGGCCACAGTGCCACCTGCATAGCGAAAGATGGACAAGCAGGCCACAGTGCCACCTGCAAAGCGAAAGATGCACAAGCAGGCCACACTGCCAATTGCATAGCGAAAGATGGACAAGCGGACCGCACTGCCACCTGCATAGCGAAAAATGGACAAGCAGGTCACACTGCCACCTGCATAGCGAAAGATGGACAAGCAGGCCACAGTGCCACCTGCATAGCGAAAAATGGACCAGCTGCTTCAAATAGTCTGTCTGCCTTTTACTAATGTGTTGCCCTAGAACAGCTGCTAGTTTGCGGCTGCGCTGGGTCAGGTGGCAGCGCTTAACCGTAATTGTGTACACTGACCCGGCTTGCGCCCAGCGCACCCTTTTAAACAGGCTCCCGGGTATGCCAGGACAGTGCACCCAATAAACAATAGAGGCACAGAAGACACATTTTGGGGGATGTGACAATTAGGATCTAAGCATAGACTAGGCTCAAGTCAGGTGGGAGGATATTTGTGCTCACGACTACTCCAGCCAGGCTTTCTTTTGTAGATTTGAACAGCACCACCGAAGCCTTTCACCTTTAGCATCATATTTTAAGCACCACTCTTTAGTATGCAGCCTTACTAGAACGGAACTGGCTACAAATGGATATATATTTAAATCCTCAGAAAAGCTCCATACCTTTGCAAATATGGGGCATTCCTGATCTCTCCTTTTCACACAACGCGGTGCAGCAACTTTGCTTGCTGCCCTGCGTTGCGTCACTTGCGTGAGAGATCAGTAAACATGCCCCTAAGTGTATTGTATTGTATTGTAATTGTAATTGCATTTATATAGCGCTTACTACCCCTGACGAGGCGTCGAAGCGCTGTGGCTGCTAATACATCTTTTTACAGGGTTGCTTTTAGTTCCTATCAAACCTTACACTCTGGTGTTAATAGCATATGAAAAAGACTGCAAGGACAATGCTGCCCCCTGTTGATTCCGCAATGAATCTAAGACGGTCGGTAATGTGAACATGTCACGTGGTGTGTAGTGTTTTTAGTCGAGAGAATGACCTTGGGTACTGCTGCATAAAGCATTAAATCACCTAGTAACTACTGTAAAGATTGGATGTGTTACCTAGAAATGGAAAGTACACTTTATAATAATAGCTGGAGATACGTCTGAATTGTATTAAAAATGCAATGACATCATTACGAGTGGCTTGTTAATCCAGACCGCCCATCGGGAGTACAAGTCCCGCGAGAACACTGCTGGTCGCGAACCTTTCACCTGAACACTTCACCGGCTGAAAGAAGGCAAAATGTTTGGGTGAATTATTGCAGGACGGTAGAGACGTATTCCTGACCGCCCTGGTATTTCCCCATTTCTCGGGGGACTCTCACATTCCAGCTCATAATTCCCTGGTATCCACCCCCGCCCCCCGAACTCCCACTGCCAGTGGCATTTGTAATTCTGACGGGAAGGAGGAATGCCGTACCAGCCCATGGGCACCATTGAAGGAACAATCTGTCAGCATTTGACTTAAAACTGCCTATTTATGAAGGTCTCTTGTGGGGCTTATAGTCTCAATATGTTCGATTCAGATGCTGTGAATTCCCTCAAATCAAAGGTAGGAGGGTGGGCATGTTTCCGTATTTGCTCGAGTACATTTAATTCCACTGAAAGCCAGCACTTACACTAATAGGCTGAAATCTGGTTATGCTGAAGGAATTGCTTTTTTTCAGTCCAGCCACATTTGACATACAATTTCCAGATCAATGCAAATCCAATTTATTCGAGAAGGATTGGAGAGGAGCAGCCAGCTCTAGACAGGACGCGATGATACATAAAATTATCCTCTTTGGACCAGCTTTGGGTAACACTTGTTCAAGTAACACTCCTGTGACTTAGTGAGGGGTGGTATAAATTGCGTATATGCTGGGCATTCATGATGAGCCCAACGACTATAAGCATATATCCAGAAAATACTGTAAAGCACCATCCTGAAAATTCTCTCATAGCTCACTCAGTCGCGTAAATAGTTAGTTTTTCGTTGTCTGTTCTAAGTCCCTTTCAAATAAATTTAAAGTCGCTTTGGGGAATCCAGTTAATGACTGAATAAGAGGATGACATATATGTGCAATAAGCACCCTCTACAGACTAGCGGATGTAAAACACCCAAACAGTTATTGAAAATATAATATACATTGTAAAAAAAAGACATACATCTGCTTCTTTTTCCGAAGTTTCAACAGCGTTTAACTTACAGGAGTACGGATGTTTAATAGAATGTCTGGTGATGTCTCTGCTTGAAATTATTTGCATTTTAGATTTGTAATCCTGCAAAATAGGTGCTAAAGGAAATATGAATGTCACTGACATTTCCTGCCTTTTTTAATATACTGTTTTTTTAACATATTTCCATTTTGGTTTAGTTCTAAATGTATGTGTGGCAGTGGAGGCTGGTGGATTTGAATAGTGGTGAGCAGAAATTCAGGATCTATGTTATAGCACACGAGCTAGCATAGCCCAAAACAAAGGGCCTCATTTAAAATGATTTGGCGTAAAGAGGCTTTGCGTGGCCTCGTAGATATGGGTCTGCACTCTGCGCTGCCAGAGCATCATAAACAGTTATGCACTGGTGGTGCAAGGGGCTTGTAAATAAGACCCTGAAAGAGGGGGACACTATGATAACATTTCAAGACAATGTACAAGAAAATAGCCAAAGGTATCTCTTTAATAACTGGTCTGGTTTCAAACTGCCCTACAGACCCTAGGCACATACCCACACACTCACACCACAGTATTATCTGGCACCCAGACTCTAAGTTGATTACTCAGGCTTTGGGGACGAAGATGGTCCGTTGTCTGAATGAAACTGCTAAGCTCCAAGTAGAGAGGCTTTTAAAAATAAAGTTGAGAAAAAGCATGCCTTTGGAGGGTGTCCCCTGCAGATTTGTGTTCTTAAAATCGTGGTGCAGAGGAGAGCAAATCAACTATTCATCAAAGTATAGGTGGACTTTCATGTCATTGGCGTATATGAACCCCAAGAACACGAAGCAGAAGTATGGGGCATATTTACAATAGAAGTGATGGAGTGCGGCGTTAGCCTTCTTGGCTTAACTCCGCGATCCGCCACTTCTGAAATGCAGGGCTGCACATATTTACAATATGTTGCAGCCCTGTGTTTCCCCCTGCGCTGGTGCTAAAGTAAGCTGCCTAGCTCCAACGCAGGTACCCTTGCACCATAGTGCAAGGGTATCTGCGTTGCAGGGGAAGATTGTTCATGTGCAGAAAGGTGTACCTTCCTGCACATAAACAATCTTTAAATGGCGTTTTGTAACTTCTATGTGTGCTGCTTCATCCGGTCCGCTCCTATCCTGAAAGTTTTGGGGTGATTCGGCAAGCGGGGGCCGAGAAAAAAGGGGGGTCCCAAAACGTGTTTTCTACATGTTAATTCCCATAGGAAATTTTAGACACGGCTACAGCCCGAACTGCTGAACGGAATTACACCAAATTTGGCAAAAAGGTAGCGCTTGGTTCAGAAAGCGACCTTTTTTTTAAATGGTGTAAATCCGTTCAGTAGTTGCGGAGAAATTAAAAAAATAAGAGTCAAAAAATCAATTTCCCATAGGAAACTTTATGCAAGGCTACAGCTCGAACTGCTGAACGGAATTACACCAAATTTGGCAAAGAGGTAGTTCTTGGTTCAGAAAGAACCCTTTTTGTTAAATGGTGTAAATCCGTTCAGTAGTTGCTGAGAAAATCAAAAGTAAAACCACATATATATCTATGGCAGCGGAGGATCCGCGCACCCTCCCGATCACGAGCTGTATGCTAATTGGCTGTCAACACTCCAAACCAGGAAGTGATGGCAGCCATCTTGTTCCTCGGTAGAACCGAGGCACAGAAACAAGTGCGCAAAACGCAAAAAGGGGGCAGGGTAGAAACACCCTGACCCCGTAGGCCTGCTTAGGGGGTCCCACAAGGACAGAGAGGTGTAAAAAGGGGCGTGGCCTCGGACCACCTCTCTGCAACGCAGGCCTGTGGCGCTTACTGGAGGTACCTGGTGGGCTAGTTGGACCCCAGGGACCCTTAGGATTCAAGGGGACTTTATCCCCCAACTTAAAACGGCTAGAGGACGTGTTTGCACACATGTAACCTCACGCCCCCCCCCTCCCTACACAGTGTGCAAACGCGCCCCATGGCGCGTTTTAAGAGGTAGTTTTAATCCCTCTGCCCTATTATGTACTAGGGAGTTACAGAGGAGGTCATGCTAATCACAGGGGTACCCCAACGCATAGTGTTCCCTAGTGTATGTAGGTGTTTTAACTGTATTCTAAGTGTCTTTTACCATAGCACTGGCTCTAGGCCTGGTTAGTCAGAGTCAGTTACCACCAGTACCCGTCTGGAAAAGGTGTGGGCACAGGATGATTTTGCAACAAGGCCTCTTTCTGCTCCTCTGTTGGTTCTTTCTGCACGTCTTGCTTCTTCCTGGATTTTTCTTCGTCTTTGTGGACTTCTGTTTCTTTCTACATTTCTTTTGCTTCTTTCTGTGCGTTTTTTCTTCTTTCTTCACATGTCCTACTTCTGTAGGCATAGTTAGAAATTAGCATTTGAAAAACCTTTGAAATTCACTAAAAAAACCATAGGTTTCAGGCACGTTATAGTTAGAAATTAGCATTTAAAAAACCTTTGAAATTCACTGAAAAAACCATAGGTTTCAGGCACGTTATAGTTAGAAATTAGCATTTAAAAAACCTTAGAAATTTACTGAAAAAACCATAGGTTTTAGGGAAAGTTATAGTTAGTTGGACATTGCACTCGTACAAAACCCGTGAAATTCCCCGTTATAGTTAGTTCAGCTAACTATAACTTGCGCCCGCAATGCACTGCTGATGACGTCACATATTACATCACTCATGACATGGTCAGTGACATCACTGATGACATCTCAATTGACATCACTGATGACATCACTGATGACATCATCCATGTGATAATTTGATGCATCTTCTCACACCCTAATATAACTTTTGATACACCCACTGTAAATTACAGACTGCCATTGTCAAAACCATAGACACTCCAACACCAATAACTACATACACACTCAGTGATTCTTACGTCTACACACACATCCACTCACTCACCCGTACAGTCACTCATACTTACGGTCACTCACTACAGGACTATCATATGCACTCATACACCTATATAGACACTCACACACCGCTACTCATCCATAGAGGTACTCACACACCTAGTCAGTCATGCAAATAATTAATCACACTGCCATTTACTCACCTATACAGTTATACACACACCAGCTCACTTACTCATACAAATACTAGCACATTCTTACGCTCTTATACAATCACTGATACAAGCACACACTCATCCATACAGCCACTCTCACTCTCACAATCACACACTCTCACTTATAGCCATTTATATACTCCAACACACATATATACTGCCTTTCACATATGTAGTTACTCACACATGTACCACTGAGATATACATTCACTCACTAACACACCCATACACACACTCACCCACCCATACAGTCCATCACAGATGCACTCTTGAAACCATGCACCCAGTGAATCACCCACTCACACATCTATGCACAGAGTCGCACAGAGTCACACACACCCCACCCACACAAACACTCAGGCACCCATACAGATACTCAGACAACCAATCAATAACCCATATAGACACTCATGTAGCTATTCACAAACCCATGCAGCCGCTTACACACCAACAGACAGACGGATACAGACATTCACACAGTTTAGTCACTAACCCATGCATTCAGTAAGATACGTTTAATCACTCACTTATAGAGTCAGTCACACACCTACTAAATCATCCATTCAGACACATACTCCCACTCATTCTTCAATACGCCTTTCCCTATATATATTAAACATATTTAAACTTTACAGAAACACACAGTCACTGGATGATGTCATCAGTGATGTCATCAGTGATGTCACTGACCATGTCATGAGTGATGTAATATGTGACGTCATCAGCAGTGCATTGCGGGGGCGCAAGTTATAGTTAGCTGAACTAACTATAACGGGGGAATTTCACGGGTTTTGTACGAGTGCAATGTCCAACTAACTATAACTTTCCCTAAAACCTATGGTTTTTTCAGTGAATTATATATATATACACACTCATTAAGTCACAGTATCTTGCTCCCTGTTTTTCTCACACACACACTCACTCTCTCTCTCTCTATCTCTTCCTCAATTAATAAAGTTTTACCTTGATAAAAAATTCTGCCTCCTTTTCTATCCTGGCTTCTGATAGGATATGGAGATGAAGAGAGACAGGCCCCACCAAAGCCTCGTTAGCAGACATGCTGCACTGCTTGAGGCCAGTGCGTCATGTTGGCTATCTACTGTGAATGTGTCAGGTGGGCCGAAGAAGCCACCGCTTGACATATCCACAGTTCCAAAGGGGCAGTGGAGCCCCCTTTGTTGCTGGCAAGATTCTGCACTTTAATTTGGAAACAATTGTTTTCATGAAAAAGTGCAACACCATGTCAGCAGCGGCTGGGAAAGGAAGGCACACTTAGGCCATGTGTTGGTGGGTCGATGCCCTGGTGCACACAATGGGCGAGCAGGGGCTGATGTGTAGATTAACAAAGTATGTGTGTGTGAGAGACAGAGAGACAAAGATGGAGACAGTGTTCATGCGAGAGAGAGACAGAGAAAGACATAAAAAGATCTATAGATAGACAGACAGGCAGGCAGGCAGGCATGCAGGCAGATAGAGAAGTAGATAGATAGATAGATAGATAGATAGATAGATAGATAGATTGATTTTCATTCTGTGGAAATCTGTATAAATCTACAGAGCACGACAACAGTGCAGTTTTTGTGACCATACAACTGCAGCATTTGAGCCATAAATGATCACAAAAAACACCTAAACACTTGCATATTATTACAGCCAAGCCAGTGAATGACATCCAAGCACTCTTGTCATTAATCCCACGTTTCACTGTAATCACAAAGCTACTTCTGAACTGCAATAATCACTGCCTGCTATGTTTGAACCAGAAACCTAGGAAAGAGGAATCTGTTTGTGCAGAATCATTTCCAGATAATGTTCTCATCAGACTGAAAAGCTTGCAAATCTGAAAGAGAGAACATTGCCTTGAGTGCATGTTCTCTATAAAACTGGAAAATAAATAATGCAGCGTTCCCAGCAGACAACCTAATCCATTTTGGAGAGAAATATACGTGCAGAAAATGTGATTTGAGTGTTGTAGCACAAATACTTCACATTTTTGGGCTGGATAACATTAGATGAAACGTTCATTGATGTGTTTTCACTTGGCGCAGGTGCAGGGTGTGGTACACGTACTTAAGTAGCACAAGCATAACTGGTGAGCAATAGAGTCCTGTACACTAGTACAGGGCAGTAAGACGATTCAAGAACATAAAAATCAACTGGTACTTTTACACATTTATGTTACAGCTTCTTAGATTGCACCTCACATATTTCCAATTTTTGGATGCAAATATACTAAGCGATTTGCCCAGAATCACACAATGTTTTGTCTAGTGTGTACACATTGACATCTATCTCCATGTTATTATTCACTATGCAAACTTGAGGACCCAATATAGGGGCCGATTACGATGTCAGTCGTAAAGTCTCCGACCTTAGGTTGGAGGCTTTAAGACCGACATCGTCGGTTTCAATTTCGACCGACTGATTATGATACAGCCAGTCGGAAGTGAAACCGGATGGTCATTCTGGCTGGTTTCTGACGGGCTCAAGGAGCCCGTCTGCTAGTCGGGACCGGCCCGTAATCCAAATGGTTGGCGGTTTACGCCGTCCGGATTACGATGCGCAGTTTCTGGCAGGGTTTCCATGCCGGCCTTTCCGACATGGAAACGCTGTCGGAAAGCATGTTTGGGGGCCCCTAGCAGGGCTCCCTTTGCTTTGCGGCCTCCGGTTGGGGGCCGAGGGAACCTCTATGGTGGCCCCTGTTAATCCCTGCACCTTGTGGAAGGCACCTTGAGGTGTCTGCCACGGGGTCCAGGGATTAACACAACCTCACTTTTCCCTATGGGAGCATGTACATCAGCCGGTTTACGGCCGTAACACAATCTCCCATAGGGAAATGTGGGAATGCGACCGCACCATGTGTGGTCGGTTGCATCATAATCAGGCCACGGGGTTCAGGGATTAACACAACCTCACTTTTCCCTATGGTAGCATGTACTACAGCTGATTTACAGCTGTAACACATTGTCCCAAAGGGAAATGTGGGAATATGACCGCACCATGTGCGGTCGCATCATAATCAGGCGGTCAGGACTGCCGACCCGAGGTCGGTCCCGTTTCTGCCACGGTGTCAGTCGGAGGAAACTCCGACCGACATCGTAAAAGACCCCATAGTGTGTGGTACCAGAATAGCGTTGTTAAAATATCATCTGCAATAAATATTGTGTCTTATATATCTTCTAAAAATATTGCCCTAGAAGAATTAATAATTGAAAATCTACACCCAGTGAGATGATATTTTTGTAAATAACATGCAGTTCACAATATTGATGGCAGGCAATATTTCCGTATATAATATTCAGACATACAGTCACCTAATCTAGAGAAACTAGTCACACGGTTAAAGAGGAAATACAAATAAAAACTACAACTATTTTATTGTAACTTACTCCTGTAGTACTGCTAGCTTACTCCTGGAATTCAAAAGTAAGCCTGGAGTACTCCAAGAGCGTGTTACACTTGCTCATACCTAAATGTTAGTGAATCCGGGCCGGCAAGTTCACTAGTTGAAATACCACTTTGCATCCAGCAGTAGAACAGCTTCCTGAATCGTTTAGCTGAAAGACAGTTTACCCTTTGAACCAGGAAATGTCCATCAGTTGTAAGATTACAGGCTGTTAGAAATCTATTCTGGACCCTGTGAATCAAGGCAGAAGCAGAAGAAACTATAGTCTGATGACATCTTAAATAAAGTGGTATACTCTACATCCGGCAGCTTAACGGGCCAATCGCAGCAAGAGACATCTGCCATCTTGCCAGATTTCAGAAAGCTCACAACCGTAGCCTGTAAGACGGTTGAAGGAACTATGGTTACTACATTGTTCAAAATCATAATAAACAGCTTCAGTAAATACTGAACCAATATCTCCATGAACGCTTTGTAATATTGTAAGGAAAACTTATCTCCTCTAAGAAGTTTCTTTTTTTAACAAACTTGTTGTGCCCTACACCAGTAGACACAGGTAGCCATGTTGAGTTTCTAAATCTTCTTTATTAGTTCCTGGTCCAAGTGACAACAATCTTAACTCCAGCCAGCTCTGGTCATGTACCAGCCCCGCCAGGAGCAGCCTGCCTAGCTGCTCAGCCCATCTCCAACTGACACCACTCATCCACTCAGGCACCCAGGCATTCCACGCATCACAGTCACACCAACATTCCGTATCCAACTCACACTCTGGCTGAGCAGCTAGGAGCAGCTAGGCTGGATAACATGCAGATACACATTAAGAGGATATAACATTATCCCTTTCCTTCTAAATGAAAACAAAAGATAACATTACTTGAAGGGGAAAACTATGCACAAGAAAGCAGTAAAGTTCGAAACTCAGTGATGCAACGTAAAGCAAAACATCACAAGAGTGTGAACAATAAAAAACAAGAAAGGACGAGTAAAATAAGACATCATAAAAACATGAGTATCAATAACCCCCATCCTCCCCCACAAAATTATTTAAGGAATTTTGTAGCGTAAGCTAGTTGTAAAATCTAGTAGCTTAAACAAATCGTACCATCATGTATCATAAAGAGATTGTAACATTTAGTGGCTGAAACACCTTCATGTGGCTGTAGTGTAACTACACCTCCAACTCACTAAAACCCTTTTGTTGAAAACGATGTGGCTGGAACACCTTCTTGTGGCTGTAGTGTAACTACACCTCCAACTCACTAACATTCCATGCATCACAGTCCCACCAACATTCCGTATCCAACTCACACTCTGGCTGAGCAGCTAGGAGCAGCTAGGCTGGATAACATGCAGATACACATTAAGAGGATATAACAAAACTGCTTGATGCTCTCCCTTACCTTCCCAGCTGAAATATTTGTAATTAAATTTATCATTTTTTACACCCCACCACCATTAATATGATCCTCTAAAAATTAATCTTTGTCTCAGAATACTATTACATTCTTTTCACCACATAACATGTCATAGCGCTAATAAAAAAAGTTCCAACACTTCAGGGTCAATGATTATCTGCTCTGGAACCTTGATTGGATAAGTACTATTATGCATCTGTTTGTTTCTCTCTCTGTTAGTCTCTTGGTATACTTTTTCACTAAGGAGCATTTTTACCAGGGCTTTGCGTCATGCTTGCACCACACAAAGTGGTACATGCACGACACAAAGCCCCAAGTCAGATTTATGAAGCCAAGCAAAGTCACTTTGAGTGGCTTTGAATAGCTTAACAAATATGGAGTAATGCAACGCAGCACAAATTGCTGCGTTGCCTTACTCTGCGCAGGGGAGGTGTTCCATGGGCATTGCGGTGGGTGTTCCCACGCAACTCCCAAGGTTTTTTACGCATTCCCAGAGTCACAAGGATTGGTAAATCTGAGAATGTATCAAAACCTTACACCTCCCCAGATGAGGCGTAACAAGGAGAAATCTGTTTATTTTTAATCGTTTTTTCCTCTTTTTTTGTGTGCTACATTCTGCAGCACACATAGAAAAAAGCCTCTCAGGAGTGTTTTTGTGCAGGAAGATGTCCCTTCCTGCACAGAACCAATCCTGCCTGTAATGCAGGCACCCTTGCACCATGGTGCAAGGGTGTCTGCATTGGCGCTAGGCTGCCGAAACGGTGCCAGTGCAGCGTTAAAAGACAGGAATGCACCGTATTGGATAAATATAGTGCATTCCTGCCCTTTCCCTATGGTGCAGGGCAGTGCAGCAATGTAACTTGCTGCGCTGCCCTGCACCACCATTTCGGTAACTATGCCCCCAAATGTCTGGGCATAAGTCAATTCTTTCTGGAAGTACCATTACTTCACATTATACCACATAGAGGGCCAGATATACTATTTTTTCACACAATGCAGAACAGCAACCAAATTTGCTATGCTGCATTGCACAAAGGGGGAAACAGTGTAGAGTCATATATACTTAAGCCTGGCCTGGGGCTGCTGTCACCCGCAGCGCTTGTGCTTCCATAAGGCTACGTAGAGCGACGCATAGCCTCGCACCATGAGGTGAGCATGTGCTTTCTAGCATAGGAGTTGTACTGGAAACATACCCCTCCAAGACAAAGTCCTATGCCTAGACAAGCTCAAAAGTGGCCCACTCACTGGATGTGTGATGTGCATTTCAGCACACATGCACAGCATGGATTTTGGGAGGAATTAACACATTTCATGTTGCTTATGTCTGCATCAAGAAGGTGCACTTTTTTGACAAAAAGCTGTTATCCTAGTAGATTGGGTGTTGCATCAAAACCTATGGGTATTTGCTCTGATCTGCCCAAGTAAACGCCCCCTTGACGCAAAGTAATGCAAAGTAATTCCGCGTTTCAAATGTTCCTCGTCATATTAAGGTGCAGGTGCGCTGTTTGAGACTGCTGAATAAATAATTTAAATATATGAGTAAATAAAGAAATAAATACTATGAATAGTCAGAACGATTCTATGCAGATCTGACTTGTGGAATGATGCCAAAACTTACAGGCTACCTATAATACAGACTTGCACACTATCAAATATGTACCAGTTAAAACATAATTGGAATGCAAAACAAGGTCACTGTGTATAAATCCATGACAGAAAAGCATTATTAAATCAGTTTACGATGAAATGTAAACTGGAGCTTCAAACTTCAGCTAAAATTATAAAGTGCAAAGGCATTTTTACTAGTGTCAAAATAGAGAAAGTTGGCACTTCTTAATGGACAAGCTTTGCCCACTACTATAACATAACATAACATATCATAACATAACATAACATAACATAACATAACTGTTGGACTTGGCCCTTTTTGTTGGATTACCCCAAACCTTTTGCCCCCCTACGCCTATTTTAGGACCCTGGGCCCTTTACCACTGCTAATCAATTCTAAAGTGCATATGATCTCTCCTCTAATACACAGTATGATTGGTTTATAGCTCTTTGGCATATTTGATTTACTTGTAAGTCCCTTGTAAAATGGTATCCTATATTCTCAGGGTCTGTAAATTAAATGCTACTAGTGGGCCTGCAGCACTGCTTGGGCCACTCACAGGCGTAGCCATTCAAACCTGTCTCAGACCTGCCACTGCATAGCCTGCGTGCACAGTTTACTGCCACTTGGACTTTGCATTCAAAAGTACTTGCTAAGCCTTAAACTCCCCTTTTATTATCCATTGGTCCCCCCTAAGGTAGGTCCTAGGTAGCCCTATGGGCAGGGTGCTGTATAAGTAAAAGGTAGGACCAGTGCCTTTATGTATGGAGTGTCCTGGTAGTGACAAACAGCCTATTTCGTTTTTCACTGTTGTGAGGCCTACTCCTCTCATAGGCTAGCATGGGGAATTCCCTTATATATTTTTAAGTGGTAATTCCTGATCTGAATGGAGTAGCGTTGCCATGTTTGGTATGCTTGGAATAGTGGTGATAAACCCTGCTTACTGGTTTAGGTGGATACATTACTATTTTAGAAATGCCACTTTTAAAAAGAGCAAAAAGAACAATTGATGGACAGAATGCAGAACAATGTCATACATTCACCCCAGTACAAAGATCTGGGCCTAAATCCATTGTTTCTTTTGCTCCCCATGCCATTCCAGTTTGAACCCAGCCATCTGCAAATCAGTCTTGACCCTGCGCCCTATGGGAGCAGTCCAGCCCGAACTGCCATGCCAGGTCCTCCCTGGACTGTAAACAAGCATCCTAGGGCCGGTTTCGGGGTTTCACCCCTCATCAGCCAGAATAGCTTGAATCCAGTGGCATGGAGAGCACGGGATCCACGTCTGGGCATACCCGTCCCACTTGGGGCGACAAATGCAAAAAGAACAATTGATGGACAGAATGCAGAACAATGTCATACATTCACCCCAGTACAGAGATCTCGGCCTAAATCCATCGTTTTTTTGCTCCCCATGCCATTCCAGTCTTTTACTTTTAGAAAGTGGGCATTTCTCTGTGTTTATGACTCTTTGACAAGCCCGTATCGCCACAGGAATGTCACTTTTTACGACGTTCCTGTGGCGATAGGGGCCCGCCTTATTTACAAGGCGGCGTTAAGCTACTTAACGTGGCTTAATGCGGCCTTGTAAATAAGGCACCCTTTCACGCTATCCTTAGCGTGAAAGGGGTGGGCAATGGGTGTTGTGGTGGGCGTTCCGCCACAACACCCATTGATTTTGACGCTGCCCCCTATTTACAAGGGTGGCGTAAATAGGAGGCAGCGCCAACATTAAGAACAGGGAAAACCCTGGTCTTAACATGGCAAAACAAGGAGAAATGCTTTATTTCTCATTGTTTTCCTGTTTCTATTTGTGCTGCATTGTGCAGCACACATAGAAACAGCAAATTGCCATGAATGATTGTTTATGTGCAAGAAGGTGTCCCTTCCTGCAAATAAACAATCATTAAAAAAAATGGCGATTTGCAACTTCTGGATTGTTTATGTGCAGGAAGTGACACCTTCCTGCACATAAACAATCATTCCCTCAACGCAGGCACCCTTGCACTATGGTGCAAGGGCGCCTGCGTTGGCGCTAGGCAGTTTAATTCAGCGCCAGCACAGGGAGAAACGCAGGGGTACACCGCATTCTTGTGAATACGGCGCACCCATGCATTTCTAAAGAGAAGGAGCGCGGCGTTAGCTATTTTGGAGCTAACCCGCACTCCGCCACTTTATTGTAAATATGCCCCTTTGTGCTTTGAAGCCTGACTCCAATCTACATCTGCTAAGGGTGACAGCTACACTCAGGGATTACATCTGCATATTGATAGTCTTCCTGGGCTGGGAGAGGGAGGGCGTTTACAGTTTGTATAGGCGGTGTCCTGCCCTCATACAAAGGGCTGATTTTCCCACTACTGATGTCTCAGGCCAGGGCTGGGTTGAAAGTGGACTGTTGTGCACTTGAAGGGTTCCTTTGAAGTCACCCCTTGAACAAAGACAATTTTGAGTATTTGTACAGGGGCTCTGACCCCCTAATTTCAGACAGTGCATGTGGACTTGTACCCAGATGCTGCTGGCTCTACATAACGCACCAGAGGACTACTGGGCTACCAGGAGCAACCGCCATTGGGACTACCTACCTTGCTGTGCTGGTCTGATGCCTACTGATTGCTGGGCTGCAGAAGGGATAGTCACTTGCAAACTGCCTTTATTTGCATGCTGCCTGCTCCCTGCTTGGGCTCACAAGTGTTCTCCAAGGAGTGCTGTCTTATGCTCTTTGTCTCTTCAGGTTCAGCCAGTGGTTAGCGCTTCAACAAAATTAGTGTGTGGTGAGCACTTCGTCATTCCCCAAGGGACCGGCGAACCCTTTAATGGCTCTTTGCCTCATTGTCAGCTCGAGGTGAGTGATTGTCCTTTCTTCCAAGAGCGGTGTGCTTCACCTAGTCCCCGCGTTTCCATAGCAACCAAGATCTCCATTTGACTGACACAACTACTGAGGCCACAATGCCGTTGATCCCGAGATTGATTCTGGGCCTTCCCCTAGATTAAGGGATAATGCCAGGAGAATAATGCAGGCCTCGTTTCAGATGTCCGCCAAAGGTTCTGTGTCACCCTGAGGATCTACTTTGGGCAGCAGTGCCTATCTTGCCAACAGTGGCCCTAGCCATATCGAAGTACTGTGTGGGTCCGCCTAAAGCCCAGAGCCCATCCCAGCTCCTTCACAGGTGGTGTTAGCTCCAGGGAGAAGAGCGGTATGAGCAGCCCCAGAGGGATCTGGATCCGCTAACTATTAGGAGCACCTCTATTTGAGTAAATGCCTAGATCCAAATGATCCACAGCTTAATTGTAACTTGGTAAATATTTTAACCCTGTATGAAAAATTAGTCAAGTCCGGTCCAAGGGGAGCTACAGAATAGCAACGTGGAGGACATATATTTTACAATGGACTTCTTCCAGTTCTGTCCTGTTTTTATGGGTTTACATTAATATGCTAAAAACCGCTATGGACTGAGGCGGTAACCCTATCAGGCCCCCTTGGAGACTGTGTTTTGCAAAACAGATTACTGTGTCTGGATTTTATTGCACTTTGTCACCTTTTATGTTTAAATGAGCTGTGTAACCAATGTATTGTGAATCAACTGATGTTTTAAAAAGAAAAGAAATCCCTATTGTATACATTTTTTTAAATTATGATAATTATCTACAGTATATTGTTATGGTTTTAACTAACTAAAACAATAAAGTATTTTTGAACATTTTTGAACTTTGAACTTATTTGAGTATACTGGAAGCCTTGGGGTCACCCTGACATCACTGAGGATGTCCCTCGCTCCTTAGCAGCCAGCTCAGTCTAAAGCAGCTGCATTTCTCTACGATGTTCACAGGGGACCTAGTGAGTTCACTCCAGACAATCTTGGAGAGGGTGCACCCCCCCCTCATTTTTGGACATACCTAGGGGTACTGAATCTCATTGGCAGAAAGGGTTGAAGCCTCGATGGAGGTCCCTGATTCCCATTAGAACTTTCCGCATGTAGGAAACAGCTTATATTACCTTATAACCCATAGTAGGCACACAGGTGTTCCTGAGCCCTACATTTCAGGCATGAATGGTCTTGCTTTTGATAAGGTTCCCAAAATCTACTGTAATCCTGCTGGGAGAAGCACAGAGGTGCTGGGTCTTACGATCTGTGGCTATATGAGGATTTCATGTGGTGGCCTCTAATAAGACTGCATTACACGCACAGTATTTATGTGTTTTTTGGCGCTATATGGTGATTTATGTGTTTTCTTGCTATAACCAAACTGCTGCATTTCATGCCCTGATATTGTATTGTATGTCGTTTTGATGCTTGGATTGTCAGGATAACAGGTACTATCTCAGGTTTTGCATAATACGCACAGTATTTATGATTCATGTCGTTTTGGTCTTTGTTTTATGTACAATATACAAGATATATATTTATATAATCCTGTGTGGAGTCTCTTTTGTGGAGTATTCCTTGTGTTGCTGGTGTGACTGTGTTGCGCAAATGCTTTACACATTGCCTCCGATGATAAGCCTGACTGCTCTGCGCCAAGCTACCAGAGTGTGAGCAGAAGTTATCTTTGTTGTGTAACTTACTTGCCCTGACTAGAGTGGTTGGTTCTGCCTGGCTGAGCTGCATACCCTAGCCAACTAGAACTCCATGTCTAACAATAACATAACATAACACAACATAACATAACAGAACATCACATGCTCAGTTGGAAAAGTGCCTGTTCAGTCCTTGAGGCTTGTTGGCACTGAATAACAGTTGTTTACTTTATTGCCCCTTACTTGTATGATTAAAGGTTAATGTGTTTCTATTGTGGTGTTGTAGCTACAGCTTCTGTGCTGCAGCTCTTACTCTTAGACTCCTATGTACACAATTTTAAGCCAATGGCTAGCACTTCTACACAACTTGAATTCACTTCATGCAGGTTTGCTGGCTGACTATTCAATCTGGACTGACTGAGGTTGCTGTGAGGATACTAGGACCCTGCCATACAGAATACTTCCGAGTCCACAGTCAGGACACTGGAGAATGCTTGGTGCCCCATGGACTGGATTGAAAGTGTGGGGAGGAGCAGGAGATTGCAATGCAGGACAGAGCAGAAACGTTAAGGATGTAGACAAGCTCCCCAGGAGCAGAAAATCATTTATAATGGGGGCGCCAAGAATAAAGAAAAGAAAAAAGTACATGTGTTTGTCTATAACGCAGCATGAACATAACAGAGGCCTCCTAATTTGCTTCTGCTATTACTGCTGGTTAAACAACATGTTTCTGTTTCTTTTTAGATCGAGCCCGGGCAGCGCATGGGCTGCTCTGCGAGGCATGCTGTATTCAGGTATGGACTTGAAGCTACGCCCAATCTTTGCCCATATTTTTAATTGGCTTGTGTCATTGTCCACTGTAAACTGTGGCTTTTCATTGGTCAATATGGTTAGTAGTCCCTCCTTAGTACCTCCTTGCCTCATTTTGTAACCTCCCATGAGGACACCCCCTGTTACATGTGCTGTTCGTCGGTAGGCTTTAATTACAGCCTCCGAGAACAATTTTGTCAAATAGCTTTGTCCTGCCTGCTGTTGCAGGCAGGACACGCTCTCTCCTAACGCTTAAAAAAAAATCTTTATAGCAAGGACGCCGAACACATTTGCAATGCAATAGGTCTCGTATTTGTGAGAGTTTTAGCTATTGGCATTGTAAATGGCAATGCCTTTTATTTATCTGTTTTAAAAACAACACATAAATAAAAGCCATTGTTATTTACAATTCCAATAGCTCAAACTCTCATAAATGCGAGATCTATTGCATTGCTAATGCTTGTTTCAGTATATGAAGTCAGTATTCAATATTTTTCAGAATTCAAGCTACATCTTGTTTCCCTTAACCATAGGAGCTGCATCGCCACCTATCAGTACCTTGAGGGGGACTCCAAGTCCCAGAGAGCCCAGCTGCAAGCGCCTGGAGGCGCTGTCATCACTGCTGTGCGCCCAGGGGGGCTTATCTACCGACTCGCGGCACCCGCTTCGCGGGAGCTGCATCGCCGCCTATCAGTACCTTGAGGGGGACTCCAAGTCCCAGAGAGCCCAGCTGCAAGCGCCTGGAGGCGCTGTCATCACTGCTGTGCGCCCAGGGGGGCTTATCTACCGACTCGCGACACCCGCTTCGCGGGAGCTGCATCGCCGCCTATCAGTACCTTGAGGGGGACTCCAAGTCCCAGAGAGCTCAGCTGCAAGCGCCTGGAGGCGCTGTCATCACTGCTGTGCGCCCAGGGGGGCTTATCTACCGACTTGCGGCACCCGCTTCGCGGGAGCTGCATCGCCGCCTATCAGTACCTTGAGGGGGACTCCAAGTCCCAGAGAGCCCAGCTGCAAGCGCCTGGAGGCGCTGTCATCACTGCTGTGCGCCCAAGGGGGCTTATCTATCGACTCGCGGCACCCGCTTTGCGGGAGCTGCATCGCCGCCTATCAGTACCTTGAGGGGGACTCCAAGTCCCAGAGAGCCCAGCTGCAAGCGCCTGGAGGCGCTGTCATCACTGCTGTGCGCCCAGGGGGGCTTATCTACCGACTCGCGGCACCCGCTTCGCGGGAGCTGCATCGCCGCCTATCAGTACCTTGAGGGGGACTCCAAGTCCCAGAGAGCCCAGCTGCAAGCGCCTGGAGGCGCTGTCATCACTGCTGTGCGCCCAGGGGGGCTTATCTACCGACTCGCGGCACCCGCTTCGCGGGACGCGCGCGGGCGTGCGCCGGGCGAAGCCCGGGCCAAGGGCGGGCCCGTCCTTGCCCGTCATCGCCAGGAAGAGCCAGGGCAGGGCTTCCTCCCTTGGTTCTTCTACTTTTGAGCCCTCAGTGGAACTTTCCAGGACTCGTGGACGCTAGTTGTTCCAAATACTGTGAGTTTTATATGCATAGATATTGCATAGGTGGTATATTGTATTTTTACTCAGGGTACACTTGGATATATTGGCCAATCAAAAACGTATTTCAATACCTGAGTATTTGGTTCTCTGTTTTAATGGGGAAAAGGAAACTAACTGCGAGTGCTAACAAGGAGGGTAGGTCACCCGAGGGGGGGCGCAGAAAAATTAGGAAAGCCAAAATTGCGCGTAAATCGGCTGCTCAAAATTGTGTTTTAGATCGTATAGATGAATTATTGGTAGAATGTCATGATATTTTAGTTCCTCCTACCAGCATCGCTGCTAATACATTAAAGTTAAGGGAACAGCATTCCACTATCTATTCAGATATAGAGTCTAGCCCTGTTACCAAAACAAAGCGAATTCCATCTATATTTACTAAGCGCACAACACAAAGCTCCGCCCCCAAGGTCTCTAAGCCTCTTGAGCATATCATCGATACGCAGTCTGTAACTGAGGAGCATGGAAGGGTGACAGGATCTTCCCCCCTTCCTACTCTTGAGTCAGATAATTATATCGATAACAGCAGGAATGACATGCACACAACTGTTAATATTCCACTATCTAATCGATTTTCGCCACTTCAAGACCAGTCAGAATTAATGGCGGAACGACAGGAAGCAGTGTTGGAAGTTAATCCACAGCGTAGTACGGACGTTATAGATTCATATAGTATGAATGAGATCCCTGGGGAGACTGGGGAGCTTTCCCGAGTACAGCATCCTACGGAAGAGAATCACACTTGCAAGCTTATTGCTGAACTAAGGGATGAAATTAACTCGCTTAAAACACTAATTTTAGTACTTTCAAACCAAGTGAAATGCTTGATAACAAGCGAACAACTGATTGTAAAACCTAGTGTTTTGCTCCCTAGTTCTTTAATGGTTCATGTCCCTGCCAAAGAAAATGATTCCTCTGCAGGGCTTATGAGAAATCCAGTTCCCCTAATGTCCATTCAAACATGCCGCCCATTAGTACATAGAAATATAAGTCCTCCCAGACTAAAGCAGACGGTGAATAGAGATTATAGTACTCCATGGCAGACTCAGGATCATGATCATGGTTCCAACAAGAGCTCTAAGAGTATTTTTTTGACTAATGTGCCCAAAGTTTTATTGGTAGGTAGACAAGAGGACCAACATTCACTACTCAATAAATCAATCCACTGGATTAGAAAAGTAAGAGGGTGTAGATCTATCAATAGAGACGATATTCTTTGGGCTAAACGAATATCAAATGGTGCCTCCCCCACAGATTTTATTGAACTCCACTTAAGTGATGAAAATTTAGCCCACTGTTTAATTGCTCTAGAAGCAAGAACTTGCTCTCCAATAACCACAAATATCCAGATGAAATATAGTCCCTCTGCTTTAGCACAGCCATCTATAAATAGAAGAGTTAGTGTCTTGAAGGGGTCTGATTCATCCTTAGCTCAGAATGACTGACTGAGGCGTCATGACACTACACCCTGCAAATACTTTAGCCCTCATGACATAAACATTGATCAGGCTCCGGAGATATCCCAACCAGAAGGCTCAACAATTGCTTCTTTGGCCATAATGCCGTTTCGTTGTTCTGAGCCTTTCAATTCACTGCACTCTAGTGTGGAAAAAGAAACTATATCAAGGTTTGATCAGCAAACCATCTCCCGAGTCTCACAGATGAGTAGACCATTAGAGAGGTGCCATCATATCATTCCCCGAGAATTAGATGATACAAATTCAACACTCCGTATATTGACGTGGAATGTGGCTGGAATAAAATCTAAGATGCAACTCCCCCACTGGATTGAATATATTACCCAATTTGATGTATGTATTTTACAAGAAACTTGGGCCACTACTCCGACTTACATCCCTGGGTATGTTACTTTACATCGATCGGCTGTTACCGATAGACCAGGAAGACCAGCGGGAGGGTTATTGATCTGGATTAGGATTGATTTGTCATGTTCAATAAGAGAGATTAAAATTAATGATCCCAATATACTCGCAACTAGCCTTAGGGGTAGAAATGGTAGGATGGTGGACATCTTTAATGTTTATGCCCGCGGGACCAAGGCAGGCACATGCTCACCAACTCTTCATGTATTAGAAAACACCCTTGAAGAGAGGGAGATATCAACACCCCTGATAGTTGCAGGAGATTTCAATTGTACGTACGAACCATTATGCATAATAGATGTATCTAATAGTGACCAGGTAGAGGCATATTGGCATGTTCCCCCCCTTGATTTACCCCCAATAAGAAAATGGACACAAACTGCCCTGCAGCTTCAGGCCATATCCCTTGGTTATGGATTTAGGGCAGCAAATGGCCGTACAAACTCCGACAAGATGGGAGCCAATACCTTCAATAGAACATCTAACATGAGTCGTATTGACTATGTTTTGATAGATATCAGGCTATGGCCAGAAGTACTGGATATGGTGGTTGGAGAATCAATTGACAGTGACCATAATCCACTTGAGCTTTCCATGACCTCCTTCTGGAGTAAAACTAGTGTTATTTCAGAGATAAAGCTCTCGTCTAAGGATTTATACCCCACAAATGACAATAGACGATTAAAATGGGCACGGGTGGCATTGGATACTGACAAGATTGAAGCTATAAATTTAACTTTACAAGAAAATATTGATAGGCTTTATAATAGAGCCCATCAGCAGGACGAGCTTAAAGTGGTCACAGATATACACTCGTTTTTTTTTCACAGTTAGCTTCCCATTTTATTTGTACGAGATCTCATCGTAGGAAGACGTCTGCTAACTCGCATTATTCCTGGTTTAACAAAAAATGTAAGGAGGCACGGTCACTTCTGGCAGCTGAGATTAGAGCCAAAAACTATACTAATATAAGTTCAGCTAGAAGAGCGTATAAGAAAGTTCAGAGGGAAGCCAAAAGGGACCATGTGGAGGATCGCTGGCAACAGATTAATGCCGCTTGTAAACTGAAAGATCAAAAGCAATTTTGGCTTCTTGTAACAAGGGGTGACACTGAGAGACCGAGTTCTCCCTCTAATAATATCACAGCGGCAGCCTGGTTTGACCACTTTTCCGGAATTTATTCTGGAACTGGAGTATCCACTCCTGGAGGTACTTCTTTAGACTTAACCAACTTACAGTCTAACGGTAATTTTTTCTCCGAAGCAGATATTACTGAAAGTATAAGCTCTATACTCAAAAACAAAGCATCAGGCCCAGATGGAATACCTGGTGATGTTTTTCTGGCTGATATTCCTAAATGGTCTAATTATATGTGGTTATTAGCCAATGGCATAGCTGCTGGGGCTCCTATACCCCTTCTTGGCAAGGAGCGGAGGTCATCCCGGTTTACAAGAAGGGGGATCGATCGCTGCCCTCAAACTATAGACCGATAAGTTTGATAGATGGGGCACAGAAAGTTTTTCTCGTGCCCTGCTTATTAAAATTACTGATTGGATGGAAGGGAATGGTATATTATCCCCCTTCCAAGCAGGGTTCAGGAAAAAGTTAGCACTATCGATCAGGTTTTTCGTTTTACCCTTTTGGCCTGGAAGTCTGTGATTTTGGAACAGGGTAGTCTTTATACTGCTTTTATTGATCTGAGGTCAGCCTTTGATCTGATTCCAAGGGCTACACTTTGGCAAGTTTTACATGATCAGGGGCTCCCTCACAATATTTTGGCACTTCTTATACGCCTTCATGAGGGAAATTATGCTAAAGTACGTTGGGGAGACCAAATGCAATTGACAGACCCAATAAAGGTTGTAAGAGGGGTGAGGCAGGGCTGCGTTCTAGCCCCCACCTTATTTTCACTCTTTGTAAATGGGGTGGTGAATTATTTAGCGGAAGCCCATGCGGATGCCCCTTCATTGGGGAGCGATAAAATAAGCACATTGCTATTTGCGGACGACACGCTTTTAGTTTCTAAAACCCCAAGTGGCCTTCAACTGCTATTAGATCGCTTCATGTCTTTCTGTGAGATGAGAGGATTAGAAGTAAATACCTCAAAGACTAAACTTTTGTTAATGAACCCCCATAAATCGTTTAAAGGGAAACTATTATTGGGGGCATTTCGCTGGAAAGGGTCGATTCCATTGTATATCTTGGTATAACCCTCACAGAAAAAATTGATTGGAAACAACATATTTCGAAGCAAATTCTACAGCAGAGGAAGACATCAGGGGCTATAATCTTAGAACATAGGTCATCACAAACTAGACCGATTGCAGCACCGCTACAGATCTATGACCAGAAGGTGGTTGGCTCGGCTCTCTATGGGGCCGAAATCTGGGGATTTGATAATTTGGAGGGCTTGCTTCTTACAGAGAACAAATTCCTAAGATCACTTTGCTCAATCCTCCAGAGTACCCCGCTCACTCCCTTGCGACTAGATTTGGGCAGAACTACAATAATGGATAAAGCGAGACTTCGACCTCTTCTCTTTTGGCTCCGCATTAAAAAAACACCTGAGCTTGTTCATTATGCGATTGCTACTGAGGTGGTTCTTAAGTTGGATCGTTTTAAAAAAATTGGTTGGTTCTGTAACATCAAAAAATTGCTTTTGGAAATAGGCCTGGGAAACCTTTGGGAAGAAAAGGACTCTAGCTTACTGCCTAGTAGAGAGTGGGTCAAGTCCTACTATTGGAAATGGGTGGCAGAGAGAACAGTCACACAAGTGAAAGGAGGTCGACTCACGACAGAATTTATGGAGTTTAAGATGGTTGGTGTGTACGAGCCCTATATGGACTTCATCACTGTCCCGCAAGAGAGGAAGTTATTTATCCAATTTAGATTTGGATGTCTTCCCTTAAACTCCTTTACTGTGTCGTGGAATAGGGGCTCCCAAGTTAAATCATCCAACTGTCCATGTTGCCCCGAGATAGAGGAGACGACTAAGCACATTCTCTTTATATGCCCTCTGTATAAAAATCCAAGATCTAAATGGTTAGCCCCTGCTTGTAGACAACTAGGAACCCGTAGTCATTTAGAGGCCCTACGTATCCTCAGGACAGATACAAGGCCACAAATAGTATGTGCAATGGCCAAATTCCTGGGGAGGTTTTGGTTCATTAGGAGGAAGATGCTAAAATGAACTGAGTATACCATTAGATTAAGTATCATTCCTCACAAAGTATCCAATCTACACTTGATGTTTTATGATCATGTTACTATATGCCTCAAGTTTAAATTACAGAAGACTGTGCAATATTGTATTTCTTCTAATTATGCACTAGCACTTTATGTACTTTCTATGAGTTTTTAGCTTGTTTGGTTTTATCATCTTGGAAGCTAGTTCCTTTTAATTTGTTTTTTAGATTTTAATGGCTCGGGTTTTAATACATTTTGTCACTGTATAAATAATGTCATCTATTTTGGCTTACAATTTTCAGTATGAAAATCTTGTTTTAACTACTATACTTCTGTACGCCTATGCACTTTGATGGTCTTAACGACCGAATAAAGTTTTATGATGATGATGACATAGGTGCTATTGTAGCTTTTTTTCTTTTTCTTTCTTTTGAGAAGACCCAACAGAAACTACAAACAGAGAAGATCATTTTCACATTACCTTGTAATGCCAAATGGAAAGGGTCTTCTGAATAATGAAGGTGAGGAATCTCTCTCCGGATTACAACTGTAATTGGGTTGAAATGCCACACGCCTTATACAGGTGAACTTTTGTGACAATTTCTGAGGAATATGTTGAAAGAGTGCTGAAGAGTTTGCTTTTGTTTAGAAAAAAACATAGTGCATAATAAGGGTCCATCGAGACTCTAAGGTTTATTGCGCCCCATGCCAATGGTATTTGCTAGGTTTAGGAGAACTTCTTCTTGCGTGTATTAAGCATAATTTGTGCAAACATTACACCAAATCTATGCAATTCAGGAGAATTACAAAACGTATGCATGGTCAAAATTATGTAAGTTTTCTATATGAAATACAGATAAATATCCCTAAAATAATGTGTATTGTGTGAGTTACACTTGGGCAATTTCTGCATAAAATTATGCACAAAGTTTGACCTTCGGCACAAGTACCCTAAGATAAGTGCTCAAAGCATTTTCCATACACTTTCTAAAACGTTGGGCAGTGAATGTTCCTTGCTCAGCCTAAGCGAACACAAGCAACGAGTTTCACAGTTTTTGCATGAGCGTTGAACCAGTGTCCAGTGAGGGAAAATTACAAATAAACTGCAAAATACAGACATTTGGTGTGTGTGTGTGTGTGGGGGGGGGGAGTTATGATTTATTATTGTTAAAACACTGTCTTTGGTAGATTATTTGTATTCCTGTCTATAGCCAATCACATGATGGAGCAGGAAGGCAAACTGTCCCCACAGATCTGCCATGGTTGCCGATTGATGGACAACATTATCGGGCCTGGGAGATACACAAACAGGGCCTCATTTATGAGGCTCCTTCCCCGCAGGAACATCACTTTTTGTGACGTTCCGTGGCGCAGGAGCCTGCTTCATATTTACGAGGCAGCACTAAGCCACTTTTTTTGGCTTAATGCTGCCTCGTAAATATAATTCCCTTTAACGCAGTTTTCTGCGTTAAAGGGGCGTGCAATGAGTGTTGCTGGGGGCGTTCCCAGCAACATCCATGGCTTTTTGACACTGCCCCAGATTTACAAGAAATCGTGAATCTGAAGCAGCAACAAAAACTTGCGTCTCTCCAGGGGAGGCGTAAGGGAGGCACAACGAGGAGAAATATCTTTATTTCTCCTCGTATTTCCTTTTTCTATGTGTGCTGCATTAGCACACATAGAAAGAGGAAAACGCCTCTTGTGATTGTTTTTGTGCAGGAAGGTTTCCCTTTCTACTCAAGAATAATCATCCCCACAACGCAGGCACCGTTGCACCATGGTGCAAAGGTGCCTGCGTTGACGCACGGCAGCCCATTGTGTGCCGGCGCAGGGGAAAAGGACAGGAATGCGCCGTATCTGATAGATACAGTACATTCCTGCCCTTTTATTTTGCCATAGGCAAGCGCTGCAGGATGGCCTGCTGCGCTGCCCTATGGCAAAACCTCATAAATAAGGCCCTCAATGTCTAATGCAGTTTGCACTGCATGGGGGAGATTCAATCACTGGTATGTCTCTTGCAGAGCAGTTCTGGTGACATCCTAAGGGTTTCCTGATGCTAAAGGAGAGTCTCGCTGTGTGAAAATTGAATAACTAGAAATCTCCGTATGTCATAAGGTGAAAGGCACTCTTGCTTACACTTTTTAAGCGTGGGCATATCTTGAGAGGTGCCTCCGCCTGCTTACATGCATGTCAGTCCTTTGAAGGGAAATGAAGTCCTTTTGAAGTCCTGCTGGTGATAACGTGAGAGGACACTCAGCAAGCTTTTGGCAAAAATACTATATACACTTTAGAGCCCAGTAGGTAACATAGTGGACCAGGTTAAGCTTCCAAGATATTAACATAAAGTGGTTGAAGCTCTCCTAAATGTTCCCTTTATTTACCTTCTTTTGGACAGGTTTAAACCCACTCATAACAGCAAAAGCGATTGTTGTTTCATCGAAGGAGTCATCTTTTACAGATACTTTTTTTTTTCTTATTTAAGGTGAACTCTGTTCCTGATAGAATTGCTTGGTACTTTGTTTACGAGAGGACAGAACGACGATGTCTATATGAGTGCAAAAAAATATTTTTTAAGTTAGCCTTAACACAGATATTAAAATACTTATAAAAGGTGTTGATGAAAAATGTCACTCCATTAATGATGCACGTGTACAAAATTGTAAGAAAACAATGTGGACATTCAAATAGAAAGTATGATTTGTCAGAAGGTAGTGGGCAGGTTAGCTGGTTGTTTCAGATTCATCCCTTAGCCTTTCCTCCACTAACCCCCGATGTATCCTTTCCTGCTGACTGTTTCATTTATAACTAGTGCTACTCGAGTTTATGACTTTTGTGCTGCAATAGTTGTAAGAGCCTGTTGTGGACAATGTATCCCACAGTTATTCCATTTTTAAGTACTTTTTCCCTAAACAATGGAAGAAATAGAATTTACAATAACAATAACAATAGAATGGAATAGAATAGAATATGATTGATATGACATGACATGATATGATATATATGATATGATTTGATATGATGATATATAACATAATGTAATATAATATACTATAATAACATAACATGATAAGATATTATATGATATAATATAATAATAATTATAATTAAAATATAATAATAATAATGTTAAAACATAATGTCATATAAAAATAATGTATAATATAATAGCATATAATATATTACAATAACAATTACAGAAAATGGATTATCATTTACCCTAACAACTCTGTAGTCTCCTCCAATTCACTTGCTTTCATTTTTCCAGTCATATGTCTTGTCTAGCAATTTTATTAGAATAGTTGAGTTTCAATAAAACAACAGTTAGAGCTCACAATCTCAGGCATTGCAGTAAAGATGGATTCACTTACAGGTCCATACAGCAGTCCTCAGCCAGCCGACAGATTAACCTTACATAGTCACGTTTCAGACAGGGGTGTGAAAAGCACTCACATTCTTCTGCAGCCATGCAATCTTCAGTGCAAGATGTGGTGACCAGTAGTGGTGGTAATATGCACGGACAGCCACCCAACAGCTGCTGCTGCTTTTCCACCAACCTAAACCAAATTTCATATCATAGTTGGTCACTGAAGCTCCCTGAACTAAGACTGACATACCTGCCTGACCATTCTTCAGGGCCGGACTGGGATCGCAAACCAGCCCTGGCAATTAGGTCCAACCGGCCCCGGAGGGGGGGTGGAGGGATGTGGTGCTGGCAGGAACACTGCTGCTGCGTGCGATTTTGTTACAAGGGGCCAATTTTGTTTGCAGCAGTGCTGCAAAACCGGCCCCCACCGGTCCAAAACCGTCCCCCACCCTTCCGGGCCAGTACCGCCCTGCCCTTCTACCCTTCAAGCTAGTGCCTTTTCCTGGATGCTGCTTGTCCTGACTGTAAGACACAAGTGGACATACGTCCCTGACATTCTGACAACTCCGGCTGCTGACAGCCGCCATAGCCTGCCCTTAGCCTAGCACACTCCTCTGACACCCTGCCCTCTACTGCCTGTCAGCCCTCAATGAGCCTCACTCCTCATCTCTCTCTGCCAGCAGGCAGAGTCTCCTATGCCTCAGACCAAAGAGTGTGTGTCCTCTCTTCTGTTTTTCACAGAGGCTAGCTTCAGACTCCTACGGTGCAACCCAGGTAGAACAGCCCAGAGTAATTTCCAGTGGGAAACAGCCTTTACAACGAGGTTTTTACCACGTTGTACCTTTACCACACATTTTTTACCGCAGAGTATTTCCCTGCATTGTTCCGTCATACAACCATTTCCAGTGACAGAGAATAATTCCAGCGGTCGATCCATCACTTCTTGTGCTGTGTCAGTGAGTCTCCCTATTTAAGAGGGATGTGGCAAAATGTGGCTTCCAGCCCACTGTGCCAGTGGACTGGAGCTGCAGCTCAAAATGACTGAAACTGTGGTTGAATTGCTTTTTTCCATACAGAGGGGAAATGGGGTTGGAGTTGGGCTAGACTCTACTTTTTAACATGAGGCACAGACTGATTTGCATATGGTTAATCAGCACCTGTAGATGTTTCTGTGAGCTAAAACAGTATAATGGAATATGGCCCAGAGAAATTACCACTGAACTGAATTTTAATCAAGAATTTCATCCATCGCTTTTGTGTTGCCTAAGTGAGTCTTCCGAAGGAGAAATAGCATTCTGGGATGTATGTGATGAGTTCGCTGTGACATAGGACTGAAGCTACACCTCACTGATGAGGCCCAACAATGCTGAAACAAGTATGGGGCTGCTTGTCATCCCATGTAGAGGAGACATGGTCCAACATTTCAGCTAGTTTGTCACTTTTGGGCCAGGGGCAAAGTGAAGGTTGATTTTCATATGGTTGGCCCTTCTTTGTAATGGCACATCCATAATTATTAGTGGCTTAAATAAATTCAAGTGTTTGCAACATCACTTTTTCAGCTGGCTAATATCCAATGCTTTATTTTACATGGCATTTGCTAATTAAGCGCAGCAGCAGAACAGTGTGCAACTGCCAAGTTTCAAGTTAAGCAGGTAGTTTGCCCTGAAAATAAAATAGTCCACTCAGAGGCAAAGGTCACATTTTTTGAAAAATTCCCCAATTATGGGGGCATGACCATCGACCACTTGAGTCACGCTTTACCTCAACAAGGTTGAAGCTAGTCTGAGGCTCCATGTGTCCCATTCAGAGTGGACAGGGTGTATCACTTTGAGCTGGATTATCCCTTTTGGTGCAGGATCAAAATTGATTGGAATATAGTTAGACACTGTCTAAAATGATGGAATGGGGGTGTTGCCAAGATGGAGGAGTGAGCAGATGTGATCGACGATCTCTCCGCTCCGTCCCCGGACAAAAGCCTGACTTTAGCTGTGCCCTGCGGATGAGTAAGGGTCTCTCACTGCACGCTAAAGGACGTGAGTCTGCGGTCACACCAGCGAAGCCCACCAGTGACTCTAGAGACCGGGCTCGGGAGTTGATCCGGCGGCCTGGTGCGGCAGGTGGATCCCCAGCCTGGCTGGTCTCAGCCGCGGCACTTGCGAGCGGCACCTCGGAGCCGGCCAAAAGAGACAAGGGGGAATCTTATTGAGTGCTATGCAGCATAGCCTGCTTGCCGGGGGTGGCTCCGGACAGCGGCCCTCTTCCACCGGCCCGCACAGATTCCAGGCTGCGGCCCACAGACATTGACAATCGAGGGCCGGGCCTGGGACGCCACAAGGTCGGCCCCTCCCCCAGCTAGCAGGCAAGAACGCTGCGGGCCTAGGCGGCTCATCCAGAGGCTGCCTGGGTCGAGAGGGCCAATGGCAAGGCTGAGCTGACCCGGGGCGCCACTGGTGGCCCCCTGGTCGGGGGAAGGCTTGGGCCTGCCCTGTGAGGCTATGTACATATCCGGACTTCTGCGCCTGTAAGAGACAGGCTCAACGGATGTCAGCACAGCGGGGGCGGCCGGCTGGGACGTTCGCGCCCCCCCCCTGTATATAGCCTACCTGCTCACCACTACATCTGCTGTGGGTTTGCCGGGCCTGGACGTCTCCTCCCCAGCAGCCACAGATAGACAAAAAGCAGCTGCACTTGATCGCCCTTGGTCCCTGAAGAGGTAGGAGAACTTGCGTCGCTTGCTGAGAGGGGGAGCACGGTGGACTGTGTTTGAGGAGCGGGAAGAGCGCCGGAGTCTAGCGAGCGCCGTGCCGATCCACGTGGCGCAGGCTACAAAGGCAAGGACTGATCCGGGGGCAGGAGCAGTCCCACTAGGAACATTGACTGGCAGAAAGTAGCAGGCCCCATTTTGCAGGGCCACTGAGTGGATAGACACTGGGGCCCTGGAGGAGGGAAAGCGCAGAAGGGCACGGCTGGTGACATAGCCTGGTCCATCCAGGCTCCCCCCCAAGATGCGCATTGGCTGGCCTCCAGGGCCTGTGAGGTTGTGATTGCTAGGTGGCCCCGTCGGACACACGAAGTTTGGCCCCCCCCTTATACGACCACAACATAGGGAGCCTTACCTGGATCCCCCCTTATGGAAGGATACACCCCTCTGGACAGCGGCCCTCAGGCCTTGGGGACGGAACTCTGTGCTGGACTGGGGGTGCGGCAGTGAAGAGCGACCACTCTCCTCCTTCTTTGCACTCTCTCAGCACACTTGTCTGGCGGGAGAAGATGGCGACGGCCCGGGTCAAAAAAGATCGCACGCTCAATGATATGTTAGTCAAGGCCCCTCCCCAGGACCCCTCAGACCCCGATGGCCTCCATACCCCCTGAGGGAGTGGACGATGGAGAGGCCCCCATCACTCGCTCTTACCAGGAGTCCCTATTCTCGTCGCTCAAGGAGGACTTGCAACAGATCAAAGGAGACTTGGCTCGAGGCCTGCAGGGAGTCAGGAAAGAGATCTCAGACATAGGCGACAGGGTAGACACACTAGAATCAAACGAAACGACTAGGGAAGAGGATCTGGAGCAACTTCGCCAAGAAATAATCCGTCTCTCGGACAGACAAATTGACCTCCAGGCTCATGCCGAGGACTTATAGAACAGGTCAAGGCGAAATAATATCAGGATCTGGAAAGCTCCCTCATCCGCAGAAGTAGGAAATATGGAGGAATTCGTTCAGTCTCTTTTTGTCCAGATCCTAGGTGATACACCCGAGTCGGACATTCGCCTAGACAGGGTCCACCGAGTTGGGTCTACCAGAGCCACCTCCGGATATACTTGCCTGTGTCCACAGTTTCCCCTTGAAGGAGCGTATCCTGCGGGCGGTAAGGGGCTCTGACTCAACACTTTTTAGGGGCCACTCGCTTCAACTGTATCAGGATCTGTCGGCAATCACGCTCCAGATGAGATGAGAATTTTGCCCAGTGACTTCCTTTCTCAGGGACCATGGCATTTCGTATGCCTGGGGCAACCCCTTTCGCCTGATCTCTGCATGGGAGGGGAAGACTCACCAGGTCCGCTCCTTAATTGCAGCGTGTGCCCTTCTTCAGATCGAGCAGTCAGAGCCTCCATTGGGGGGCGCGGCGAGGGCAGGGGCTGGAGCAGGCCGCTGGGAGCGACAACGACGGGGGCAGTGGGGTAAGAGGCCTCTAAAACCGGATCCCGAGGCTATGGCACAGGAGAGAATTGCGGTACTCGAAAGTCTAGCAGGGGACAGAGCGTCTGGGGGACAGACTGATTCAGCACAGCTCGCTCTGTCAGCCGCTGAGGCACATACTGGACGCTTTCCGGGGTCGAAGGAGGAGCGATCCTCATGATGTTTCAGGCCACGAAGAACCCTACCTGGATGTTCACTCGTCGGATGGGGGATCCTCCTCTAAGGCCTCCTCCCTCCCAGAGACTCTGTTCAAGATCCCTATGAGTTCCTCTTTTTGGTTTCATGTTCTTAAATGTTTGTTTGTTATGTACCACCATTCCACGCAAGCGGGAGATGCTATGATACTGCTTCCAATGTCTCGGGTTTCCATTCGGTGCTGTACCTCGGAAGGGGGGGGTGGGACAGGTCAGTTCCTCACAGCAAGACCTCTCACACCTGCAATGACTATTGTCGACACTTAAAAAGTGGTCTCCTGAACTTCAAAGGGCTGAACAACCCAGTGAAAAGCAAAGCTATCCTCTCTTATCTCGAACACACTGGGGCAGACATTTGCATCCTCCAGGAGACCCATCTCCTGGTTGGGGATTCCTGGCGGCTCAAATCCGGACCCTTTCCGCAGCAGCTATTCTCCTCAATGGGGCGTAAGGCAGGAGGGGTGGCTATCTTATTCTCACGTACTTTCAGAGGCGCTATCGGCCCTAAATTAGTGGAACTTAAAGGCCGCCTCCTGGTATATCAAATACAGCTGGGCACACAGACGCTAACACTGGGCACCCTATACGCGCCAAATGAGGGGCAGGAGCGTTTTATCCGGGAGGCGCTAGCAGAGACACTTACATCGCAGGACCGCTTGGTCCTGATAGGGGGTGACTTCAACATAGTTCTGAATAAGAACATGGATCGCTCCATACACAGGGAGCGGGGTTCTGTGTCTTTGTAGGGAGAAGGCCTCGCCTGGCTGAAAGAAGCCAGGCTTCTAGATTTGTGGAGGGCCACTCACCCCGGCACTCGGGACTTCACATTTTATTCTCATGCTCATAAGTCTTACGCCCAGTTAGACTACTTTCTGGGCTCCCAGGACCTACACCAACTCCTCTGTTCGGTCGAGATTGAGCCAAGGGCTCTCTCTGATCACTCAGCGCTGGTCCTTGAAATATACTCTCCTCAACAACAGCGTGTGAGGCGATATTGGCGGCTCAGGGAGACCCTGTTACAGAAACCGGAAGTACTGGGAAGGCTTAGGAAGGTCATCATTGATTACCTGGAAGCCAACGACAATGCGGAGGTACCGCTCCCGGTTGTCTGGGAAGCTTTAAAGGCAGTGGTCAGGGGGGAGCTGATATCCCTTTCGGCCGTGGAAAATAGGCAGAGGAAGCTCAAGAGGTCTGAACTTCAAGAAAGGGTTAGGGAGCTAGAGGGTATCCACCACCGAACCAGGGCCCTCAGGGTCTGGCGCCAGTTGGAGGCCGCAACGAAACAACTGGCTGGCCTGGACCTCGAAAGAGCGGAATTCGCTCTGTTACGCCTCAAGCACTCATTCTACCTAAATGGAAACAAGAGCGGCAAAATGTTGGCCACCAAGCTCAGAACCCAACGACAAATGAATACAGTCCATTCCCTTTTGACAGAGAACAGGGAGGAACTAGTGAGCGACACCTCTATAGCGGCCTGGTTTAGGGACTTCTATGCAACGCTATACTCTGCACAATCTGTCACCCTGAGGACATAGCCGGCTATCTCCACAGCTCCCCCATGACCAAACTGACTGACTCCCAGGCGTCTTCTCTGGACAAACCCATCCGGCTGGAGGAGGTCATCTCAGCCATCTCGGGGCAGAAGCCGTTGAAGTCTCCGGGCCCGTATGGCTTTTCCGCAGGGTTCTACAAGGCCTTCTGTCCGGAGCTGGCCCCAATCCTCACCCGACTCTTCAACGCTATAGCAGACTCAGGCTCTCTCCCGGCCTCCATGCTTGAAGCGACTAGCACAGTTATCCCCAAGCCTGGAAAGGACAAAAGGTCCTGTGCTAACTATCGCCCAATATCGCTCCTCAATGAGGACTCAAAGCTCTTTACTGGCATCCTGACGGCGCGCCTAAACCCCTTGATGCAGGGTCTTATCCAGCCCGAACCAAGCGGGATTTGTCCCGCAGAGGCTCTGTGTGGACAATACTAAATGGCTTCTACACATTATAGATAAGGCACATAGTAAGCAAGGTTCCCGTATACTACTCTCAGTGGATGCCGAAAAGGTTTTTGATCGGGTCGATTGCCCATTCCTCAGGGCGACAATGGAGCCTTTCGGATTTGGGGAGAGATTTCGGCCTTGAGTCTTTAGCGGATATCGGGCCTCGGTGAGGGTTAACAGGATGGGCTCAGAGAACTTCCCTATCTGCAGAGGTACAAGACAGGGCTGCCCACTCTCCCCTCTCTTATTCGCTCTCTACATGGAGCCTTTTACACAGCGGGTGCGAGACCTTAGCCTTACTAGTGGAATTCCCATGGGAGGGGAAGAACACCGCATCCGTCTGTACGCAGAAGACGTCATGGTCATGCTGGACGACCCAGTCAAAAGCCTGCCTCCCTTTTTGGCCGAGCTAGAGGAGTTCAGAGCGGTGTCTGGATTCCGTATGAACCTCCACAAGTCTCAGGCTCTCAATCTCACAGTTCCTCCTCCGGAGTTAGAGGCGCTACGGCGAACGCATGCATTTTGCTGGGCGTCAGACTCCGCCCCTTACCTGGGAGTTCAGCTATGTAGGACAATAGAAAAGATGAATGTCCTAAACTACGGGGCACTATTGGGTCGTGTCCGTGCTGAGTTAGATCGATGGCAACACTACCCGCTCTACCTTCTGGGTCGCGTCGCAGCCACAAAAATGACTATTCTGCCCAGGATCCTCTTTTTTTTCTAGGCTTTTCCACTAGCTACCCCGGCTGGTACGGTCACGGCCCTCCAGGGTGCAGTGAGTCACTTCATATGGGCGGGCAAGGGGCCTGGAATGAGCAGGGAACGGAGCTGGCTTCCTCCGGCAGAGGGGGGACTGGGAGTACCTTGCCTCATTAGATACTACCAGGCAGCCCAGCTTCGTTACTTAGTGGAATGGTCCAGGGCTGAGTCAGAGAAGCGGTGGCTGTTCATGGACAGGGCTCTGGCCGGCACATCACTAGCAAAAGTCCCGTTTTTGCCCCGAGCCCACAGGGCTCCTAGTCTCTACATCTCTCCGATAACGCACTCTCTGCTGCACGTTTGGGACGGTTGTATCCGCAAAGGGAGACTGACCTCTTTGCCGTCCCCCTTGACCCCAATTGCCAACAATCCATATTTTACCCCGGGCTTGGGAGCTTCATTCCAGGTGTGGCGGGAGTCGCCCTGTAGGGCGATAGGACATTTTTATGACCAAGAAGGGCTTGTCTCCTTAGCCACCCTAGGATCGGACTATGCCATCCCTGAATCTGAACGATAACGGTATCTCCAAATCAGGCATTGGGTAGCACATCAGTTGATCCGCCCTGGGGCAGAGAGGATGCTGACCCCGTAAGAGAAATGGCTCCTGGGAAAACACACAGATAAATGCCTCATATCGGAATTATATGTCCTCCTTCAGCCCCCTCAGACCAGCAATAAATCCCCTCGCAGAAGCGCTGGGAATCTGAACTCGGCCACTCCCTCACCTTGAAAGAGTGGCGTGATATCTATCACCATGCACGACACACCACCAACAACATGGCGAGCACCAAAACGGCTGTCAAACTTACCTCCTATTGGTACTTAACCCCGGTGCGACTACACAGGGGGAACCTCGCTCGCAGCGACGCATGTTGGCATCAATGTGGGGCAAAGGCACGCTTACGC
Organism: Calotriton arnoldi; assembly: GCA_963921515.1. Lineage (NCBI taxonomy): Eukaryota > Metazoa > Chordata > Amphibia > Caudata > Salamandridae > Calotriton > Calotriton arnoldi. The sequence continues at coordinate 96,029 of CAWUFW010008828.1, read as the reverse complement.
ACTTACTCTGGGAATACTCGGGACTAGCAACATTCTGGGCTTCAGTCTTAGATGATATTGACACCCATTTCTCTACTCAGCTCCCCAGATTTCCATAGTACACACTATTAGGCCTACTCAATCCACTCACTTAACCTCTCGCGTCCCGTAGGGGGTGGCAGATCACTGACATCTCGGGGAAGACATTCCGAACAATTTGGCAGCCCTTCCTAGCCTTGTTAACTAAGGAATTTAGAGAACTGACATGCCCCTGTTACCTGCGGCTACTGCATTTAGCCGAACTGGACACAACCTAACCTGTTGAAAATTCACACGTGTAACATTCAACCACCCTGACAATGCAGCTCTCATAGCTAGTGGTACTGGGATTGGGCGGGGGAGGTTTTCGGGTGGGTTGGGAGGGAGGGTGTTTAGTCTCTTTTCTTCTTCCCCTTTTCCTTTTATTGGGATTTGAAAAGTTGTATAGTTATTATGCAATTTAGAGAGATTTTCTCTCGGAGTGTACGCATTTTCGGGTTTATCTATGCAACAATAAAAACAGATTTAAACCTAAAATGATGGACTGGAATGTTCCCCAGAGTAATTACTAGTGACAGAGATTATATTAAACTCTTGATCCATCACTTTTTGAAGTATCTAATTGATTCTCCAGGAGTAGAATGGTAGGTCTACCCAAACTTTGGTAGACATTACTTCGCAAGCTAGACTCTTGGAATCTCAAATTAGATTTGAAATGGACATCTGCGCTAGCACATTACTTCTGTTATTTATTCAAACTGCACTAGTTTCTTTTGGCCATATTTTTCCTGTATTCTTTTTCCATTTTCTTCACTGACATTTATTGTATCCCACTTATTACAGGACAGATTTTCAACTGAATATCTTAACATCATGATTATTTATCTGCTATGTGGGTGTGACTTCGATTCCTGTTTCTGGTACATACATCTAGCTCCACTGTAAACCATGCAGAATAAAGACCTTGAATGCAAACTCATTTAGTGTATCACGTTTCTCTGAGCTCACACACTAAATCTACTGACAAACGTAACAGTTGTGCTTTGTGATGGTTGGATGTCAGTGTATTAAGAATCATCACCCTGACATGACCATCAACAGGGCAGATTTACTATTCCAACTCCTGTCCTAGCACGTTTGGCACTACAACCTTGGCCCTGACAATAAAATTAAAGGTAATGTGACTGTAATGGTTTTATTGATATCAATGTTATGGGGGCACCTTTTTGAGGATTTTGGCTGCCTGTCTCTCACACATTTCTCCACTAGGGTTTTGACGATACTCTGTTGATTCCACCAATCCACACAGTGCACCGTACTCTTGGTACTCTCATTCCAATGTACCCTATTATATGGTTCTCTACTGTCCTACATTGGGATGAGAACTCGTTCTTTTATTGATTTGTTTTTACTTGAAATGGTGATATAACTGGTTAATTTATCACAAGATATTTCCATATCACCTGCAAAAATAACCAGAAATACGGGAATCAAGCTAGTCCCACTCCAGATATTTTCAATCATGCTATATCGACAACAATGTTTTACATTTTGCCACACAAGTGCCAGCTACATCTACGAAACGAAGGGAATACAATACAGTCAGCAGTTACATCACCCTGCAAAGGCGGGCACTATAAAAAAGTCTGTTACTTTCACAGCGGAAATGTCCTGATCCAAAACAACTGGATAGGTTTATTGGAATTTTTTTAAATATTTTAGTCTTTGTCAGAAAATGATGGACTTTGTTTTCCAGGCTCTGAGTTGCAAGGCAGTCACTATGGGCCTGATTTATATGTCGGGGGAGAGGGTACACCATTGCAATAGCGACGGAGTTCCCTCCCTGCCAATATAGTGGTCCGACCGCCACATTTACATGATCGGGATTTTCTTTTTGAAAAGAAAAAAAGAATACTGTTTGCTATAGGGCTGCTTCCCTCCGACGCAGCCCTGAAGCAAACAGTAAAATGCATTGACTGGAACCGCCATGACAGCGGTTCCTGCCAATGCCTTTATATAAGACTTCCTGCTTGGCAGTCATTGTAAATCTGGAGGATGGAGTATTCACAGACTGGTGGACGTTTAGTCCTCTGCCAGGCCAATGCTGAATACTCCATCCGCCAGAATATAAATTTGGCCCTATGTTTGCACAGTAAGTGGTTTGTGACCCGCATTTACATGACCAGGATATTCTTTTTAAAAAGAAAAAAGAATACTGTTTGCTGCAGGGCTGCATCCTTCCTTCAGCCATTGGTTCATTTGCAGTTTGCCTGATTATCTGTGCATATCCGCTTAAAAAGAAATGAGCATCAGAAAAATGGCTGGTGGGTGAATACTTTACTTTGCCAATAGTTTTTTCTTTCCTTTCTTTATTCTTTTTTTTTTTGGGGGAATATTTTTATTTAAATCGAGACTTGCAGTGAAAACATTACATCTTGATAGTTCCATTCTATCGTATTATTTTCAGTTATACAAAAGGAAAAACATTTATTAGCAATTTACTGTATCTACATCCTGACCTGTTTATAAATGGGTAATGTAGTTGTCAATCATCTTCGTTGGAAACTGGGACTACATTGGGCGGGGTACAGAAGCCTCCCCTATATATGTTCCATTTGCTCCATACCCGCTCCCACTTTTTAGGGCAACCTCTATGAACATATGTAGCTTTTTCCGCCACCATAACCATACCCATGTCTATGCACCAGTCTCTCAGGACTTGGGCAGTGCACGCCCCCCAAAGCCTGGCAATATTCCGCTTTGCTATCGTCATACCTAGGGTTGCCCAAGTTTGTGTTGCGTGATTTAGGTCTGTGGGTTCCCAGATGTTTAAGAGACAGCGCTTAGGCTCTGGTGGTACAGGGCCCGCGCTGACCGTGTGATTGTATCCATCACTGCTTCCCAGTATTGTCGAATTATTGGGCAGTCCCATAGTGTATGATAGAAGGTACCTATATCGCCGCATTGTCGGAGGCAGAATTGATTGTCGATCCTCCCCATCTTGTGTAGTGTTGTTCTGGTAAAATATGTTCTGTGGAGCACCTTTAGTTGGAGGAGACGTAATCTAGAGGATATCGCCACTACCCTTGGGGACTCTATCGCCTCTTGCCAGTCGGATTCGTCTAGTTTGCCCACGTCAACCTGTCATTTGTCTCGTAGCGGCTGTGTGGGGTTTGATTGGTTATTAACAATTTTTCGATATGTGAGTGATATGGCCCTCTTGTCCATATATTCTTTGAGGAGTCTGTCCTCTAAGGGGGATGCTTCTGGCAGGTCCGTGTCGGGTGGGACGACCGCTTCTAATTCATGTCTGACCTGCAGGTATCAAAATAGTTCAGTTGGCGCCATTTCGTATTGATCCTGCAGTTGAGCGAAAGTGATAGGTTTTCCCGCCTTCCAAAGGTCCCCCACTCGTGAAATTCCTATTGCGTCCCATTGTCTGAATCCCTTACTCTTGCCCAGTTTACCCAGCCTGCCAGTGTCCCATAGTGGGGTATGTTGCGTCAATCTATCGCTCCAACCGAAGTGGCGCGTCACCGTATGCCATAGGTGGACAGTGTGTGCGGTGGGTCCCAAAAGGCTCATGTTCTGCTTTCGGTTGTAAAGTGCTTTATTGATTCCGCCCATCCCCAAAGTGTGTCTGTCTAATCGGTAAGCAGGGTCTGTCTGGGGCGCGTGGAGCCATTGATTAATTACAGCCAAATGTGAGGCCCAGTAGTATAGTCGGACACTGGGGAGCGCAATACCGCCATCATACCAGCTCCGGAACAGTTTAGTCATAGCTATCCTAGCAGGTCTATCGTCCCACAAGAGCTTGGTGACCTCTGAGTCTATTGCCTTGAAATATGACTCCGGGACGTGAAACGGGGTGTTGTGAAGTGTATAAAGAAATCGAGGGAGCGCCATCATTTTAAAAAGCGCTGCTCTACCTAACAGAGTGAGGGGCAATGATTGCCAGTGCTTGGCATCTCGTCGCAGCCTTTGCAGCAGGCCCTGGAGATTTCTTGCCATAAAGTCTTCCGGATCTGTCGTGACATGGATCCCTAAGTATTTAAAACTATCTGATACTATTTTTACTGCGCATCCTCTGGGTAATATTCAGGGGGGGGCAATGTAGGACATATAACACTGATTTATCCCAGTTAATGTTGTATCCGGAACATTCCCCATATATTTCGCATATATTTAAGAGTCTATGTATGGAGCGTTTAGGGGATGCCATGTAGATAAGGATATAATCTGCATAAAGAGATGTGCGGTCCTCTCATCCCTCTGTCCAACGGAGTCCGTGTAGAATTGGGTCTACTCTTATCCAGGCTGTCAGTGGCTCCAGCACTAGAGCGAAAAGAAGCGGGGACAGAGGGCAACCTTGCCTCGTTCCGCGCCCCAGGGAAAATTCGGTGGATGTGGGCCCGTTGGCCACCACATGTGCTATTGGATTAGTGTATATCAGTCGAACCCAGGAGCAGAATTTTGCCCCAAACCCCAGATGTTGGAGGACTGCAAAGAGAAAAGGCCATTCGACGGAGTCAAAGACCATCCGTGCATCAAGGGATAATATAGCGGCCTCTTCTTGGATGGTGCTTTTACGGCACAGAACATTGTGCAAACGTCTGAGATTCAGAGCTGTGTTTCTTCCCGGCATAAATCCGGATTGGTGGGGATGTTTTAGTTTTGTTAGATGGGGCGTTAATCTGTTGGCTAGTGTTTTGGCCAAGATCTTGGCTTCTCTTTCTTTATTCTTTTTAAGTCATTGTTGTGTGTTTATATTATGTCTTATGTTCTACTAATTTAAAACCAACAGTAACTTTTCTTTGCACCAATAAAAATCAAATGTTCTAGTGAAGTACACTAAATCTAAAAAATACTTTCTATACATCTTAAAAGTACAACTATTTGTTGTAATTGTAGTTAGTATTCTTTATTCGGTTTTTAGAAAAAAAACATAAAAACACATATAGATACTATAAAAACATATAATAATATCTATTTGAGGTTAAAACCGTAAACAGTAAGGTTCCAGTTAGAAATACTTAGAAACGTTCAGGCCTGGACTAACATACATAATATTGTAAATTTCAAGACAGAGTGCAAAAACTGAGTACAAATCATTGGCCAAATCAATAATACAATTCATGGAACAGAGCTAAAATACATATATACAATGAATTCCTAAGGTGCAAGTGTAAACATTAGGTACAAAACATCGGCAACAACAACCCAGTCCATAACCTGGAGCTTGGCTATAGGTTCTGACATCTTAAGCACCAGGCATGTACCAGGTATTTAGTGCAAAGATTAACCTTTCGGAGTTTCGGTACAATCACTTCTTATGATCTTATGATTCTAATAATAGATTTCAAGTGTCTCATGGAAAGAATACGACAAATCAGGATAAGCCTAGTTCTCCTAATAGCAGTGTATCTTGGGCAAAAGAATAAAAAATGTTCTTCTGTTTCACAGCTAGCCTCACACAATGGGCATTTTGGGGAAATATTGCAGCCATTCCATCTGCTGCAAAACCTATTTACTGGCAAAATACCATATCTGAATTTCAGATGCAAAGACATTGCTTGAGGGGGTTCAGTTCAGTTCAGAAATTCCTCACATTGCATTTGGTCTTTAAGATCCAAGAACCTACCTGTTAACTCCCCTACGGTACTGTGATTCAATCAATGTTCATTAATATAAATCCAATATCTCAATTTGAGGTACTTCAACGTATTTTTTCGATGCGGCCACAGTGAGACAATAAATCACTCAAGCCCAGTCTGAAAAACCGTTGCTTGACATATTTAAACCAGGGTATACTCCCTTTAATATCAAGTACAAGCACCTCAGAAACAGATTGCCTTAGGGGGAGCGATGAATTATTAGACCAAAGTCGGATCCAATAAACTAACAGTCTAAAAGCTGCCACATGCACTATATTTTATAGGCCAAGGTCCAATTATAATTACGAAATCTCTGGGCAAAGACAAAGAGTGAAGAATCTGGGGAAGATACAATAAGCTAAAAGGTTTACGTGGACAGTATGAAGGCTTAGAATGATTGTGCTAAAGCTATCTACATGATCAACAACAACAGAGAGAAGGAAGAAGGATCGACAAGAATATGGATACGGAACGCTGCTGTCACAATGGTGACTCAATGGAAAATGGGCCTTTCAGATGACTAAGCTCCTAAATGGTTAAGGACCTAATGTCAAGCAGTTAGATGAGCTGCCTTCTGGTGGTACTACAGAGACAATAGAAAAAAAATGGACGGTATTGACAGAGAACACAAGCAAGCTCAGGGGAGAGGCAGGCAAGGCACCAAACAACTCTTTTGGAAATGGAATGGTTGAAATATATCTGCTCAAGACAGGGAAACACCTGAATTGAGAAATCAAACCTCTCAGTATGAATCAGAACCACCAGCAATTAACCTTGGCACAATATAATGCAATGCCAGAGCTGTGGGAGAGTTTGCTATACTGGAAAGCACCTCTCTGTGGAAACCCAAAGTAAGATCTGAAACTTCCTCTTCCATGCTATGTGAAATTTCTTCCAAATGGGCCGGATTTCGTTAGGCCAAAAGCTGAACCCTGCCAAGCCCTTCCTTTATACAGCTGCACTCACACTTACAGGGAAATGAGTTTGAAAATTCTTCTGAGATGAAAATCTCCTTCAAAGGTCAGAGAATCAGGCAACTGGGGCAATTAAAGCAGCTTAGGTAGAAAACTAAAGTATTAATGGATTTTATACAAAATCAGGATGGCACAGTCTCCCGCTTTTGCCTCTGTGTCGCAAATTGTAAGATTCTGATCTTTTGTGATCCATTGAATCCACAAAGCCTCAAAATTCTTTGGTACTTCCAAGAGATGACAGCAAAGGCAGAGAAGAAGAGAGGACAGGCCATAAATGGCCCAGCCAGCTCTTCATTAATCTTGCAAGAAAGAAATGTCTGTTCTAAATAAAAAAGAGCACAATGTCCAGCAGCCTGAAAGTAGGTACAATTCAGATTATGCAATTTATGTACTTGAAAAGGGTTGGAGATTTAGAACTCAGCAGCATTCAACTGAATCCTTCAACACAAGTGACTGAGAAGTCTTGGAAGAATTGTGTGTGTATACAGTGAGAAAAACTGTCAGAAGAACCTGCCAAGTAGACTGATGTCTTCTTTTCATCTCCTACCATCTCTGTGCACTTAGCATGAATGAGATTCTTCTGATAAGGGGCTGCTGCAAACAATCCTTAGAGAAGTGAGAGCAAATAAACAGGTGCAAAAAGAGCAGGCAGCCATCTTTATTGAACTTCTGAAAAAGTTGATTTCGTGGACAACAAAACTGATGCATTAACAGAGGCCTGTAGAGGTACCAAAGAGTAAATGCCAGCCCTAGAAACTGTAGTGCTAGAAAACGGCAAGAAAAGATGAGCTAAGTTACTTCGCAGAGAAAACCTTTGGCTAGTGGAAATTCTGGAAGGAAAGGAAGGAGCATATAATGGACCCCAGCAAGGCAAAATAATAATTAGGGGGGGTGACAAGGTTGATTAAAGAGTTTGGGTTCATTAATGATAATGTAGACTTTCTTGAGCTACTCATCATAGACCGAGCACACTGAGTCCTCCCCAGTCCACTGCAGACTGAAGACCGTGAGCAATATTTGTATTTTTCCAAGACTTCCTTTCGAAGGAATAAATATTGGACAAATGCTGGATAAAAGGAGATTTGAAACATCAGTAAGATTTATGTGTTCAATTTTTTCAGACCTCTGTATAAATATGAGAAATCCACAAAAATGAGGGCAATTTTATCAGAATTCAGCCAATTGAGTGTCCCTGCTAACACAGTGTCACTGAACAATTTGAAAATTAATTGGAGAAGCTCCTCATATAATCACTGACGTTTAAGAAACCAGGCAATGCCTGCTCAAAATGAAGCAGAGGGAAAATATCCCTAAGATATATCTATAGCACTAAAGAACAGCTAAAAACTGGCTCACAAAGGTCTGTTAAGCTCCACCTTTCCAAGGGCCACCAGGAGGGTAAGTAAATATCTGCTGTAAGGTGCCCAATTAAAACAGAGTAACAATTTTAAAGTCAACAGCAGAGTGGCAAAGGAGACAATACATTTAGGGCTTAAGAATGCCATGCATGCAAAGGGTGGGAACATGGGAAGAAGAATAGTCAGAGAAGTGATTGCTGGGCTGTACTGGAGCATGCATATTTCCCAATTCTTCCCAGTAAAAATGCCAAATTTCCAATTCAGAGGTTTTCATAACGGAGTAGGGAGTCTGCACTTGTGGCAATGCCCCTCCCGCTCCCCAGAAGAAGAGACAAGGAATGTAAAAGGGAAGAGGGGTGAGGGTAGAAGATGGGACATCAGAAAAAAGTTTGCAGTACTATAATTGATTCCACATACATAAAAAGGTGTGATGGGAGGGATATGATACAAATCATAACACTTCATGTTTTCATGTTTAGATGATAGAAAAGCACATATGGTGATGTTGCAGAAGATGTATATCACCACAATATCTGACAACATGAGAGGAATGGCACCCCTCTTCTTCAGGGATCAGACATTAAGTGAAACAAACAGTCAGACCCAACATTTAGAGTTTCCCCTATAAAGGAAGAGGGCCCTCACTCACCAAAGCAACATGCTTCATCATTAAATGCCTCTTTATTGTGGGGACATATAGGTCCACATGGTGGGTTCCAACTGGAGCTTATTTTGAGACGTGGGGTAGATATGCCTGAAGTAGAAAGGAATATCAGATTCAAAATGTGTAGGGGAGTGGAACTATCTAAGTGAATATTATTGCTCCCTCACTTTCAATGCAATTTTAGTAGATATAGCTCTGTTCCACTCTCTCTCTCCGTGTCATGCAACATGGGGCAGAAGCTTTAAAACGTTAGCAAATCTTCCCCTAAGTATTTAGGGAGGGTACACCCTGAAACAATAATGTGACATATACTTTCTTGTGTACCAGCGGTGTTGCAGAAGACCCATATCCTAGTAAAAGAGAAAACAAAAACAAAATAGTGTTCCAAAGGTACGAATTGATGCAAATTTACACAGGAAGCATATTTAACTTGTGCTCCAGTATTGCAGCAGGGTGTAGCATGCTGTTCAGAGGCTTTAAAGTTCTATGGATAATGACAATCAAATCTAATCTAGCGGGTAGGATTTCTAGCATGTTTGATCTAACTTCAAGGTTCATTACTTACTTTGGGCTCCTACTATGGCTTAGTTATAGATGATCCGGCAGCCCATATAGAATGCCCATTTGTACAAATTACCCAGAGTCACTGACCCTGGGTGGGATTGTATTCGCACTTTCTGCCATGAATGGTTCAGGCCCTCGACTCTGTGCAAAGGCTGGTAACCATAACATTTTGATCCAGATTAAAGACTTGTTTACAGATTAAAGGCAATAAGCGTACCAAAGGTGAAGACACTCCACAGCAGCAAGAATAGGTAATTTTGCATTTAGGGAAGTTCGGTTGTCAAGTGGTCACAGATTGTGCACCCATAATGAGCAGCTAGAACAATATATATAGACCAGCCTTATTCTAGATATGAGCCAAAGAATTAGAGATTTAATAACCTTTTGATTTAACAGATTAGTGAGTTTCATTAGAAATCCAAAATTAGATTACGTATGTCTTTGAAATAAATTAAGGTTGACATAAGTATTGTTTGAGACAACACAAAGGGAACAACATGGGGTCTTTGGATCTTGTTTACCACACATGAAAGTAAACTGCATAAAGACAGGATCAAAAGGTTCATTATGGAGCTGGAAATAGCCCTTCCTTCAAAGTGGAGTACAGACTGCATGTTGAGATCAAGGCATTCTATAAAAAGGAACATGTGATACATTTAGCAAGATGTAAGCAGAAATGCTGCAAAGAGAGCAGGTTAGGTGTAGTAGAGAGGGTGCTAGCATGACAAGCCACGGTTAAAGTGGCAAATGAAGAAATAAACACAATTATTGGTCCAGATTTTGAAGATCTTGTAAATGGCAAGAAGGGATTGCAGATTCCTTCACAAGAGTCTAAAAGAAACTATGGGCCCGATTTATATGTTGGCGGAGAGGGAACTCCATTGCAACAGTAATGGAGTTCCCTCCCTGCCGAAATAGTGGTCCGCCCTCCCAATTTACATGCGGCTGGACTATAAGTTTGACTACGGCAGTGACTACTCCAACACCACCATAGTCACACTTCTCTGATGGCTTGACAGAGTAAGGGCTGTTGGAGAATTAGCTATATGTCCATTCGCCCAATTAGGATGGGCAGACATACAGCCATTTTTTTCATGTAACAAGCCCACCTTTCCTATGGTGGGGGAAGGGGCATTTATTTTTTTATTTTGAAAAGAAGAAAATCCCAAAACGGGAATACTGAAAATAAAAATAAAAACATTTGGTGCAAGGCTCCAACATGTTGTCTGCAAAATTATTATAAAAATTATGGCTGCTAATTTATTAGTTGTAGCGGGGAGCGTAGTGTGCAAAGATAAGATGGTGTTACGTCCCAAGGCCCGTTGGCATTTCTATGGTTGTATTGACTTCTCAATCATGGATGCAGAAAAATGGTTGCGGCAAAATGCTGAGAACAAGTGGTGGCTCAGATGTTTGAATCATGGAATGGGTTAACAGCCTATGTGTGTTATAATTATGTTAATATTTCTTTAACCTTTGCCATTTTTTACAGGATTCCAGAGGTTTAATATTGGACTCAAGATCACAGCAGCCCCAATTGTTGGCTAATTTGGGTGGAGCCATTGTATATAAGGAGCCCCACCCAATACCACGTGCTTGTTTTTCTGAGAATTCTGGACCGAGAGTAACTCTCCCACATCTCCCGCTTAAGAAAGCAAGCCGCAGAGTACTGCAGGAACTTCCGCGCTCTCTCTCTTTGGAAGCTCAGAGATGATATTAAACTTGTGGGTAAGAGCACATTTGTGCCACTAATTCTTCAGAGTTTAGATGATCCTCAAGAGGTCTGATATAACCAGATGTGTTTACGGACCCTGAATATAAATTGAGGGATCGTTGCCCACTGTTTGCTTTTGAAAGGCCATATTCCAGGACACATTCTGTAATGCATTTGGAAAAATTATAAAGGACTTAGCACACTACTGAATATAAATCTAGCTCCTTTTGTACTTTTTAACTGGGTGGATTAAGAACACTGGAAGTAACTGTATAAGGAAGGGATATGACATCTCTTGTGACTGAGTGTCTAATAGAATGGCACACAAAGACTACTTGTATTACGGTGACTCTGATAACAGCTGGATGCTACAACCACTTGCATAAGGAAGAAGACCAGAGACTAAACAAGAAATCCTAATTGTTCCCAACTTCTGGTCTCATAACGATCATTGGAAAGAGGAGTTCGCAGGCCAAGACTTGATTCTTTCCAGGTGAATGTTAAACTGGTATGACAGAGAATTAGAGTAAGGAGACTGTCTAGAATCATTCATGTTAACACATTTATTTTCTCTTTTAGATCTCCTTCCTGCAGTTCTTCTCCCCAAAACCATTTCCCTCACATGGCCACATGAATAATATGAGTCTTAATGACTAGCAGACTTTGTGGTGTCTGAGGGTGGATTCCAGAGTTATTGTGCAAGCCCTGAGAAACCCAACGGCATCATGACACACGGGGTTCATACTGGGCAGAACTCTATTCACACCAATCGATTTCCAGCTAGAAATAATATCCGACCAGCAGCAAGGAGAAAGGGCCTGATTACCTTCTTGTATTCTGAGAAGGCATTTGATAGGGCGAGCTGAGACTTCCTTTGGGAAGTCTTGCAACAACTCGAGGTCCTATCGCAGGTCATTATTCTGCAGCAAACTTTCATAATAGCATTGGTTGTTGCTTCCCAACACACCCTTCTACAAGCATGAGGATTTTTGCCTTATGTAGTCGTGGCGAAGAGCATTACTCCTCTTAGAGCCCAATGTCCTTGCATCAGTTCTATATATTTCACTACCAGGATATAGTACTACAAGCTGGATTGCCTATACTTTTTGGCTGGTGTTATTTGAGTTTTTCAGTAGTAATTCAAACGGTGCTATAGTTTAGTACTTAACTGCAGCATATTATGTATTATTCTTTGCTGTCTAATGCTCGAGAAAAAGACTAGAATGGCACAAGGTCAGGAACTTCAGGGAAAAAAACCACACAAACTATGCCAAACAGTTCATAACCTTCTGAGCACGTTACAAACTTCATGGTGCAATAAAGGGTACAACTTTACATATTCAGCAAAATCCCCCATCTCCCCACAGATGACAATTGCTGCCAACCAGCAAAGGACAACACTCAATTGCAACAGGGATACCATCTCAATAAACCCTGGCAAGTCAATTGTCACAGTGTGTCTCATATGGTCCTTTCCATAACCATTCCATCTGCAGAATCTGCACTATCCAAACATTGATCACACTTTCTACCTATGCCAAGGCAATTTCTCCAAACCGTGAGGACCAGGGCTTAACCTGTCAGCCATCTATTCTACTAGTGTTAAATGAAAGCATCTGTAGGTGACATAACTCTGGTTGCCCAACTATGGGCCGGCATGCTTGGAGGAAAATTTATAATCCTACTTTATTCATTGTCCATACATGGTTGTGGTGTGTCTCGTACCAGCTTATCTGAAGGCCTATGCATAACGCATCAAGAATTTAAACATTTATATTATGGAAAGTTAATGAGACTATCTTTGGTTTCTAGCAGTACTCCCTAAAAAGTCTAGAATATATTACCTGAGTCTCTTTAGGCACTCCGGATTTTAGAATTGGAACACTGTAGAAAGTCTGATGTGCTAATTTTATGCCTTTGTTTTCCCATAAACTGAAATATTTGGACCAAAAACATGACAAGTAAATTGAGGCACCGAAAATTTGCAATTCAGAGCCTCATTGCGGTTAAGGGCAAACATAGGGGCCAATTACGATGTAGGCCGGACGAGAGTCCGACCAACTCCATAGCAGGATGGAATCCGCCCGACTATTAGTCAGCGGTTCCACCCACTGAATTAGGATGCGACTGCCCTATGGGCAGTCAGAAACATCAATGTTTCCATTGCAGCTTGTGTGGTGGCCGGAAAAGGGCCGCAGCACAAGCTGCAATAGAAAAATTGATGTTTTCAAACATCCATGCACCTAGTGCCAGGCATTATGCGGTGCCTGCCCCACAGTGCATGGATGTTTGTGGGGGTGCCCCCAGGCCTCATAGCGGAGCCTGGAGGGGACCGGGGGCCCTGCTAGAGGCCACCACAGTCTATTTCCGACAGCCTTTCTATGGCGGTTGGACCACCACAAAAGGCTGTCGGAAACATGCATCGTAATCCCCACAGCAGTGCCTGAGCAGGCACAGCCTCTATTTTGGGGATTACGATTTGCCCTCCCCCCGACGGGCTCCTTGAGCCTGCTGGAACAGGAGCGGAATTCCCCCATGGGTTTCCCTCTGACCACCAGTATCATAATACAGCGGTCGGACGGAAACCTCTGATGTCGGGCAGAAAACCTCCGACGAGCTATTGGATGGCTTTCCGTCTGGCATCATAATGAGGCCCTTAGTGATTTTCAGTACGGAAGTCTCTCTTTACCAATGCCCTTTAGATACTGACTTTTGTGGTTGGACTTCATCTTTTATCAGATGTTTTTAACAGGTTCATCCATTTTTGCCTCCTCTCCCATGCAGTAGCATCTAAATGTACCTTTTTGCTTGTATAGGAATAGATTACTGGAGAGGTAGTAAGACAATAATGGCCCCTGTTTGAGTTGTCTTTTATTTTTATGCTTTACCTTTTTTAAATTGTTTAGTTATATTGATATATTGAATTGAATTGCATGTACAGTGTTAATTACATTTGTTCTTTGTGTTGAAGTGTATTGTTAGCCATGTTATGCCTGTTCAAATGTCTAAAGGAAATATTTGTACTTGCCTGATTGCTTGGTTTCGCAGTGACCTTAGTCCGCCAAATTATTAAATGACCGCCAAGCTGGCGGTCATTTCCTAAAGCATTGCTATCATGGTTTTTCCTGTCCATTCTTTTTGCAGTTTGAGGCACGGCTCTGTCAAGTATGACGGAGCTGTACAACAAACTGTATTCTTGTTTCTTTTCAAAAAGATGCTTTACCGCCAGGGTTTTCAAGGCAGTTACGGGCAGTGAAAACTGACTTCAAAATCCCCCTATTTAAATTAAGCAGGCAGATTTAGAGGTCAACCTCCAACGCCAGTCTGTTGAAGGGATCTCTGCCATGATTAAACAAAGGTTGACCCACATTTAAACTGGGTGGGCGCGCCACCAAGGCGACAGAGTATCCATACCGGCAAGATATGAATCAGGCCCTATGTTACTTTTGCCAAATGATAAAAATTATTGGTTTCTACCTTGAAACCAACATTATGAATTAAACAGTGTGGTAGCTAAGAGAAGCCTTTTCAAAATGTGACAGCTTCAGCTAGTCTTCCCTTATATGTCACCATACGAACATTCGGCAGTTGTAAGTACCTTTTTAAACTCCACCTGCAATGGTAAGCACTGTCAATACCATGAGGAAATTGATTGTAGGCAGATAAGAGGATATCCATTCTCAGTGAGAGTCCTATTTGTGAGGTCTCGGTAAAGCTACCTCAGAGAAACGTTCTATTTGAAAATAAAGACTTCAAAAATATAGAATAAAAAAAGCAGACTGACAAAATACCCACCATGCATTAATAACTTCCTATGAAGGTTTCGCCATTGCAAATTCCTGAATGAACAAATGCTTTCTTCCCGCTTTTGAAAGATTAGATTATTATACTATTCTGACTCTAGTCTTAGCACAGTTTGAGGTAAGTGCTTGACATGCTGATATGTTGACATGTTTTTATGAACATTTGTAAGTATGGCCTATGTTGTGACAGTTGGCATTTTTGAGTCTAAGCCTTTCTAGATTTGTCACACTCAGAGATTACAGTACCAGAACTGAAGGGTTCAGCAGGAGCTCGACAATGACATATCCGTCTTTGAGGGACATTCAGCAGTTTCAGTGTGCATTGCCTCACTAGAGGATTTTCAGAATCAGCAAAAATAAGAAAGTCCCAAGGTAAAAACTTTGTCGGGAGTGACCCTACATCGTTACCCAACACCTGCCCATGGTGGTCATACTAAAATCATACCTAAGTCTCGCTATATTGCGAACATTGACATTCATGACACTTATTGTTTTCTTGGTGATTGCTGCCTTAAAAAAATCCTTACCTCTGTTTTCCCTTATCCAATTTAATCATTTTTAATGTCTTTGCTTATTACATTTTCTTGGTTTCTCTAAATTGGTTTGGGAATTTTATTCTGTTGTGTTCTTAACTTTAAAGTTGTTTTTCTCTGAGGAACTGCCTGCTGCTGGTACTGTAGCTACCAAGTATTAAGCAGAGATTTATTCAGAACTGTGTTGCTACATACCCAAAGTGCCTTTATTATGCAGGTAGGGAAAAGCGCTCCCAAGTTAATAATCCACTTTCTTACTGCATTCTTGTCTTTCTTTCCTCATTCTATTCCTTATCTCATTCCTGCTATTTCCAAACTAAAAAGTCATATTGATTCATCGGCCCACAAAGTCATCAAATATTTTTATCATATTTTGTTCTTAAATAAATATGTTTTCTAACTCTTGTTTGTTAACTGTTTGTTAGTTGGTTAGAAAGCATTATGTGAGAGTAATGTTTGACTGGATCAGATTTTCATCGAAATGTATGTCTACATAGAACTACGGTTTTGCAACCCCCATTAAAATGTAAGACTACAGCAACTAAACCCAAACTCACAATTGAGGTCTGCTGTAATAATGACCCAATCAGGGAAAACAGAAGTGACCCAGTCAGAGAAAATAGAAGTCAGAGGCAATCACCACGAAATGCACTTATTATTTTCCTGCACAGTGAGGATAACTGTAACTGCGATGTAAATGCTGAATTTTCTTGGTTCACTCTGAATTTGTAACATAATTATGTGGCTGTTGACAATGTGATTTCCTTTTACAGCTAACAAATAGGAAGAGAATCAGTTGCAAGGCTGACTGTATCCTAGAAATACTCACATATTATAGAAAGTCATGCTGCCTATGCTTCTGTGACCCCAACACTGCCTCTGTAATCATCACAAAAGCCAAACAATTTTTGAATGTCCTTGTGTAAGCCAACAGTCCTAGTACAACTATACTTTTGGTGGCTGTCTTACACAAGAAATGTTACAAATTTAGCCATTCAGTTGAACCTTATTACAGCAAAATATTTTAGTGATATTTAGCTTGTCGCTGTTTACCCTCTCTGTTGATGTCATCAATAGATGGGGCACATGTATCCAGGTGTTTGGTGGGTTAACACCAATTAGAACATTGGAATGGTTGAAGCTCCATTGAAGACATTGAACAGCTCAGGGCCAATAATGACTGACATAGACCTTCTGCTCCAACAGGACTCTGATTGTATATTTGTTTCTCGTTTTTTATGTTAGAACATTTCACACTTAGTTGGTGGAATTTTTTTATAGCCTTATAGTCCTTCTGCCTCAGGCTATAACAGTTGTTAAAGGCCCCCTATCTTTCACTTGGTTTTGAGGCCTTTAACAACCCCTTCAGATTTGTAAAATCTTTCCTTCTGTGTACTTTACCAGTTGTATATTTCTTACTAAATGTTTACAGAAGGAGAGTGGCCTTTAAGCTCAGTCTGATGCCAAACATGAATCACTTTTGAACTGATAGAAACTGCCTTTTAGGAGCCTCAATCAGTCAACACATTTGCTGGCTTAGCCACACCACATGTCAAGACTCTGGCTGGTCTCACTCTTAGGGGCATATTTACAAGAAATTAGTCATCGCTGCACTAAGGCAGCAATGCATCAAAATGTCTTGTGTCTGCATGAAAAATCCTTACGACACCATGGATGCGCTATATTTAGAATACAGGGCTCCATGGCGCAAGGTCACAAGGATGCGTCAGAAATTCTGACTTATCTGTGTGAAGGATGCCACAAGCCATCCAGCCCAAAAAAATTGCATTGCTGTAGTTGGTCATAAAACTGACGCAACTACAGCAATGCATCAAAAAAAGAGTTGATGCGTCAGTTCTGACTGGCACAAGTAGCCTACTGCATGGGGACCAATATAATAAAGTGTCAAAAGGTGAAAAACTCACCTTGCACTCTATTATATTGGTCCTGGATGTCACGCATACAAGTGGGCATAGTGTACTTATGTGTACCACTAAGCCTACGTATGTGTGACATAAGTCATTAATGGTGTGTAATGTGTGATTTACTGTGTTACCTACCTTATGTGTGCACTTACCTGTTGAGGGGATGTGACTTGATTGCAGATTACACTGTTTAAAGTCACTACAGCTGGTTGAATTCCTCGCGTCATTACTAAGCCTGGGTTTTAGAGGTGTAGGAATTTTGACGCATCCCAAGCGCCGCTCCCCACTTCCCGATGATGTGTGACTTTTGGAAAAAGTCATAAATACCACTGCATCAGTTTTACGGGGATTTTACGAAGGAACGCATACCTTGCATATATTAATTCCAACGCGACACAGTTGATTCAAAAGAAGGAAAAAAACTATGCATCCTGATGAAAAGTGAAGCATCTGCCTACATGTGTCACTTTGTAAATGTGGAGCAAAGAAGGAGCCACCGCTGCGTAAAAAAAAAATGATGCAGCGTTGGTGCAACCTCCTTGTAAATATTCCCCTTAGTGTAGTAGCACGATTGTGTCTTAAATCAGCACTTGTAGTGCTCACTTTGTGTGGTACAGCCCCATATGTTCACAGAAATGTTGGGTCATTTGGAAAGGCTTTTGTTGCCGAGGACTATTAGTCTGAATAGTATTGTAGGATAGAAGGAACAAGAAAAAATACTGCACGTCAAATATAGATACTAGATGGCCCTGAAATTAATGTTATACATTCATTTATATATATTTTTGAACAATACATTTTTACATTACAATATCCATTATCATCAACTTTGGTGTTAAATTAGATGCTATTGAAATAGCTACTCATCTTTAACTGGTTTTCTGACACGTTTTCCACATACTGTGAAACATTAACTCTCAAACCTAGATTTCTATTGCACTGCTCTTGTAAAAATAATTCAGCACTACCAAAGGAAGTGTTATGGGCTGCTTGCCCTAACTCGCATAGGTAATTCGATCATTAATGCATGTGCTCTACAAGCTGTAGAAACGTAGCGCCTAAAAATATGGGTGGAGTGGTTGCATGTGAAGAATTCCTCTTACGAAGATTGTTGTAAATCTGTCTTTTCTGCAAGACCACCCTAGATTTTTCACCTTTTTCTAGAACCTAATTTTGTTGGCATTAGAACTCTGTGCACTTTACACCTGCTAAATAGGAGTAAAACGCCTATGCTCCCCCTTTAAACATTGCTAAATTGCCATATCACTGATTAACATATTAACTTGGCTGTAGGATTCTAGTATATGGTGTAGCAAAGGTACCCAGGGCCTCAAAGTTAAATACCAACTTTGAACTACAGCATCTATTGTGCCATTCACAGGACTGGCCTATAAAATATGGCTTCAGGCCTACAATATATAACCTAACCTCAGCAGCCAACAACCCTGTTGTCAAAGCTCTCAAAATAACCCTTCTTGACAGCTGGGAATTCCTGCTTTGAAATATGAATAAATCACCCGTAACCTTTTCTGCCACGAGGTAGGCTGCCTGATATTTAAATATGGAACATGCTTGAAATTAGAGTTGGCATGTTCCTCTAGTGACTAGCCCCCAAATCTATTTCAACTGACAGAGTTGTAGCTGGATCCTATAAAATCTCAAAGTACAGATTATAAACTTTCATCAGTAACCTTTGACAGGAAACACCCAATATAGTCATTCAAAGTCTAGTTTTCATATTTATTAAATGCCTAATTCATTGGTGAAGTTAGGTTTGTAGGAAATATTTGGAAAAAGTGACTTTTAGAAGGTACTTTTTCTCCACCTGAAGCTCCTGGAGGATAATTTTCACTATCCTGCCATCAACTTCCTAGACATTGCTTGACCATAACGAGTTGTTATAACTGCACTCAGAGCAGATCAATGGCTAGGCTGGTGAAAGGATGGACTGGGTCTGAGGCATGTGATCACTATCAGCTCAGGAAGGACAGTTGGGGTGGGTCCAGGAGCTTCATTAACTTCAAAGGGGCAGTTATGAATCCTGCCCAGTCATAGTTCAGTGGAAGAGGACATCTGAAAAAGGGAAAGCTTTTGTCCCCAAGGCCCCACCAGCTGGGCTGGCTTCGAATCCAGTGGGAGGGAAGCAACCACCAGAGCCAGTTTTGAATGGACACAGGCTAGAGGACTGCTTATTTCCCTAAACACCCCCTTACTAGAACACGAGCACCCTACAAAGGCAGAAGGTTGGTGCCATCTTGGATTTCCCTTTGAATGGTGCAAACTGGGATAGTATGCAGTAAGACAAAGAGGATGTGCTGAAAATGAGGGGAGGCTTGCCCCCGACATAGGGAGTATCCAGGAGTTACCCTTACACACTGGCTAGTGCAAACCATAAATGTGAGGCCACAAGGAACCCTCTTTAGAAGAATTTCTGCATGTGGGGAATATCATAAGCCCAGAAGAATTGGACTTGCTATACTCAGGACAAAGAAGTGGACTCCGAAAGTCAGTTGGATGACCTCCTGTGTGGCTACAGGGTCACAACAAGCTGCACCTGGCCTTTCCATGAAGTGACCAGTTGACCAGAACCAACTAGACCTGAACTGGACCTTGCCAATGGCCTCTGCTGGAGTGAATACTGGCCCTTAAGTGCTATCCCTTAGGTCCTGGGAAATACAGAAGTTACCAGGAAGAGCTGCTCCAAAAACCCTAAAAAGTCGGGACGTAGAAGACATTTGGACTTACAAGACCTCTGAGGCCGTCGTTGGCCCTTGTGGCAAAAGTGTATGATTTCAATGGAGCTTACTCAGATACAGCTTCCGAATTGCTCCGCTAGAGGATTTTGAGCTCTATGAAAAAGACTAAATCAGAATCTTTGACATGGATGAACCCTCTTGGTGTATCTGACCCAAGCTCCATCACAGTTGGCTTTGAATTGTGCTATGGTACCGGTCTACCACATCCATAAATTTTCATTGGCCCTCAGTGATTTTTGACAGTATTTTCACTTAAATCTTTAAAAATTCAAATTTCTGTTTCCCTTTTTCAATTCTTTTTTTCGTATCATTCTTTTTATTAAAATAAACTCTATTTTTCCAAGTCAATTTGGGATTTTTATTGTTTGTTGTTTTTGTTTTATTACTGTTTGAGTAAAAAATAAATACTTTACACTGCTCCGAGGTGAGTGCAAGTTAATTTAGTGGCTTTAGGGTTCACTCTGACAAGTTAGTATTATTATTTATCATTGTAATATTTATGAAAATACAATGGTGAGTTTAATCAGCATTGCCTAAAGTTCATAGCATGCACTATTGTATCAGCAGGTCTGGTTCCCTCTCAAACCGCGAATTGCTGAGTCACACGTGTAAAAAAAAATTACAATCTTCACGCTACAGCTGCCTGCTTAAGTTATTAGCAGGCAAGTCAGGGCCTTTCACATGGAAGTCCCCCTTAACTAGGCCGCACTAGCTTGCATCGGAATGAAACACAAGCACAAAAGCCCCCAGTGGAGTCCCTTGTCCCCTGGAGGAAAATGTCAAAAAGAGTCAAGTTTCAAATTATGTTCAGAGAATACAAATGATGCGAAATTCAAGTCAAAACGATGAAAACTTAATTTATAAATACTTCGTTCGCCAGGAACAAAAAACAAATGTGGGCTCCCCGTGCAGCTGAAAACATGCTCTTTTAAGCATACATGCCAATACATCTGATTTTTCAGCACAAGATTGTGATATTTTAGCTTTCTCCTACTTACAAATCCGTGACTTCACTATAAATTAATTGAGAACATTATTACCTCCATGTTTTTTAATTTCCCTACTGTTGACAGTCGCTGGCATGTGTGAATCATGTAGGTAAGTACGTGCGACTTTGCTAGGTTCTTTTTTTCTGTTTCTGTCAAAACCATAAAATTATTTTAGTGCCAGGGGAACGCGATTGCAGCATCTGTAGCTCATAAGACTACACACTGAAAAATGCTGAAAAAAGCACTGTTCAAAAATAAAACATTCCTATTTTTTGAAACTCAGAAGAAAATCCATATGTGATGCACAGAACGGAAGCCTATCCAACGACAGTGGAAAGGGGCTCCTGAATGCACTTATCACATGGACCGTGGACTTGGAGGGAGGTTATTCGAATAAATAGATGTACTTACCGGTTGCTTCCGGGGTCTAACAGCCATAGAGGCGGCGTGTCTGTTCTCCGCTGCAGTACCCGGTCGCCGGAGGCTTTTAGTGAATCTTCGTGTTGTCTCCATTTCCACCGGGGATGGCTTTCGTCAGCTGGTTTATGTTAGAAACCCAACGAAAGAAAGAGAAAAAACACGCCTCCACCGTGCACACTTGCTGTAGTTTCACCAAGCCACAGTTCTTGGTTGCCCTTCTAACCACCAATAGCTTTCAGGAAGTCAAGCTGTTTATCTCCCTAGTGCAAGAAGAAGCATTTTCGCAACACCCTTTATAAAAACTGAAAGTGCTCTTTCTTGCGCACAATGTCAGGCTCGGACTTTGACAGAAATGGCATGGCGCCAAAATAAAAAATTGCCTCTCAATAGCAACATAGAGATGTAAAAAAGTGGCCCGAATTATCAAATCGGGACGTTTTTAACTGGTAAAGACACCCTGAGGGCCATATTTACGACTTTAGTGGCACCTTGCTGCGCTGCCCTGCGTCACAGGGAAAGGACAGGAATGCGCCGCATTTATCCAATATGTCGCATTCCTGTCCTTTTCCTTTGCACTAAACCATTTTGGCAGACTAGCGCCAATGCAGGCACCCTTACACTATGGTGCAAAGGGTGTCTGTGTTGTAGGCAGGATTGTTTTTTTTACAGAAAGGGGCATCTTCCTGCATAAAAACAATCCTGAGATGATTTTTCCACTTTCTATGGGCCTCATTTATGAGGTTTTGGTGTAAGGCAGTGCCACAAGGAATCTTGTCTATTTTGCAAAAACAACATCCTTCCCTCCTCCTCCTCCCCCCTTCACTCTCTTTTTTCAGGCATCTGTCTCAGGCATTAATTAATATGACCTGAAGATGATCCCCATATTATGTTAAAAGAGATCGAAACGTTGTCGACTTTACACACCTTGACACAATACTATACTGTTTATTATGACCTGAAGATGATCCCCATATTATGTTAAAAGAGATCGAAACGTTGTCGACTTTGCACACCTTGACACAATACTATACTGTTTATTATTATGTGCTATGGTGTAGCGGTATATTTCCTTTGGCCTAACTGATGAATTTTGTTTCAGGCCTTGCTTCTCTATATGGCTGAGTTTTGCTTTCCTTTTTGTTTTGATATTGTCCCACTTGTATGTTGTTTTGTTAATTGTTCACATTAAATAATGACTATAGACATCATTGTATTTATATATTGAAGATGATCAATTCTCACTTTGCTGTGAGGGACTGTTGTTTTTGTAAAATAATCTTGTACCCAAGGTCCCTTACCATTTTATTGGGTTCCCTTGTCTGTGTACAACACGAAAGGAATCTTGTGGCGCTGCCCTACATCAAAACAAAAGGGCAGGAATGCGCCGTATCTATTTGATACTGTGCATTTCTGTCCTTTTCTCCAGCGCGGCGCACAATGGGTTTCCATGCTCCAACGCAGGCACCCTCGCACAATGGTGCAAGGGTGCCTGCGTTGCAGGGCTGATTGATTTTGTGCAGGAAGGGACAATTTCTTGCACAAAATCAATGAATTTAGGCGATTTCCTCTGTCTTCAGCACACATAGAAAAAGGAAAAAACAAGGATAAATTAAAACTTTTCTCCTTGTTGCACCTCCCTAACGCCACCCCTGGGGTGGCGTTAGATTCTGAGGCATTCCCAGATTTACGATTTCTCTTAAATCTGGGAATGCTTCAGATTCCATGGGTGTTGCGTGGGAACACCCACAGCAACACCCATGGAACGCCCCTTTCACACAGTGTTCTGCGTGAAAGGGGCACATTTTTACATAGCCATGAAAAGCCATGTAAAGTGACTTTACGTGGCCTTGTAAAAATGCCAAGACACAGTGCGCCAACAGAACATCAAAAAAGTGACGTTCCGGTGCCGCAAGGGGCCTCATAAATGAGGCCCTTAATGCTGCAGCACACATAGAAAGAGGAAAAATGAAGAAAAATACACATCCCCTGGGGAGACGTATCTTTGTGGTACATTCCCAGGTTTACAAGGTCTTGTAAATCTGGGAATGTGTCAAAAACCATGGGAGATGTGTGGGAATGCAAAAAAGAACAATTGATGGACAGAATGCAGAACAATGTCATACATTCACCCCAGTACAGAGATCTGGGCCTAAATCCATCGTTTGTTTGCTCACCATGCCATTCCAGTTTGGACTCAGCCATATGCAAATCAGTCTTGACCCTGCGCCCAATGGGAACAGTCCAGCCCGAACTGCCAGGCCAGGTCCTCCCTGGACTGGAAACAAACATCCTAGGACCGGTTTCGGGCTTTCAGCCCTCATCAGCCAGGATAGCTTGACTCCAGTGACTATGGCAGAGTAACTCAACGCAGCGATTTGTTCTGTGTTGCATTACTCCATGTTGTTGGAGTCACTCAAAGTCACGCAAATTGGCTTTGCGTGGCTTCAAAAATATGCATTATGGTTTGTAGTGCTCTTGCACCAAGTTGAGTAGTGCAAGAGCGGCGCAAGCCGGGTCATAAATATGGCCCTGAGGCCCAGATTCTCAAACAAATCACAGAATGCAGTGCAGCACTGCAGCCATAAATGCAGCCCTGCGTTGCATGACAGGGAGGGAGCAAGAGAGCGCCCTATCTACAGAGATATGGCTCTCAAATCCCATCTCCCTAGCGCTGGCACAGCTTTAAGCTGCCGTGCGCCGGGCACACACCTTAGCACCATAGTGCTAGGGTGCGTGCCTGCGTCTACCATAGGTTTTGTACTGGAACGATACCCTTCCTGTACAAAATACTATGGCTATACAAGTTTAAAACCTTTTCCTACTTTGTATGTGTGCTGCACACATGCAAAGTCGGAAAAGCAAGTAGAAATGAAAACATTCCTCCTTTTAGCGCCTGCTTTTCAGCGGTGTTAAGTTTTGGTGCTAAACCCTGTCTACTAATGTTAGCAGATAGGGTTTAGCATAAAAAAACATGGGTGGTTGCATGGGAACGCCCATGTACCACCCATGTAATGCCCCCTTGACGCAAAGTAATGCAAAGCAGGTTTTTGGTTTGCTTTGCGTTACTTTTCCATACAAACCAACTCAAATACCAATTTGCGTTAGTTTGTTAATCGCCAAAAAGGTATGCTGGTTTAGCGTTCAAAAAGTACGCTAACCCAATGCTAAACCTTTATTAATCTTGACCTATGTGTTTTGCAAAGAACGGGAGACTGCATGCATTTGTGATTGTTGCTGGCAATGTTTGTGGTATATGGAAATCAACCGTAGAAATACGACCCACCAGACCATAAAACACGTCCGCAAGTAGCCAAAAACCTGGACCACACTTTACCTGCCAGACAGGGCCGGACTGGGCACCGAAGCCGGCCCTGGCAAACTGCTCTGCCGGCCACCGCGCAGGGGCGGGGGGGTGCTGCTGAGCTGTTTGCTAGGGCCGGGTTTGGCTGATTTTGCTACAGGGGGCCGAAATTGCCGGCCCCCGGTAACAAAAACGGCCCCCCAGGGGCCCAAAACCGGCCCCCACCCTGGCGGCCCACCGGGGAAATGCCCGGTGCCCACTATGGCCAGTCTGGCCCTGCTGCAAGACCTGCCCTACAGGCACTGCCAGATTGTCCTACATTCCAGTCCAACCCTGCACAGCATCAAGTCAACCAGAGGTTTAATTTGCAGTGTATACGATGTTGCTGATTGCAAAATGTGTATAGCAACTGTAGTCAGTGAGTGATCAGCAGAACACGACCTTATACTTGGATAAATCACTTGGGTTTTCATCTCAAGCAATATATTCAGTAAATATCAGTGCTCGCTTCAAACAACATATATAGCCCTTCAGCACTTCTTTTGTGACACTGTTAATGTGACAGAAAATGTGTAAGTATATTTGTAATTTTTAGAAAGCTGTCAACTTAATAAAAAATTGTGTGTCAGTCTTCACTGCAAGTCTGTGTATCCATATCCCCACGAAGTAAAGATGCATTTCGTAATAGCCACATTTATTTAGTGAAAGTGGGCAGAACCCAGGCTCCAAGTTCACAGGAAGATGGGAGGGTTTAAAGACTATGATGACGTGGGGGGAGAAGTGTTTGAGGGAGGGCCACCAAAGCGAGTAATCTTACCTCTTTTACATTTTTTTCCTAGAAGGTGGAATGTACAGGAGAACAAAGGGATAGGAGAAATTTCTTCTCTGTGCATAGTGTGCAAACATTCCCATCAAGGCTACCATTCCTTGTGTAAAGCCCTGTGAAGAATGCGGACATATTTGAATTAAATGTGGCTTGTAGCATAGAGCCAGGGAAGTGATCTGAAGGCAGGTTTCAGATGATTTGAACATCAAAAAAGGACTTAATTAGGGAGTGACTATGTAACTGTACCATGTACATGTTTTACAAACAGTGGCTTTCTGTGTTCCTATGAATCTGAATACATCTGACAAGTAAATGTTTAGGTTTTTCAAAAGGGGTGAGAGTGAGTTGTAAAATTTGTCAGAATTCAATTAAACAAAAAATGTTGCCAATGCAGAATAACAATAATATTGTTATTAATACCACTACTGCTACCAATAATAACAACAATAATTATTATGATGATTATGGTGATGATGATAATTATTATGATGACGATAATTATTATGAGTATGATGATGATTATTATTATTATTAGTAATAGTATTTTATGTCAAATAAATAAAATAAAGTATAAAAATAATTTACAAAATTAGCATAATTCAAGACCCTAAACACATATCTGACTACTTTGGTGTTATCGGACTTCATCAAACAGTAATAAACATAGGCATCCATTGCATCATCTTTATTTATTACAATTCTATGCATACCTTCAAAATAAGAATAATTTAGCAAGACATGCATGTGTGATTCAATAGAGCTCACGACACAGAAGCAACATAATCTTTTTGCTCTTAGCACACCATTCTAGGTGCCTATGCACTCAAATATATTAAGGTGAGCAAACATAAAAAACTATTTTTCTTAATGGAAATGATGACAATATGTTATTATGGAGCCTTTCATATGCGTACATTTGCTTTTTGGTGAAGGAAGGTCAAAAATACATTGAAATTCACAAACTATTGTGAGGAAGAAATATAAAGAGTCTCTTTAGGGTAATCATATCTTGCAGATACTTGGATGGAATTTAGACACTCAGAGTTTGGCAGAGAGGGTGCCACAATCGCACAGGAGCACCCTCTCCACCAAACTGACAGTCCACCCATTCTATTTAGAGTGGGGTGCACTGTCACGTGTTAGCGGCAGTACCCCCTCTGCTTCCACCAGGGCCGGACTGGCCGTAGCAGGCACCGTGCATTTCCCCGGTGGGCCGCAGGGGTGCGGGCGGGTTTTGTGACCACGGGGATATTTTTCGCACAGGAGGCCGGTTTTGCAGCAGTGCTGCAATATCGGCCCCCTGTAAGATAAGCGGGAGTGGTGCTTCATAGCTGCCACCAAACCCCCCTCCCCCGCTCCCAGAGCCGGAAGAGCAGCAACCTTCCAGGGCTGGTTGCTGTTCCCAGTCCAGCCTTGGCTTCCACCACCAGAAGCCTTAAACTGACAGCCCTATGGACTTCTGGTCATCGATGTAAGAACCTCCATCTGCCTGCTATATCTAGAGTGATGTTCTGAGGATTGTTTTCTGTTCTGAACTACTAATGAGAGCCTGTAGGCCCCAAACAGAAAAATAAAAAATGACCCCTGATAAAGCGGGTTTCTTATCTTATCTCACCATCATTAAGAATCCTCAGGTCGCCAGAATCTTTTTACCTGCTGAATAGTGTGAAGGGAAAAAATCCAATTCGGTTACGCAACAATTTAGAATCCAGTTTACCTTAAAAGACCACTGACTCCGAATTCAATTTTGTGGGTTTATTACAGCCAAGAATAACTGCACATGTAAGCACCTCAACACGAGGTTAAAGAAATAGATGGGCACTAATACAAACATCATCCTACGCAGGAGTCTCATTCGACTCAAAATAAGAAGAATCGTTAGCTCCAGGAGTATTAAACAAACAATAACTGCTCCAATCTCTATATCATTCTTCATTTACCTAAATAAGCGTAAAACATTTATCTGTCCCTACTCTACCACTAAGGTGACATCCCTACTTAACGAATTTCCCAAGGCAAGAGTAAAAGAAAAGGTGTCAGCTGTGAAGACTTCCTAAGAAGTGCACCCACTTAGCATTTCGAGCTCGTTCTAAGATGCTCCTTCCTAAAGATCTCTCTCTCTGCCCTTCTCTCTGGTCTCCTCTACCTCCTCTCTTCTCTCCTCCCTCGGGGCACTGTCACTAATACAAAATCCACATACAATTGAACACGCCCTTGTCACGCCTCTTCGGCCAGGTCTTCCTTCTCGTACTTTTCCATCGAAACTCTTACTTCATCCAGGACTGTTACAGCGACCTTGAGTCCCAGGCACCTTCTCCGCTGAAAGTATCATCCCTACATTCCAGTATACTCCCATCTCAATGCCTCCCACCACCCTAACTCCTAAAACAAAGAGCCAGTCTTTCGCTAACGAGGCATGTGTCCTTGCACCTGCAACAGAAGATACATTTCAACAGACTTTCCCTCTGTACGAATCTACCAACTGTGCCCAGAGAGCCTTTCCAAGAGAACACCTTCTCTGCCTACAAAATAAGCTAACATAAGAACGAACAGGCCTTTCCTTGACGTATATGCAGTCAGGCCTTTACACATTGTAAACACACAATTCTTAATTACTTCTTTAAGCATAGGCTCATACATTTCATATGCAAAAATAAACTACACGTGCAACTTAATATCATACACGTTAACTACTGCATCATTAACTACATATGAACTAAATCATCCATCATTTTAAACACATTTCAATTAAGCACTACATTTGCGTAATTCTAATAACACAACTACTCTCTTATTCACTCTTAATAGTACGATTTAGAACTACATTTTACTGGCTATTCATTAATACATGTCTAGATATATTCGGGTGCGGACTAACGGTGATTATGATGCACCCCTACAAATTTCACGAGAACAGGGCGCTCTATCAGTTCCCCCCTTTGATGACTCCTGTCATCACACCTTTACAACTCCCTTGGAGAAAGAACCGACCTAAACAGAAGTTGTTGCCATTCTCCCCTGTCGGAATCTCTCCAAACTCTTAATATTTCGATAGTGACTGTCCTGCAGTCTAGCCATTCTCGTCTCATTTTCTCTCAAAGCTCTCTCAGCTCTGCCTGCTCGATACCACTTGTATGCTCTGATCAGACCCCACAGACAAACCACACAAACCACCACAATGATGAGAGGTCTCAGAACATAGCCAAGGAATCCCTTTCCCAAATTTGCAAACCAGCTTCCCACTTGACCAAATCCTTTGCCAACTTTCTCCCAAACTCCCTCTTCAGTCAAATCCGCTATCTTCGTATGGATCGTAGTGATGTTACTTATATATTTCTCCAGATCCTTGCTGTGGTCTGGTATATAAGTGCAGCACTCTTGAACCTTCAACATTTTACAGACTCCGCCCTCTTTTGCCAATAAGACATCCAAAGCAAGACGATTCTGCAAAACCATTGTCCTTATCGACAACATCTCTCCATCCACAAGTATCAACGACTTTGCTGTATTCATTGATAACTCATCAACGACAGTCGCCAATCTCCGGATCTTCACATCATTCAAAATCACTCCCAAACTTGGTATCATTGCTCCAAAGATGTCTCCTACTACAGCTCCTGCACTTGTACCTCTCTTCACTCTCGAATGCTTTCCACCTTCCAAAAGCTCCAAATCCTCTGCATGATAGATCTTTGGAAATATTATTCCCAAATAACACGTACCATACCAGTTCGCTGGCAACCTCACATAAGCATTCCTTCCACACACAAAATACACCGTAGGTATCACTTGTACAGGACCTTGCAGAAAATTCTTTGCTGAGTCCTCCATAGTGAAAACATGATCACACTCGCTCTGTCCCACAGAGACCTTATCATAATAAATCTGCACACGTCTCACACACAACTTTCCCCTTTGGCCCATATCCAATGCTATAGGACCATAACTTCCTTTTGTTCGGTGCAATCTCTCCTCGTCTGTCCAATCTACAGGACTATCTCCAGTGTGACGTGTTTGTGTTAGCATTCCATATCTATCTTCTACCTGATCTACAAACTTCTTCTCTACTTCTGTTAATGCACATGTTAAATTGTGTCTATGGGCATAAGCTGTATCTAAAGTCGAAGTCGGAATGAAGTACTTTCCAAGTCTATCTTCCGCCTTGTAGTAATCATACTTGTTCAAATGTTTATGGGCAGGAACCTCTGAAAGCACGGCGTCATAGTTGGAAAAGAAGTACTCATAGTGACCTCTCCCATAAAACACACTCAATAACAAACTACACGAAATTCCATAAGTCAGTGGAAGATGGTGATATCTAATACCCTCATCCACTGAAGCTGGCAACTGCATACACACATAACAATCTTTCGCATCCATCGCATCTACATACTCATATAGCAGCTTGGCATACGCATTAAGCTTAAAATCACTTCTAGACAAATCTACATGCAATCTACGACTCTCTTCTATTAGCAAAGCTCTGTCAGCTCCTATGTTTCCCTCCTTTTTGCTAGGTGTAGTGGGTGTTGGAGTCCCTGGCACCCCCTTCACTGCTAGCTCGTGTGGAACCACATATGAAACTACAACTACTATGATTATAGAAACTATCACACCCCTATAAATGTGCCTACAATCACTTTGGATCTACGGTGTGGATCTCCAGCCTCCATGATCTTGAAAGTTCTCAAAGTTCTTGGTTTCAGCAACGAGCACTCAAAAGTCTCTGTCTTCTCCGCACGTGACTTGCTTAACCAGTTCGAGTAACACTCCGAAACCTCTGGAAATCCCCTTTTCAACTACAGTTTCTTATTTACATAGTCCAGAAAAAGACTTCCCTAAGCTCTCGTTCCTTTTTCTGCGGAAAGTCCCTAAGTTTATTCTTCTTCCACTCGGACCTAGGTTATCTTCTTCTTTAGGCTTTTATTTACAACAGTTTATACTCAATCCACAATAA
Organism: Calotriton arnoldi; assembly: GCA_963921515.1. Lineage (NCBI taxonomy): Eukaryota > Metazoa > Chordata > Amphibia > Caudata > Salamandridae > Calotriton > Calotriton arnoldi. The sequence goes on along the minus strand of CAWUFW010008828.1, from coordinate 65,573 downwards.
GGTCAGCTGTAAGCGCTTCTAGAACATGATACAAAAGTTCAAGACGAAGAATTATCATTTCATGTGAAGGCGGCTCAAACCCAAATGACGGAAATTCGAGTTGATGCAGAACCAATTGTCGGACTTTACTCAGAAGCGGGGGATTCAGAACCGTGAGGGTCAGTATTCCTTCGACTTCGAGCCCTGGCACTAACAGCACCACTTTCAACACCACATTCGGGCTCTTGCTGACCACCTGCACGGACCTCAGCCTCCCCGAACTCACTACTCCCTGCATCAGTCACTGTGTAAGTCCACTCCAGGGTAGCGTATCTCTTGCAAGGTATTCTCGTTCTTTTCGACCTTCTTCGACCCTCTTGAGCCTGCTCTCCGTCACTCACTTCCGATTCAGACGTTTCAGACACTGGAGCAAGATCTCTTTCGGGTGCCAACCTCAGGTTCAGTCGCCTTCATCTCTCAGGCCAAGCCTCCTCGGTTCTGGTCGTTCTTCCGCTTTCCCCCTCTATACCCTGTGCAACACTTCCTCCTTCTGCTGAATTTGACTCTACTCCACCCACAGCAACACCTCTGTCATCCGAGTCAGAGTCGAGGTTCTGGTTGTCGGAAACCTCTTCAGCTTGCTCTGGTGCACAACCAGCTGCATCAGCGACCCTCACAGCTTGACTTGTCCTCTCATGTGGCCCTGCCACATCAGCTGGATTTTCATTCACGAGAGGAGCTGTTTCTTCTGAGGGTGCTGAAACTCTGCGGGTATGGGAAGCATGCACCCAGTTCGGTAATCCTCCGCACTTCACTGCTGTGTTCGTTACCAGTATTACCTGGTACGGGCCTCGCCACCGAACGTCCAGACAGCTCTTCCTCACGTGCTTTCGAACAAGCACCCAGTCTCCTGGACACAGGTCGTGGCACAGATCACTCGAGGCCGGAACAGCTGCAGCTTGTACCTGCTGGGACACAGAACGGACCACATCAGATAGTCCTTTACAGTAATCGAGAATCAAGTCATCAGTGATGTTTATCAAAGCTGTAGCTGGTACTGCTGGCAACCGCATTGCCCTCCCCATCAAGATCTCATGGGGAGACAACCCAGTTCTCCTGTCAGGGACACTGCGAATACTCAGAAGCACAAGCGGCAGGGCATCAGGCCACTTCAGAGACGTTGACGAACACATTTTTGCCATTCTTGCCTTCAAGGTTCCATTAACCTGTTCCACTATCCCCGAAGCCTCTGGTCGATAACTGCAATGTAATCTTTGATCAACATTCAATGCCGCACAGAGCAGCTTCATGATTTCACTGTGGAAGTGTGTTCCTCTATCCGATTCCAAAGAGGTTGGAAAACCAAACCTCGGGATGAGTTCCCTCAACAATAACTTAGCCACTGTGAGAGTGTCACACCTGCGTGTTGGGTAAGCCTCCACCCACCGTGAGAATACACACACCACCACCAAAATGTACCTCAACCCATTGCACTTGGGCATCTCTACAAAATCTAGCTGCATACTATTGAAGGGTCCTCCTGACCTTCCAATGTGACTCAATGTGACCACAGTCTTCTTTCCAGCATTCATCTGTTGACACGTAACACACCTCTGACAAACTGCTTCAGCAACCGCACGAAATCGTGGGTTATACCACGTCTGTCTAAACACACGCATCATTGCATCTCTTCCTAGATGTATCGGCGCATGTATTAGTCTCGCCATCGGGCTCAGCAGATTCTCTGGCAATACCGCTCTCCCATCACTGGAAACCCTAACATCCACATCCCCTCTTTCACATCCTGCTCTGACCCATCCATTCCGTTCTTGGTCTGAAACTTCATCCTGCAGGCGCTTGAGTTCCTCCCAAGTGTCTGCCATGGCCAACATCATGTTGAGCTCGGTTCTTTCTTGGCTCTCTCCTGTGTAACCCTCTGTAAATATGCATCCTTGTTCTGCACAGAAACGGGCAACTTCATCCGCATAGTTATTTCCCAAAGAGACAAAATCATCCCCCTTTCCATGCGCAGTGCACTTGACAACTGCGATTTCCTTCGGACATTGCAATGCATCTAGCAGCTGTCTTACATGTTCTCCATTCCTAATGGGTGAACCAGATGATGTCAAGAATCCCCTCTGTGACCATAACTGTCCGAAGTCATGAACCACACCGAACCCATACTGGCTGTCCGTGTAGATCGTGATTCGGATTTGATCAGCGGCCAAACAGGCACGAGTCAAGGCAATGATCTCAGCTACCTGCGCGGAGTGTACTCCTTCTAGGCAAGCAGCCTCAACCACTCCTGAAATGGTACATACAGCAAACGCTGCTCTCAGTTGACCAACACGGTCTCTTAGGCACGAACCATCGACAAAGAAAATTTCATCTGGGTCATTCAGTGGTTCGTCGACAATGTCAGGTCTCGGTTTGGTGCATAATTCAGTCACATCAAGACAATCATGGTCCGCACAATCTTCATCATCGGTATTCGGTATGGGCATTAATGTTGCAGGGTTTAAGACATAGCACCTTTTCAGAGTCACATTCTCTGCGGCAAGTATGACTTGCTCATACCTCGTTAACCTGTTATTCATTAGGTGCTGGGTCTTTGTCCTGGTCATTAACAATTCAACAGAGTGTGGTACATAAACTGTCAGAGGGTGACCCATTACAATGCTTTCACATCTTTCAATGCTGACACCTATTGCAGCAACGGATCTGAGACATCCGGGCAACGCAGAAGCTACTGGATCTAAAGTAGCTGAAAAATAGGCAACTGGTCTACGGACACCTCCATGGTTCTGAGCCAAGACTGCTAATGCACAACCTTCTCTCTCGCAACAGAATAGTGAGAAAGCCTTATTGTAATCAGGCATTCCCAAAGCTGGTGCAGAACACAACCCTTCTCTCAGTCGTAGGAATGACATCAAGCACTCCTCGTCCCATGGTACCGGATCGCTCATGTCCTTGTGCGTGAGCCTCTGCAAAGGCTTTGCTCTCAAGGAAAAATTTGGAATCCACTGACGACAATAGCCGACCATTCCCAAAAACATCCTGACTTCCCTCTGAGTGGTGTGCACTGCCATGTTCATTATTGCTTCAATTCGATCTGGTGACACCTTCCTCTTGCCTTTTTCTAATCTGTGACCCAAGCACTGTACTTTGTTCAGACAGTACTGCAATTTGTTCGGGGACACCTTGTGTCCATTCTCTGCCAAATGATTCAGTAGGGCTATCGTGTCTATCCTGCAAGCGTCTTCTGATGCCACAAGTAGATCATCTATGTACTGCACAAGAACTGAGTTCTGTGGCAATACGAGACTCTCAAGATTCTTCTTCAAGATCTGATTAAAGATCAATGGACTCTCTGTATACCCTTGAGAGATACGACAGCACGTTAACACGCGATTTTCCGGCCGGAAAGCAAAAAGAAATTGGCTTTCCTCGTGGAGCGGTATCGAGAAGAATGCTTGACACAAATCAATGACAGTAAACCACTCGGCTTCGCATGGGATCTGAAACAGTATCACTGATGGATTTGGTACCACTGGACAACATGGGACAACTATCGTGTTAACCTTTCGCAGGTCTTGCACGATCCTGAACTTCCCGCTCGGTTTCTGTAGTCCCATGATAGGTGAATTACATGGGCTACCTCTTATCTCCTTCAGAATGCCTTGCTTGATCATAGACTCGATTACAGGTCTAATCCCTGCAATCGTCTAGGGTGACAAATTGTACTGGGGCGTCCTAGGGAATTCGGCATTCTGCTTAACCTGGATCTGTACAGGTTCAACCCCCTTGATCAGTCCGATCTCTTCTCCCATAAAGTCCCACCCCTCTTGTGACACAGAATCTCTCGAATCTAGTGGAAGTTCCTCCACTGTCACCACTGGATACATTTCTATACACAGGTGCTGATTGGCAACTTTAAAGGTGGCATCGTCATCCTTCGTCTGAACCTCCACTCCCCTTGGTGTGCAATAGATAGTGCAGTTCAATTTACACAATAGATCTCTTCCTAACATACAAACTGGACTCGTATCGCACACCACGAACTGGTGACTAGCTCGGAAAGAGCCTATTCTTACTGGAATCGGTTCGGTCAATGAGCTAGTTATCCTCTTGTTCGCCACTCCAACAACTTGGATCGATTGTCCCGAGAGGGGTAGGTTGGGGACTACTGCTGATCTTACAGTAGACCGGGTAGCACCAGTGTCAACCAAAAGAGTGGTAGGATGGCCATCAATGTCTGCCTCCACAAAAGGTCCTCTCTGGTCTACCTCCAAGACTGCTCCAAGTGTGCAGTCTTCCTCCCACCTCAGGCACCGTCAGGCTAACGGGTCTGGGCTGTACTCATCATACCCTTCGAAAAGGGGCATCTGCTGGTAAGTCTGCATTCCTTGCGAAATTCTCGGTGGCTGGGGGACCTGCACCTGTGGGTTATACGTCCCCCCTTTCGTCGATCTGGGCCTTGTCACAGTATTGACTACCTCCGGCACGGGTGCCTGAACCACTTCTACCTCCTGCTGCACCTGATTGGCTGGGTTCAAGGGACACTCGCACTTCCAATGTCCAATCTGATGACAAAGATGAGACGCAGTGGTCTTTTTCAATGTCGCCACATCCACCCCCGTCTTGGGATCTATAGGTTTCCCTTTTCCCTGACCTTGCCCATTTTGGTTCCCTTGGTAGTTTCTCTGTCTTCTTCCCAGCGTCCCTCCGCTGGCTGGACCTGAGCTGTTTGCATCTGAACAAGCATCAGTTTGTCCTTTAGCTTCCGGTGCTTCGAGTCTACTTCATCACTACTGTACCTCGCATACCGCAAGATTTCATCTACTGGCTTGTTCTGCCAGCAGATTAAATGGTGCTGTATCATGAGGCTAACCTCTGATCTCAATCCCAAGACAAACTTTGAGACAAACTGTCCCATATCCTTGGAGTCTAAGGTATCTAGTCCACTATACTGTTTAAAAGCTTGCAGGAGTCTTTCATAATATTCATGCACTGTCTCCTTGGGTTCCTGCACAGTTCGATCTATCTTAACCCAATCGATGTCTTGAGGCGAGATCTTCAGCTTCAACCATGTAATCACTTGTTCAAACTTTTTCATGACAATAGGTGACAGACCATTTGTAACAGCATCCCTTTCAGGTTCGAAGGTCGGCCACTCAACTGCAATTTTACAAGCGGTCCACAAGTCTCCTGGTACTACTATATCAAACAAGGTGTTCAAATCAATCCACAATACCTTCGAGATTTTAACAAAACGCTCGACCTGTTTGTACCACTCTACCGGTTTTTCCCTCAGCCGAGGAAAATCATTTGTGAATGCAGCCAAGTCACCTCTACTCCATGGCACATGCACGTACCCTCCGTTCTGTACTTCTCGTAAAGGATAATTCCCTATGCCCGTCGTCCCTCCCCCCGGAGGCCGCGTTTCTCCTACAGTCCTTTTGGCAATCTTCTTCTTCGACCACCTTTCCTCCCATTTGTTTAGCATTACCCATATACGCATCCCTACAATTAGGTCTTTAGTATGCGTCCTTAATCCTGTGACCCTTTTCTCCTCCAGCTCTTGATCACTATATTGCAACCTATGGGATCCTTGCAACGATTTTGTTTTATTCATATCCACCTCATATTTCTTGGCCAATTCTGTCAATTTCTCATGTGCGGCCCTCGCTTTACGAGTCACATCCTTTGCTACAAAAAGCAGCTCGTCTGGCTCATAGATCTCTATTCTCTCCAAAGGCAGGTTCCCACTAATCATTTCGTCTACCTCTGCCTTTAGTCTCAATACATCCAGCAACCTTGCCTTCACGGCACTCCTCAAAGTTTCTCGACAAGCCGCACCATTCCGCTCGTCATAATCACTGCTTTGTTCTCGTGGCTTGCTCTCTTCTATCGTATTCCTGGAACCTGGTCTGTTTCCTAAGTTGTCTCGCTCCACATCTCCTGGCATTCTATCGCTCTGATTCCTTACAGGTGGTGCCCACATTCTCAAAGCTGACCTGGACTCGACCAAAGACCCTGGTCTTACCGGTCTCTCATCCACCTGTCCACTAGAGGAGTCTGCGGTGGCTGGCAGTGGCGTGCTCGCTTCTATGGGCTTCAGAGAATGGATCATTTCCTCCTCTACGCCATTCCCTCCAACGCTGATCCCCTCTCTCCCTGTCGTCTGCATTAGACTCCCTTCACTTACTCGATCTGGGTCATACACCGATACTATAGGACCAATGGTAACAGGTACCGTCAGGGAGTCCGGCAACCGCATATTCCCCATGGAAGATTGGGTTCCTACTCCCTCCGTTCCTGTGGAGATTTTTCCCACTACTCTCACATTTGTCTGATTCTGTGACTCGCCCGTCCTTCCTGCCACAATCGAATTTCCTTCGCTATATTCCGGATTTAAGGGAGGTGGTCTCTCTGACAGCAGTCTGTCTAACAAGCTGTCATCCGTATCACTATCATCTTCCTCTGCACTCCTTTCCTGCGTACCTCCCGTTTTCTCTATCAACGGATATAATCTATCCCCCTCAATTGTTTCCACTCTCCACCTTTTCTCCAGTGCATCCCATCTCGCATCTTGAAATGCCCTGATCGACTTCTTCACCCTTTCCTGGCTTCTGTCTCTCTTCCTGTCATATGCTGCTCTAATCCATGCATGTAGCGCCTCAAACTGTGTGGGTCTAGGTAGTGGTCGCAAGGAAGACATCACAGATTTCAACTGATACAACACTTCCAACGTGAAAGTACCATAGCGTGGGAAAGTCAATTCTCCTTCTCCTTCTGTCATTTTATACCAATTCTCAAGCCAAATTATAGTATGTAATCCTACATTCTTAGCCATGTAATGTGCTGGCGTATCCTCGGGAGGGGCTTCCTCACCTCCCCGAGTAACCACATGTCTATCACCTCTACAGAGTTCTCGTAATACTTTGAAACATTTCATGATGAAGCAGATTTCCGTTCGCACACAAGAGTTCGTTTTTACTTCCTGATTTTAATCCACCAATGCCAGCGCGGCTCATACCAACCGGCCTATCGCAGCGCGACACTGTCTGACTGTAGGAGAGTAGGATCTGCTTCACATGGGTACCCCCACTTTTTGCTGATGCTTCACTGTTTTTCGACTTTAGTCTGGCGGGGGCCCTGCTAATCAGAACCCCAGTTTAGCTGCTTCCTCTCTAAAATGGTTTCCATGTGCCTTAGGCACATCTCTGATTGGAATCTGGACTGCCCTTATAAGTCCCTAGTATATGGTATACTATGTACCCAGGGCATAGGTACCTCAGAGACCTACCAGGGGCTGCAGCAGGTATTGTGCCACCCCTGGAAGGCCATCCAAAATGACACCACAGGTCTGCTACTGCAGCCTGGGTAAAGTGGTGCATGCACCCCTTACTGTGATATAGGTTACCTATATCACTACATATGTACACACATATAAACCTATAAGTCACTCCTATGGCAGGCCTTATCAATCCTGAAGGCAGAGTGCTTGGTTCTTATGTGAGAGGGTGCCCCTGCATGAGCAGAGCCCCTCTGCAGCGTTCGGAGACCCTTCTCTGATGCTGTTTGTAGTGCAGCCTGACCATATACTCTTAAGTGCATTATATCCTCGCGGTACAATGCTAACTTTGGACTGGCTGCACCAAAACATGTCGTGTTTGGTATCAAACATCTTGGAATACTACCCCCCGCCAGTTCTGGCGGCGGGGAGTAGCATTCCACCCTTCTAGAGGAGAGACATGTACACACCGGCCTGCCCGGTAACTTCTTTCCAGAGCCCTGGCATCACAAAATGGATGCCGCTGCCTCAGACACGGGTCTGGCCTCCTGCTGCTGACTGAAACTCCGGCAGGGGAGGCCTGGACAATAGGTTTCCTGTCGCAGGGAGGTGTAACCACCTCCCCAGACAGGATAATGTGTATTGGGGCTGGGCGGGAGCACTCTCTGGTGCTCAGAAGTCCTGCACTGGGGGCACACTTGGTGTCCCTGTGCATATGCCAGTTCAAACCGGTTTCAGGGGCTACCTGCCCCTGCTCTAGTGCGAAACTGGACAAAGGGAATGGGTGAACCACCCCTCTTCCCTGACCCTCCCATAGGTGGGTCCCCAGAGTATGTCCAACCCCCTAACTTGGTATAAGTATGGGACCCCAGTCCTTAGGATTTTAGATTTACCTGGACGAAACTCTGAGACAGAAACCTGGACCTTCGACGCTCTACTTTAAGATTAGAGGACTGAAGAATCTCCCTTGGGGTCAAGGAGTGACTCCCCTGCTTGGCAGGCACCAAAGAAGCAATTGTCTGGTCTGCATCGCTGAAGCTCCCGCCGGACGCCGAAGTCTTTGCATCACCAGAGGTAGATTTCCAGACTTCCCCGAGGTTGCCCTGAGACCCCAGGAAAGCTGAGGCCCGTAGCTGTCGTGGGTAACGTGGAACCGTGACCCCTGGACACCGAGTACTTTTGCAAGTGCATCCTCTTTCTGGTCTCCCATGAAGTTGTGCTTTGGACTCCGAGTAGCCCCCGCCTCCAGCACCAACTGCACTGAAGATCACTGGCCTCCACTCCACGAGTGGCCAGTAAACCAGCTCCAAGTGCGTCCACTTGAGGCTCCTTTGCGGTCGCTAGTCTGTTGGCTAGTGGGCCCTCCCGAAGGCAACTCTTCTTTTTCTTGGGCTTTCCTGGTTGCTCCAGACGTGCCCTGACTTACCCTTGCTGGGTGAGTCCCTCAGACCTTGCTGGTCTGTACCACCGTCCTTCTTCTATTTCCACGTGACTTGCCGTTGCCAAGGCTTGTTGGGTCCAATCCGGTCGCCAATACCCCTGCAATCGACAAACATCGTGGGACAGCTCGAATCCAGCTCTTGGTTGTCATCGACGCCTCCTGGACCTCGTGGCTGAAGAGTCAAGACGACTGTCAACCTACCTGAAGCACCCGACATCGGTGGGCATCTGCTCATCGCCTTCCTGGTCACTGGCTAGTGATCCAGACTCTGTCCCCTCTGCTTTCAGGTTCTTCAGATCTTCGATCCACCTTTGGATCCACCCGAACACTTTCGACTTGGTCGCCAGCAGCACTTTGCAGCAGATCGTCATTGAAAACGACGACGAAACCCGACCCCGAAAGACACCTATGCACCCGGCTTCCCTGGGTGAGGTAACTCGAGTACTCTGGTGCTCCCGTGGGTATAGACTCTAGAACAACCTAGTTCTAAAGGTGTTTGCTCCAAGTCCTCCTTTAAGTGTCCTTTTTCTTTAAAACTCCAACCGCGACATTCCCCATAGAAGTCAACGGCGGCTCGCGGCTGTGTTCTCAAACTGCACGCGCCCCCCGTGGGTCCCCTGTGTCACTACCTTGGGTGGTTCCTTGAGGGCCAAGCACTTCTACAGGCTCTAGGCCTTGTGTCTAGCTCAGTCGTGGTTCTTATACCACTTTATTGGTATATGGTTTGGTACGCCCTAGGGCTCAAACGTGTATTTGTGCTATTACTGTTGATATTCGACTTGTAACTTATGTAGTCTTCGAACTCTAGCCTCATAAAGAGACTAGAGGGGTGTGTTTAAGACTAAATACATATATTTTAAATATATACCTGGTGTGGTCCTCTTTCATTTGGTCACTCAAGAGATTATAGACTGGTAAAACAAGCTGCTTTACATTCCTTCAAGACTTAGCCTGAAGGCTGCTCTCCATAGCTACCACTAGGATAGCTTTCAATAAAGGTTGTCTTTAACCTATCTCCAATAAGGGGTTGTTTGGACTGGTGCAAGGTGCCCACTATAATTAGTGGACAGCATATACCAGACCAACTTCTCACATTGGTGGCAGCGGTGGGATTCCAGCTTGCTATTGTTTTACCAGATAATCTCAATTGAATTGATCAACCGAAAACCACTAAGGGTACCTTAGGTACATATAAAACAAGCTTAGGATACAATAAGTTCTACTGAACTTAGAGTTGTGTGTTAATCCGTATTTGTAATCCGTATTTGTAAAGCGCAAACTACTCACCCTTACGGGTCTCAAGGCGCTGGGGGCCGTCGTGGAAATTAAGTGAGCTATTGCCCAGAGTCACATGGTGCTGAGCTGAACTGCCGCCGGAGCCAGGGATCGCTCCGAAGTCAGCTGCCCTGGCCGCTGCACCACACCTCTCCACATCAAGGGATAGCACACCCTTTCTACAACTCAAGAGAGTTTAGTAGACCACACTAGAGTAGGTAGTGCATACACCACACCACAATTGTAATGTCTTTAGGGCCAGGAACCAGTGGGTCCCAGCCAGAAGCCAATGGGCTTCTTCCCTCCAAGTATGATAATCTCCCATTCTTGGAATTGAGAGCATTAAGCACTGCTAGGAAACTAAAGACAGGCAAAAGTGCCAACACCCAACGCCTCATAGAGGTACTCCTGCTGGATGATATCAGAAGACTACCAGGGTCTGAAGGGGTAGGCAGACAGGGTGGGGCAGAAGATGAGGAAGGGGCCAGGGATGAAAATAACCAGGACCCAACCTCTGAAACTGGCCAGGAAGGTGACAATGACCTTGACCTGGAAAATGCAGCTACTCCTGAGGATGAGGAGGAGGATCAGGATCAGGATGACCTCCCCTTTGTGCCCCCAGGAAGAGTTGTGAGTGTGCCCAGAAGGCCTAGATCTCCTTCTCAGGAGTCTAACCACTCTGACACCTCAATAGGGACCTCTGTTTCCTCTCATAGGAGGGAATCCTCTCATGAAAGGAAAGAGAGACTGCTCAAGTATGGAGAAGTTCAGTTGAGACTCAGAAGAGAGCAGTTGGCTATAGACAGGGAGTCCCTAGAGCTTGAAAAGCAAAGAAAAAAGATGGGACTAGAGTCCCATTGTGGCAGCAATTTCCCCAGAGATAGGGAAAGGTCTTATGACCATAGAAACCTGAGCAAGATTGTCCCTCCCTACCAGAGTGAGGATGACATCCACAAATGGATAACTGTCCTGGAGAGGGCCTGTAAAGTACAGAGGGTCCCTCAGGAGCAGTGGGCAGCAATCTTGTGGCTCTCCTTTGCAGACAAAGGTAGAGACAAGCTCCTCACTGTTAGAGAAGAGGATGCTGACAATTACAAAGTCTTGAAAAGTGCTCTGATTGATGGGTTTGGCCTAACAACTGAACAATACAGGTTAAAGTTCAGAGATACCCAAAAAGCACAGACTCAAGTCTGGGTGGACTATGTGGCTTGTTCTGCTAAGGCTCTGGAAGGTTGGTTGATGGGCAGTAAGGTATGTGACTTCACAGGATTGTACAATCTTATCATGAGGGAGCAGATTCTTAATAACTGTCAAAATCAGCTGTTGCATCAGTACCTGGTGGACTCTGATCTGACCTCTCCCCAAGAATTGGGAAAGAAGGCAGACAAATGGGTCAGAACCAGGGTGAGGCAGAAGGTACAGAACCAAGGTGGGGACCCAAAGAAGCAAGATTCTAAGAACTCTGATAAGGGTGGGGAGAAGGGTAAAGACCAAAAGTCTTCACAAGGTCCCCAAAAATCTTCTTCAGGTGGGGATTCACAGTCTAACAAAGGGAAAGGCCAAAGGAAACCATGGTGCAAAGTCTGTAAGCAAAAGACACACTGGACCAGTGATTGCACCAAGTCCAAAGACTCTATTCCAGCCCCCACCAATGCCCGTAAGGCACCTGTTCCCCCTAGTGCAGTTACAAATGGTGGTGGGAGTACACAGGCCAAGGGTTTAGTAGGGTTGACCCTGGGTAATGAGATGAGCTCTGGCCTAGTCAGAGAATTCACTCAGGCTGTCCTAGTCTGTGATGGAGGCATGGATGTGACCTCCTCTATGAGTCCCAGTAATCTGGGCAAGTACAGGCAACAGCCCTTAATCAATGGAAAAGAGGCTTTGGCATTTAGGGACACAGGGGCAAGTGTCACCATGGTGACACAAGACCTTGTGGATCCTGGGCAGATTATACTTGGTGAGATGTACCAAGTGAAAAATGCTAGCAATGTCAGAACAGACCATACTCTGGCAGTTGTTAACTTCTCCTGGGGAGGGGTAACTGGCCTTAAGAAGGTTGTGGTAAGTGCACCCTACCAGTGGAATGCTTGCTTGGCAATGATCTTGAAACTTCAGCTTGAGCAGAAGTGGAGCTCAGGACCCATGCAGAAATGCTGGGGATCCCTGCAGATGTGTTTGCTGTGACCAGGTCACAGAGCAAAATGTCTAACACTGAACAGGCCTTGGATTCTGAAATAATGGACCAAGTGCCATCCAAGAGGAGGAGTAGTAGGGTAAAGGCAGTGCCTTCCCCCTTGGCTCAGCAGGAAGATCAGTCTCTTCAGGGAGATGATCTCAGTCCTGAGGAAGTAACTGTCCCAGAGGAGCTTGAGCCTGATCAGGTTGAGATCTTAGGGACAGGGGGCCCTTCCAGGGCAGATCTGAGCCAGGAGCAGCAGAGCTGCCCCTCTCTTGAACCCCTCAGACAGCAAGCTGATGCTGAAGCTGCGGGGAATGCTAGTGGTCCCCATAAAGTGTATTGGGATGATGGACTCTTGTACTCAGAGTGTAGAGACCCAAAGCCTGGTGCCACCAGGAGGTTGGTTATACCTCTGAAGTTCAGGGGCTTCCTATTGACCCTAGCCCATGATATTCCTCTAGCAGGTCACCTGGGCCAGAACAAGACTTGGGACAGACTTGTCCCTCACTTTCACTGGCCCCACATGTCTGAAGACACCAAGGAGTTTTGTCGCTCCTGTGTAACCTGCCAGGCCAGTGGCAAGGCAGGTGGCACTACAAAGGCCCCTCTGATACCACTACCTGTTGTGGGGGTGCCCTTTGAAAGGGTGGGGATTGACATTGTTGGTCCCATGGATCCCCAAACAGCATCTGGGCACAGGTTTATCCTGGTGGTGGTGGACCATGCCACTAGGTACCCAGAGGCTATTCCCCTTAGGACCACTACAGCACCTGTGGTGGCAAGAGCCCTCCTGGGAATTTTCTCAAGAGTGGGCTTCCCTAAGGAGGTTGTATCAGACAGGGGTGCAAACTTTATGTCTGGATACTTGAAGGCAATGTGGAAGGAGTGTGGAGTGACTTACACGTTCACCACACCCTATCACCCACAATGCAATGGTTTAGTTGAGAGATTCAACAAAACCTTAAAGGGCATGATTAAAGGGCTCCCAGAAAAGCTTAGGCGAAGATGGGACATACTCTTGCCCTGCCTTTTATTTGCATACAGGGAGGTGCCTCAAAAGGGGGTTGGCTACAGCCCTTTTGAACTTTTGTTTTGTCACCGTCAGGGGTCCATTGTGCTTGGTAAAGGAAGGATGGGAGTTACCTCTCAAGCCCCCAAAGCATGACATAGTGGACTATGTACTTGGTCTCCGCTCCAGGATGGCTGAATACATGAAAAAGGCAACTAAAAACCTTGAGGCTAGACAGGAACTGCAAAAAGCCTGGCATGACCAAAAGGCTGTGCTGACTGTTTACCAGCCAGGACAGAAGGTGTGGGTGCTGGAGCCAGTGACCCCAGCAGCTCTCCAAGACAAGTGGAGTGGACCCCATACCATTGTTGAACAGAAGGGTGAGGTCACCTATTTAGTAGACCTAGGAACACCCAGGAGTCCCCATAGGGTTCTCCATGTCAACAGACTGAAACCATATGTGGACAGGGCAGACATGGGCTTGCTCACGGCTACTGATGAGGGACAGGAGGAAGAGAGTGACCCACTACCTGACCTGCTCTCACAGAACCCTGATGATGGGTCAGTGGATGGTTAGCCTTGGCAGGCAGCCTCACTGCTCAGCAGCAAACTGATTGTAGACAAGTGCTCAATCAGTACAGACATATGTTCTCTCTGACTCCAAGTCAGACCACCTGGTGCACTCATGAAGTGGACACTGGGGACAGTCTGCCTATTAAAAATAAGATTTATAGGCAACCTGACCATGTCAGGGACTCTATCAGGACAGAAGTCCAGAACATGTTGGATTTGGGAGTTATTGAACCCTCAGATAGCCCTTGGGCTAGTCCAGTGGTCCTTGTGCCAAAACCTCACACCAGTGGTGGGAAAAGAGAGATGAGGTTTTGTGTGGACTACAGGGGTCTCAATGCAGTCACTAGGACTGATGCCCATCCAATACCCAGGGCAGATGAGCTAATAGACACTTTGGCCTCAGCCAAGTATCTAAGCACATTTGACCTAACAGCTGGCTACTGGCAGATCAGGCTAGCTGAGGATGCAAAGCCAAAGACAGCATTCTCAACCCCTAGTGGGCATTATCAATTTGTGGTAATGCCATTTGGTCTGAAGAATGCACCTGCCACTTTTCAGAGGTTGGTGAATACAGTCCTTACAGGTCTGGAAGCTCTATAGTGCAGCATATCTAGATGATATTGCTGTCTTTAGCTCCACCTGGGAGGATCACCTGGTCCACCTCAGAAATGTTTTGCAGGCCCTGCAGAAAGCAGGCCTAACTATCAAGGCACAAAGTGCCAGATAGGGCAGAGTCAGGTTGTGTACCTGGGCCACCTTGTGGGTGGAGGCCAGGTTCAACCATTGCAGAGCAAAATCCAGACCATCATGGACTGGGTTGCTCCAACTACCCAGACTCAGGTGAGAGCCTTTTTAGGCCTGACTGGGTACTATAGGAGATTTGTCAAGGGGTATGGATCAATAGTGACACCCCTGAATGACTTAACTTCCAAGAAAATGCCCAAAAAGGTTCAGTGGACAGTTAGCTGTCAAAAGGCATTTGATGACCTGAAGCAGGCCATGTGCACTGCTCCCATTCTACAGAGTCCTGATTACTCCAAGAAGTTCATTGTCCAAACAGTTGCATCTGAATTGGGGGTAGGGGCTGTACTGTCACAATTGAATGAGGAAGGTCAGGATCAGCCAGTAGCTTTTATTAGCAGAAGGCTGACCCCTAGAGAGAAACGTTGGTCAGCCATAGAGAGGGAGGCCTTTGCTGTGGTTTGGGCTCTGAAGAAGTTGAGGCCATACTTGTTTGGTACTCACTTCCTTGTTCAAACAGACCACAAGCCCCTCCTATGGCTAAAATAAATGAAGGGTGAAAACCCCAAACTGCTTAGGTGGTCCCTTGCCCTACAGGGGATGGACTTTACAGTGGAACATAGACCTGGGAGTAACCATGCCAATGCAGATGGACTCTCTAGGTGCTTCCACTTAGAACATGAAGACTCAACCGGTCAAGGTTAGTTTAATGTCCCTACGTTTGGGGGAGGGTTGTGTAGGAGAGTAGGATCTGCTTCACATGGGTACCACCACTTTTTGCTGATGCTTCACTGTTTTTCGACTTTAGTCTGGCGGGGGCCCTGCTAATCAGAACCCCAGCCTAGCTGCTTCCTCTCTAAAATGGTTTCCATGTGCCTTAGGCACATCTCTGATTGGAATCTGGAGTGGCCTTATAAGTCCCTAGTATATGGTATACTATGTACCCAGGGCATAGGTACCTCAGAGACCTACCAGAGGCTGCAGCATGTATTGTGCCACCCCTGGAAGGCCATCCAAAATGACACCACAGGTCTGCTACTACAGCCTGGGTAAGGTGGTGCATGCACCCCTTACTGTGATATAGGTTACCTATATCACTACATATCTACACACATATAAACCTATAAGTCACTCCTATGGCAGGCCTTATCAATCCTGAAGGCAGAGTGCTTGGTTCTTATGTGAGAGGGTGCCCCTGCATGAGCAGAGCCCCTGTGCAGCGTTCGGAGACCCTTCTCTGATGCTGTTTGTAGTGCAGCCTGACCATATACTCTTAAGTGCATTATATCCTCGCGGTACAATGCTAACTTTGGACTGGCTGCACCAAAACATGTCGTGTTTGGTGTCAAACATCTTGGAATACTACCCCCCGCCAGTTCTGGCGGCGGGGGTAGCATTCCACCCTTCTAGAGGAGAGACATGTACACACCGGCCTGCCCGGTAACTTCTTTCCAGAGCCCTGGCATCACAAAATGGATGCCGCTGCCACAGACACGGGTCTGGCCTCCTGCTGCTGACTGAAACTCCGGCAGGGGAGGCCTGGACAATAGGTTTCCTGTCGCAGGGAGGTGTAACCACCACCGCAGACAGGATAATGTGTATTGGGGCTGGGCGGGAGCACTCTCTGGTGCTCAGAAGTCTTGCACTGGGGGCACACTTGGTGTCCCTGTGCATACGCCAGTTCAAACCGGTTGCAGGGGCTACCTGCCCCTGCTCTGGCGCGAAACTGGACAAAGGGAATGGGTGTAACCACCCCTCTTCCCTGACCCTCCCATAGGTGGGTCCCCAGAGTATGTCCAACCCCCTAACTTAGTATAAGTATGGGACCCCAGTCCTTAGGATTTTAGATTTACCTGGACGAAACTCTGATACAGAATCCTGGACCTTCGACGCTCTACTTTAAGATTAGAGGACTGAAGAATCTCCCTTGGGGTCAAGGAGTGACTCCCTGCTTGGCAGGCACCAAAGAAGCAATTGTCCGGCCTGCATCGCTGAAGCTCCCGCCGGACGCCGAAGTCTGTGCATCACCAGAGGTAGATTTCCAGACTTCCCTGAGGCTGCCCTGAGTCCCCAGCAAAGCTGAGGCCCGTAGCTGTCGTGGGTAACGTGGAACCATGACCCCTGGACACCAAGTACTTTTGCAAGTGCATCCTCTTCGTGGTCTTCCACGAAGTTGTGCTTTGGGCTCCGAGTAGCCCCCGCCTCCAGCACCGACTACACCAAAGATCACTGGCCTCCACTCCACGAGTGTCCGGTAAGCCAGCTCCAAGTACGTCCACTTGAGGCTCCTTTGTGGTCGCTAGTCCGTTGGCTAGTGGGCCCTCCCGAAGGCAACTCTTCTTTTGCTTGGGCTTTCCTGGTTGCTCCAGATGTGCCCTGACATACCCTTGCTGGGTGAGTCCCTCAGATCTTGCTGGTCTGTACCACCGTCCTTCTTCTATTTCCACGTGACTTGCCGTTGCCAAGGCTTGATGGGTCCAATCCGGTCGCCGACACCCCTGCAATCGACAAACATCATGGGACAGCTAGAATCCAGCTCCTGGTTGTCGTCGACGCCTCCTGGACCTTGTGGCTGAAGAGTCAAGACGACTGTCAACCTACCTGAAGCACCCGACATCGGTGGGCATCTGCTCATCGCCTTCCTGGTCACTGGCTAGTGACCCAGACTCTGTCCCCTCTGCTTTCAGGTTCTTCAGATCTTCAATCCACCTTTGGATCCACCCGAACACTTTCGACTTGGTCGCCAGCAGCACTTTGCAGCAGATCGCCATTGAAAACGACGACGAAACCCGACCCCGAAAGACACCTATGCACCCAGCTTCCCTGGGTGAGGTAACTCGAGTACTCCGGTGCTCCCGTGGGTATAGACTCTAGAACAACCTAGTTCTAAAGGGGTTTGCTCCAAGTCCTCCTCTAAGTGTCCTTTTTCTTTAAAACTCCAACCGCGACATTCCCCATAGAAGTCAACGGCGGCTCGCGGCTGTGTTCTCACACTGCACACGCCCCCGTGGGTCCCCTGTGTCACTACCGTGGGTGGTTCCTTGAGGGCCAAGCACTTCTACAGGCTCTAGGCCTTGTGTCTAGCTCAGTCGTGGTTCTTATACCACTTTATTGGTATATGGTTTAGTACGCCCCTAGGGCTCAAACGTGTATTTGTGCTATTACTGTTGATATTCGACTTGTAACTTATGTACTTCGAACTCTAGCCTCATAAAGAGACTAGAGGGGTGTGTTTAAGACTAAATACATATATTTTAAATATATACCTGGTGTGGTCCTCTTTCATTTGGTCACTCAAGAGATTATAGAATGGTAAAACAAGCTGCTTTACATTCCTTCAAGACTTAGCCTGAAGGCTGCTCTCCATAGCTACCACTAGGATAGCTTTCAATAAAGGTTGTCTTTAACCTATCTCCAATAAGGGGTTGTTTGGACTGGTGCAAGGTGCCCACTATAATTAGTGGACAGCATATACCAGACCAACTTCTCACACTGACGTCACTCTTCCTCCGCTCGCAGCGGTTCCCCTCTTTCTCCTTTCACCCTTTCTCGCTCTCACGTGTCCCAATCACACTCTGAAGTAACTGTTTGTCCTACCGGACAATCACCTCCCTGACTCTCGGTCCACCAATGACCGAACAGCCTCTCGAAACTGTTGACCTCAATCTGGCAACTGTCTGTCCGCGAACGACCGGACAATCACCTCTGACACAATCGATAGGATCCAAACACTCAATATTCTACACACTATAACCTACGACCAGCGTCGGTTATTCACACACTCACACATACGCTCCCTATCATCAGTGGGTTAATCAACGACGTCTCATGACTCCCACAACCTCTGGTCAACAATCTCAGCTCTGGGTGTCTTCTACACCACAATCTATTATCCCGAAATATCGAATCAAATCTCTCGGCCCCGCGCGCGCTCACGGTCCGATCCTCAATCACACGACTCTCATTCCAACTCCGCAAGACATCACACAACAATTAAACACCGCAATCTAGGAAGCATCACCCTGTTCATACTCACTCTACCACGAACTGCTACTTCCGGCGCACCGTCACTCTCCATCAGTTTTCAGTGACCGCCGTTGTCCTCCAATCCACTGGATCATCATCACTCGGGTTTATGGGGCAAATAATCTCTTATCCTAATCTAGATCTCCCCTTACTATCAGAGGAAACCATCCTACTCTGCTACCAACTGCTAAAGCGGGATTCTTATCTTATCTCACCATCATTAAGAATCCTCAGGTCGCCAGAATCTTTTTACCTGCTGAATAGTGTGAAGGGAAGAAAATCCAATTCGGTTACGCAACAATTTAGAATCCAGTTTACCTTAAAAGACCACTGACTCCGAATTCAATTTTGTGGGTTTATTACTGCCAAGAATAACTGCACATGTAAGCACCTCAACACGAGGTTAAAGAAATAGATGGGCACTAATACAAACATCATCCTACGCAGGAGTCTCATTCGACTCAAAATAAGAAGAATCGTTAGCTCCAGGAGTATTAAACAAACAATAACTGCTCCAATCTCTACATCATTCTTCATTTACCTAACTAAGCGTAAAACATTTATCTGTCCCTACTCTACCACTAAGGTGACATCCCTACTTAACGAATTTCCCAAGGCAAGAGTAAAAGAAAAGGTGTCAGCTGTGAAGATTTCCTAAGAAGTGCACTCACTTAGCATTTCGAGCTCGTTCTAAGATGCTCCTTCCTAAAGATCTCTCTCTCTCTGCCCTTCTCTCTGGTCTCCTCTACCTCCTCTTTTCTCTCCTCCCTCGGGGCACTGTCCCTAATACAAAATCCACATACAATTGAACACGCCCTTGTCACGCCTCTTCGGTCAGGTCTTCCTTCTCGTACTTTTCCATCGAAACTCTTACTTCATCCAGGACGATTACAGCGACCTTGAGTCCCAGGCACCTTCTTCGCTGAAAGTATCATCCCTACATTCCAGTATACTCCCATCTCAATGCCTCCCACCACCCTAACTCCTAAAACAAAGAGCCAGTCTTTCGCTAACGAGGCATGTGTCCTTGCACCTGCAACAGAAGATACATTTCAACAGACTTTCCCTCTGTACGAATCTACCAACTGTGCCCAGAGAGCCTTTCCAAGAGAACACCTTCTCTGCCTACAAAATAAGCTAACATAAGAACGAACAGGCCTTTCCTTGACATATATGCAGTCAGGCCTTTACACATTGTAAACACACAATTCTTAATTACTTCTTTAAGCATAGGCTCATACATTTCATATGCAAAAATAACTATACAGTTGCAACTTAATATCATACACGTTAACTACTGCATCTTTAACTACATATGAACTAAATCATCTATGCATCATTTTAAACACATTTCAATTAAGCACTACATGTGCGTAATTCTAATAACACAACTACTCTCTTATTCACTCTTAATAGTACAATTTAGAACTACATTTTACTGGCTATTCCTTAATACATGTCTAGATATATTCGGGTGCGGACTAACGTTGATTATGATGCACCCCTACAAATTTCACGAGAACAGGGCGCTCTATCACCCCCACCATCCATCCTGGTAGAAAACTCGAGAGTGTCGCGGTCATTAGATTCCTGTTTACCAAATCAAACTCCTGTTTTGGGAGTTTGTCTTTAAATAATAATAAAAATGTTTTATGAGCAACAGCAATTTTTCGTGCTTTGGAAGCAGTGGCTCTGAAGGCATAGAGATATCTGTCAGTCAGGCAGGTGGACATGTCTGTCAGGTCATCAGAGGATATTACCTGCACACCTCCCTGTGGTCGGCGGCCACCTGTCAAAACTCTATATGAGGGCCTTAGTTCCCTAACTTGACCACATAGATTGGACGGTAAAGGCAATGAGTATCTAAATAATCTTAATCTTGTTGTTAAAGTTTAGCACCAGTCATAATTTTCAAGATAGTGCACAATTAATTTTCAGAAACAGCAAATAGAAGATAAACCCAAAAGAGAACATGGCACCTGGAATGGTTGTAGAAAAAAATATATGCCCTAGGCATGGGTAAAGATGTCTAAAAGTGACTAGGAAATCCCTGTAGGGCAGGCTGTAGATTCAGGCTGCTTTGGACTCCTCTCTGTGAGCCGCTGGGGACTCCATTTTTTACATCAGCATTTTTTAAATGCTTCCTCTTCTTTTAACATTTTCCGCCAGGACCCCAATTTGCATCCTCCTCCCTTTCAGAGTTGGAAAATACTCTTCATCTTCCGTAGATTTATATGGGCGTTTATTTCTTAAAACCTCTTTAGGTGACTATTTTACTGCCATTTGTATTTCCTGAGAAACTGAGGGACATGTTTACAAAGAATTGGCGTAGTGCAGCGCCGCAAGTCATTTTGTTGCACTGCCCTACGCCAACTCGAAAGGGCAGGAATGCACCATATTTACAAGATATGGTGCATTCCTCTCTTTCAGCCAGTGCCTGCGCACAATTATCAGCCGTGCACCAACACAAGCACCCTTGCACCATGGTGCAAGGGTGTCTGTGTTGTTGGCATAATTGTTTTTGTGCAGGAAGGGACACCTTCCAGCACAAAAACAACCGCAAGAGGCTTTTTCCTCTTTCTCCAGAATGCAGCACACGTGGAAAGGGGAAAAAATGAGGAGAAATGTATACATTTCTCCTCATTACGCCTGCTCTAGGGAGGCGCAAGGTTTTGGCGCTGCCCCAGGTTTGCTAGATATTGTAAATCTGGGGCAGCTTTAAAGTACATGGGTGTTGCGTGGGAACACCCACAGCAACGTCCATGGAACGCCATTTTGACACAGAGTAAGGCAAGGCAGCAACTTGTGCTGCTTTGCCTTACTCAATATCTACAAGGCCATGAAAAGCCACGCAGGGTGGCTTTACGTGGCCTTGTAGATATGGCTAAGCCCTGTGCGCAACCAGAACATCACAAAAAAGTGACGTTCGGACGGCGCACAGGGCTTGTATATAAGCCCCTATCTTTCTAAATAACTTCTCCTGATCTATCCCACCTGAAGCCTGCTCACTCATTTTTTAAAATCTTTAATCCAAATTAACTTCCTAAACTTGTTTACTGAATTTATTTCAAGTATAATCCTTTTTTATTACTTCACCGTGCCGCTTAGCAACTGCCAAAAGCCTCTCCGTCAGTTCACCTCTCGTGTCGATCTGCTTTGAGAACGTTGCTAGGCAAACAGATGCTTCATGTCATACGCACCTTCAATGCACTCTATTTCCTGTTGAAAATCAGGCTACCTGTTTGCCTTGTGCACGCCCTTGGACTAAGCCCAAATTCCCCTAAAGAAGGGACTCTTTGTGTACGTCATTCGCGATGTGAAGCCCAACTCAAAATGGTGGCCGCATCATGTATGACGTCTCCGATCATTTCTCTTCTTCAAAAGATGCCCCTGCACGCACGCGTAGCCCGAAACAGTAAAATTCTAACTTCTTGTTTAAAACAAACGACGCAGCTCTTGAAGCCCTATCTACAGTCTAAACATGAAACTATCATTTAAATACTTAGAAATCCTGTTTACCCACACATACTTTGGTTTTATATATAATACCGTTAACCACTAAACTGCACCCATGAATTGGGTTTAATAAACCATTCTATGACATAAATTAACAACTCACACACATTAAGTCATTTAAAATTAACAAACACATCTTAATGGTAAACTACCATACGCATTGAATGCTATATACTTATCAGCTCAGAAGCAGCAAACAAAAGAGGAATAAAATGGTGAACAGAGGGATTTAAGAGGATTTCAGTGTTTTATGTAATGTGGTGTAGTTTCTAAAGTTCTGATTCTGGAAACTTTAAATAAAAATGTATGCATTTTGCTAGCCTCCTGTCATACCATAAAATCCCTGTAGGGGCAGGCTGCAGTTTTGGGCCCTTATTATGAGTGGCCCTGATCATTTTGGTATGTGAGATAACTACGGTTACTACAGAATTATAAGTTTGGCAACTAACACTGTACTCCTGTAGTTTTCCCTGGATAAGTTTCAGCAGATCACACCTGTAGAAAGTATCAATGAAAAAATATCCTGCAATTAGTGCCACATGCAAATTTTATTTCAGCAGGCTTCAAAATCTGCATGCTATTTGCCATTATCACAGGCAAACTCATAACTGGGTGCCATTTATCGCACCTGATGAATTTCAACAAGGCAGTGTAGGTTTTCAGAAGGTGCGATAAATATCAGCCAAACACTGGACTATTCATAGTGAGGGCCCAAGATTAGTTCTCAGGCAGAGCATCAGCTGAAAGAACAACACATTTTCATATGCAGTGTTGATGAATATGACCTGTGATGGAGGACCTTTTTCATGATGATCATTACCCAGCATGCCATGCGGGTAGACAAAGCACTGCACTCACCTCTCTGTAGGATTTGGACTAAGGGTTATAAGCACTCATCATTTAGCTTATCTTCCTCCATGAGAATTTTGCACCAGGCCCTGCAACAAAGTTGTCAATCGTGGGGCACAGCAGTGGAAAAACTGAAGGGCAAGCAAAAACTACAGCACTGTTGGTATAAAGATGCCAGGAAATCCTTCAAAATTGTAAGAGTAACATGTAAATCTGTTATTGCTTGTATGTTACTGCAAATGCTGTGGAAACAAGGATTGGCTTATGTGACTACATGAAGGCCCGTATTACAATTTAAGATTAAATGCTTAAAATTGTAAAATTTGTGAATAATGTAATTTCCTCAGTTCTCAAATGATAAAATCCAGCAGATCAACCATGCCAAAATCATGGAAAGTGCCTGGAAAAAATACAAAACATGCAGAATTTGGTGTGTTAAAAACTGATTTTGTATATTATGCTCCATTTTCCTGTTGAGAACTCTGCTAGGAAGTGTTAGACTGGCACCCATGGCATGGTTTTCTCCTAACCTTTTCGCCTTCAAACCTCCTATTTTTGCTGACTTCGTTTTGCTGCCCTTAGGACTGTGCACACTTTACCACTGCTAACCAGTGCTAAAGTGCTTGTGCTCTTTTCCTAAAAATTGGTAACATTGGCTCATACGCAATTGGCATATTTAATTTACTTGTAAGTCCCTAGCAAAGTGGTGCTACAGGTGCCCAGGGCCTGTAAATTAAATGCTACTAGTGGGCCTGCAGCACTGGTTGTGCCACCCACTTAAGTACCACTTTAAACATGTCTCAGGCCTGCCATTGCGGAGACTGTGTGGGCAGCTTAAAGTGCCATTTCAGCCAGGCAAAGTAAAACCTTTGTCGGGCTCAGACCTTTCTTTTTAATACACATAAATAACCCCTAGGATAGGTCCTGGACAGCCCAGAGGATAGGACCTGGACAACCCAGAGGGCAGGGCACAATGTATTTAAAAAGTAGGACATGTACTTTGAGTTATACGTGTGCTGGTAATAAAAAACTCTTCAATTTGTTTTTCACTGCTGCAAGTCCTATCTCTCGCATAAGATAACAGTGGAGTTGCCTTATTACATTTTATAAGTGTCATTTCCATATATGAGGAGATAACCAGTTTATGTTTGGTGTCTCTGGAATCCTAATTTAAAATCCTAACTTATGGTGAAGTTGGATTTTAAATGAGAATTCTAAAAATGCCTCTTTTAGAAAGTTGGCATTTTCTTACCTTAGCCATTTAGGGCCAGATGTACGACCATGTCATTTAGCGACTCGCATATTGCGCTCAATTGCGAATCGCAATTTGCGAGTCACTAAATGCCATGTACAACAGTGTCTGAGACACTGCTATCGATTCCTAATGGGGTCGCAAATTGCATTCCTCATGCATATTAATGAGGCACTCGCAATTTGCGACCCCATTAGGAATGGCTGGCCCTCCCAGGTATGGTGGCCTGCTGGGCTCAGCAGACCTCCATGTCTGGGACTGCTTTTAAATAAAGTAGTTTTTTTTAAATTGCAGCCCGTTTTCTTTAAAGGAAAACGGGATGCATGGCCTGCTGGCCTGCTGCTGTAAATGAACTGCTGCCCTGCTGTGCTGACCTACCGCCTGCTGCTCTCTTCCCTGGGGTAAGAAGAACAGGTTCTGCAACTTCATCTTGAACCCAGGAACCCAAGTGACTCAAAGGGCTAGTCTGCTGGCCTCCTGACATGAGCCTCAGGGAAATAAAAGTCTCCCCAACAGCTCCTGGACCACCCTCCAGCAAGTTCCTGACCCCAGGTGGTGTCTGTCAGGTCCTGGACCCTTGGTATGGCTCACAGGCTCTTGAAATCAAGCTTTTGGGCTCTTCACAACCGTGTACAGGCCCATTCACACCGGAACTGCGCCGCTCGCACCAAAATCCAGCACGTTCCACCGCCAGCCCGCCACTTCGCACAGCAGCATCGACAGCCCAAGGGGGACCACCAACGCGAAGCGCCAGCCCGCCCATCTGCGACACCCAGCCTGCTCTTCGCACCATTCTGACTATCGCATGCAACACTTTCCTTGCACCTCACAAGTCGACCCCCTCCAAAGCAAACAGGACTCGTGGCACAAAACTTGAGAAGGTAAAACTTCAGCGGGACTGATCTAGGACTGTACGACCCACACTCCATCGCGGTCGGCCTGAACCTTTGACTTTGACTCGGTTCAGCACAACCAGATAGGCACAGTTGGCGCTTTCTGCATTTAGGCACTTTTTTACCGTTTACTTTTAATAAATTCATAACTCCGGCTCTCCTGATTGGATTTTTGTTGTTTTGGTCTTGTTGTGTTTATGAAATTAAGCTCCATTTCTCTAACCTACTGTGCTGTTTTCACTGTTTTACTGTTTTAAGTGTTGCACAACTACTTTACACATTGCCTCCGAGTTAAGCCTGACTGCTCTGTGCCAAGTTAGCTGGGGGTGAGCGCAGGTTAATTTAGGGTTGGCTTGTGCTTCACCCTGAGAAAGGTTAATGGTCTGTGGTATACTTTTAGGAGAGATGGCGCCACACAGGAGAGTAGCACATGTATTTTTTCAAAACCTACTAATCATAAGTGACGGTGCTGCAAGGTGAGGAGAACCACTGACCTCCCCAAAACTAGTGACCTAAGTCCACTAAATACATAAACACAGCAATCCTCAGCACACGTCGAGGGTGTCTCAAATATTTTTCAGATGCACAGCGTAAGCACAAATAATATACAAGTGTGTGAATCCTTTTCTTGTTTCTTTAATATCAGGGTCTTCAAACAGCCGACACATGTTTCGTCGCATACATGGGAAATCGTCCCGCGACTTTATCAAGGCTAAGTCTTCTGAGATATAATCTTTTATTTGTGGTGATAATTCCGACCCACAAAGGGGTTCTGTGTCTCACGACGTCTAAGCGTAGCTGTGTGTATACCAAAGGGATTCCGATTTGTCCCCCAAGTCTCCAGCGGGATTCTAAATGCAGAATGCCAGAACGTCAAAGAACAACAGGTCAGGACTCCCATCCCCCAACTGAGAAAAAGAAGAGATGGTTCCCTGACAGTAAGTCTTCAGGGAAGCCCCACTCCCCAATTGCTATGACTGCTAACAGGAAGGACACTTCTTGGGGGATGCCAAGTGTCCCAAGTGGGCACATTTCCCCACCGGTGGGCAGTCACTGGGGTTGGCTAGTGTAGCGTTTGGGGAGGAGATTGTCCCAGTTATTGGGGGGACAGTGTAAAGGTTACACTAGTGTCCCTAGGTGATGGAGAGATGGTGAAGAGAACTCACATGCCTAGTAATAGTATGAAATACAGGCAGTGGGTAACCATCAATGGGCAGAGGGTGGAGGCTCTGAAAGACACTGGAGCCAGCATGACAACTGTCAGATGTCATCTGGTCTCCTCAGAGCAGGTAGTCCCTAATGCATTCCACCAAGTTGTTGCAGCTGTCAACCATGTTAGTCACAATCCAGTGGCTCTGGTTCCCTTTGAGTGGGGGCGTCTTAGGTTCCTTGAGGGTAGCCGTGAGTCTGTCCATGCCTGTGGATTGTCTTCTTGGCAATGACGTGGAGTACTCCATCTGGAAGGAGGTGGCGCTCAGGTCCCATTTGGAGATGTTAGGGTTGCCTGAGTCGGTGTGCCTGACCACACGATCCATGGCCACCCAAGAAAAAGTCAGAAGGACCTGGAGCCTGGAAGAATTGCCCAGGTGCCAGCCAAGAGTAGGAAGGGCAATGGGGCACTGGAAACCCGCTCCTGAGACTCCCAGGATCCAGGATGAGGCTGAACTTTAGAGGAACACCCCGGAGCCTACAGGGGAGGATTTTGCCACCCTGGGAAAATACTTGAGCTGGACAACTGGTAGAAGAAAGGGGATCCCACCAGGGAGCAGTTCTGGAAGGCGCATAGGGAATGTCCTACTCTTGTGAGCCTACAGCAGTAGGCCAAGGCCCAGGCAGCTGGTGATCCCTCTGGTGATCACCTGATTTATTGGGAGAATGGTCTCCAATATAGTGAGCCTAAGGCTCCTGATACTGGTGCAACCAGTGTATTGGTGGTCCCCGAGTGCTACAGGACCTTCCTACTGGAGCTGGCTCATGATGTACCCCTGGCAGGTCACTTGGGGTAGAACAAGACCTTTATCAGGCTTGTCACCCACTTTTACTGGCTTCAAATGAGGAAGGCCTCAGATGAGTTTGGCAGGTCTTGTCCTACCTGCCAGGCCAGTGGCAAGTGAGGTGGGAAGCGCAGGGCTCCTCAGCAACATTTTCCTGTCATTGGCACCCATTTGAAAAGATAGGCATTGACATTATTGGACCTCTGGACCACAAGGCAGCCATGGGCAACAGGTTAATCCTGGCCTTGGTCGACCATGTCACCCGGTACCTGGAGGCTATCTCTCTGAGAACAGTGAATGCGTCCACAGTGGCCGGGGCACTGATGGTGATCTTTACCCATGTGGGCTTCCCCAAGGAGGAGGCGTCAGACTTTTGTATCAACTTCATGACGGGGTACATGAAGGCCATGTGGAAGGAGTGTGGAATAACCTTCAAGTTGCCCACACCGTATCACCCTCAAACTAATGGGTTTGTTGAAAGGTTCAACAGGGCACTGAAAGGCATGAGGATGGGGCTGTTGGATCCCATGAGGCGGAAGTGGGATGTCCTCCTGCCATTCCTTTTATTTGAAGGGAGTAGGCTTCAGCCACTTTGAACTTCTGTACCGGCACAGGAAAATCTATCAGCCAGCCAGAAAGACATGAAACAGAATGCCACTCTGGTCAAGTCTCAGCCTGGCCAAAAAGGTGTCGGTTATGATCCTGTGGAGGCCCGGGCCTACAAGACCCCTGGTCTGGGCCTTAAAAGGTGACCAGATGTGCAAGAGTGATGTCACCTACCTGGTGGACCTCAAGACTCCCAAGAACCCTTTAAGGGTCCTGCATGTCAATCGCTTCAAACCCCACTTTAAGAGGTCTGAGTTGATCACACCCCTGGCTATGGACAATGGGGTGGAAGAGGAGAGTGAACCTCTCCCCGACCTCCTTTCTTCCAAGGACCATGATGGGTCACTGGAGGGTGTCGGCCTCTCCCCTACCCTGACAATAGACCAACTGAGAGACTGCCGCCAGTTGTTGGGGTAGCGTGCCTCACTTTTTTACCCCAGGACTCACTACATGGTTCACCTATGATATTGACACTAGGGACAGCATGCCTGTGATGAGTAGAATCTACAGGCTGTCTGATAAGGCAAGAGCCAGCATTGAGGAGGAGGTCTCCAAGATGCTGGAGTTAGAGGCTATTCAACCCTAAAGCAGCCATTAGTCCAGCCCAGTGGACTTAGTCCCCAAAGGCTGCCCGTCCAGGACTTAGGTTCTGTGTGGACTACCGTGGGCTCAATGCAGTCACTAAGACTGATGCATGCCACATCCCCAGAGCTCATAGATCGGCTAGGAGCTGCCAAGTTCCTCAGCAAGTTTGAATTAATTTCTGGGTACTGGCAGATTGCTTTGAACGAGGGGGGCAAAGAGACATTTGCATTCTCAACCCCAGAAGGGAACTTCCAGTTTTGGGGCATGTCCTTCGGGTTGAAGAATGCCCCTGCCACCTTCCAGAGGGTGGCAAACCAGACCCTTGCTGGGTTGGAGAATTTCACTGCTGCCTATCTAGACGACATTGTGATCTTCAGATCTGGCTGGGAGGACCACCTGTGCCACATCAGAGAAGTGCTTCAAGCTCTAGCAGAGGGCATGCTTGCCTATAAGTGTCAGATAGGGCATGGTTTAATGGTCTACCTGGGTCACCAAGTGGGAGGGGGCAAGGCGTAGCCCCTCGGGGCCAAGTTTGAAACCATTCTGGCTTGTGAATCCCCCAAGACCCAGACAGAGGTGAGAGCCTTCTTAGGAGTCACCGGCTACTATAGGAGATTTATCAAGGGGTATGACACCATTATTGCACCCTTTACAAAGCTAACTTCCAAGAAGCAGCCATGTCAGGTGATCTGGGCAGAGGTGTGCCAGAACGCTTTTGACACCCTGAAAGAGGTCATGTGCACAGCACCCATGATCACGGCCCCTGACTTCTCCCAATAATTCCATTGTGCAGACAGACGCCTCAGAGCATGGCATAAGGGCCATTCTCTCACAGCTAAATGAAGAAGGCCTGGAACAATATGTAGCCTTCATCAGTAGGAAGTTACTTCCCCAGGAACCAAGGTGGAGTGCAATAGAGAGGGAAGCCTTTGCTGTGGTCTTTGCACTGAAAAAGCTGAGACCGTACCTGTTTGGTGCTCACTTCTGGGTTCAGACAGACCACAGACCCCTCAAATGGTTAATGCAGATGAATGGTGAGAATCCCAAACTTTTGAGGTGATTGTAGAAGAAGGATGGAAGGGTAGCAAGTGCACTTTAATCCGTTCAGAAGACATGAGAGCGACATAGTGTAGGAAAGAATAATCTTTTATTAAAAAGGACCCACGACTGCATCAGTTACCGATAAGTCCCAGGTAGAGCAGGCAACTGACAAAGAGCCAACGCTCCAGGACCTGGACAGTACCATGATGCAATCAGGGTTCCAGAATGGAATGCATAGAAAATAACAACAGACTAAACACCCATTTATATAACAACATGACATGTTACAGTGGTCCATCTCCTTACAGGAAATAGACTTTACAGTGGAACACAGTCCTGGGACAGACCACGCCAATACTGAGGGCCTCTCCAGGTTTTTCCACCTTAGTGAAGAGAACTCCCAAAGGTTGGGTAGATCTCCCCTCTTTAAGTTGGGGGGGGGGACACATGTCAGAGCTGGCCTCCTTGGCGTGGTATACCCCTAATGTTTTGCCGTCACACCGCCTGTTATTGCTGACTTTGTTTTTTCTGGCCTTAGGACTGCTAACTAGTGATAAAGTGCTTGTGCTCTTTCCCTAACACATGGTAACATTGGTTCATACCCTATTAGCATATTTAATTTAAGCCCCTAGTAAAAATGCAGTACAGGAGCCTGGGGCCAGTAAATTAAATGGTACTAGTGGGCCTGCAACACTGGTTGTGCCACCCACTTAAGTATCACTTTAAACCTGTCTCAGGCCTGCCATTGCAGAGCCTGTGTGTGCAGTTTAAACTGCCATTTCCACCTGGCAAAGTAAACCTTTTTGCAAGGCCCACACCTTCCTATTTAATACATATAAGTTACCCCTAGGGTAGGCCCTGGACAGCCCAGAGGGCAGGGTGCAAAGTATTTAAAAAGTAGGGCATGCACTTTTAAGTTTTTCATATCCAGGTAGTGAAATACGCTTACATTTGTTTTTCACTACTGCAAGGCTCATCTCACTCATAGATTAACAATGGGGTTGCCTTATTTCATTTTATAAATGTCATTTCCAAATGGGAAGAGATAACCAGTTCATGTTTGGGTTCTCTGGAATCTTAATTTAAAATCCTAACTAATGGCGAAGTCATATTTCAAATTACAATTCTGAAAATGCCTCTTTTAGAAAGTTGAAAACACAACAAGATGATGGACGAAGTGCTGAAACTTTTCAAACACTCACTTTCAGTCACAAGATCCGGGTTGAATCCATTGTTCTTTTGCTCACCCTGCCACCCCAATTCAGACCCAGCCATATGCAAACCAGTCTTGACCCTCCTCCCCATGGCGACAGTCCAGCCTGAACTGCCAGGCCAGGCCTTCCCTGGACCGGAAACAAGCATCCTGGGACCGGTATCAGTCTATCACCCTCATCAGCCAGGCTAGCATGAATCCAGTGGCACAGCGAGCAAGGGACCCACGTATGGGCATACCTTGGCCACTTAGGGTGAAAACAGCAAACACAACAAGATGAATGACGGAGTGCTGAAACTTTTCAAACACTCACCCCCAGTCAAGATGCTTGTTTCCGGTCCAGGGAGGACCCGGGTTGTCAGTTCGGGCTGGACTTTTCCCTTGAGAAGCAGGGTCAAAACTGTGTATGGTGGGGTCCAAACTCGGGTGGCGTAGTGAGCAAAAGAATGATGGATTTCAACCTAATTCTCTTGACAGGGGGTGAATGTTTGATTCATGCAGCATTCCGCCCATCATTTGTTGCAGCAGCACCTTTAGAAAGTTAGCATTTTCTAGCCTTAGCCATTTAGTGCCTGCAGCCTGTCTCAAGTCACATGACTGGGTGTAGTTGGCAGTTGGGCTTTGTGTATTCTTCCTAGACAGCCATACACAGTGGGAGCTTAGGTGTGACTGGATAGGCCATCACTTGCAGGATAGGAGGGAGGAGCTGGACACAGCCCCACTTACACTTGAATAGGCTGTGTCCTGTCTCCACATAAAGGGCTGCAAACCCCCTGTAGTTAGTATGGAGCCAGAGCTGGAAAGGCAGGGCATCTGTGCACTTCAAAGGCATACCTCTAGAAGCTTCTCCCCAACTGAAAGGCACAACTCTGTATAAAAGAAGGACCCCAGACACCAACTCTTCAGTACACTTCTAGACCTGTGGATAGACTGCCAGGAAAAAGGACTGCTGTACTGCTACAAGGACTGCCACTCTGCTGGACTGCTACTCTAAAGGAACTGCTGTGCTGTTGTGCTGACCTGCTGCCTGTTGCCCTCATGCCTGGGGGAAAAGAACTGGACCAGAAACTTTATCTTGAACCCAGGACCCCAGAGTGACTCAAAAAGCTGGTCTGCTGGCCTCCTGATCGGAGCCTCAGGGGCATAAAAGGCTCCCCCACAGCTCCTGGACCCGTCTTCAGCAAGTTGCTGACACCCCAAATGGTGCCTCTTAGGTCCTGGACCCTTGGTGTGGCTCTCAGGCTCTTGAAATCAAGCTTTTGAGCTGTTTGTGACTGCAAACGGGCCCGTTTGCACCAGATCCACGCCACTCGCACAGAAATCCAGTGCGATCCGCCACTAGACTGTTTCTTTGCACAACAGCATCCACAACCCATAAGGGACCGCCAACATGAAGCTCCAGCCAGCCCGTCTGCAAAGCCCAGCCTGCTCTTTGCACCATGTAGATTACCGCCATAAACAGGACTCTTGATACAAGACTTGGGAAGGTAAAACTTCAGCTGGGCTAATCTTGGACAGTATCCTGCCCACGCTCCATTGCGGTTGGCCTGAACCTTTGACTTTGACCGGAGTCAACGTGACCAGATAGCCGCGGTTGGCGCCTTATGCTTTTAGGAGGTATTTTAGTTTATTATTTAAAATTTCATAACTCCGGTTCTACAGATTGGATTTTTGTTGTTTTGGTGTTGTTTTATTTATTAAATCAAACTCTATTTTTCTAACCTGGTGTGGGACGTTTTTGTGTGTTTCACTGTTTTACTGTTTGAAGTGTTGAACAAATACTTTACACATTGCCTCCAAGTTAAGTCAGACTGCTCTGAGCCAAGCTACCAGTCATGAGCACATGTTAATTTAGGGTTGGCTTGTGCCTCACCCTGACTAGGATTGTGGTTGATGCTTGACAGGGCTCACACCCCAGTCACCCAATTTCTAACAGTAAGGGGCATATTCACAAGGAGCTATCGCCGAATTAACGGCACTTTATCGCAGCCAAAGTCGTGATAAATTTACCTCCCCATTCACAAGCCGGTGTTAACAGCCCAAAGCACCAGTTTACCCGCGATAGCAGCCGCAAAAAACATCGCCACAGAGGACCCCCGCAAATATCGCTAATGAGATGCAGAGTAGGCGTTCCCGTGCCAAAAGGCGTGACAACATCACACCTCAACATTCACAACGACCAGCCACATCGGCGATAAAAACAAAACCGGCGATAAGCCGCGTTAGCACCAGGAAATCTACACCTGCCCTGACCTGGTGTAAAGTCTGACCACAGCCTGCACCACAAAAGGGAGCACAGCCCAGAGCCACACATGAAGGACAACAGATGCCCACGAGCAACTGAACATGCAGCACGGACACCCAAGAGGGCCACAACACCCACCGACACCACACCCAGGCCCGCAACACCCCCCCCCCCCGGGACCACCCACAACCCCGGACTAAGAAACTGCACACCAACACCACAAATCCCAAAACAAACATTTTGCCTGATGTCGCACAAGCAGGAAAATAAACATACATGCGTGGCCAGAAAATGGAGAATCAGTCATACAGCAATGCAATCACCAACACAAAACACCATACAAACAAAAGCAGAAACAACCCTTAGGATGAGTCCTAGCGGCTCCTCACTGGATAATCCGTAGCACACAGCCTGGAAGACCAAATCCAAGAGAAGAAGGTGTTCCATGCGCCCAACAAAGGAAAGAGAGGGAGAGAGCGAGGGAGAGAGACGGAGTGAGATAGCACAAGCAGCGCAAGGCCGCTCGGGCACCTGGATCCACATGCCAACATGTGTGTGTGCTTCGCCATCCGTACACCATGAGCCCAAGGCCGTGTCCCAATCTCAGCGCCAAAGCCACATCACATTCCGAAAACGCAAGTAGTAGTCAGACAAACATCAGGGATGAAAGCACCATTGTCCCAATGCAGAAGGCATGAGGACACCTGCACCTCTGACCTTGGTCCAGAACGCGCCTGGAACACCCTGATAGAGATGCAATGGCAGATGGGGATGACTCCCACACCACGCATTGCGCAAATGAACCATCCGACTTATCCACAGCCCACACACAGAAGCCCCTGCCTGTGGTACCCCCGCATGGGATGCCCTTGACACTCACAGAAACAGCAACCCATTACCCACAACGTTGCACACACATTCAAATCATTGCTCAGAGCTGTGGCATATCCTCCACACAACTGCCGCAGTTCAGAAGAGTGCCGGTTCACGAGACGCACCAACGCAATGGCAGGCCATACAGGGCACATGCACAACCCCCGTCACGTGGAACAGTACCGTGCACGTATGCTGCATTTACTGGGCGCACTGCCACTGGCAGTGCTGCGGATCAGTTACAGGCTCAGCTTTCGCATTGCCCACGTCACCTGCGTCCAGCCCTGGTTACACTGCCAAACATGCACATTCGAGTGTCCCATGGATGTCTGCCTATCCAACACAACTGTTGATGAATTGGACTACGACTTGTGTCTGCGCCCCCTGTTGGATCACGAACAGGAGTGTAACCGAGAAAGCCGCGCATGGGATGCCTTGACATACTGCGTATGTATTGGTAGTTGTGCATGGGAGATTGCACAATTTCTCGTGTGCAGTGACCACATTGAGGCGCTCCCCTATTGGGCTGTGTTGCGGATCGGTGAGACGGCGTGGGCTGAGCACACCTGCCCGGACCACCTAATGGATTGGCTCACCCTGGTGCTCCTTGAACACGACAACGACGTACTATTGGAACACATTGCACATGAAGCTGCACGGGCATTCATGGACGAGTAACTACGTTCCTGCAGCCACATCCGATTGCCACCCACAGCACATGGCCCAACAACTTGTTGCATCGTGGGGATTGCTCACATATCCCATCCACAACAGAGAACACGTCTGCCTTCGGTCAGGCTCTGAATGCATGTGCATGGAATAACGCATGTGTACACACACCTGTGCAAGGTGACGCAGGTCCATGGTCGGAGCAACACAGCGTCGTTTGGCAACGTTGCCAATTCAAACACACTGCTGGGGAGAGCACACACATGGCAATGTAGCACGACATGTGAACCTGTCGGACCCTCACACCTGATCTCTGTCAGCAGAGCAGACAATCGGCGCACTCCGGAGGCAGAGCACCATGCAGATCCCATGTGCAGTGAGTCGTGCCCCCTCACACGGGGCAATGTGCAGACGCCAAACAACACATGACTCATCCAGCAAGGCAAGGTGGGCTGTGAGCGTTGCCATCCGTGATGAATGTTGTCCATTTCAGCCCCAACATTTACTGAACCTCGACATGTACCCATGCTGCGTGTAAGTGTCTTAAGCATGTCCCTGCCTGTTGTGGCCGTTGCCTCGTCCGTACTGACACGCACATGCCAATAAAGTCTATGCCACTCCACTGGTGTCTAACTGTGAGGTGTGTTGTTTAGATTGTCCACTCGTGTGCCACAATGAGCATCGTCCCAACACACGGAGGAACTGACTGACGCATGTGCAATGAGGGTGTGTCCCTTTGGCAAGCTCCACCTCTGTGAGCCAGACATTGTTTTTGGATAGGTGCTGGACGACATGTGCACTTACATGACTTCAGCTATGTGTGTATGGTGTCCAACCTCTGACCATGTGGAGCAATGTCATATATCACAACAGAATGTGTCCACACAGATGTGTGTAAGTAGGTATGCGACGTGAAGTTCTGTTGTCACACGTGGTGTAGGACACCACTCCTGGCCTGCCACCGTTTTGGTCACTCCTACACAGAGCCCTATTCAACACATGGACGTGTGCCTACGTTGGTGGGTTGTGAGATTGTTGTCGATGTGCAATGGGGACACAGCTAGTACTCACCTTCACAGTCATCCAATTGGCCATGTGTCTCAGGGATAGACATGCGCATAGATGTCAGTTACCAGGGTGTACCTTCATGTGCAATCATTGTCCATACATCCAGCCATACTTCCATACGTGAGTGAACATAGTGATGACACATCTGTGTGATTTAGAATGTTTTATTCACATTCAGGTGATTGACGGAGCTGGAGCTGTACATGGCCATCCAAGCCCACATCACATGGAAGCCCAGTGGTGGGCCAACCAGAGTCCTTTGGGGATTGCACAGTGATTAGGAGGAGGGAGAGTGCAGTCCGCAGCAGGATTGCTGTGTAATTGGCCAGCGGTGAAGAAATGTCAGTCCGTGTCGGGGTCCGGGTGAATGTCGCAGAGTGTTCCGGAGGTCAGTAGGAGGTATTTCCCAGGGCATGATGCATAGGTCATAACCAGGCAGGGACAGGCCATATGGCGGTGATGGATGCTACTGCCTCCTTCCTCATACAGTAGATCCCATCCCCTTCTCACTCCCCTGATACGGGTTCTGTGTCCGGTGTGTCAGGTGTGTGTGGTGGGGTGATGGCTGCATCGCTGTGTGCCCCTGACACATCAGACTGCGTAGGTGATGGGGCAGCATCACAGTGTGCCACGGACACATCAGGGGTCGGAGCTGTGTGTGTCGATGTTCCCGCTGCAGTCATCTGGGAACAGCTCAGTGGCAGCAATGGCAAGATGAAGTACTACAGGGCATTGAAGTTCCCAGCCACTACTCGCTGGTGTCCAGCCGTGGCAGACATACACCCAGCCTGCATCTGCTCCATGGTCTCCATTGCCCTCCACATCTGTGCCAACTCTGTGCTGTCATGGCTGGTGCCTGTCTGACCAGACAGTTCTTGTATTAGATTCATGTCACCAGCGAGGTCAGCCAAGGTCTGTGGCGGAGCATGGTGCGTACCGGGGGTGTCCGATAGGGACTGTACGTGGTCCCTGATGGGACTCAGACACCCACGTATGGCATCGAGTTTGGCTGCCACGAGCTCGAAACCCACCCGCAGCTGATGAGCCAACTCCACCTGGCAACCCAACACATGCCGTTGGAATTCCATGTATTGGTCGTGGGGGTCCTGGGAGACAGCCGTGGTGGTGTGTGTTTCCTGCTGTGTGGTCTGTGCAGGTGGTGGGGTCACCTCGAGGCAGCTGGCCTGCCCTGCTCCTGGGGGTGGGGTGCAGAGGCTGTCCAGTATCCGTTGGAGGGTATCTTGACATATGTGCAGGTTGTCCTCTACATCATCAATGATGGGGTTTGTGGTCTGCTCTGCAGTAAGTGTTGATTGTCCCTCTGAAATGTTAAGGGGAGATGCAGGTTAACAGAGTTTCACATGTATGTTGTTGATTTGCAGGTGTTTACATTCAGACTGCATGCCAATGTACATTGTGACTGTTTTGGGGGAGCTGGCTATTTGATGGCAGTCAGTGTGTTTTCCGGATACAT
This sequence comes from Calotriton arnoldi, assembly GCA_963921515.1. Lineage (NCBI taxonomy): Eukaryota > Metazoa > Chordata > Amphibia > Caudata > Salamandridae > Calotriton > Calotriton arnoldi. The sequence goes on along the minus strand of CAWUFW010008828.1, from coordinate 28,775 downwards.
GACGGATGTGTGGTAGTACCCGTTCATTATCATCACACAGTGTCAGGCAATGCCAGATGTGAGTGGACAGTTACTACGCATGAGCGGAACCTGTTGTGAGCTCTGTCCTGTGGTGCTGGTGTTGCACATTGTACCACATTGCCGTCATTGCGGATGTCCTGCGATTGATATGTGTGTGTGCTGCATTGTGGGGGAGTTGCCCCTGCAGCTCTGATTTCGTGTAGCCTTCTCCCTTTGAGGCGGGGTGCCTTTGAATTGTGTGCTTTTCGGGGCCTGATTTGCTTTTGACTTGGGTCATATGTGCTCTCGGACAGATTTTGTGGCCTGGTGCATTGTTCGTCTGCTGCGTGTATTGTACGGCATGGGTTGTGGGTGCACGTGGACATGTAGGAGTGTGACCTGCTCCTTTACGGATGTGATCCGCACTGGGCTACCTCCATGTCGATTCGTGGGCCATGTCATTTTTTTTGGCTGCTGCCATGCTATCGGACATGCAGTGTTACTTGCATAGTCAGTGTGGGTCACAGAGCCGCTGCTTTGCTGGATTCAGCACATGTGCATGGGTCGGTTGTGATATTGGTGATAGGGGGGTCCTCTGTGCACATTGTGGATGGGGGCCTACCTGGCGTTTCTATGTGTGCTGCAGTGTGCCAAGGCAATCAGGGACATGTTCCATGGTCATTGTGGGTGTGCTGTGTGCTACACGTAATTGTGCATGTGTGCCATTGTGCCCATCTCCCCCGTCCCCCGTCCCTAGTCATTACTCACCCTGTTGCTGTTGGGTCAGGTCGTATCGTGCTGTGTCCAGGCCCCCCAATCCTGCCACCGTCTCCTCACTGCTGACTGTGGCCACCATTTGCTCCAGCTCATCCAGCTCCTCCTGTGTCGCAGGACTCCCACCTCCAGTCGCCGTTGCTGTCTCCCTGTTGGCGGCGAGTGTTAAACCTGGTATCATTGGTGTGAGTCTCCCTTCCAATTTTTTCTGATTGCCTCCTCGGTTTTTGATCTGTTTGCTGGTTTTAGATGCTTTGGGCACTGTGCCACTGCTATTCAGTGCCACAGTGCAAGTGCTCCCTATGTTAAATTGATGTATTGATTAGTGACTCCATGATTGGATCATTTGATTTACTTGTCAGACCCTAGTATAGTGCACCAGGTGTGCCCAGGGCTTGTAAATCAAATGCTGCTGGTGGGCTTGCAGCACTGGTTGTGCCACCCACAGAAGCAGCTTGTAAAGTGTGTCTCAGGCCTGCCATTGCAGAGCCTGTGTGCAGTCTGACTGCCATGTCGACTTGGTAAGTGCACCCACTTACCAGACCCTAAACCTTCCCTTTTCTGCATATTAGTCACCCCTAAGGTAGGCCCTAGGGCAGGGTGCATTGTAAGTAAAAGGTAGGACATGCCCTGATGTGTGTGGCATGTCCTAATAGTGAATTACAGCCATTTTCGTTTTTCACTATTGCAAGGCTACCTGTTCCCCATAGGCCAGAATGGGCAGTTAGATTATTACATCTTATAATCCTAACTGACTCAGGGAACCAGGTAGAAATTCGAGTTTAGTATGCCTGAACTCAGAATGATAAAATACATCTTTTAGTGAAGTTGGTTTTAAAATTCTGTGTTTGAAAATACCACTTTTAGAAAGGGGTATTTTCTTGCCTAACTATCCAAGCCTGCCTCTGCTAGGTTGTGTATTCCTTGTCTGGAGTTTGAGTGACAGGGGCTGGGGGCTGCCAGGAGACAGGGTGAGTCAGCACAGGGCTGAATAGAGAGATCTGCATGCAGATAGGAGGGAGGAGTTGCACCTGGGACCTGAATAGGGCTGTGCCTTCCCTCCAGAATGCTGGCTCCACCTCCTGTGGTGTGTCTGATGTCCCTGGCCTACACTGTGAAAAGAAAGAAGGAGTCTTGTCAACAAAGTGCTCCAGGACTGACCAGAACTGGTTTTGACTAGGCACAGGCCTCTCTGCCTTCAGAGAACAAAGAGAAAGGTGTATAAAAAGGGGACCCAGACCCCTAGGAAATCAGATCACTTCTGGAACAACAAGACGACCCTTTTGCCAAGGAGAAGAACCAAGGAAGCTGCAGGAGTTGGACTGCCCCTCTGCCAAGTGTGCTGTTTGCTGGGTTGGCCTGCAGTGGTTTCTTCATTGCCTAGGAAAGGAGAAGGAACTTTAAAGAACTTTCATCATCTTGCAGAATATTACTCCAAGGGCTTGAATTTGTGCTTGCCTCCTGCTGAAGTCTCAGGGCCAAAAGACTTCACCACCAGCTCCCTCCTGAATTCCCTTGCTGGGGATTCTGTCTGCTGAGACCTGCGTGTCGCTGGGAGCTGGAAGCGCAACGCAACGAGAAGAAGCATGTCGCCATCGTAGCTGTTGCCGTCGCATCGCCGGAGAAGCGTGTCACCGCCGCAGAGGCTGCCGCCGCATCACCAGAGAAGCGTGTCTTCATCAACAGCCGCTGAGTGTCGCATCACCGGAGAAGCGTGTCGCCACCGCAAGGGTCGCCGTCGCATCACCGGAGAAGCGTGTCGCAGGGCCTGTCGCGGCTCCAAAGGTACAGAGTTCGCCGCACGGCCTTCGGCGTGCACGCATCGTCTTCACATCGTCGCATCAAGGGCGCCATCTTATCGCATCACAACCTGAGTGTCGCATCCCAGCGCGGCGCCATCTTGCGCATCGCAACCGGAACGCAGCACGAGAATCAACGCATCTCCTTCCCTGCGAGCCTTTTGTTTATTTTGCGTTACGCATCCAGGTACTGTTTGTGAGAACTGTGTCGCATTTATCATCAACTTGAACTAAGTAACTTCACCATCTTTTAAAAGTATTTTGAGTACAGTACTGTGGATTTTTGTCGTTTGTGGTCTTGTGATAAGTCTATATAAAGAATACTTATTTTTATAAAACCTGTGTGGTGTCCATCTGTAGTGTTTTCACTGTATTACTGTATGTGTTCACAAATGCTTAACACACTGCCTCTTAGATAAGCCTGCCTGCTCGTGCCAAGCTACCAAGGGGGTGAGCAGGGGTTATCCAGGTGTGTAATCCCCTTTCCCTGACTTAGAAGCAAGGGTCCCTATTTGGACAAAGGTGTATACCATTGCCAACTAGAGATCCCCAGTTCTAACAGCGAGCTTATGTTTGGTCTGCCTTTTCAGATCATGCCAGCGCCTCTTGACCTCCTCCAGTGACCTCCTCGACACTCCGACTGCATTGACGTTGGTAAGGATGGCCTGCCATTTTTCGGTTTGGGTTGCCAGTGCCGCAGTGGAGGTGCCGAACAGTTGTTGATTGTGTTCGTTCACCTCCGTGACGATGATCCAGTCTTCCTGCGGACTGAACCCGGTCTTCCTCTTCCTCTTGTCTTGCCCTTCCCCGAACGCGGGGTTCCTGGCTGGTCCTCCGTGGGGCTTGTGGTGTTCGGCTTGTCCTCTGCTCTCGGTCCGGGTGCATCCATGTTGCTACGCAGTTTGAATTATTTTTGGGCTTTTTTTTTTCTTTCTTTTATGGTGCTTTTTCCCGCCGGACGCGTGGGATTTACAGGCCTGTGGCTGGTGTTCGCTGATTTCTGTACCGCGATTGGCCCCATCGCATGATTTCTCGCGTTCGCGTTTCGCATTTTTTCGTCGTGGCGTTGATTTTCACGCTGACATTTGACGCATTATCTGGTGACTATCGCATGCTACCGCCTTGTTGTGAATTCCACGTTGACACGGGGTTATTTTCCCGAGATAGGCTGTGATGTTGAAAGTTGCGTTACGCTACTCTTGCGGTAGTTATCACACGTTCTTGTGAATATACCCCTAAGTCTTTACCATATGTGGTAAATATCTCACTCAGGGGTGATGACCGACCTCCTCCCATCTCTGCTGCTGCCTGAGGAAAACACTATCAATTATCTAGTTATCTAAGACACTTTAATAGCATTACAGTGTTATATGTCAAGCTCAGACAGCTGGATAAATAAACAAAATGATCACAGCTGTTTGGAGAGAAAGCACTTTTTTGTGCAAGCACACAACTTCTGCCCAATCAAAACATGTACTCCTGGCTCCCAACATGTGGGGAGAGCCAAAGCCACTCTGCTGTTGCTCTCACATAATTGTCTGGCGACAGCTGCCAGGCCATGTCAAGGGAATATTCGTCAGCGAGAACAAACAAGGAAGAGTACAGAATATAAATGAGTAATAAAAGGAAGTAAAACAGCGGCGTCAGGGTGGCATAGGGAAGGAGCTATAGCAATATAAAATGAAGCAGAAGAGATGGAGTCAATCTTAGGCATTCAAATAGTCATTTCAAACTTTGTGAAAATGGTGGCTTTTTTATTTTTACTCTGTACATTATTTTTTCCAGGAAGGCTTGAGTTGACACATCAGAGACCCAGTTTTCTATGGTTGGAGTGTGCTTAGATTTTTAGTTTCGCACGTTTCAGTCTCTTAAAAGTTAAGTTGATTTGAAATGTTTTATTTTTGCTGATATTGAAGTTATTAATTGCTCGAAATGTGCCAGGCAGCGAAGGATTTGGGAGATCGCTAGAGACATTTATGTTTGCTTTAGCTGAGCTCCTACAACACCCATTGCCAGGAAACCTTCACAGAGAGACTCATCAGAGCATCCTTCTCTCATCCTTCAATGGGACGAATGTAAATTAAGGCTTACCTTCAAGGAGCGGCAGTATGCAGATGTGTGCAGATGCTTGCCAGAGGTTGGCACGGCACATATTTCTGAGTACCAGGACTTTTGACAGTCTACTACATAATAACGCTGTCATCTTTTATCAGCAGAACCCGCGCCACAATTGCTTGAAAATCCAACCTCATTTTAAATCTTAAATTCTTATGTTTTCTGCATTGAGATTTGCGACTCAATTATTTTTATTAGGGCGACTACTAGTAGTAATATTTCTAGTGTTATTACGATTCTTATTAGAGACATGGTGGTGCGTGGCACTTGAATTTGGTAGCCAATTGTATCAAACGCGTAGCCTTCAAAATAAAATCTAGGACCCTGGCCCTTATATTGTTTTACAAATTAAGCACTTAAGCTGTTAACCCTGAGATCCATGGAAACTCATGGAAGACGGATAGAAGTGGCAGATGACACTAACCTCTAGGTTTCACTGCATGCCCTTTAAATAGGACTGCAAAGAAAGGTTAGGCCAATTCAGTGGTGAAGACTGGATGTAGTTAAAATTTGCCTGTGGAAAAAAAAATTGAAGTTAAATGTTTTCTCTGAGTTTACGTGTATCCAGTGCCTGCATTCTAAGTTTTCCATAAAGTCAAACAGTGTTAGACAAAGGTCATAGTCAACAGCCTCTTATAGAAAAAGTCTTGGAGCAGAAAACATAGCGCCTCTTGTGGCTGAAGCAGAGTTAGTTATACTCTTGGGGTTCCTTCAATCAATTATTCTGTTGCAGGTTTTACAAAGCTTGAATCCCATTATCAGGTGATGGTCACATGCTGTGTCAGATCACGATAGCACAAACTCTGAATTTACAAATGACCTTGGTAAAGGCCAATTTAGAGTTTGATGAAGTGCAGAGTAGGACCTAGTACTGGTGGATGCCAGTGATATCCAGGGCCGGACTGAGAACCGAAACCGGCCCTGGCAAACTGCTCGGCTGGCACCCCCTGGGGTGAGGGGGGGTGCAGCCGTACAGTTTGCGAGGGCCAGTTTCGGCCGATTTTGTTACAGGGGGCCGATATTTCCGACCCCCGGTAACAAAATCGGCCCCAGGGGCCCAAAACCGGCCCCCACCCTAGCGGCCCACCGGGGAAACGCCCGGTGCCCGCTATGGCCAGTCCGGCCCTGGTGATATCACTCTTCCTGCTGGATAAACCTCTAAGCTTGTTACAGACAATGCGTGTTAGAAAAGATAGAGTTCCGAGTTACTGACCCCTCTGGGAATCACAAGGTCCATGAAAATACTAAAGATCCGTCAGGTTTTCCCTGGAAATTTCGACTTCTGAAAGGAACTGAACTTTGGGGGAAACTGTGGGGCAAAATGAGGAATTACTAAGGAAATGGTCTCGAAAACACGGGTTCGAGCAGTAATCCCCCATTTTCAGGGATTCGTAAGGTTCAATCTGTAATCCCTGTTAATTTTACACTGCTGTATTTAACAGGACCACAATTATTTTAACTTTAGTTTGCAGAATTAACACCTACACTCCCGTCAACTCATAAGAAGGCCCAGAGTGGTAAGTTCTTTTCAGAGATAAAAAAACGGGGTCGACAAAGGCTGTCAAGGTACTTTGTTACTTTTCAAGCTAAATCAAAAGGAAAAAATATAACAAGGGGCATATTTAGGAAATAATCACGGAGCGCAGCAATCACCTTGCTGCGCTGCATTTCAGGGAAAGGACATAAATGTGCCATATCTAGCATAATACAGCGCATTCCTGATTTTATTCCAGTGCTGCTGCACGATGTGCTGCCTAGCGCCAACACAGACACCCTTGCACCATGGGGCAATGATGCCTGCGTTGTAAGCAGGATTGCTTTTGTGCAGTAAGGTTTACTTTTCTGCACAAAAACAATGCTTAGAGGCATTTTTCTAAAGCTGTGTGTGCCACAGAATGCATCACACATAGAAAGAGGAAGTAACGAGGAGAAATTAAGATATTTCTCCTCTTTATGCCTCACATGAGAAGGCATAGCATTTTGTCACATTCCCGGGTCTATCAGTAATGGTAAACTTGAGAATGTGCCAAAGTCCATGGGTGTATGCATGGGAACCCCTCACGCTCCACCCATGGACAGCCTGCCTGGGGCAGAGTAACGCAATGCAGTGATTTGCGCAGTGTTACCTTTGTTGAGCATTGCCAAGGTGGCCTTGTGTGGCATGATAAATCAAACTTAACAGATGTGTCGCTCTTGCGCCTCAGTGCCGGCACAAGGGCGACACAACTCTTTAATAAATTTGCCCCCAAGTGTCTAAAGCCCCTGCCTACCTTTAGTTTGAACTCCTGGCCAAATGTCCTTACTATAGCTGGACTTCTGGGGGTTACTACCACTCTCGTCGCATACATAAGCACGTTTCCATCTGTCTGCAGAAATACAGTGTCACTTAGGCAAGGGAGCTGCAAGCAACCTGCCTACCTTCAAGGATTAACAGCGCAATTGTAGGTATGAATGGAAGGTTGGCGAACCAGTATCTCTTTTCTCATTTTCCATTTAGCTTTCTAGAAAATTGCATTTTCTGTTAGCCAAGATAAACAGTCATGTCTAACAATTAGTAGCTTCAGGCTTTGAGCCAGTCTTGTTAAGAGAGACAATTGTTATCTCGAGAACCAAACGCCACTGTTTGCTTTCACTTGCAATAATATCGATACCTTGCATAATTGCCTCGTATGTCCGTGTTCTTCCGTCCAACAAAGCATACAGCATGGGGTAATGGGACAGCCTACTCCAGCCACTGGCTAAGTTCTCTGTGAGTTACAGCATTCTGCTCTTTCACAAGGAGCACATCTGCAGATAAAGTAGTTCCCTTAAGTGCCAGAGACAACTATGACAATGTGTTCTTTTGAGACCCAAAAATATTTTTGCTTTTAGCCAATTTTTTTTTTTAAGATTCATAAGGATTCAGCAGCTGATCCAGCAATAAAGTTGTGCAAAGAAACATGACAAAACCAAACTATCATTGATAAAGCCAAAATGCTGTCGGGCTACAACAAACCTATTGGCTTTGTCAATGCTTGTTCTAATTGTAACTAAGTTTAGTTCCTGAAATGAATGGCAATATTAACATAACTTGCATCACAATAAATGGGACCCGGTGAGTTGGGGTAGGGGGAATTAAAAAAATTGGCTTTCCTTTATAAGTTTTGAAGGTAGCCTTCTTGCAATTCCATGGGAAATGTTTATCGTGATAACGTGTACATGGTGATAACTTGTATTATACTGCGGGTTAAACAAAAAGATAGGGGCCGATTCACAGAACTTATCTGAGATAAGAACCTAAACTTACTACTTTTGGTATTCACAGAAGGCATTTAGTAGTAGTAAAGTTAGGACTCCTAACTTTACTACTACTAAATGCCTTCTGTAAATACCAAAAGTAGTAAGTTTAGGATTTTATCTCAGATTAGTTCTGTGAATCGGCCCCATAACGTTTATGGAGAAATTAAACAAAAAAGATTTTATCCTATTAATAAACACTTTCCTAACTGGATATATGTATGCTAGGCAACCCATTACAAAACATAAAACATAAACGCATTGCATATCATTTCGCCGTAATATTGCTTAATTAATGCTTAATTTAAGTCCAGATGTTTCAGATTGGTGTACCAAAAAATGCAAAAGCAGTTTCATTGAATAAGGTGCTCTGACATCCAGAGGAATTGGGTGCAGCGTTGAACATGGAAGGTAGATGACAATTCACGCACAGAGGAGCCAGCGCACTGCAGCAAGGGAAGCCACGAGGGAAGCTCCGGCTGGCAGTTCGATGGTAGGCGGTGCAGTGGGTGGACGGTCTTGGAGTTGTGGAATGGGGTGGGCAGTGAAGGTGGATAGTGGACAGGGATGTAGGTAAGTGGAGGGGGTCATCCCCCTTCCCCCGCCCAGCGCGAGAGTTATCTGTCCCTCCCCCTTTCCCGCCACCGCCATTTGACATCAGAGCCACAGCCAGCCAGAGCCATCAGAGCTGCCAGAACTGGGCAAGGCCCACATTTGAGCATCCCTCTACACTGTTGCGGCCCCTATTCACTGTCCAGTCCAGTCCTGGTCATCAGTAAGGAGTGGCTGGAGCGGCTGAAGGGGGTCCGTGCTTTAGGTTGCACAGCTAGTTTGGCTGAGCCCTGTGCTTCGGAGTCGGCCCGGTTAGGCCCGAGTGAGGCTTGCGACCAAAGCGAGCTCCCAGTCTCCCTGAGAGAGCAGCTCAAGACCTATACCCACAATTACTCATGCCCCCCGTCGCAATAAGAGGAAGTAATTACACTTGGGGGGGGGTGAGGCGGTGCCTCAAGCGTGCTCATGTCCCTCCCCTGTACAAAGAGGCGAGGGGGGTGATGGGGTGCTTTGCAGGCCTGGAGAGAAATAGGAAAAACTAAAGGCCTCAACTTGCTGTCGATAAAATAAGTGTGCAATTTGCTATCTGGAGCAGCACTTATATCTAACATCCCTATGCCTTTTGTACAATGCAATCAGAGTGAGTTCTGGCATAAAGAGAGGGCAGGCCCCGGGGCCCAATAAAAGGAAGCAGGAGTCGAAGATAGGTGAGACAGTGGTAAAAAGGAGAATAAAAGGTGCAACAGCAAAGAACTCCCCACCAGATAATTGTGACCCAGGCACAGAGAGGGACAAATGCCCCAGGGAGCCCTGGGAGTCCATCAGACAAGGAAATCCTAGAAACAAGCCAGAATCTGAATGGCCTAAAGATCTGACCACAGCCATTAAGGCAAAAAAAATAACAGACTTTTTCCAGTCCTTGAGAGCCGGAGATGGAAGAGTCACAGCTGGCGCAACTGGCACAAGTGATATCCAGCCTGCTGAACAGGGTGACTCTGCCGCTGAACTAAGATCATATAGCTATGAGGCTTTTGGCTCCATAAGTGATGGAAATAATGCGGCTGCAAAGGAAAAGACCACTCAAACCCCTTTGTCCCTACGTGCAGAATAGTCATGGTATTGTGTTTGGTATCAATGAGTTCGTACTGGTGAATCCTCTCCGGTAGTGGGAGTGGGTTTGACATTACGGTGGTGGAAATGTCACTTTGTGATAGTGGGCATTTCAATGTGTGTGGCTCTGTGTGCCTGGCGGCCTGTCTCCGAATTCACACTTGGGTGCTAGGGGGATAGCCACATCTGTGCATTCCTGATAGAATGCCATAAACTAGGGGTTCACGGAAAACTGTGGACCTCTGACTCTGAAGGGCCTTTCTGGGACAGTTACATGGGGGTGGAGTTGGCACCTGCATTCCAAGAGGCAAGGTCTTAGCCCCACTAAAGATTGTTATCAAACCTCCCGGGATAGGATGGCAGACAGAACAAAATCTAGAGAGGGCCTGTACATTTCAAAGGTGACTTTTTGAACTGATTGTATCTTCAAAAGCCATGGTGGGTATAACTACCGGGACTTTCGGCATCCGAAAGTAGACCTACTTTTGGAATTGGAACCATATTATGCTGGTTTGATACTGGGACATTGACACGAGGAATCATTAGGGCAGGCGGGACTGTAACAGGACTATCCACAGACTTGTGGTGGATTGGGGCTTGCCGTGCTTCAAGAAGGGGACTATCACTTGGTGGATTTTGCCTGGACTTTGCTGGCCTGCAGATAGTGCCAACTGTTTTGGCCTGGGTCTCAAAGTACTCTCTGAGGGCCAGTGAGCTGGCCTCCTGTCCACGTGATCCCAGGGACACAAAGGATCCTACTGTCTCCAGGAGATTGTAAGGACAGCACTGGGTGCGGCGGAGACAGGTGGAAGTGATCGTGGCTGTGACAAGGACCGTCCTCAAATACACCATCACCTCGCTGTGCAAGAGGAGTGTGTGCCCAAAGATCAGCAGCCATCTGAGGTGCCAGGGCATGAAGAGTTCAAGGAATGTGGGGGAAGCTTGCAGAGTCCAAGGGACCGGTGCTTGCAACCAAGGGGACCTGTGCTTGCTTGTGCTCCAGAGCATATGGTGTCCAAGGGATGTTGAGGAAATCTGAGCTGAGACTGTCTTTGGCCTCCAGATCGGGAGGACGACAGTGCCTGACATTGTGGTCTCTCTCCGAGGTCCATGGATCCCTCTCCCTGCACCCACGCCACAGTGTGCCTTGTTTTGTAAAACATTGAGACGAGACCGAAGGGGTTTCATGTGCCTGTGGGCACCTGCAGCTGTCTGCCAGGGGTCTATGGCAGGTCACACCTTCGCTTGAGGGGCAAACATTTCTCCAGACGGGAAGTGCGCCACCTTCCTGGGTCACAGTCTTTTGTCTATGGTGGGGATTTTGATCCCACCCTTGTGCAGGTGCCATCGGGCGCCTGGAGGTCTAATTCAGATGGACGAAACTAAGTAACAGTTTCTTTTCATGTTAGGTGTTTCTGACTGTCTAGTCAACAGAGCGCCAGCAGGGGCAACATGTATCATTGGCTGATGGGGTTGCAAGACTGAGTGGCTGCGTCATGAGGCATAGTCAGAGACTAGTGACTGTTTGGCCTTTCTTCAATGTGAAAGTCTGACAATTGTATATAACTGTGAACTGCATATACAATGTGTGTTTCATTTTGATTTCCATAGAGGTGTTTGACAATTGCGTATAACTGTAGAGTGTATATACAATGTGTATCTGTACGTTGTGGTGTCATTTTTTGTGGCAAACGCAGTGTGTTGCACGGGGTGCTGTGCCAACACTTTACACTCATGCCCTTAGGATAAGCCTGACTGCTCAGTGCCAAGCTACCAGAGGGTGAGCACAGGTTATCGGCCAAGTGTATTGTACTCATTCTATTTGGAACAGTGGGTTCTGACTGGCTACGATGCATTTTAGCCAGCCTGAAACCGCATGGTCTAACAATGCTAAATGCGGTTGACCTAGTAAGGCCTCAGGAGACCCCTAGGGCAATTATTCCAACCTAACCGCTAGAGTGTACGGCCATTACAATAACTAAAATGATTAAGAAATCCCGCTCAGACTGTGCTCCTGGCCCAAACGGTATCCTTCAAGCTGTCTTCAAAGAGTTTACCCCGTGGTGGGCCAACTTCCTGCCCGACGTGTTTAATACCATTTTGGAAAATAGGTCTATCCTGGGAAGCTGGAACAGCTCAACCATTCATCCCATCTGTAAAGGAGGAGCCGCTTCATCCCCAAGTAACTATCACTTAATAGCATTACTGGATGCGGACCTCAAGTACTTCTCTAGAGGTATGAGCGTTAAACACAGGTAGGCTTCCGCTGAACCAGACAGGGTTCATGAGAAAGCAAGGTACTCTAACTAACCTCATGGCAGTAGGGCTAATCCTTAACAGAGCAAAGGCCACTGGCATGCTGATGTACATGTGTTTCTTGGATTTTAAGGCAGCGTTCAACAGTGTCCCAAATGAAAAACTATAGGCAAAGCTCCAGCAGTGGGGAATCCCGCATAGCCTATTAAAGGCGATTAGGCTGCTTTATACGGATAACTGGGTTAAGATCAAGGTTGGTGGTGGCACCCATCTGTCAAGAGCAATGAGGACATCCATTGGTCTGAAGCAGGGGTGTGTCCTTGCACCCCTCCTATTTAATTTATGCAATACGGATCTCTCCCTGGTGTTGGATGCATTGGTATCACACGCCCCGAGCCCTGCTGGCACTCCACTGTCGAACATCCTGTATGTGGTCGATCTGCTTCTGCGGTTGACAATGGGTTGGAGATTAACCTTAGAAAAACTAAAGTCATATCACTAAATCACTGTATCTTAAAACAATGCAAATGGTACCTTAACGTAGCTACGATAGATGAGACATGTCATCATCATACATCTACCTAGGTGTCAAGATAGACTCCAGGACTTTGTTTGCTCCACAAAGAGAAGCGATTAGAGGAAAAGCCTTAGCACTACACTTTGCATTTTCAAATCTGGCAAAAGCTTTTCGGGGGCAGAATCTCCAACCACTGGCAGCAGTCGTAAAGGCAAGATTGATACTGTCTCTTTCATATGGAGGCAAAATGATGGTGGGCACAGATGCCAGTTTATTAAATCAAATCATAACAAAATACTATAAAAAAGTTTTCCGGCTGCTGAGATCACATCACCTGCCCAAGTCAGGCTGGAGTTTTCACTGACCAGACAGGACTTTGTTAGGTTTGGAGCATTTGTTAAATGCTGCCATAAGTTGAGAACCGCCGCTGAAGGCTCGCTAGCCAGCCTGATCTGGTCTGAAATTAACCTCCAAAGAGGAGAGGGTTTCTACAAGAAATACCTTGATGATAGCATAACAAAACTAGGGCTGGGTGAACTATGGTCTTTGGATACAACTGCCCAAGTATTCAGAAGGATAGTAAATAAAAGAAAAAAGCTTCAAAGCTGGATAGAGAACAAAGGAGTAGTTGCCAAATGTTCACACGGGTGGCTGGTGCTGAATTCTTACAACGATCAAAAGGCCTCCTGTCTCTTGGAAGCCACCTACTCTTTGAAGGTCAAACAGAAATTTCTCTCATTGGGGATGGGAGGGATCCCCACACTGGACTTTTTACCAAAATGGCAGGAAAAAGATCAACAGGGGGATATGGAATGTCGTTTTTGCCATCAGTCAAATGAATCGCTGCCGCATATCCTATGCATCTGCCCCTATCTAGATCACCTGCTGAGGACCCTCCTAAGGAAGGAGTTTAAGACATTGGGGATAAGGTTCCGCAGATTGGCAGTAATAGATTTGCTCGATCCACAGAACACAGTGCTTAACATCTGACTAGTGCAATTCTTCGACATTTTTTAAGGACCTTGTTAAAGAGAACATTGTTGCTCAGTCTGGGGAAAAGGCTGTTAGCTAAGTATGGCTTCTCGAAGGGCCTATTGAATTAAAGGGCTGCTAGGGAGCTACGAGTACCATCTAGCCCCTATCCTGGCTTACTGTTTTAGTGGCTGCTAGTTATGATTGGTTCCCTGAAGGGCTTATAGAAATGGCGGGCTGCTAGGGGCTATGAGCACCATCTAGCCACTAACCCGTCTTCCTATTTTAGGGGCATTTACTAAAATCTTAGGGCCTGATTACGAGTTTGGTGTAGCGGCGCCATGCCGCCTCCACTGCACCAAAGCCACGCAAGGACCGCCGACTGTATTACGAGTTGAAAATGTGCAAGTCGTAATACGGTCGGTGGTCCTTTGACCGTTCCCATGGCGGTGTCTTGAAAACAGGCACCGCAATGGGGACGGCCAAAAAGTTCCAGCACGGTATGAACAGTGACGTCCATGCCGTGCTGGAACCAGGGGGTATACTGACAGGGGGGCACATGTTGTGCCCTCCTGAATTTGCAAGTAAGGGATTATCTTACTCGTGGAGAGGGCTTATTAGAATTGCCTAGCTCGACTGAGGTACTATTTGCAATTTTTCAGATTTCTCGCCGAGCTAGTATTGGTAAAGTTTATCAGAAACGTTTAGCGGCTGCTAGTGACGATGGTTTACAGACAGCAGTTAGGCTGAGTCGGATCTTTGAAACAGATATAACAAAGGAGGAAGTATATGAATCTTTGGAAACTATAGATGCTGCAGTTACCTCAGTAAATTTGAAACTTCAGCAACATCGGATAATGTTTATGCTGTATTATACTCCAGAGCGTATCTCTAAGTGGGCTACGACCCAATCATCTGTAAAGTCACACTGCCCAAAGTGCCAAGAATATGCTGCCGACCTACGCCATATGTTTGTCATGTGTCCTAAGTTGAATATGTTCTGGTCTGATGTAACCCATGAGCTTGCAATACTGTCAGGTTATGATAATCAGATAACAGAGAAGGAAATTGTATTGGGGGTAATATCAGATCGGGGCAATCTAACAAAATTTTTAGTTTCGATTATTATAGCATGTGCTTGTCTATGCATTGCCCGTGCATGGATTCAAACAGGGAGTCCAAGTATTAATGAATCTTGGGTATTATTGAGAGAAATTTATTAAATGGAACTGGCATTAGTTAAAGCCAGAGGTCCTCGCTCTTGGGTAAAATTTAAAAGGGTGTGGTCGAGCCTTCAGTGGGACTAGAAGTGGTATTGTTCCCGATTTGTAGTTTAAACTATTTTGTGCAAATAACTAATTTATTTTATCGTCATCTCCTTATTTTTGTTAGTGCAATGTATGTTGTACTCTCTATGTTCTCATGTGTTTTGATATTGGTTACTTGTGTTGTATTTTTGTGCTATTTTTGTTTAATGGTACTATACTTATGGCTAATAAAAAAAAAAAAAGAATGTATCCCGTTGGCGTGGGGGACATGTGGGCCCTGTAGTGTCCCCTTTGTTCTTGCACCGACAGCTTTTTCATGGCAGGGCTCCGAACTCAAGTGCAAGTGCAAGAACTCAAAATATGCTGACCGGGACTGCGCCAGTCCCTGCTCAGCATAATGCGTTGTGGCGCTCCTGCCATGGAACGACTGGTCCCTGGCGCAACAGGCGGTCCACCACCGATACAACTTTGTAAGTCGTAATCGTCAAAATGGTGGACCGCCACTCCTGCGCCACCGCAAGTCTGGCGGTCGCATGACCACTAGACTCGTAATCCGACCCTTAAGTCTTAGAGGCAACTTGGTCTTTTATCGTTTTATATACCAGGGGTTGTGGCTAGTTAAGTCCTGCAGGGAATGGGACCACCTCAATAATGAGCAGAGATTAGTTAAATGGGTTGTGGTAATTTAATAAGCAGAGAAGCTACCCTGCAAAAACTAAAGTGGGTTGCCGGGAAGGTAGTAGCTTCAACCCAGGAAGTTTCTAACTCTCACCTCCCTATGTGAGCACCTCTTGCACTTTAGTCACCATATAAGACCTTCAGCACGTTATGCGCTTGTTTGAGCAGCCAGCCTATTCATGACAATGCTTATGGTTTGCACCCAGCACTTTATGTGACCCTAGGATGTTTTAATTCCCGCTGTGCCGGCTTCAGTTATCTTAAAAAAGCCCCGTCAAGCATCTTTGTATTTTTATGGGTTGACTTTACTGGCTAGCTTAGTCAGGATATTGCTAACAAAGAATCCACTTGGCACCTTACACACCTTCTGGCAGTTTGGGGCAGCCACTAGGCAGCCCAGTGCAGTGAGGCATTCTTATCTTTTATATGCGGTAGGTGCCTGGGCCCCAACAACGGAGATATCCCTGATAAGGAGAGCTGGTTTTATATCAAATGTTATTATTGTGTGTTTATAATTGATTGTATTGGGTGCATGTTCATGTATACTAAACAAAGTTTATGGTTTTAATTGACTAACAAACTAATTTCTGATTGAGTGAATGACTGACATCCGGATAGACGCCTGGTTCCAAAGCACTTTATTTTAAGCTATATTCCCCTTGACTGCAGCAGGAAGTCATTTATTTTGACTTCCTCGGTGTGTACTCTATGAAACCGAGAAAGGTTTTTCAATCATAGTGAAGTATAAGTTAATGAGAGAAGGTGAATGACAGAATATACGTGGGAGAGGTTTAATGTGCTTTATCTGAGTCCCACTAACTCCTAACCCTGCTTTTGACATGCAGGAGCCAAAATAAAACTTTCTTGAGTACATTTGTCTTATCTCCTTTAGTGCAGGACAAATGAAATGGTTAGTTCTACCGGAAGAACTGAGGATGTCAACCGTTAGCAATCAAAAACAATATGCAGAGCAGAATAGATACAAAAAGTAGAAATATGCTATGTCAATAACAATAAAAGTGGAAAATTGGAGAAACAAAAATAATAATATATGTGTGTTTTTTTCATAAAAAGCAACAATGCCTTTCTTATCATTAAAAAGCGTAGGGAGCTGTATACATCTAGGTGAATGAATATAAAGTTGAACATTTATCAGCCCAACTGGGATCAATGGAAGGTTGGACATGTCTATGTGTCGAAACTTTGTCTGGTGGAAAAGTTACTTTAAGACTTTACAGGCTTATTGGAGCGCAGATCACCAGAGCAAGGGAGGGTTCCAGGCCTATGATGGGTTTTATTGTCTCAGAATGGCATAAAGTGAGCTAACACTGAAGCACCACTGAGATCCCACCCAAGCATACATTAATCGTGCCCTTGAAATCCTCTCTCACCTTTCTATAGTTGACGGTGTGGCAATTGGATACGTGGGAGTCCCACTGTTCAACTCTGGAAATATACAAGCAAGAGGAATTTGTGTGGCAAAGAAACAACTACAGTTTTGCTGCTGCAGCAGTGATGAAGGGGCAGATTTATCTATATTTCACGCAACACAACGCAGCAAGATACCTTGCTGCACTGCACTGCGTGAAAGGGAAAGGCATGAATGTGCCAAATTTAATATTAAAAGGTGCATTCCTGTCATCTCCTTTCGCCCACGCAGGTACCCATGTGTCATAGTGCAAAGGTGCCTGCGTTGCAGGCAGGATTGTTTTTGTGCAGGAAGGTGCCTCTTCCTGCTCAAAAACAACCCTCTGAGGCGTTTTCCTCTTTCTATGTGTGCTGCAGAATTTAGCACATGTAGAAAGAGGAACAAATGAGGAGAAATATAAATATTTCTCCTCATTATGCCTCCCCTTGGAAGGCACAGCATTTTGACGCATTCTCAGGGCTACCACTCATAGTAAATCTGTGAATGCACCAAAATCAATGGGTGGGTGCATGGGAACACCAACGCTCTACCCATGTAATGCCTCCCTGGGGCAGAGTAACGCAAGGCAGCGACTTGCGCTACCCTTGTTTTACTCCAGATTTACCAAGCACTGCAGGGCCACGCAAGGTGGCCTTGTGTGGCTTGGTAAATCTCATCTAGGTGTTGTGTCACCCTTGCATTACCTTGCGTGGTGCAAGGGCAATGCAGAACTATGATAGATATGCCCCTGAGTTTCTTCTCCTGAATCATGTTTTTGGTCTGCCCTAAGAGTACATTTGTCAAAGCTCCCAGAAACTCTGCAGTGTTTTCACCGCAATAAATAGATGGGTACCCTCCAGCATATGGTCTTTAAATATACAGCTGTCATGCACTAGTAGTCAAGTTTCTGGGTATGTTATCCCACATTTCTGATCATACATCCTCATGCAAACTATAGTAAAATTATATTTAAAACTCTGATTTTACCAATGATTCTGCCTCCAGCAAGGAGAAAACTATCAAACGTTCTTATGCGAATGGAGGTTAAATCAGCTACACTGCACTAAAATCTATGCATGATGGCATGAATGGGTTTTCTTCCCTAGGAGCATTGCTTAATTTGTGATAATGTTTGCCAGTGCTAGTACTGTCATCTAATTTTTAACGCTGGCCCTTTTCCTACGACAGTTTACCACTTGGTGGCACTTTAGGCCTCTTTTCAGTAGAGCACATCTGTCTACCAATTTACACTCAAAGATAAGCAGTGCGTCCAGGCCATTGGTACTGTCATCTGTCAGCGCTGACAGGACCATTGTGTGGGGCAAACTGCAGTTGCATCCTAACCAATACCTTGGCCCTGGCACTTATTTTTTTCGAAATTGAGCAATTCCTAAGAGAGCGCCGGAACTCAATAACTCGCATACCCATTGCAGTGGCATAGTGATCGCCATGGGAAGAATTCAGGACCTTGAACCAGTCTTGGGGCCCGATTACGATGCGGTTAGGAAATCTTCCAGATCGAATCCGTTTGGAAATGGTTTCCGACCGACTCGGATCGGGAGAGTCCGACCGACCGAGTATGATGCATCCGGATGCTTCCAGATACAATTTGGTTGGACTCCCATTGACTTCTATGGGAGCCTATGTTCCTAACCGCATCGTAATCTGGCCCTCGGTCGGGAAGACACGTTCCCGATCCGATTCGGAAGGAGCAAATGCCGTTAGGAGGCCTTCCTAACCGCATCGTAATCGGGCCCTAGGTGGGAAAGCTTTCCTAACCACATCGTAATCGGGCCCTTAGTATGCTCCTCCACTAAAGGAGCATATTGCTTAATTCCCAGGTGTCTACCACAGCTCTGCTTTCACTTTCTCCCTACATTTAACACTTCCCTTTCTCCCGATAACCTACTGAGTCTATCACATGGTTCCTTTTAGCTTTAGGAAAGTGAGCTTCATAGGATGGACTGGCTCAAATGCAGATACTTAGGCCTGGAACCATGGATGTCCGTGGGGGGGCAAGGAGGGGTGCTAGCCCCCCGATCACTCGCCAGTCGCCTGGATCACTCGGGGGCGGCCGGCTGCAGTAACACTACGGCCGTCGTCCGGTCCGCCGTACTGTTACGATGCACTAGTCAACTTGTCTGGTCCAGTGGCACTAGACTAGACGAGTCGACTAGTGCAAGTGTGCAACGTTACAATGGCGCTTGCACCGCGGGACGTAACTAGAGTCTAGTTACGGGTGGTGCGGTACCATTGTTGGACAAAAACAGTCCGGAGGTGGTGCCTCACTGTCATTGGTAGCTGAGCACTATGCTACCAATGAGACTAGTCTCTCTCGGTAGTGTAGCGCTCAGATACCAATGACAGTCGGACTGCTCCAGCAGTCCGCATCAGGGCGGCACCATTGCAGGCAGGTGAGGCAGCACTGTCATTGGGTAGCTGAGCAGTACCAGTGATAGCCACCTGCCCGCATCGCCTAAATGACGAGTTGTGAGTAGGACCAATCATGGTCCGACCTGCCCCCGGCCCCAGCCCCCAGCAAGTGCACACTGCGGCTGAGCAGGCTCCTCCAGAGACACAGAGAGACGGAGAGAGAGTACAGAAAAGCAGCATCTGTGTCATGCGCAGCGCTGCAGAGAGGGCCACGTTTCACTTCACTTCAAGTTCTGGCTCATCATAGGTGCTTTTTGGCCCCTACAAACTACTGCTTGCAAACCTGTCCTGGGAGCAGTGGCAGCCAGCTGTATGTTTTAGTTTGCTGCCTGGGCTAAGTTTGTTTTAGAAAAATGTGGGAAAGAAAAAAGAAACAGGAGGAAAAGAAGGAAAACTCGGGGCAAAAGCACTCAGAAAAATGGGTGGAGAGGAAGGAAAAAGCAGTAAAAAGCAAGGCAAAAGCAGTAAAAATGGGGCAAAAGCAGGATAAAACAGTCAGAACAATGGGGGGAGACTAAGGAGAACGCAGTAACAAAACAGGGCAAAAGCAGTAGAAAGCAGCCAGAAAAACGGGGGAGAGGAAGGGAAAAGCATTAAAAAACGAGGCAACAGCATGAGAAAGCACTCCCAAAAATGGGGCAAATCACTTCAAGTCCTTGTGTAATGTAACTGGTGCTAATGTAAAGCGCTCCAAAACCTTTGAGCGGTGTTGGCACTACATAAAACTGCGCACATTTTTTTTTAAAAAACAGAGTCGGTGGAGGAGGGGATCTGTGCAACAGAGTTCAGCGGAGCAAGCAGCGACCAGCGGTAGGTGGACGGGCAACCAACAGTAAATGCGGGCAGCCATGGGAAAATTAAGTGATTTGCTTGTAATCACAAACTGTGGAACTGAGGCTGGGGCAAAAGCAGGAGACAGCAGTCAGAAAAAAGGGGGAGAGGAAGGGAAAAGCATTAAAAAACAAGGCAAAAGCAGGAGAAAGCACTCCCAAAAATGGGGCAAATCACTTAATCTCGCCGTGCCTACAAAAATAAATGTGTCCTCGTGTAAAGTAACTGGTGCTAATGTCAAGCGCTCCAATACCTTTGGGAGGTGTTGGCGTTTGATAAAACAAAGAACAAAAACAGGAGAAAGCCTGTTAACCCAGTTGAGACCTGGGTAAATATGTTTAACAAAATAACAATGTCTCAACCGGTAATCATTGAGTTAGACAAGTACATTTAAGAAAACAATTAAATGTGAAGGAGGGGTATTAAGGGAGACCACAATAATTAGTGAAAAACAACTGGTATATTTAGAATGAAAGTAGTTTTATCAGCACTTCATTGCATTTTATGCATAGGTAACCCAATTGTAGGTGTGCACATATGTGCTCGTGAAAAAGTGAATGGCACAAGTGACACGTGTCAAAGGTGGAAAAAACAGTGGGATAAGGCGCAAAAAACAATGGTTGTTGGTCACAAAAACAGTCAGCTGGTAAATTATCAAGAAACAATTCAGCTGTTTAAGTACACCACAATAACGCCCACAAATGCGCTGAAAAGTCGACGGCGTTTCGACCTGTACAATTTCAGGTGATCATCGGGACCGGGTTACACGAATAAGGTAAGTGCTGTGAAGGTTGCAAGAAGCCTTTTATAATTGAAGTGAATCAAGTCAATTGGGAGGCATCAGGGTGCGGTCGTGTGGGACACTAGAGGTCCATGTAGAACACAAGGAATGCGTGTATGGGTGGAGGCCTGCGGTCGTTTGAGAGGCCAAGCAATTTGCAGGGAATCCAGGGAGTCTAAAAAGTAGCCGAGCCAAAGCTGCAGCTTCAACTGAAACGATCCGTGCCAAATCAATAGACAAACTGATGCAGTTGATCCAGTCTGGTGGAATTAATCCAGGAAAGGTGCCCAGCAAGAGTCTGGGTATGGAAGTGATTGAATCGCGCTGTGCGCCGTGTGATAAAACTGCCCCCAAAAAAAGTAACTAGTGCTAATGTAAAGCGCTCCAATACCTTTGGATGGTGTTGGCGCTATATAAAACTGCACATCAAAAATGTGAAGAACAGAGTCGGTGGAGGAGGGGATCTGTGCATCAACTTAATTATATTAACAAAATAAGCTTATAATTGTACTTTTCAAGAGTGATAAAGCAGCATCAATTGGTTGATGCTGCTTTATCACCCTTGAAAAGCACAATTCTATGCCTTTTTTGGTTAATATAATTACTTGAAACAAAAAGATGGGACTACGTATTTTGTGTAATTAATTTACTTTCTGATTTGTATCCCTTCATTGACTCCCATTGAGACATTGTTGTATGATACCACTGGGCCTGCAGCACCTATTGTGACACCCACTTAATTAGAACCTTAAAACATGCCCCAGGGCTGCCACTGCAGCCTGAATGCAGTTTTAAACTGCCATGTTGACTTGACATTAAAACCCCCTTGCCAAGCCTTAAACTCCCCTCGCCGAAAAAGTGCTTCGACACCTCGTCAGGGGTAGTAAGCGCTATATAAATGCAATTACAATACATACAATACAATACATACCAGACACCCACAAGGTAAGCCCTAGGTAGCCCATAGGGCAGGGTGCTGTGTAATTAAAAGGTTTGACATGTACTTTTAAGTTGTATATATCCTGGTGGTGAAGAACTTCTAAATTCGTTTTTCACTACTGAGAGGGCAAACCCTTCCATAGGATAACATTGGGGATTCCTTATTACATTTAATTAGCTTTTTTATCACAATTTTAAAAATGCCACTTTACAAAAGTTGGCACTGTTCTGCCCTTAGTCCTTAATGTGCCTACAGCCTGACCTGGGTCACAGGGCTGGTGTAACTGACAGTTAGACTTTCTTAATTTCCTCCCGTACTTTCACACAATAGAGGGATTAGGTGTGCCTGAATGGGCCATTTGCTGGCAGGATGGGGGCAGAGCTGAGCACAGCGCACTTGCAACAAAATAGCTGTGCTCTGCCTTGACACATAAGGCCTAATGACCCCACATTTTCACTGTAGCCAGCTTGGAGCCATGGCAGGGGAGGCAGGAAATTCCATGCACTTCGAAGCCACTGTCTTGAAGCTTCTCCAACCTTCCAGAGGGAGGGCCCCAGGCTATAAAAGTAGCACTTCAGACATCGACTCTTCAGTACACTTCTGGACCTGTGAATACTCTGCCCAGAAGAAGTACTGCTGTGCTGCTGGAAGGACTGCACTCTAATTGAACTGCTGCTCTGAAGGACTGCTGCCCTGCTGACCTTCTGCTCTCTGCCTGGGTACAAGGACTGGATCTTTATCAGTCCTAGGACCTCCAGAGTGACTCACAAGGGCTAGTTTGCTGGCCTCACATTCAGAGCCACCGGGACACAAAAGGCTTCGTCCATCTTGAAACTTGAGTAAGTCTTGACCTCCAAGTGGTGCCCCTCCAGTCCTGGGCCCTTGGAAGTGGTACTGAAGGTGCCCAGATAGCCAAAATCCAAAATTTGAGACTTAGGATTTTTTTGGCTAAAAAGTTCTCTGGGAAAAAGGAGGAGACCGGGACCAACATCCACCCGATGTTCATCACAGGTCGGATTGACTTTGCAGCTTCTCCCACTACGTTCTTCTCAGCAGCAGCAACTCCTTTTCAGCTGTGCTTTTCAAAGGGGTATCCGGCCTCGTGGAACTGTCTTTGGCTGCAGTCCTCTGCCTGGTCCCACTGGAGATTTTCAACTCCCCTCACAACAAGTCCATACATAGAAATCTTCACTGTGGCTTTGACCCAAGGCTATCCGACGCCAATGATCCCTCTTCGGACACCTTCTGCAGCCTTGCCCCGCTGAACTTTACATTTTCAGAATTTCTTCCAAGTCCGAAGTTAAGCGCAAACTGGGCCCAATCAATTTTGTGCATCTGAACCGTGCTCCATCGCAGTAGGCCATATTTTATTACTTTAACTCTGTCTCATGCGACTAGATGTGCACGTTTGGTGCTTTGATCTTTTAGGCGTTAGTTTTACTAAAATCTTTAAGAATTCATAACTCGGGTATTAAATTGGTTTGGGATTTTTCTTGTGTATTGTGTGTGTATTTTCACTTTATTACTGTTTATGTGCTGTATAAATACTTTACACATTGTCTCTTAGTTAAGCCTGACTGCTTTTTGTGCCAACCTACCTGGGAGTAAGCACAGGTTAATTTAGTGACTTTTTATGGTTCACCCTGCAAGGGATTGTGGCCGCTGCTTGACTAGGGCTCATACCCCAGTAAGGCAACAACTCAATTTCTAACAGTGCCATACATTGATTTGTGTTACACAAAAATCCCTGATAAATAATTTGACATCAGAGTGACCCCTTTTTAATCCCTCCTTATATTTCATTGGCTGTTTTCTCCATTTTCTAAAAAACAATTCTCACCATGGAAATGGAGCTGTGCAACTTTGATGTCTGCAGCAGGGATGAGCTGCTGAAACTCTGCTAACAGAGGGGACTGAAAGCAGGCAGGAAAGCTACCAAGCAGGAACAGGTGGCCCTCAGAACCTTTGCAGAGGGTCAGAGATGGCAATCCGCCTCAAGAGAGGATAAGGGTGAACATGATGAGGAGGACTTAGACTTAAGTGAGAATGAGGAGCAGGAACAGGAGAGGGACTCTGGCTTGCAGGGACAGCTCAACTGCCCACCAGAGCGAAACCAGGATGCCAGAGATGGGGCAGGGACTAGTGTGGCTGCCAGGGACCTGCCAGAAGTGGAGTTGGGAGACAGAAGGGAGGAGAGGAAGCTCAAGCTACAGCTGCAGCTGAAGCAGGGCAAGCTAAAAGTGGCAAAGGAGAAAGTTGGCGCTGAGAGGGCCTTGGCGAGGGAGAAGGATGAGGCTGGGAGGGCCTTAGCTGAGAACAAACTACTGTTGGAGCACAAGAAAAACATGAGGGAGCTGGAGCTAAAGGCAAGGCAACCTTCAGGACCCAGCAGTGATGGTGGCAGTGTACCAACGGGTACTGCTGGAGAGGTGAAAGTCTGCATGCCTCAGGAGCTAGTGCCTAATTATGTGGTGAAAGATGATATAGGCAAGTGGTTTGCTGCTTATGAAGTTGCACTCAGGGTGCACAAGGTCCCAGAGGAATTCTGGGGTGGTAACCTTTGGAAACACATGCCCACCGACGGGAGGGATACCCTTTGCACACTAGAGGCAGAGGATCAGCCAAGGTATGCCCCCATAAACGCAATACTTGTTGCTTAGTCTGGGCTGATCCCTGAGAAGTACCTTCAGAGGCTCAGGGACAGCCACATGCTCCCAAATCAGTCCTGGGTGGAGTTCGTAGATTATGCCTGCAAGGCACTGAAGGTCTGGGTGAGGAGCGCAAAGGGGATGATTTTACTGGGCTGTACAGCCTATTTCTGAGAGATCCATTGCTCAATAGTTGTTTTACAGAGCTGTCCCAACACCTAGTTGATAGCAGGCTTACTGATCCAAGGAAGCTTGCTGAGGAGGCAGAACTCTGGGTCAGCACCAGAGTGTCCAAGAAGACGTCTGGAGGGGACTACCAAAAGGGTGGTCAGGGTTCCCAACAGAAGAAAGAAGGGGGAAATAAGAATAAAACCAAAGAGTTCTCTCAAGGCCCCCAAAAAGTGCACAGGGGAAAGGGTTCCAATCCCACTCTGGCCACCAGAAAAAACGCTTCATAGATCATAAAACTGGAAAGTTTGTTCCTAAGTGCTACCAATATGGGCATGTCAAGGGCAATGCCACGTGCTCCAAGAGAGACCCCCCAGTGGTGAGCAGTCACAGGGAATGGTCAGTGTACGCTTGGGGAGGAGATTGCCCCAGTTAGCATGGGGAGACTACTGAGGTTAACCTACTGTCCCTGGCAGACAAAGAGATGGTGCCCTAAGCCCACATGCCTCCAATACTGCAAAGTTTAGGCAATAGGTCACCTTCAATGGGCAGAAGGTGGAGGTTCTGAGGGACACAGGAGCCAGTATGACTATCAGGTGTGATCTGGTTTCCTCAGAGCAGTTGATACCCAATACATTCTACCAGGTTGTGGTGGTAGACAACCAGGAGAGCCACTAGCCTGGGGCTCTGGTTCCCTTCAAGCATGGGAGGGTCTCAGGTCTTCTGAAAGTTGCTGTGAGCACTGCTATACCTGCAGATTGTCTGTTAAGGAATGACCTGGAGCATATTGGCTGGGGGTAAGTGGAGCTCAGGTCCCACTTGGAAATGTTGGGGATACCTGAGTGGATCTGTGTGACTACCAGGTCCATGGCTGCCCAAGAGGGGAGTCAAGAAGGTCAGGCATCTTGAAGAATGGCCCAGACAGCTGCCAGGAAAGGGAAGGGCAAGGGGCATGGGAAACCAGCCCCTGAATGTCCCAAGGCACAGCTGGATGGGGCACTGGAGGAGGCCGCCCAGAAGCCTACTGGAGAAGTAAGTAAGTAAATCTTTATTGCTTGATTAATAAAAATCTTAGCAAACAGCTGCATAATAAAACACTTATCTAAAGTATAACAACACTTATTTTCCCATAAAACTTGCAGTGATTTCATAAAATACAAGAGTGTAAAAGTTACATATAGTACAAAAAATTAAATTATTATTATGCGTATTATGTTAGGCGCACAGTGTCAGCTGAGAGACCTTCCTCCTGGGAATTCGCCTCAGTTCAGATGTCTATGAAATTAGGTATAAAATCCAGATTAGTAGTGAATCTAAAATTGATCATTCCCAGTGAATAAGTACCAATAAATAACCAGCACCCTGGATTGCTAGCCAGTTTGTTGGGAGGCTGCCAAGGTTCATTTTGTTTTACTACATTCATGAAGCGAACAAAGCTGCAGGCTAACCGGACATCGCCCCCCTCGAAGCAAGCCTTCACCGCCTGTCTGCATGCTCGTATCCGATTTTCATTCAGGCGCGGCTTTAGAAGTTGTCTTCGTTCCAGATCTAAACTCTTACAAACGCACAGTAGGTGTAAGACGTCCTCTTTAGAGTTGCCACATAATATGCAGTGATCAGTTGGGTGTGTGTGTTTCCACGGCGGTAAGTGCGGTTTTACTGGTAAAATTCCCAGCCTCATCGCCAAAAGGCTTTCCTTCATACTTCTGGAGAAGCTTGTACCTAAATATGGCTGTGGTGTACATCTAGAATAGCTCTGAATCACAAACCAGCTGTGAGCCCTCTTGTTTAGGTCTGTTTTATCTTCTTCGAGGGAAAGAATCTTTACCGATTTGTTTACCAGGGCCTTAAAACTATTATAAAAAAGACCGGATTTCCACAAGTCCTGTAAAGCGAGCAACCTTATTCCTGACTGAAGGTCCTGGCTTGGCAGTTCGGGCTGGACTGTTCCCACAAGGAACAGGGTCAAGACTGATTTGCATATGGCTGGGTCCAAACTGGGGTGGTGTGGTGAGCAAAAGAATGATGGATTAAACCCAGATCCTTGTGACTGGGGGTGAATGTTTGCATTGTCCAGCATTCCGTCCATCAACTGTTTCTTTTGCATATGTCGCCCTAAGTGGGAAGGGTATGCCCAGACGTGGGTCCCGTGCTCACTACACCACTGGATTCAAGCTAGCCTGGCTGAAGAAGGGTGATGCCCTGAAACCGGTCCCAGGATGCTTGTTTCCGGTCCAGGGAGGACCTGGCTTGGCAGTTCGGGCTGGACTGTTCCCACAAGGAACAGGGTCAAGACTGATTTGCATATGGCTGGGTCCAAACTGGGGTGGTGTGGTGAGCAAAAGAATGATGGATTAAACCCAGATCCTTGTGACTGGGGGTGAATGTTTGCATTGTCCAGCATTCCGTCCATCAACTGTTTCTTTTGCATATGTCGCCCTAAGTGGGAAGGGTATGCCCAGACGTGGGTCCCGTGCTCACTACACCACTGGATTCAAGCTAGCCTGGCTGAAGAAGGGTGATGCCCTGAAACCGGTCCCAGGATGCTTGTTTCCGGTCCAGGGAGGACCTGGCTTGGCAGTTCGGGCTGGACTGTTCCCACAAGGAACAGGGTCAAGACTGATTTGCATATGGCTGGGTCCAAACTGGGGTGGTGTGGTGAGCAAAAGAATGATGGATTAAACCCAGATCCTTGTGACTGGGGGTGAATGTTTGCATTGTCCAGCATTCCGTCCATCAACTGTTTCTTTTGCATATGTCGCCCTAAGTGGGAAGGGTATGCCCAGACGTGGGTCCCGTGCTCACTACACCACTGGATTCAAGCTAGCCTGGCTGAAGAAGGGTGATGCCCTGAAACCGGTCCCAGGATGCTTGTTTCCGGTCCAGGGAGGACCTGGCTTGGCAGTTCGGGCTGGACTGTTCCCACAAGGAACAGGGTCAAGACTGATTTGCATATGGCTAGGTCCAAACTGGGGTGGTGTGGTGAGCAAAAGAATGATGGATTAAACCCAGATCCTTGTGCCTGGGGGTGAATGTTTGCATTGTCCAGCATTCCGTCCATCAACTGTTTCTTTTGCATATGAAGGTAAGCCATAGCAGGGCAGTTGTTTTTCCTTGTCATCTCCTTCCACAGGTATGAGTTTAGTGAACCAGACTTAGAACTCTTTATTTTATACCAACATTTGGTATAGACGCCCTTCCGTGTTATTTGCTGCTTTTGTAGGCCGAGCTCCAGCCTTATTTGTGCTGGAGAGGTGTATTGTGGGAGATTGAATATTATTCTAGCGGCTTTGGAAACCACCTTATCCAAATTTATTTCATCTTTCCCTCTCATTGATTCACTACCATACGTACCTGTTGGTAGAAGCTTTGCTCGAAGTACTTCCAGTAGAGGGATAAGATTGGGTCCAGTTATTTTGTGCTTGATGTTTTTTAGCGTAACAGCCAATAGGGTTCCTCTTCCTTGGATGGCCACTTTTTGTTTGTGGTACGTACCCATACTGTCAAAAATTATTCCCAAATATTTGTACTTTTTAACCGTCTCCAGCTGCCTACCCCCCAGTAGCCATCTGAATTGATTCTTGGTGGTCCGCTGATTGAATGCCATAATTTTGGACTTCTCAAGGTTTATACTTAATCCGTTCTTTTTGGCAAAATTGCTCGTGACATTTATCAGATGCTGCAGGCCGACTGGGGATCAGCAGATCAATATCAGGTCGTCGGCGTATAGTATGTTTGAAAGTGTCAGACCACCCAAATTCGAGGCGTGGTGATGGCAGTTATCCAGCTCAGTTGAGAGGTCTGACACAAAAAGGTTGAACAAGGTTGGAGCAAGAACACAGCCCTGTTTCAACCCTTTAGTGGTTGGGATCCTCCTTGACAGGCTGTCACCGGTCCCCAGCTTAATTTGGACCCATGTCTCAGAGTGGAGTAAGATTAGCTGGTTCAAAAGGGTTGGGGCTATTTTCCACCCAGCTAGCTTAGCCCACAATTTCCCTCTGTTAACGCTATCAAAAGCAGCTTTATAGTCGATGAAACAGACAAATAGTTGTTTGTTGATTGCTTTTGTGGCGTCAATTAAAAGTGAAAGAGCGAGAATGTTTGTAGTTGTCCCCAGGTTTTTTTGAAAACCTGTTTGGTTGATTGGGATTAGATCTTTTTCCTCTGCCCACTCGGTAAGTTCAGTCAATAATAGGCCGGCATAATATTTGGCCTCGATGTCAATGAGTGCTATGAGCCTATAGTTCTT